>CM075983.1:13197524-13342457 GCA_038087875.1 Malacoraja senta | reverse complement strand
CTTTGACATCCATGTTGGGCTCAAAATCTGTTAGTATTGATAGATAATTGTGGTAAAAAAAAAATTGGGGAGCGTCACCGGGAGATAGAGTGGTAAAGGAGGATTTCGATACCTTGTCCCCCGTCAATCCGCATTGGGAAGTTATGTTACAGTTGTACAACACGTTGTTTAGGCTCACATTTGGAGTATTGTATTCAGTTTTGATCACCCGCTCTAGGAAGGATGTCAGTAAAATGGATAGAGTGCAGAGATTTACGACGTTGTTGTGAGGAAGTGAGGGGAGAGGGAGAGGTTGGACAGGGTAGAATTTTATTCCTTGCAGCAGAGGCCGAGGGATGATCTTATAAAGGTGCATAAAATCTTAAGGGGAATTGACTGGGTAAATGCAGTCTTTTCCCCAGGATAAGGGTATCAAAAGCCAGAGGTTCAAAGAAGGGTAACTTTATCCACTCAGAGGGTAGTGGGTATAGAGAATGAGCTGCCAGGGGAGATAATTTTGTAAGAGGCACTAAAACATTTTAAATACTTTCAGACAGGTAGGTGGAAAGGGAGGGATTAGAAGGATTTGCTAAACTAGCATAGGAAGGGTATCTTGGTTGGCATGGCTAGGATGGGCCAAAGGGCTCATCTCTGTGCTGCAGAACTCCAGGACATAGGGAACAGTAATAGGCTTGATCGGAACTCTGCTCCGATCTCTGACCTACATTATTGGTTCTTGAAAAGGAGTTGGAAGATAGACTTTGACTACTCATCATGCCAGGACATAATCCTGATTATGATCCCAGGATGGGATGTTAAGAGATGCCGTTCCAATATTAGCCAAGAACAAGATAAACAAAGGGTCTCGACCCAAAACATCACCCATTCCTTCTATCCAGAGATGTTGCCTATCCCACTGAGTTACTCCAGCATTTTGTCTATCTTTGGTTCAAACCAACATCTGCAGTTCCTCCCTACACATTAGCCAAGAACATGTCCATTATTGCAATAAGGAAGGATATGGGGAAATTGATTATTTAATGAGGACCCCAATAAGATCAGAAGTTAGAGTGAGAAACAAAAAAAAGGGGGAGAAAAATTTAGCTGGATGTATATTGAAGGCCTCCAAACAAAGGTAAAAGCATCATGAAGCAGATTTCAACATTCCCCCCAAATTAATTGGGTTTGTTTTGGTGTCAAACACTTGGATGAGGCAGAACATTTGACACGTGTCCAGAAAAGCTTCACAAGTCAGTTGTAGACAATTCTACCTGAGAAGTGCAATACTACATCAATGTAGCTTGGCAGGTGGAGGGAATTTAATGGAGTCTTGGGACAAGAACTCAAGTTTTATGTTAAGGAGAACAAGAATGGTCTGCAAAATTCTCTAGTACAGTTTTTTAAAATTGTTTTAAACAAACCTATTCTTCGATGAAATTGCCAGGATATTTCATCCAAGTCCCCATTTTGCCAAAGAAACATAAACACAAACATCTAAATTTATTGAAAGGGGGAGAAATACAATGGCTAAAACAGCTAATCCCTCACCCTTTCAAATCAGTTGTGAAATTTATGGCACCTTGACTAAAAGTAAAAGGACATACCAAATGGCAACATTCCGAAATTGGAGCTGTGAAGATGGTTAAGTTTAAGTATACCAAGTTCTCATTCAACACTTGTATATGGTTGCAATGTAGAATTTATCAATCCAATAAGTTAGGAGTAACTCAACAGGACAGGCAGCATCTCTGGAGAGAAGGAATGGGTGACGTTTCGGGTCGAGACCCTTCTTCAGTCTGAAGAAGGGTCTCGACCCGAAATGTCACCCATTCCTACTCTCCAGAGATGCTGCCTGTTCTGCTGAGTCACTCCAGCATTTTGTGTGTACCTTCGATTTAAACCAGTATCTGTAGTTCTTTCCTACACAATCTAATAAGTTGTATGGTCACCGAATAAAATCAGCTTTAAATTAATCTTTTGTTAATTGTTAATCTTGCTCAAAACAAAATTTAGTTTGTTAAATACTTCATTTAAATAATCCCACTATTACAGACAGATCTCATTCCACTCTCTGGCTATTGGGAAGACCAAACCCATTTTATTTGTTGCAAAAACAATTCCATGGACACAAAAAACATTTAAAGCAACACTTCAAAAGTAGAGCAACTGGAATCTTCATATTGCTATTATTTTATCAAATACCCCACAAATCTTTTTTTTTTCTCAGCTGCAGGTGATCATTTTGATATTCCTGCCTAGTCTTCCTTATTTTACTTCGAGCATACAAAATACTGTCATTTAGGAAGGAGCTCCAGAAAATCCTGCACCCACTCCCCTCTGTATTGTCGTTTCTTGAAGAGGTTTTAACATTTTCCTTTGTAGGGTGCATACAAGCAGTTGTGAACAATGGGATTAGATGAATTATAGAGTGCAAGTTTAATACAAAAATCAATTCAAACAGAGGACACGAGCCATGTTAATTTCCCATTTATTGATCAGTGCCAGTGGGATATAAAAGCAATTACAAATTTTACATCCCAAGAAAATAACTAAAAATTAAATAATACTCAATAACTCATTTCCATTATTAGGTATATTTGGTCCAATCTTGAATCTGCAGCTAACAAAGGCATTGTCAAATAGTAATACACAAATTGTTTAGTGTTAGTTGGGTTGGTTAACATCTCAATTTCTATGCCCCCCCCCCCCCCCCCCCCCCCGGGTACAACTGCACACATGGAGCAAGTGCATCCAGAAAGGAATTGTTACACTGATTGGGTGGAAGACTGCAACAATCACACAAAGCAAATAGCAGGCCCAATGTAGTTTCAAAAGCAGTTGGTACCAGAAGTCCCATATCAGAATTAACAAGGCATTCTTTAGCAGTGACGTACTAGTTTCGTTAGTTGAAGGAACATTGAGAAAAGTGTAGAACCTGAAATGCCATTTAAAAATACAAGTTTGTCTTCAAAACCAAGTGTCCAATATGAGAACTTGGAAATTATGAAGCTTTTAGGAGGTTCAATTAGTGATATGAACCAACCACAAAGCTAATTGTATATTAATGCCTATTAAAGTTTAACCAAACGTTAAACATGTTCCAACTTCAGACTTGAAATGAAAATTGACAACCATGAAAACTGTGCAAAATCTTTAAAAACATGCAAGTATAATTACACCACTGGAAATGTCCAGCAAGTCCTTGGCTCCATTCCATCTTTATCACGAAAAAGTTTCTGATTTACACAAATCAACCCTGTAGATTTAAGACTAAAAACTTGCATAAGGACACCATGAACAAGGCAAAAATTGTTAAACTAAACTGATCAAAGTTAAATAGTCAAGATTTTGTAATCTAACTGCATGACTTAATGCATTAATTTAATCTTCCTGCATATTAAAGACTCTGATGATTAGGATAGCTTTTATAGTCAAAGGACATTCTGCATAGCAGGAGTGACAAACGGAGAAAGGATCAGAACAGATTCCTAAACACCAGCAAACCCTGCTAATGAGCTTGCATCTTCACTGCTTTATGATATAAACCACAAGGGATTGTGGAAGCCTAGAGGTTGGTCAGGGTTTTATCCAAGTTCATCCAAATACAACCCAAAATTTATAGTTTAATGCAACATAAGCGTGCTAATTATCTGACCAAATAATTTCAAATCCCTTGCACTAGTCAACTGGATAATTATACGTTTAGTGCAAGAAATGCATGTGGACATTTGCTCAATTCACTAGTTATCCATCTATAAGAACACACAAATGTCTACCTTATATAACACTCAAATGACACCTGAGTGTAACATTCAAATACAAATTTGTAAGAAAAGCAAAAACACATTTAAAGTGATGAGAATTGATCAGTGAAGTTAGCAAGTGTTCTTAAACAGATAAATGCCATTGCTCAATAATCCAAAACAGCAGGTTTAAAGGTGCTCGTATCCACTAATTTAATATGCCTGTAACCAATAATGTAGATCACTATAGGGAAAAAAAATCGGAGCTCCCAACAGTGCCCCAACTGCAATAGGCTGTGAAGTTCTCGTTTGCTTTGCATTCTTCTCCAGATTTTTAAAAAAAGATAACAGTTGATGAAATCAGTGACCCCAAACCAGAGGGAATCCAGCAAACACATTAAAATAAGCACACTTAAAAACATTGTGTTTCATAATAAAGTAAAAGGAATAGAACGTCCAACAATTGCAGCAAAACAATTTCAAAACCAATACATTTATTTTTGAAAGCAATTGATCTCAATGCTGAAAAGTTCAATGTTATGCCATTAGTATGGTGCCTTGCAATGCATCATCAGTGGCCTATAGATACTGATGCAATTAATATTGCATTTGATTCAACACACCAGCACATGCAGTCTCATTTGTTAATACACATAATTCGTTTTAACAGAAAGATCATCGTTGAAATCCAACTGCACTTAAATGTATAATTAAGGCCAAGGTGAAACTGGGAGAGGAAACACAATGTGCTGACCTACACTTCGGAGAATAAAATCTATGGAAAACTAAGTATAAAAACCAGAGATTTGGATAAAATTGATTTACTGTCCAAACACGTGCAAAAAGCTAGATGGGGAAATCAATACCAAATTAATATAGGTCTTTAAAAAAATTTAAAAAACCATTTTTTCATCCTTCAAAGTTACACGCTTGCAACTTAAACAAGGAAAGCAATCTATTATTCAGAGCTAGTACAATGGCTAGCCTACTTAAAAGGACCACGTAACTTTCTTTGAATTTAGAGCCATAAATAACAATTCTTATCAACACAATTTCACTACAAATTAATCCAAATTTAATATTAGTGTGAACTGTAACAACTTAAACCACAGATGTATCAAATCAATACCAGAGCTGATTGCAACACTTAGATTTCTAATTCTGTTATTTGAGCGAACACTAAGAGGATAGAGCTGGTTTTAAGTGAAGCTCAAAGAAACAGCATTTTTCAAACTTCCAATCGATGGGGCAGCTGCAATATTTATAGCACAAAATAAAACTTGGTGTATTCAACACAACAGAAACAAATAATCAAGTTACAGAAAAATCTGAATTAGTTTGTTGGTCATATTAGCTTTTATTGTTTTTTTCCAATGAAGAGATGCAAGATCAGCTGTTCTGACAAGTTTCTAAAGTGACCTGGAAAACCTAGTAACATGTGATTTCTGGCATCAAATACACAGTCTCAAAGTCAAAGACTTAAGCTATCACAAAGAATGAGACCAAACTTGGATTTTTAGCATATGTCAAAACACAATACAAATGGTTATTACTCAGCAAAACACAAAGTCACCGGCATCTGTGGAAGGAATGCACAGACAACTATTTGGGCCAGGTCCTTCGTCACACTGATTTCTTAGAGATCCTGCCAAGCTCCTCCAGCACTTTGTGTTTTACTCAAGATTCCAGCATCTGCAGTTCCTTGTATCTCCACTAATGGTTATGAGACTAGCGATTCCGGGTTTGAAACAAATCCAGAGAGTGCCATCTTGGAATTAACAGTAATATGCCAGCTTTTAGGTTAAGTATTAACTGATTTTTTGTTGTGACAAGTTGTTCTATTAATGAATGGCATTGTAATAGCCACATGCATCAAGTGTACAAGAAGTGTATACCAGTTATGCCTTAAATGCTCAGGCTTTTTAAATGTTGCTTCCTAAAGAAGTGTAAAACTCAAAGCCTCCACATTCCTCAACCCCAAATAAAACTGTACAGGCTAACAGCAGGATCCTTTATTATAAATGCAAGTTAAACTTTACATAAAAATGAACTACAGGAAAAGCTTGTAATTTGTCTAAGATATACCAAGATAAAAGCCAAAATGTTCAAAACTTCATGTCTCGAGTGCAGTGAAAAACTCCAGATTGCCAAATTAGATATTATATCAGTGGTTAACATTAGAACATGCCAATAAGAACAGATGTTACAAACTTGGAAAGGTTTTCTACAATTCAAGGCACCCAACAGCTGTTCCTATAAACATTTTTGCTAAATTTGAAACTTATATACACAAACATTATTAACATTTATACATTTTCCACAGCACATCTAAACAAGCTACATTAGAACTGATTGTATAACATTCAGTTTTAGATTTTATATTCATTAAATGGGTAGAAATGTTAGAAGCATTGCTGGCAAATATTACTTATTCTTAAATGTTAATCTCAAGAGCAGGTTACCAAACAGATCTTATAGATTGGACTGAACAGCATTAACTTGGAATAACGCCTTAACGTCTAAACCAAATTTTCATCCCTCAATGCCAGCAATGTACTTTCAACATTTCATCTCCACAAGTAGAATTAGGTGCAAGTTCAGCCCCAGAGACATGGCAAGGACCTAGTGCAATTTAAAAAGTTGAAGGGGCGAGGACTTCCACCTGCTAGATAGCAATCATATAATCACATCATTGATTATTTGGTGAATCAAAACCAAATCTAGAGTGTTTGGTATCCAGCGTAGCTTTTTCTCCTTCCAATCACATAGGCAATCACAACAATCACAATTAAGACAGCTAAAGCTGCTCCAACAATAATAGGAATAAGAATGCTGTCATCATCCAGAGAACATTCTTCAGCTGTGGATTAAAGGAAAAACATGAATCACCAGATACGATAAGAAAATAGTTAAATGCACATTAACATTTCATTTACTAAAGTTTATCACAAGGGATGCAAAATTACTTTAAAACTGGTGTTTGTAGGCTACACAATTGATTGACACTTTGTTCAGACACTTTGTTAACATTTACAAAACTGATATTCCACCTCTGCAGAAAGTAGGTTAACTGGTTATTATAAATTGCACTGAGTCCGACAGGACAATTGGGGAAGTGATGGGCATGAGAATAACAAGGAGGAAATAAGTGGAGGATAAATGGGCCTGATAGAAATCTTCCAGTTAGTATGGTCACAATAGACTGACTGGCCTTATGTTACAAACAGCATGGGAAAATATAGTGTAGGAAAGAACTACAGATGCTAGTTTAAATCAAAGGTAGACACAAAATGCTGGAGTAACTCAGCGGGATAGGCAGCATTTCTGGATAGAAGGAATAGGTGACGTTTCGGGTGAAGTCTGAAGAAGGGTCTGAAACGTCACTCATTCCTTCTCTCAAGAGATGCTGCCTGTCCCGCTGAGTTACTCCAACATTCCAACAAGTAGTTCAGCACTGCTGTCTGGTTGTGGTAAGATGATTTAGTTGCCTGATAACAGCTGGGAAGAAACTATCCCCGAATCTGGTGGTGTGCGTTTTCACACTTCTATACCTTTTGCCTGATGGGAGTGGGGAGAAGAGGGAGTGGCTAGAGTGCAACTCGTCCTTGATTATTCCTGCTGGCCTTGCCGAGGCAGCATGAGGTATAAATTGGATCGATAGAAGGGAGGTTCTACACTGATTCTCAAATTGGATGGTAAAGGGGATCCCAAAAGAACATCAGTATAAATGCCAAATGTGGCAAGTAACAAAACTCAAGAATACAAATATTACCATGTTAATCCAAGGAAAAGGCATATAAATTGGCCAGAGGAAGCAGCAAACCGGGGGACTGGGAGAAATTTAGAACTCAAAGGAGGACAAAGGGGTTAATTAAGAGGGGGGGGGGAAGAGCATGAAAGAAAGCTTGCGGGAATATAAAAAAGGAAAAGATTAGTGAAGACAAATGTAGGTCCCTTACAGTCAGAGACAGGTAAATTTATAATGGGAAACTAAGAAATGGCAGAACAGTTAAACAAGTACTTTGGTTCTGTCTTCACTAAGGAAGACACAAACAATTTCCCAGAAATACTAGGGGCCCCGAGGATCTTGTGGTAGGGAGGAACTGAAGGGAATCCACATTAGTCAGCAAATGGTGTTGGGTAAACTGTTGGGACTGAAGGCAGATAAATCCCCAGGGCCTGATGGTCTGCATCCCAGAGTACTCAAGGTGCCCCTAGAAATCGTGGATGCATTGGTGATCATTTTCCAATGTTCTCTCTACTCTGGATCAGTTCCTGTGGACTGGAGGGTAGCCAATGCAACCCCACTTTTCAAGGGGGGGGGGGGGGGGGGAAGAGAGAAAACGGGGAATTATAGGCCAGTTAGCCTTACATCGGTAGTGGGGAAGATGCATGAATCGATTGTTAAAGATGTTATAGCAGCGCATTTGGAAAGCAGTGACAGGATCGGTCAAAGTCAGCATGCATTTATGAAGGGGATATCATGCTTGACTAATCTTCTGGAATTTTCTGAGGATGTAACAAGTAGAATGTATAAGGGAGAGCCAGTGGATGTTCAAAGGTTCTTTATTAGTCACATACACCAATTGATGTAGTGAAATGCTTCTTGCCAATGCAGCACATTAAAAAAAAAACAGACATTACAATAATAAAGAAATGTAAACATAAAAAACATCCCCCACAATGGTTCCCATTATGAGGGAAGACGGTGGTGCATTTGGACTTTCAAAAAGCCTTTGACAAGGTCCCACACAAGAGACCAGTGCGCAAATTAGACCACATGGTATTGGGGGTAGGGTATTAACATGGATAGAGAACTGGTTGGCAGACAGAAAGCAAAGAGTAAGAATTAACGGGCCCTTTTCGGAATGGCAGACAGTGACTCGTGGGGTGCCGCAAGGCTTGGTGCTGGGACCCCAGTTATTTACAATATATATTAACGATTTACACAAGGGAATTAAATGTGACATTTCCAAGTTTGCGGATGACACAAAGCTGGGTGGCAATGTGAGCTGCGATGAGGATGCTATGAGGCTGCAGGGTGACTTGGATAGGCTGGGTGAGTGGGCAGATGCAGTATAATGTGTATACATGTGAGGTTATCCACTTTGGTGGAAAGAACAGGAAGGCAGATTATTATCGGAATGGTATCAGATTAGGAAAAGGGGAGGTGCAATGAGATCTGGGTGTGCTTGTACACAAGTCACTGAAAGTAAGCATGCAGGTACAGCAGGCAATGAAGAAAGCTAATGGCATGTTGACCTTCATTGCGAGAGGATTTTACTTCAGGAGCAGGGGAGGTCCCACTGCCGTTGTCAGGGCCTTGGTGAGACCACACTTGGGAGTATTGTGTGCAATTTCCGTCTCCTAATTTGAGGAAGGACATTATTGCTATTGAGGGAGTTCACCAGGTTAATTCCCAGGATGGCGGGACTGACATATGATGAAAGAATGGCTCGACTGGGCTTGTATTCACTGGAATTTAGAAGGATGAGAGGATATCTTATAGAAACATATACAATTCTTAAAGGATTGGACAGGCTAGATGCAGGAAAAATGTTCCCGATGTTGGAGGAGTCCAGAACCAGGGGTCACAGTTTTTTGAATAAGGGGTAGAAAATTTAGGACTGAGATGAATAATTTTTTCTTCACCCAGAGAGTTGTGAATCTGTGGAATTCTCTGCCACAAAGGCAGTCGAGGCCAATTCATTGGATGTTCCCAAGAGAGAGATTTAGCTCTCAGGACTAAAGGAATCAAGGGATATGTGGAAAAAGCAGGAACGGGGTACTGATTTTAGATGATCAGCCATGATCATATTGAATGGCGGTGCTGGCTCAAAGGGCCAAATGGCCTACTCATGCACCTATTTTTTATGTTTCTATCTTGAATGGAAGGCAGAGATCAGACCAGATTGCAAAATGTAGCATTTGTTGCTAGCATACATGAAAAACACGTACCTCTCGAGAAGGTTCCAGACTTCAGCTCAAATGGTTGGATCCACACATTAAATGTATTAATAACCATTTGGTCAGTCACCCTCAGCCTCTGCTCTTTGTGGCACATGTATGAACTTCCGATAGATGTTTGCCAGTACTTCAGGCTACTATTGTTGATGTTGATTGCTGGAAATAAAAAACACTTCATCAATTCAAAGAATAAAAACTATACCTACTCCAGATTAAAACTAAAAAACCCACAAATTTGAACACATCCAGGGGTGTTTGAGCACTGCATGTGCATTAAGTAGGTATGTTACAAAACTTACCTTCAGTCGCGCTGTAATTCTGCCACTGGCCGTGTGCGCGATTTTGGCGCCTTTAAGGGGGGGCGGGGTTAAAACGCGGGTTTCTCCTCCCTTGTCCTGGGAATATTTTGTTGGAGTACAAGCCTTGGCTGACAAACCGTTCCTACCAGCGTTTTGTGAATTTTTTATTTTTATTAAATCGTCAATGTCAGCGCTACAGTAATTTTAAAAGCAGCTCCTGAAGCGTCAACGCCGATAACGGGGACGGATTTCACACACGGGACAGGTAAACGAAAGTGGTTTCTTTAAATGTATAAAAGTGCTTCTTAAGAAGCCTTTAATTCACATTTTTTCATGCGACACGGTGATTTTATTCCCCGAATTATCGGCAGTATTTTTCATGCCAATACGGGGTTAAATTCACCGCAAATGAACATTCCAAAAGATCGCGTTCCAGAAATCCTCACTCGCAAGATGAATTAAATCCCCATTAATTTACAGGTATTAAACATTCAATTCCTTCCATTTGGCCTGTAAATTCATGAAAATTAGATTTAAAAATTATGTTATATTGTGAATTATTGTGTGAATGTTATTTGGACACTTAGGCTATTTAAAAATGTTAATCTATTCTTAAGAAATTGATAGATGTTTAGATCTAGTAATTGAATTTTGTAATTAGCTACAATTAGGTAACTAACTAATTATATGCTTTACTTTCATGTCTTCGAAGTAAGATTGTTTCATATTTGTTTCAGATTGCTTCAATCTATAATAACTGAAAATTTCTTTCAGTTATCATAATTTTTAAGAAAGTTATGGGCTTTTAACTGTCCTCGATCACAGCTTTTGTGTTAAGTCAATGGAAAAGCAATAGGGAACTAGATGCTAATTTCTGAGTATGATAATGGCCATAACGTTTTTAATACTGAAGATATGAAAGTGAATTAAGTGTCAAATTAAACTTCTTTTTATGCTTTATCTGATGGGATAAATTGCAGACTTTATTTTTTAAATCTCAAAATTTTGTAACATTGCTACATTAAGAAGTTTCAGGCAATGCTTGTAATTAAAACAGTCTCTGACTAACCTCTACGTAATATTAAACGTTGGTGAAATTGCCTGAGATCAGATAGCAGTTATGAAAAACAAGTCAACATTTGGGGGTCAATCAACTTTCATTTGGAAGAACACCAGTTTATCTGTCGTCCTTCCCATCAAGGACTAAATATCACCTTGCCATGCTTACCTTCAACTACTGTAATCGACAATACTTACTTGAACCATTCACAACCAGGCTTATATTAGCTTCCACCTCCTTTAAGAAGAACTTTGATTGCTCCTGCAACAAAATATATACAAGTATGCAAAAATGCTAACAAGTCTCAGTGAACGAGTCAAAATAATTATTTACAAGACACCATACAAAACTAGAAAATCAGTTTTAATCTGAATTTACCCCAGTACAACTGAGCTAATTGTGGGAACGAATGTATCAAATGGCACAAGCTGCCAAGATGACAGTTGCCAGCAAACAAAAGCACTATCTATGAATAAAAAGTTGTAATCTGTCTCCATTGTTATTTAAGGGCCTGTCCCACTGACGCGACTTTACAGCGACTGTCTTCAACCTCGAGCTGGATCGACCGTCAGAAATGAAACCGCGAGCTGGATCTACCGACCGCACACACACACACACACACATCGCAAAGGCGGGGGCCAGGGAAAGCGGGGGGAGCGCTGTCTGACATTCACACCCACGATGAACAGGAAGGTAAAAAACGTCTAGCAGTTACGGTAAGTCCGAAGGGGGGGGGAGGGGAGGAAGGGGGGGGGGGGGGAGGAGAGACTTTTAAGAAGCCAGACAACTTATAATAAAGTTAGCGGGCATTTAACATTACCGGTCGGTTTCCCTTGGTATTGAAAACTCCAATGAGCCAATTAAAATGCCCGGTCAGCGAAGGAGATTGCCTACGGCGCCCTCGACTGCCTATAACTACATTGTGACCCCACTCCACTGCACTACGAGTTCAAAATAACCATGCCGACCAACTTTTACTCGCGGAAAACTTTTTCAACATGCTGAGAAAATGTTCTCGACCAAAATGAGTCCGCGAGTATGCGGGAACTTTCCTCGAGCATGAAGGAGAGGTCCAGTGACCTCATAGGACCACGTGTCGACCATGCTGCGAGTTTGAGTCGAGGGCAAACTCTTCTAAACTCGCAGATTAGGTTGCCGCAGTGGGACAGCCCCTTTACCCGACCCAAACCTAATGACTGAATACAAGAACTATGACATTGTCTTTTCCCTAAAAACACTCGACTGCAATTAACATTAGGCTCAAATTTACAAGTGGAATTGTAAAACATTGACCTCTCCCCTTCCCAGAGCACGTGTACTGGGAATTACCAGGACATTTTTATTTTGTACCACTATCAAGTCTTGCTACTTCCTGAACATAGCTTAAAACTTGCCCAAGGGAAGTTTGACGCCTTCCAGGCCACAACTCAAGACACCATACATTGTTTTCTCCTTAATGAAATTGAATACTTACCACGATGAAGTGAAATAAAATAGTTGTTTTCATATCTTCTAGCACAAGAGTTGCATCTTGATCCCCACAGTATCCACTTGCTGTAGAATTGGAATCGATATTAATCAGTCGTGTCTAAAATGGTTTAGGATGAAAAAAAGAGGCAGAAGTTATTTTTTTGTAATGCACAAAACAAAACTGTGGCAAACAATGCAAGAAAAAAAAATACCTGGTTATCCTCCATGTAGGTAAGATTCAGCTGTAGTCCCATGTTGGCAAGGAGACAAGTCTCACTGCCATTTTTGAGTGTATAGTTGCCCACTGATGGTATTGGTGGTGGTGGCGGTTTAGTCGGGGTCATGGTTGAGGCTGTCCAAGTGGTAAGTGGACCCATTGTGGTGGACATGTCTGCCTTACAGATTGATTCTGGAAATAAAGACGATTTGAAAACAAACCGAGGCAATTCAGTCAATTGTTCATCACATGGCTCTTCTTATTGGTCCACTTGGGTTCAAAAAACAAAACTTGATCCCAGGTTAACCAAACCTGACCCAAGTCATGCATTTTATCTCTATACCTGACCATGTACCATTAGTACAGATGGATAGCACAAGTTCAAAAATGAAATCCAACACGAATCAAGAATCCGAGCATCCTGGGCCAGCAAAGCAGGTTTAGTTCAAAAAAACGGTGACACAAACCAAGCATTAGGTGCGTCACATCATGTGTTGATCACCATGCTCTACAGCAGCCCATCAATCCTTACCATCCAATTACCTTTTACTGAAAATGTCTACGTTTACGATTTTAAAATAGATTATCTAGAAAGGGGTGCAAATCGACTTATAGGCAATCAAATTGACATGTACAAGCCCTGTGACAGGAAATGAAAATTACTGGAATGATTTAACCATGAGATGATATTTGCTGGAATGAACA
Organism: Malacoraja senta; assembly: GCA_038087875.1. Classification (NCBI taxonomy): domain Eukaryota; kingdom Metazoa; phylum Chordata; class Chondrichthyes; order Rajiformes; family Rajidae; genus Malacoraja; species Malacoraja senta. Next base: position 13,329,017 of record CM075983.1, on the reverse strand, counting down.
TATTTCAGGTGTTCAGACTGGAACCAGGTGAGCAGGGAGAGCAAGTTTGGGGCAGAACAGCTATTCTCCTCTCTGGATGGTGCTCAAGAACTTCAGACCACAGCAATGGTTTTGTTTGAATTGGGCAGGGAGGGGGTAAGAGTAGAAATGGTAGGCGGGCAACTAGTTAAGATTCGCATTAAATGTCAACTCAAACATACTCGCACCCCAGCACAAATTCTCGAGCTGTAATAAACATTAAATTCAGAACTCAAATCTGAAGTTTGACTTAATGGAGCATTTCTCACCATTTTTGCTAATTGTTCCATTCTCCACTAAGGCTTGTAAGCCAACATCATAAAAAACCATGATTACTTCTTTGCTTGCAATAGCTTGGGCACTTCTACATGTGTAAACTGTGTTCAGTGGTGCAGCCTCCATTAGGGAATCCACAGCTACTTGCTTTACACCTAAAATAGATCAGAGAAATTACTGTAATTGAGGTAATGGAGTGCACTGGACATCAACTTAGTGTGTAAACAGAAGCATGCCATGTACAGTATCTAGGCATTCATGCAGTGCAAAATCTACCTTGCATTAATCATAGCAACTAAATGTTTAAGCATTTTCAGAAGACTTGTAACAATAAAAACAGAAAAACTTTACCACTTATGGAACCCTTCCATATAGGGAAGTGCTCAGATAGACAATGATTCACATGCAAAATTCTATTCACCCACAGCAATGGGTCACATGCCAATTCAGACCTTCCTTCACTTAAAGGAGGCTTAAGTTAGGTCAAATTTATTGCAATGTGCAGCAAGGAACCGGTAAAATGAAAAGCTGGCATCACAGGCAGACTCAAACCACAAAAACATTATAGATAAATTACACAAAACTGCATGACTGTAAAGCGAAGAACAAAACATACTTCATTACTACTCCAATTAAATATTAGAGATTAAAACAAACATTATGCCAGGAATAATTCCACATGTAGGAAATAGTAATAAACTTCAAATAAAATGTTGCCAAATCTTCACATTTCATTGCACTCAAGCTACCAAAATATGACAAAAACAATATTTTTAATTAGATTATTTAAACACAAAATCTCAAGCCCGCTCTTTGCCACCCAGTGAATAGATAGACAAATTTGGCAACAAATTCACAATGAACGGTAAAAATGCCATAGAAACATAGAAAATAGGTGCAGGAGGCCATTCGGTCCTTCGAGCTAACACCACCATTCATTGTGATCATGGCTGATCGTCCCCAATCAATAACCCGTGCCTGCCTTCTCCCCATATCCCTTGATTTCACTAGCCCCTAGAGCTCTAACTCTCTCTTAAATCCATCCAGTGATTTGGCCTCCACTGCCCTCTGTGGCAGGGAATTCCACAAATTCACAACTCTCTTGCAGTCACATGCTCAATTGGTGTCACTAGCTGGACAAGATAGCTCTGCTTTTTATTGCTTTCAGAACAATGCAGGGTGCACGAGTTTGGTTTGATGAAAGATGTAACTGAGAAGGTTAAAAGATAACATTAAATGGAAGCTTGTGTAGTTGCCATTTGGCTTCTTTTGTGTGTCATTAACTATGGCATGCGTCTTTAAATTTTACACTGCCCGTTATATTGTGGGTGGGATTTATGACGTATTTTAGGGCGTGTTTGGAGCTAAGTTTCTTGCGCAGAAGCTTAGTTTTTAGTTTAGTTTTGGACCAGCATGAGGAAGGCATACCCTTTGACCATGTGAAGTGTAACGGAGACACGAGGAGTTTTCTAACCTTTAAAGCAATATGCTGGAGTTCATCGAAGATTATAGTGTACGAGTCGGAAGAAGGTTGGATGTATACCTTATTGTTTTTCATCAACAATAAAGAAACTATTAATCAAAAGACTGTATTATGAAGATTTATCTGTGAAGAAGCTCTGAAGGTCTGACGGAAAGCTCACATGCATATAACGACATTCTCCTTAATCATGTAGTCCACTCATGTGCCAAACACTCCACTGCGGCGAGCCTCCACGACTTCCGCCCAGTTGCACTTACTCCCATCATCACTAAGTGCTTCGAGAGGCTGGTCCTGGCACACCTCAAAGGCTGCCTACCTCCCACACTGGACCCCCATCAGTTCGCCTACCGCACGAACAGGAGTACGGAGGATGCCATCTCCACGGCACTTCACTCTGCCCTCTCCCACCTCGACAACAGAGACACCTACGAGAGAATGCTGTTCATCGACTTTAGCTCAGCATTTAACACCATTATCCCCTCCAAACTGATCACCAAACTCATCGACCTGGGCATCGACCCCTCCCTCTGCAACTGGATACTGGACTTTCTAACCAACAGACCCCAGTCTGTTAGGTTAGACAACCACACCTCTTCAACCCTCACCTTGAACACCGGCGTTCCACAGGGCTGTGTACTGAGCCCCCTCCTCTACTCCCTCTTCACCTACAACTGCACACCTATACATGGTACTAACACCATCATCAAGTATGCAGATGACACAACGGTGATTGGCCTCATCAGCGACAACGATGAATCGGCCTATAGGGAGGAGGTCCAGCTCCTAGCAGCATGGTGTGCTGACAACAACCTGGCCCTTAACACCAAGAAGACCAGGGAGCTCATTGTGGACTACAGAAGGTCTAGGGGTGGCACACACACCCCCATCCATATTAACGGGACGGAGGTAGAACGTGTTTCCAGCTTCAGGTTTCTGGGGGTCAACATCTCTGATGACCTCTCTTGGACCTACAATACCTCATCACTGATCAAGAAGGCTCACCAGCATCTCTTCTTCCTGAGGAGATTAAAGAAGGCCATCTGTCTCCTCAGATTCTGGTGAACTTCTACTGCCGCGCCATCGAGAGCATCCTTACTAACTGTATCACAGTATGGTATGGCAACTGCTCTGTCTCTGACCGGAAAGCACTGGAGAGGGTGATGAAAACCGCCCAACACATCACCGGTTACTCACTCCCCTCCCTTGAGTCTGTCCAGAGCAAGCAATGTCTGCGAACGGCGCGCACCATCGTCAAGGACTGCTCTCACCCCAACCACAGATTGTTTACCCTGACCAGCAGGTTCATGAACAGCTTCTTCCCTGCGGTTGTTACCCTACTTAACTCTACGCCTTGATGATTGCCAGACATCCACCCCCCCCCCCCCGGGACACTCCTTCCCCCAGTGACGGATCTCCCCCCCCCCCCGAAAATTGCACTACTACTAGTGTGTGTGTGTGTATATGCTAACTGCATTTCTTTGTCTCTGTACTTGTACACTGCACAATGACAATAAAGTTTGAATCTGAATCTGACTTAATGGCTAGAGGGAGTAATCTCTTGAACGACATAAAAATCTGCCGCTACAGCTTGGACAAGTTACCACAAGTAGAAAGCGTGCAGATTGGGAATTTATTAAACAAATGATGTTTACCTATTTATCAAAGGGGAAAAATCAGCAAATAAATGATCAAAATTTTCAACTATACAAGAGTAACAAATATGGGCCACAGACATAAGAATTAAAATGGGGAATATAGAAATAGTTGAGGAATTACGTTTTTAATTTCTGTCTTGAAACAAATCAGAACAACCAATTATTAAATGACTAAACTACAGTAACAAAATCCTCCAGAAATTACAGGGACCTGATACCATTGCATCTCTGGGACCTACAGAGGAGCCACAGAGATAAGATTAGTGCAAAAGGCAATAACTTTGATGTATAGTGCAAGATATACAACTTCAGACACGAATAACAAGCCCCCAATGGATCCTATAAATCCCCCATACGTCCTAGAGCATTAAACACATTTTGCACTACTTTTTCAACAGACCATCTACCTCAGACTGTCAAACTGTTTGAACGAAGTGGTTCTGCCACAGATTGCCAAATACAAATACGTTTCCCTGGTCAGCTGCTCAAGAGTACATACGGTTTAATACAAGGTAACAATAAAAATCATACTTGTGTTTTTTGCTCCAGGAAATAGATTTGTATCACTGGTGTTGTACGTGAAGGTCAACACATCTCCTCTGAATATTCCAGCAGAGTGGGAGAAATTTAGGCTCAAGGAATGACCAGGTCCAAAGTTCATTTTCAACAAAGGAGCTGATTTATTATCGCCACATACACTTCCATTTGACGACAATGAATTAGGCAGTGTAAAAGTTGTATTTTCCTAAATGAAGTACACACACAAAAAAAAAATCTGAATAAGGTTGGGCACAATGATGGTACAACAGCTATGCCACAACAGATCAACTGGACAAGCAGTGAACCAGATAAAACACACTCAGTTCAAGGACACACTGCAACAAACTCTACGATGTTGGATTAAAAAGGTTTACCAGCAAAATTGTCAAAAAAAGTTTATATTTAACTTGTAATAATGACCAGATGGATCATCAATTTTTTAGCTCAACCACTACCCATCCTGAACCGTGTTCAGGAGACCTTTATAAGGCAAAGGTATCAGGTAAATCTTAAGATTTCAAATAAAGACAAATAGCTGGAGTTGAATGTAAAACAATGATCTAATTGAATCAGGATACGGTTGTGGTCAAATACCCCACAACTTCCTTTGACACATTAAAGGCAATATATACACAACACATTCAGACTGGAACTGTCAGAGAACTACTATTAAATTAATTGGATTGGAAATAAGTCAATTTAAATGTGATGGGGAAAGTGTTTAGGAGTAGCAAATAGTGGTCACTCCATTTCCTCCACCCAATAAACCGGACATCTATTCAGCTATGTTCATCATTGGGGATACTTTAAAATAGCATTTATTCAAATTAATTAAGGCATAGGGCATCATCAGTTCTCGTCCATTCTAATGCCATCCTGTATGGGAATGATTGATCACTAAATGTAGATGCGAGATGGTGTACACTTGCGTGAGTTTGGCAATGTAGTCTCCATTTGACACAATGGAAAAAATACAAACAACATATTTTCGCAGAGATAACCAAGATTGTGACAATTTGCAGTTTTTATAGACGGGATTCAAAAGATTCTAGTTTTTTTTCCGTTAAATAGGGAAAGTTTGAGTATCACATGACTATTTAACCATAAAGCAAAAACTTGTTTCATTGGAGATTCACAGAAGTCTGAATGGTCTTTTTAGACGATATAATTCAATTGCTACATTTCCAGAAAATAATTGGCACCCAATACCATTCGCTGCATTTCACAAACTACTATTTATTTTTAAAGATGACAAATGACTTGACAGCAAGGAATTTTGTTCCACTGATGATTACACTAACCACATGATATTGAGTTAAACAATTTGCGTCCTCTCAGTTCTTCCATTAATTTAAAAAAAAACTATTTAAGTCTGTTTTTTTTGTCTGGTAGCTATTACAAATTGAGCTTAACTTAAGATAGACACAAAATGCTGGAGCAACTCAGCGAGTCAGGCAGCATCTCTGGAGAATGGGAACAGGTGATGTTTTGGATCGGAACCCTGCTTCAGACCTCAGCTTAACTGTGTTGCTATCAAACCTCTAAGGGTGCTGGTTTTCAAATGGGAGTTCAATTCCCAAGTAAACCTTCCCTCCCAACTCATTCCAAAATAAAGCATTAGAAATAAATTATAGCAGCCATAATTGGACCATGAACAAACAAACAATTCTCCAATCTTACTGTTTGTTACAAGCAAATAGAAAATTACATAACTTACCATTGTTCCGTTTCCCTCATAAACAACAGTGAAGTTGACGGATAAAATTGCATATATGCAGGTTTTGTTATTGTTGTCGTGGACTTTAATCTCCACTGCTTCAGTCAGGGAAAATCCTGAAAATAAGCAGTCACTTAGTTACCATGGAACAACAATCCAATAGACAAATCTACAAACTTAATTTGCACATCAAGGTTCTTGTATTCTCAAGAAACATTGCAATGGGCCAAAGAAAACTAAGCATTGGCAATAGTCAGATTTGGATACCCGTGTCAAGCATGTGCACCTATAATGGGGAGGGCGCCATCTCACCTGCACTACATTCTGTTCTGGATCAACTTGACAATAGGAACACCTGTCAGGATGCTCCTCATTGAATGCCGCTCGGACTTCGACACCATAATATTGAATAAGGTCACCCCTATACTTCTGAACCTTGGCCTTCATCTGAACCTGGTTTCTGTATTTATTGACAGGCAGACCTCAATTGGTTAGAATTGGTCCAGCATTTCCACCACCTGATCCTCAACACTGGGTTGTCTGCTCAGACCCTTGCTCTACTCACTGTACATCCACGAATGTATAGAAAAGTGCAGTCAATTCAATTTTTAAGTTTGCTAATAATACCACTGTTGTCAGCCAGATCAGCAATAATGAGATGAATGAGGGAAAAGAAGAGATCAAAACCCCTGTGAAATTGTGGTCAGGACAACCTAGCCCTAAATGTAAAAAAGTCAAAATAATTGGTTATTGACCCAGGGAAGAGAGGGAGAGAACACAACAACCCTGTCCTCAGAGCTGCTATATAGAGTGTCAACAATTTCAAGATCCTCGACATCCACATCACCAGCAAACTAACCTGGTCCCTTCACACTGATCAAGAAAACACATCAACATAATTTACTTCTTTGAGCATCCGAGAAGATTCACCATGTGCATGAAGATTCTCTGGAACTTCAACAGATAGGTTATGTAAACTATTCTGACAGGATGGTATGTCAACTGCTCTGCTCTTGACCACTTGAACCCGAGTGGGAGATGAATGAAGCAGTTCACATGCGCGTCACTTCCTTCAACCCAGTCTATCTTCACAGTGGGCTGCATCAGAAATGCAGGGAGTATCCTCATTGATGCTTGCCATCCTTGCCATTCCCTTTACTGCCTTCTTGGAGAAGATGCAAGAGCTTGAAAGCTCAGACATCCAAAGTTAAGAGGAGCTTCTTCCTGACTGCTAATAGACTCCTGAACTAATCACTTTTTTCACACCCTCTTCCCAAAGGGTGCCGCCAGGTATTCTTTCCTCTACCTAATTTGGTTATTCCATTATTGTATTTTAATATGTATTTGCGCTATTTCAGATGGCACTACAATCTTGCACTTGTTTTGGGCTTGTCATTTATTTATCATTACTCTATTTATCGTTTACTGTGCTTCATTTGAACAAGGAATTTCATTGCACTCTGATGCTTATGACAATAAACAAATCTGAATCTGGCTACATGCCTAAATTAATCAGTGAATCCAAACCCGACTACTCCAAATGGCCGTGCTCAATTTATGAAATGAGATGCCAATAGATTGGCATTCCCACAATGGAAATAATCAGCCGATTTGAGCGAGTTTCATTCAGCGTTCATTTATAAAGTTACAGGATCAATGATTGCCCATCTATCTTGTATAAATACACCGATCGACTTCATAACTCAAAACAAAGTTTAAAGGATGTAGGTATGTTACAAAACTTACCTTCAGTCGCGCTGTAATTCTGCCACTGGCCTTGTGCGCAATTTTGGCGCCTTTAAGGGGGGGGCGGGGTTAAAACGCGGGTTTCTCCTCCATTGTCCTGGTTAATATTTTGTTGGAGTACAAGCCTTGGCTGACAAATCGTTCCTAGTGGCCTTTTGTGTCTTTTTTTAAATTAAATCGTCAATGTCAGCGCTAGAGTAATTTTAAAATCAGCTCCTGAAGCGTCAACGCCGATAACGGGGACGGATTTCACACGCGGGACAGGTAAACGAAAGTGGTTTCTTTAAATGTATAAAAGTGCTTCTTAAGAAGCCTTTAATTCACATTTTTTCATGCGACACGGTGATTTTATTCCCCGAACTAACGGCAGTATTTTTCATGCCAATACGGGGTTAAATTCACCGCAAATCAACGTTCCAAAAGATCGCGTTCCAGAAATCCTCACTCACAAGATGATTTAAACGCCCATTAATTTACAGGTATTAAACATTCAATTCCTTCCATTTGGCCTGTAAATTCATGAAAATGAGATTTAAAAATTATGTTATATTGTGAATTATTGTGTGAATGTTATTTGGACACTTAGGCTATTTAAAAATGTTAATCTATTCTTAAGAAATTGATAGATGTTTAGATCTAGTAATTGAATTTTGTAATTAGCTACAATTAGGTAACTAACTAATTATATGCTTTACTTTCATGTCTTCTAAGTAAGATTGTTTCATATTTGTTTCAGAATGCTTCAATCTATAATAACTGAAAAATTCTTTGTTATCTTCATTTTTAAGAAAGTTATGGGCTTTTAACTGTCCTCGATCACAGCTTTTGTGTTAAGTCAATGGAAAAGCAATAGGGAACAAGATGCTAATTTCCGAGTATGAAAATGGCCATAACTTCTTTAATACTGAAGATATGAAAGTGAATTAGGTGTCAAATTAAACTTCTTTTTATGCTTTATCTGATGGGATAAATTGCAGACTTTATTTTTTTAAATCTCAAAATTTTGTAACATTGCTAAAGGATGATCTTGTATTTCACAGATTAAAGTTGAATTGGTCAGTCATTTTTACAATATAAATAATTTTACAACATTCACTCAAAAGATTCTCAATTAAACTCAAAATCTGTGATGTTTGGTGGACTGTGTGGGGTGGGAGGACCCGTTGCTCCTCCCGTGCAGCAGGTGGCGCTGCACAGGACAAAGGGAGATGTTTTGTATATAATTATCTCTGTCAGTACACAGTGTGAGTGTGCAGTCAGATCGTGTGGTTGCAACCATTTTGAGTTGTCTTGCTGCCAGCAGTGAGTTAATGTAATAAAGACTTCTGTTGTACCTTGAAGACTATCAGGTTTTATACAGACATAGAACAAGAACACGAAAGAATAAGGAGACTTCAGATTGAGTCCAAAGAGCCTAATTTTCGATTTTTTTTTTTTTAATTAAAAAAAAAAAAGAGTTGTGTTGTGTACTCAAACTAACATGTCTCGGCAATTCAATCGTTTCGATCTCGAGCTTGAAAGGTGGTCGTCGTATTTAATGCGCGCTGAGTTTTATTTTGTAAGTATGGCAATTACGATTGACCTGAGGAGGAAGGCGCTCGTGTTCATCAATGTCTCCAGAAACTTTTGCACCACTTCAAAATTTACTTGCAGAAGAAATAACTGAAGTTTCATATGCTGAAATCACAACGGCCTTGTTTCCTCGCAGCTAGCCTCGATTTCTACTGGATGGTGCAACAGGAAGGGCAATCGATCACTGAATTTCTTGCTGAACTTCGCACCAAGGCAAGGGCATGTGATTGTAAAGCTCAATGCTGCGAAAAGTGCCAAGACAATGCGTTATGGGATAGACTGGTCATGGGCTGCAGGCATGCATTCATCCAGCAGGCGATTCTCAAGGAATCGGACGCCTCATTGAAGAATGTGCTGCAGTGTGCTAAGATGGCCTTGCTGGTTAGTAAAGAACTGCACAAAATGGCCGGCAAAACAGCGTTGAAGCTCCCTCAGGAAGTGCATACAGTTCGTCAGACTCGTCCGCATCGCCAGAAACCACTTGATCGACCCAGAGCAAATCCGGAGAAGGAGGTATAGTTTCAGAAGAGCCGTCCCCCTGTAGGGGGAGGATCGAAACCCTCCTACCAATGCGGCTCTACTGCTCATCATCACCCATATATCGAGTCCGTTTGTTATGCCTGTTACCGAAAAGGTAATCTCCAGGCAGTGTGTCAATCTGTAGGAAAGCTGAGAAAGGGGAAGAAAGCGCAAAACAGTCGACCAAATCGCAGAGACCATTTCTATTGAAGTGCTTGGTGTGTCCACAATCTCCGACAAGCCGAGGATATTGCTGCGGGCCTCAAACGTTGATCTACAGTTCCAGGTGGACACTGGTGCGGCTGTGTCGCTCGTGGATCAGGACATCTGGGAGAGGATCGGATCGCCAAAACTGAAACCGGCCAACATCTGCCTTTTCGGATACGGACGACAGCCCATTCCCACGAATAGCAAATGCACTGCCGCCGTTTCCTGTAATGGTATGACACAGGTGTTGCCGCTGATCGTCGTTGGCAAAGAAGGTACATCCCTATGCGCCATCAACTGGATCCATGCTTCAAGCTTAACATGAACACCTTGATCTACGATGGATCAACTATGGCATTGTCATCTAACCCGGATTGCAACATGGTCAGCAAGTGCGAGAACCTGCAGAAGTTTCTTGACCAGTTTCCGGCCGTTTTCGCACCTGGACCCAGACATTGCACAAAGATGAAGGCACGGCTCATACTCAAAGACGATGCCATCCCCAAGTTCCTCAAACCAATACCAGTTCCGTTCAGTCAGATGGACGCCTACGACAAGGAACTCTGCCGTCTTGAAGAAATGGGAATTATCACCCATGTGGACCATTCAGAATGGGGCACACCCATAGTTGTCGTTCAGAAGCCTTGCAGCAAGGTGCGCATCTGTGGCGACTACAAAGTGACTGTAAACCCTCAATTGCACATTGATCAACACCCCATACCAAGAGAGGACAAGCTGTTCATCAAGCTGCAAGGATGACAGTACTTCTCGAAATTGGGCATGTCTGACGCGTATCTTCAAGTAGAACTGGACGACGAGATTTTTAAAAAACCTACTCGTGCTCAGCAGGCACAAGGGACTGTTCAGATACAACCGATTGTCGTTTGGACCTGCACCGGCCATCTTCCAGAAACTGGTCGACAATCTGGTTGCCGGGATTCCGTACGTAGCCGCCTACCTGGATGACATAATTGTCACTGGCCGGACAGAGGAAGAACACCTGCAGAACCTAAAACAGGTCCTCACGGCACTGAACAACTACGGCGTGAAGTTGCGCATGGACGTGCGCATTCTTCCGACAACAGGTCACATATCTCGGACATGTGATCTCGGCAAGTGGTCTGAAGCCATCGGAAGAGTGGACGCCTTTGTGAAATTGCCGACGCCCGAAAATGTGAAGCAGCTTGAAAGCATCATTTGCAAGGTGAACTACTATGGCAACTTTCGACTTAGTGCGCACCATTGAAGAACCTGCAAAAACAAGACGTCGAATGGCACTGGTTCAAAGAGTGTGACCATGCATTCATCAGGTTGAAGGAGATGCTCGCCCAGAAGACATGTTTGGTCCACTATGACCCATCAAAGCCGATCTCGCTAGCCACCGATGCATCGCCTTATGGTCTTGGAGCTGTAATCTCACAAACGGCGCCAAACGGCAAGGAAGAACCAATCACGTTCACATACAAAACAGCGACGACCACCGAGAAAAACTACAGTCAAGTGGAGAAACAAGCACTGGCAATCGTGTTTGGTGTCGGGAAGTTCCACCAATATTTGAATGGGCGACATTTCCTGCTCATCACCGACCACAAGCCGCTGCTGACTACTTCCAGTCCGGAGAAAAGTTTGCCCGTCATGACGTTGCAGCGTGTACAACATTGGGCCCTGATCATGATGGGATATGACTACATCATTTACCGACAGTCTGCCAAGCATGCCAATGCCAATGCACTGACTCATCTAACGATTGGACCCGGCCTAACGTTCAACAAAGAGGAGGCAATTATGGAAATTGAGATGGACGTGAACTTGCTCAACATGCGGGTCATCGCCGACTTCCCCGTCTCCGCAAGGACGGTCACCAACTACACGAGCACAGACCCCATTTTGTCGACGGTATGACATTTTGTCACTCAGGGGTGGCCGAACAGTCCCAAGCTGGACAAGGAATTCCGCTCATTCCAGAATGCGCAAACGGAAATCTCCTCAAAGGATGGCATTCTGCTCCGCCATTGTCCATGTCTCCAACAATTTTATTCTTATTTTCACTCATAATGGCTTCTTTGACTTTCATTGGCACAACTTTGGTCCTCATGTTGATAAACAGCAATAAAGGTTTCCAAAGGTGATGGAAAGACTGGGTGCTGAGAGCTCTCTTATACCTGCATTAAGGCGGCAATTAAACACACCCGAGTTACTGTGTGTATACATTACGAACGATAATTGTTTTGATCCGAGTTTCATACGTATTTTCTACTTTTGCTTCTTCGAGGTAAGAAAATACTGCTTTCAAAACTATTAATTAGGTGTAATGTTGTTACAATCCCTGCCATCAGTGGCGCTCCAGATCTGCCGACTGCTGTGCGCGGGACTCGAGAGGCTATAGTGGGGGGGTGGGTTAGTAAACTGCAGGTTTTACATTGTCTGGGAGGGATTTCCTCTTACAACAGGCTTACGATGTAGAGGTAATCCCATTCTGTCATCCGTTCCCGTTTTTTTCCCCATCACGTTGCTGATCTATTGAATCGCTGGATTTGAAAGTCGGGGCTCAAATTCAAGGCCTTTAAAATCACGGATTGCAAGTTCACGCTAAAACAAAAGGTATATAGGACGTTTATTTAACATCTTATCTAGTTTTTGGTGTAATTTAATTTTAATCTGATGATGCGAAATAAGTTAATTAGGCCCCGATATCAGCAACATGATCATTATCCGTATTGTGTAATTGTTTATTCGTGATCACTATTTTCATGCTAAATATCGAACTAAAAATGTTCACAGTACACAGATCGGATTGTGGCCGCCACGATGTTAAACATGGCGGCAGCTATGACCGATCTAGAAAAAAAGTATACAAAACCAAGAAGGTTGTCAATGTCCGCATTCATGTTGAATGCATAGGTCGTCAAAAGTTGTTTAACATCCTGAGAAACACTTTACCCATCACTTTAGTTCTGCATATTGATGATATTTTCACCGTCTGTGCAACATTATATAATTTACTGCCTCCATTGGTGTGTAACTAAGATGTTGTTGCACTTGTAGATCATTTTGATCAGAAGTTCAACTTTATGTTCAACCAGATTTGATGTGAACTGAAATCCAGAACTTGCCAAGTTTGCAACATCTACATTTCAACTCAGAGCTTTACATCTCTCACAAACTCCACCTCACTGCCTACAAAGATGCCCTCATTGCTGCTAAATCTGCCTACCTCTCCTCCATATTCACCGACCCCTGCCTAAACCACAGAGCCCTCTTCTCCACAGTGTGCATCCTCCACAAGCCAACACTCTCCCTACCTCCACTCCGGATCTCTGCAACACATTCCTCCACTTTTTTGCTGATAAAATCAGCACCATCTATCAATCCCTATCCCCTGTACCCGACTCCCCAGCATCTACTCCACCACGTACCAAGGCTCCTCCTTTCAACATCTCCGCTGATCTCCATACCCCTCCCCCTCACTGCTTCCTCTCCCAGTTTGACCCGGTCACCCCTACTGAAATCTCCAAACTCATCAGCTCTTCCAAACCCACTACCTGCTCCCTTGACCCTCTCCCCACTCCCCTGCTGAAGTCCTGCCTCCCTGCCCCTACCTCACTAATCTTTTCAACTCCTCATTGTCCCCTCTGCTTTCAAAACTGCTGCTGTCACACCAATCTTAAAGAAACCTGGTCTTGATCCCTCCTCTCTCACTAACTACCGCCCCATCTCAAACCTCCCCTCTCTTTCAAAAACCCTGGAGCGTATCGTCGAGTCACAACTTCATTCCCACCTCGCATATAACCTATTCAAACCCCTCCAATCTGGCTTTCGCCCCCTCCATAGCACAGAAACTGCTCTCCTCAAAGTCATCAATGACCTCCTTACCTCTGCTGTCAATATCCTCATCCTCCTCGACCTGAGTGCAGCCTTCGATACCGTCAACCACAACATCCTGCTCACCAGACTTAGGGACCTTGGCATTGAAGGTTCTGCACTCAGCTGGCTCCGTTCCTACCTTTCCAACCGATCCCACTTCATCTCTCTCCATAACCACACCTCTGCCACAGCCACTGTCACTCAAGGCATTCCCCAAGGCTCTGTTCTTGGTCCCCTCCTCTTCATCATCTACATCCTCCCCCTTGGTCATATACTCCGTCACTTCAACCTGGACTTCCACTGCTATGCTGATGACACCCAGATTATCTCAGCACCAAGTCCCCCCACCACCCCCCTCTCTCCCATATCAACTCCTGCCTATCAGCCATCAAATCTTGGATGCAACTCAACTTCCTTAAATTAAACAGTAGCAAAACAGAATTTCTCCTCATTGGCTCCAAATCAACACTCACTAAAATTAACAACCCCACTCTCACTATTGACGGCACCACTGTCTCCCCATCTCCTCAGGCCCGCAACCTTGGCGTGATCTTTGATTCAACCCTCTCCCTTGAGTCTCACATCCGCCATGTTGTCAAAACATCATTTTTTCACCTCCGCAACATTGCAAAAATCAGATCCTCTCTCACACCCCCCCGCTGCTGAAAGACTCATCCATGCCTTCATCTCCTCCCGACTGGACTACTGCAACTCTCTTCTTTTCGGAATCAATTCCAGCAGCATCAACCGACTCCAACTGGTTCAAAATGCAGCCGCTCGACTCATTACCCACACCAAATCCTGGCACCACATCACCCCAGTTCTCAAAGAACTTCACTGACTTCCCATTTCCCACCGGATCACCTACAAAATCCTGTTCCTCACCTACAAAGCCCTCAACAACCTGGCCCCCCCTTATCTCATTGACCTCCTCTCCCCCTACCAACCCTCACGGTCCCTCAGATCCACATCAGCTGGTCTCCTCTCCACTCCGAAAGCAAACCTCTGCACTTTTGGAGGCACAGCCTTCTCCAGGGCAGCTCCCAGGCTCTGGAATTCCCTCCCACAACCGGTCCGAAATTCTGAGTCCCTCACCTCAAGACCCATCTCTTCACCTCTGCATACCCTTAGTCCCATGTTCCCCTCCCCTTTGTCTTACTGCCCTATTTTGTTTTGTTTATTCCCGACTCTCAATGTAAAGCGACTTTGAGTCCTGAAAAGCGCTACATAAATAAAATCTATTATTATTATTATTATTATCGTACTTATTTTGCAAAACAGTTTTGTTATCACCATGTACAGTGCCCTCCATAATGTTTGGGACAAAGACCCATCATTTATTTATTTGCCTCTGTACTCCACAATTTGAGATTTGTAATAGGAAAAAAATATCATATGTGGTTAAAGTGCACATTGTCAGATTTTATTAAAGGGTATTTTTATACATTTCGGTTTCACCATGTAAAAATTACAGCTGTGTTTATACATAGTTCCCCCACTCCCCATTTCAGGGCACCATAATGTTTGGAATACATGGCTTCACATGTGCTTGTAGTTGCTCAGGTGTGTTTAAATACCTCCTTAATGCGGGTAAGAGAGCTCTCAGCACCTAGTCTTTAAGATAATTTGTTTTTTTCAAGCCACAATGACTATTTACTAATGGTTATACTGTATGTGTCTGGATTAGTTCCAGGATGCATATCGGGATCTTGTTTTGCATAACTGCTGTGTAGTTTTTAATAATTCTCCATGTACCAGGTAGAGATAAAATGTTAGGGAAAGTGATAGTGCTTTGGAATTGCAAATAATTGATAAAAACATGCTAGATTAATATTTAGGAGGTGGCATGTCATGGTTGCTGTACACGAGATAGAGGGTTGCTTGCTAGCTTTTTAAGATACAAAGACGACAAAAACTCAGACCGAAAATGTTATTTGTACACAGAGTTCCGCCCAATACGTCGACACACTTTATACAGCGCTGCATTCATGATCACTAGCAATGCTCTTTGTTTATCTCGAATGACCTTCGACAAATCCCATGATTCATTGCGAGCGCCTGTGAAGCCATGGGTCCCAAGCATTATGGTGCCCTGAAATATGGGGAGACTATGTGTAAACACAGCTGTAATTTCTACATGGTGAAACCAAATTGTATAAAAATGGTCTTTAATAAAATCTGACAATGTGCCACATGTGATTTGATTTTTTAAATATTACATACCTCAAATTGTGGAGTGCAGAGGCAAATAAATAAATAATGGGTCTTTTGTCCCAAACATTACCGAGGGCACTATAGTTAAGATGCCACCTAGGAGTTGGGTGTTTAGTGAGGCCACAGGGCAAATGCCATTAAAAGGCTGTGTTGGCTGCACGTTTTAAAATTTGGCAGATATTTACTCAAGTGGAGCTACATCCTCTCAGCTGCAACATCCTAGATTCAATCCTGACCTCTGGTGCTCTGGATGGAGTTTGCACATTCTCCCTGTGACCAGTAGCTCTTGTTTGATGACACAATTTCCTCCCACATCCAGAAAAATGAAGGCTGGTACATTAATTGGCTACTGCAACTGCAAATGCCTCTCGTATATACAAGAGTGTTGGGGGGGGCGGGGGGGGCAAATGGGATTATGTACAGGACAAATTAGATTCATGGTGACAAAGAACTGTGGATGCTGGAATCTTGAGCAAACAAAATACTGGAATAACGCAGTGGATCTGGGAGCATCAGTGGAGGGAATAGATAGGTGTTGTTTCAGGTCAAGACCCTTCTTCAGTAGGGGATTAATGCTGGATTAGTGCTAATATATGAATTACGGTTGGCTGTTTCTGTTCTGTATGAACAGGGCTCTGAATAAAACAATTTATCCAAATTCTTAAAAACATTACACCAAAGCAAAATCATTCAAACTTGCTATCCCATTTTACACTCAATCCCTATTGAGTCACAGATCACATGCCAAATCCACACCTAAGAATGCCAGTGGCAAAGCTTAGCACAATGACAATGCCAGACAGCATATCCAGATTCCAACAGCAAAGGGAATTCAAGTCCCACTTAAAAACAGGACTCATTTCAGCAATGAATGCTGGTGCCTTCAATTAGTGCAAAAATAAAATCTAGCACATTACACTTCTGCTCCCTTGCTAAATGTTGGTAGTTATATGCCCACGCAACTGAATACACAAGATGCCTTATTAAGAATTACAAGCCAAGTTAGTGAAAATATTACCTATTACATAGCCCTGAAATGCAACATTCATCCAGATTAAATAATTAACCCCATTTATCTGGTTGAAAAATCCCAAAAGGTAGAACTCACAGCCGAGGTTACAGTACACTTCTCCAGCAAGCCAGATACATGATTAAGCAGCACAAATATTATATTCCAGAATCCTAGATTCTCCCCACACCAAGACTTGATCAATGCAGATGGAAGCCATATTGATACAAAACAAATCTCAGTATTTGTGACCCAGGAAACATGATGGATTCCAAAACAATTACATGTTTACTGCAGCACAAGCTGATAATCTAGACAAAAGCTGAAAATAAAATCAAGTAGCAATGCCAGAAATAGAACAAAGCCATAAACAACTGAAACAGCATCTCCAGTAAACATCACCCAGCAAAATTCACACAATTTAATAGACCTTCCCAATGCAAAACCAATATCTATAAGAATCAAATGCCACACTTCAATCTAAGACATTCTTCCAAATTCTACAACACTGCAAAATATGCTGCCACTTCCAAAGTCTTGTTCCTTCCTTCTGTAGGTAGGGACTTACATTTTACAACAATGTTACATTAACTCCTATTTTTTTAAAATGTGAATAAAGTTAACTTCAAATGTCAGCTGGCCAAATATAAATTTCATAGAAGAAACAGCCAAGAATTCTACTCGATACCAAAATAAACTTGCACTGTCAAGTCATCTTCTTTATCAAAAACTAGAAAATGTACATCGTCAGCTTGTTAATGGATTTAAAGGATAGGAGCACTCAGGTAAAATTGGGTAAGTTTAATCGTTTTCATTTATTGAAAATTATATTAAAGTCGCGATATAAATACTTCCACAAAACAAAATGCAAGAGAAAAGGCAACACAAGGAGATGCACAATTGGACCCGAAACGTCACCCACTCCCTTCTCTCTAGAGATGCTGCCTGTCCCGATGAGTTACTCCAGTATTTTGTGTTTATCCTCAGTGTATATCGTGTTTCGTTTCCCCCAACTCTTGGAGCTTACTGCTTCTCTTAATGTAATGCAAATATATTTCGCCCCGAATAGAACGATTTAGCACTAAAAACACAGAATGCAGAAAGAGTGAAGCTTGACCACCCAGGGCGCTGAAGCCCAGATAGACAGACGATGCTAGCGCTGGAAATGCCAGCCAGCAGCCGGATCTACCTATGGCCAGCCATCACAATCCCGAGATACGTACATCTCGGGACATCTGAGCGCACAGAGCGGCCGCCGGCTGCAAAAGGACGGCGTGGAGTGGAAACATACACACGAATGGAGAAAACCTTAAGCGAGAGAGTAACTGCCAGGCCTGCATAACCAGGGGAGTGGAGCCAGCGAACAACGACGGTGCCGCCGGGCCGTCACACACTGACTCGGCCATCACTACCCCACCAAGGACAAGCTCACCTGTAAGGAGGAGGAGGAGGGCGGTGAGGTGGAGCACGGGAGGTCGCTGCATGGTTGAAGGGATGGAGAAGACGACGGCGTCGGCAGTGGTCCGGCACAACGAAGGTCTGCCCTCCTCAACACTGTGTGAACCGCTCAACGCCGCCTGGACACGGCGAAGGTCTGGGCGCCTCAAGCAGAACCCGGCACGAAGAGCCCCTCAGCGACGCCTCAACCGCAAGCTCCACACAGCGATGGTCTCACCGCCTCAAACACCGTGAAGCCCTCAGCGACGCCTCAAACACCGTGAAGCCCACAGCGGCCTCCTCAAGCCGAGCAGAGCCCCGGCACCTCGAACACGTCAACCGCCGCCGCCGCCGCTCACGTGACTGATGTGCGGACCCCCCCACGCGCCGGGACAGCCAATCACCCGCTAACACTACCCTGACCAATCGGGAGGCGGTTGCTGCCCTCCTCTGACCTATCAGCGCACAGGCTCAGCCTGTGGGTCAATCAAACCAATCGGGACGCGCCGGTCCCCGACATTGTCCAAACACGTCGCGGTGCCCGGACTAGCGCAGTCACGCGCAAAGATACCAGAGCAACTTTGGTCACGAGCTCCCGGGCAAAGATCCCGGGGAAGCACGCATTTGCAACCAAAGATCCTATAGGGACCTGCTTTGCATCGGTGTTTGCAAAGTTCCTCCAGCATTTTGTCTATCTTCGGTGTAAACCAGCATCTGCAGTTCTTTCCCACGCAAGCAGCAACGCTGCAGTTTGGTCGATCTTCGACGTAAATCAGCGTCTCCACTTGCTTCCTACATACTTTTTTTGTCTGCGATTTAAGTTCTAACTAACCTTCATCAACATAACTAGATGACTGTAGGAAAAAACTACAGGTTCACAGCGAAGACACACACAAAACGCTGGCGCAGCTTGATTGTTAAAGCGGATACTCCAGCTTTTTGCGTCTATAACCAAATGAGTGATTGATGCCAGATTTTGTCCCCGCACTGTTGTTACCTGCTGTGTTGGCAATGACAACATGATCACGAGTTAGAATGTGGAGTTGATTCATGGTTGCATGTGATGTTGCTTATTAACGCATCCTGCACTTAGTGATAATGCAGCAGCAGTTATAAACACAAAACTAGTTTTAAATAATCTGAACACGTAGACATTTTGCGATCTTTTGTTCTACGTGAAGGATGCTCAAGCACAAATTGTTGTGACATGTTTTCAGCCCCACCACTACCAATGACTTGGGGGGGGGGGGGGGGGGGGGGGGGGAAACAAACCTCTGGAGTGTACCATTCTCGATCAGTTATACTGTGCTGAATTCTTGGGGAGGGCAATGGACTTTGTAGAAATGTAGAACAAAGTATTTGGAGTTTTTATTTTAAAAATAAACGTTATTCAAAATATATATATATAAAATAAATAAGTCCAAAGCTGTTTACTTTCTTAGCAACAGTCCACACATTCTGCGTTGCTGGTTTTATGCATAGTGCTTTTAACCCACCTCTCTTTTGGATATAGTACTATTATGACTTATGCCCTGGGGTTGCTACCCTCCTTCGATTGTTTGAAGGGTTTCCCCCCCTCGATTGAGGGGGCTAGATTGGATCTAGCCCCCTCAATACCTTCTGTTGTCCTTCCACACAGAGCCTTCATATTAGCTGCATAAAGCTTCAGTGCATCTGTCAGCATGTACTCCTGCAGTCTTAAACGTGCCAGTTGGCACCATTCCATTAAAGACATTTCACTGTGCTGGAAGACCAGTGAGTTACAGGCAGACCAAAGATCATCTTTCCCTGAACGGATGATCTTCCAGCAGCACTCATGACCACCTCCGCCTGTACCCCTAGGAATAGCCCATAGATCAGAGGCCTCTGTTGCACAACTGCTCAGCATGAATCATGACAAGGACACTTGTGTCCTTTGCCTGACCCTCTGAATGAAAAGTGTATTTGAACACACTTCGAATCACTACACTCTGGGAAGAATGTAATTGTGCTGAAGAGAATTCAGAGGAAATTCATCAGGATGTTGCCTGGATTGGAGGACTTTAATTACAGAGATAGATAGGCTAAACTTGTTTTTCCATGGAACAAAGGTGGCTCACCCTCAGAGATACAAAAATGTAAGATGTGCAGGTAGGGGTAACAAAAACACCGCCTAGGGTTAAGATAAGAGAAAAGAGTTTTAAAGGGTAGCTGAGTGTTCTTTTTTCCAAAAACATAAGGTAACTGAAACACAAAACTCATTGCCAGAGGAAGTGGATTAAATTGGACAGAATCATTACATTTAAGAAACATTGAGACAGACACTTCAATAGCAAGGCACAGGATACAGACCAAATGGTAGCAAATAGGATAGCTGCAGCTGGGTAAAATGATTTTAATGGACACTTTGAGCCAAAGGCCATATTTTGTGCTGTACATCTCTCTATGACACTCTAGAGCAGAGGTTTTACAAAAAAAGATAAAGTGCTGAAGTATCTCTGGAGAACATGGATACGTGACATTTGAGTACAAATCCCTATTTAAATTTCGCATGAAATGATTACTCTAGGTAAATTATACCAGAGAAGTTGGAAATTACTTTTTAGTTATCAGGGGCAACAATGTAGAACACAGCTATACAAATAAAATGTTTCATATCCTATAGTTTCACGTGACTCGGGAGGGGCTGTTGTTTTCCCGCGTTTTTTCCCTTGCGCGCGTTAGTTCAGCGCTGACCACTGATGTGGCCAGACGTGTCTGTTAAACCTGTATGCTGCAACTTGAACTTTCGAATAAAGTATTGTTGAAAACTCCAGGAGTCGTTTATCAGACCACTAAATTGGTGACCCCGACCTGTCTAGCCGTCGTTAGACAACAGAATTATGCAAGAAGAAGGTCTTCCCGCAGAATCGGCCAGCACGAGGCAGGGCTCACCGGCCTTCAAACTGCCAGCCTTTTGGCCCGATCAACCTCAGGTGTGGTTCGCCCATGTGGAGGCACAGTTTCATCTACATCGCATCGACCATGACGACACCATGTATTTTCATGTGGTGGGAGCATTACCACAGGACTGTGCCTCGAGGCTGTTGCCCTTTATCAGAGACCCTCCGTCCAGCGGCAAGTACGAAGGGTTGAAAGCCCTGTTATTCCATGCCTACGGTCTTACCCGTAGAGACAGGGCAGCAAGACTGCTACATATGGACTGCATCGGCGACCGAAGGCCATCGACGATCATGGCAAAGATGTTGGCCCTAATGGACGGGCACCGCCCCTGCTTGCTTTTTAAACAGGCGTTCTTAGAGCAGATGCCCAACGAAGTGCAGCTAATGCTAGTGGGAGCCGATTTCAGCGACCTGCAGTGGCTCGCGGAAAGAGCCGACGAGCTGTGGGCGCTCAGACGGGACGTACACGCCGTCGCCCGCCCCATGGTCACGCAACGGGTGCAGCCGAACCGACATCGGGAAGAGGAAGAGACCCAGCCCAGCGCCCAAAAACGAATCGTCGCGGCCAGTGGTCTACACCCAACGCAGATGGTGCTACTACCACCAGCGCTACGGAACGGAAGCCTGAAGATGTGGGAGCCCTTGTTCATTTCCGGGAAACGCCCAGGCCGATCGTCCATAGAGGCGAACGCGATCGGCCCCAACATACGCCTCTTTGTCTGTGATCGCCATTCCGGCCGCCGTTTCCTGGTGGACTCAGGTGCCCATGCCAGTATCCTGCCTCAAGCGCCCGAGATGTCCGTGCTGGTAAGGTGGGACCTGTCCTTTTGGCCGTTAACGGGAGCGATATTTGCACCTACGGCACGTGGACCGCAAAACTAAATTTCGACTCCCACCAGTAAAGGTGGAAGTTTATCGTTGCTGACGTCGCCCAACCGATCCTGGGGGCCGATTTCTTGCGCGCATTCTCCGTTAGTAGATGTACGGGGTGGTCGCATGATCCCTGCGCCGGGACCACGCCCTACCAAGCCGCGCAACCCGTCAACGCCCCTGCAGCAACTCGCCGAGGTAGCTGAGATCCAGCAACCTTTCACAGCCCTGCTCGCCGATTTTCCAGGGTTGCTCATGCCCCGGTTCGACAGGGCCGCGCCCTGTCATGGCGTGGTCCACCACATTCTCACCAAGGGTCCACTGGTACACGCCCGCGCGTGCTGTCTCCCACCCGATAAACTGCGCATCGCACGAGACGAGTTCCAACTTATGGAGGACATGGGGATTGTCCGGCGGTCGGATTAAAATGGCCACCATTACCCTTTTCGAGTGGCTCAGAATGCCTGTTGGCTTGAAGAACGCAGCTCAGGCGTTCCAGAGGCTAATGGATCAGGTCGGCCGGGGTTTGCTGTTTATTTTCATCTACCTAGATGACACCCTGGTAGCTAGCCGCTCGCAGGCAGAGTACACCAAGCATCTCCGCCTACCTTTCGAACGGCTGCACAAACACGGGTTGGTGATCAACCCCGAGAAGTGCCAGTTCGGTCTGCGCTCCCTCATTCCTAGGGCATAGCATCACCTCTTAGGGCGCGCAACCACTGCCCGAGAAAGTCGACGCTATCCGTCATTTCCCCAGGCCATTATCAGTCAAGGGTCTGCAGGAGTTTATCGGGATGGTTAACTTTTATCAGCGTTTCGTCGGCAGCCGCCATCATGCGGCCGTTGTTCCTATGCCTGGCCGGTAAGCCCAAGGACCTGGTATGGTCCGAAGAGGCACAGAAGGCGTTCGAGGGGGCTAAGACCGTATTGGCCAACGCTACTATGCTGGTACACCCTAGGGCTTCAGCCCACAACGGCCCTCACCGTGGACGCCTCCGACGTCGCGGTAGGCGCTGTCCTCGAGCAGTGGGACGGTAATCGCTGGGTGCTGTCGGCATTTTTCAGCAGGCAACTGCGAGCCCCCGAAGTTAAATACAGCGCTTTCGACAGGGAGCTCCTTGCGCTTTACCTAGCAATCCGTCATTTTCGATATTTCCTGGAGGGGTGCGCTTTCACTGCGTTCACCGACCACAAGCCGTTAACTTTCGCCTTGTCCAAGGTTTCTGACCCTTGGTCTGCCAGGCAGCAACGGCACCTTGCCTACATCTCCGAATTCACATCTGATATTCAGCATGTGGCAGGTAAGCTTAATATTGTGGCCGACGCATTGTCCCGTCCAGCGCTGCCCGAAGTTTCTGCGCTTAGTCTCGACGTTGATTACGAGGAGCTGGCAGCCGCCCAACGGGCAGACTCCTGGTCCGGGGGGAGATTTATCGCAATGCTGAATCAGGACTGAAACTGGTAAAAGTGCCATGCAGCAACCCTGGCGTGCAAGTCCTTTGTGATATTTCCACCGGTAAAGCCCGTCCGATTGTCCCGGTCGCTTGGCGGCGTCGGATTTTCGACACAATCCACAGCCTAGAGCACCCGTCCATTCGTGCCACCTCTGCCTTAGTCGCGGCGAAGTTCATTTGGCACGGGTTAAGGAAGCAGGTCGCTGCATGGGCCCATTCCTGCATCCCGTGCCAGACCTCCAAAGTGTAGAGACATGTACTCCTGCCGGTCCAGGATTTCGCCGTCCCGGACGGCAGTTTCCTGCATATCCATGTAGACCTCGTAGGTCCCTTGCCTTGTTCGCGCAGGGCTACCCACTTACTGACTATCGTAGACAGGTTTACTAGGTGGGCGGAGGCAATCCCGTTGGCGGATACCTCTGCTGATGCATGTGCAAGGGCCATGGTATCCCATTGGCTCACTCGTTTCGGGGTCCCCTCACATATTACCACCGATAGGGGAGCCCAGTTCACGTCTTCATTGTGGTGTGGTATAGCGCAGCTGTATGGAGCGAAGCTGCACAAGACTACAGCTTATCACCCGGAGTCTAACAGGTTGGTTGAGCGGTTCCACCGGCACCTTAAGTCAGCGTTAAAAGCCAGACTCACCAGCCCTGATTGGGTCGACCAGTTAACTTGGGTCCTCCTTGGCATCAGAACAACACCTAAGGAGGACCTCAAAGCCTCCTCGGCCGAGTTGGTTTATGGCTCGGTTTTGCAGGTTCCAGGGGGTTTCTTGCCTGTCCCCCCGGACCAGGAGTTTCCAACCTCACAGTTGTTGGCGGACCTTCGTGAGCGGGCGCGCGCTTTGGTCCCGGTTCCCACTTCCCGGCATGGTTCGTCTTCATGCATCGATAAACTATAAATAGATCAATTGTATTCATGTATTGTTTTTCTGCTGATTGGCTAGCACGCAACAAAAGCTTTTCACTGTACCTTGGTACACGTGACAATAAACTAAACTGAGCTGAGCTGATTGCAAAAGTGGATCATTCAATAGAACTCTATTGCCACATGTATCGAGGTACAAAGAGATTATTTTTTGGTTTAGTAAAAGTATTACTATACATAAGCACAATCTTTGTTAAGTACAAGTGCATAGGAAGAGTACACCGAGACAGTATACAAGAGTCAAGATGTTTTGGTGCCATTTTTCAAGATCCAAATCCAAGTTGTTATAAATGTAGAGTTCACTCAGAGGATCATCAGTATCTGGAACAAACTGCCAGAGGAAATTACAAGGTCGATACAATTACACTTTCAAAATCCATGTGGAAAGATATGTAGACAGGAAGAGTTTGGAGAGATATAGATCAAATGCAGGCAAATGGGACTAACCCAGAACACCTATTCGGTCAGCATGGACAAATAGAGCCGAAGGGTCTGTTTCCGTGCCGTGAGGCTGTTTGACTCATCCAACACATTCTTCCCATACCCTCGTAAAATACAGGACATCTGGCCCCACCTACTGCATCCCTTCAACCACACCCTTCTGACATCAACTACCAACATACCCCATGCTTGACCGTCATCATCTCCCCAGCCAACCATGCCCCAGCTATCCATCCAACCACCTACCGTAGAAGTTCACAATTGATCCACAGTATTTATTTAGTTTAGTGGAAACAGCCACCAAGTTCATGCTGACCACTGATCACCTGTTCACACTATTTCTGTTAGCCCTCTTTTGCATCCACTCCGCTACACACTAGGGGTAATTTTGCAGAGGGCCAATTAAACTACAAACCTGCACATCTTTGTGATGTGGGAGGATATCAGAGCACCCTTAGAAAATCCACATGGTCACAGGGAGAACGTGCAAGCTCCACACAGACGGCACCCAAAGTCATGATCAAACCAGAGTCTCTGGGGCTGTGAGGCACTGCTTTACCAGCAATGCCACTGTGCTGCCCATACTAGTATGATCTCACCTTTCCATTCTGGAAAGGTTTAGTTGTTCTCCAACTTTTACACCGTCACTTGCTGGTAGATAAGAGAGATAAAACATGGAAGCAGGCCCTTCGGCCCATCAAGTCCACGCAGACCATCAACCACTATTTACAATAATTCTACGCTAATCAAATCAAGTGCAAGGGAAACCAAATTTGTTCTTTTTCTGGGGGCTATGCTGGTTATGGAGGATGTGTGGTTGAGAGCTTACAACTCTACAAATACTCATGTAGTGACAGAAGGAATTTTGTGAGAAAGGTACGGTGAAAACAAAATATCATCAGCTTTAGCATGGTTATGGAAAGTGGCAAGTATAATTATGTTGCTGGAAGACAGCTACTTACATCACAAACGAACCAGGCCCGGGTGAATTCAAATTTGTTTGGATTGGACTGAAGGATGGTGGCTTGGATACAGATTAGAGACTTGAGACTGATTAAAAGTGCTTCCAAAGCTAGACAAGAAAAAATAGACACAAGAATGCAAGTTACAAAATGCAGAGCAGGAGATCATATGGCCACGTGGAATTGTTCCATCAATCAGGAATATAATGATCCACCCTCTTGGTTTCAACATTCATTTACTTGCTGGTCATATAACCAGAGCCAGTGTTCAGATAGGTGGGAACTTTAACTACCAGTATGTAAGAATAGTGCCTCTCCTTATAAGCATACACAGAAGCAAATGGAATTAGAAAGTGGGAGTAGTAATCAAAAATGTAATCAAAAATGACCTGAACCAAAATTTGAGAAAATATTTAACTAACAAATTTGTTTCTGTCAATGGGTTGCCAAAGCATCTAGCCACATTACACCAACAGTCTAGTTTGCAAGTAAATGTAATGAAGCTGTCTTGTTGATTCACAGATGCAGTTCATTCTTCCCAGTTTGTTTAGCCTTCAGAAGAAAAAAAAATCGATCATCACTTACCATCCTTCCCCAGCACCTTCCCAAATGATAAGCGAGTAACATTTGTCTATTTGATGTACTTGTGCATAAGAAATCCTACAGAAGCCAATGTGGAATAACAAAGGATGGTCACAAAATTATAGAAGATATAATTTTATGATTCTGACAAGGTCATCTGGAGTGCAGGATTGAATTCCTTTTGCTAATCAACAAGATTCCATCCTTGACTCTTGTAATGTGCAGTTTGGGATACCATCATTGCCTTGGCATTAACCATAGATTATCTTATGACTTTACTTCTGGGGTAAATTCAGTGTCAAAATCATGATCTCCTGTTGTACAAGAATATTATCAAGGAACCCCATTCATTTCAATATCTGTGGCTGAAAGGGCAACACAATATGTGGCTGAAGGGATATAAAAGATCCTGTGGCTGAAGAAATGACCAAAGAATCTGCAGAAAATGTAATTTAATGTGACTGTGTAGTTACAAATATAATTATTATCTTTCCAATAGTTTCTTCGCTCACCTACAGTTATAATCTCAAACTCCGTATCAATTCCATATCATGTAGTTGGTATCCTGATGTTTAATGATGTAGAACCATAGGATCAGATTTTCCAACTCAACTTTCACTTTCATTACACGGCTTGCACCAAAACCATTGTTGCATCATTTGACTATCAATTGAAATGTCCAGTTGTTCATGAACAAAATTGAATGCTAGCTGTTTCCATTTCTCTCTCCTTCATAAACCAATAAATCAATGTTGGGAACAGTTGAATTTCCCCTTTTTAAAGAGTTTAGATATTACAATCTACTCAGATCAGAGTCTTTTTTACTCTTGAATGATAGGTTAAGGGAAAGTTTGATTTTTGTAAATGGATAGTTTGAATTTTAAAAAAAAATCACAGCTGCATAATGTCAGAAATATACTTTGGCGGTATTTTGCTTTGCGGGGAATTAACCATCTCTGGACCGCTTAACAGGTTGTACATAAATTCCTACAAGAACACAGAAGCTGTTAAGATAATTACAGAAGTCTGCCTGACCATCTGTATACCATAACAAAATCTGCACAATTATGACAAATGCTGGATGCGTAATTAACTAAATATAGACAAAATGCTGGAGTAACTCAGCGGGTCAGGCGGCATCTCTGCAGAAAATGGATAGGTGACTTTTCAGGTCGGAACACTTCTTCAGAGTAATTAACTATGTAGCTACGGTAAACGCCAACTTTGAGCATGCCAATGTTAAGATCGAGTCTGAGGAAGCAACTGGTACAAAAACGGGTCTCCTTTTGTTCAAGTTAAGATTCCTAGTCAATTTATTGGAAGTAATTAATGAATGATAGAAGATGAAAAATACTGTATAAGAGGAATAGTTAGTCCTTTAATTCAACGTTTAAAAACCACACCCCAATGCTATTGCTAATCAATGTATATTAAGTCGATATTTTAAAGTATTGTGTTCTGAATCAATGGCAAGTTAATACTGCTAGACTAAATCTATCGCTCTGCCTGGAAATCCCATACTATTAAATTGGTTAGTTTAGTTTAGAGATATAGCGCAGAAACAGGCCCTTTGGCCCACCGGATACGCACCGACCAGCGATCCCCACACACTAACACTATCCTACACGCACAATGGGGACAATTTACACTATACCAAGTAATTTAACCTACAAACATGTACAGTGCCCTCCATAATGTTTGGGACAAAGACCCATCATTTATTTATTTGCCTCAGCACTCCACAATTTGAGATTTGTATTAGAAAAAATCGCATGTGGTTAAAGTGCACATTGTCAGATTTTATTAAAGGGTATTTTTATACATTTTGGTTTCACCATGTAGAAATTATAACTGTTTATACATAGTACCCCACTTCATTTAACACCATTAAGAAGAGAGCACTGGTGAGCTTACGAATCGCAAAGGGACTGGCAGGCCAAGGACGACTTCCACAGCTGATGACAGAAGAATTATCTCTATAATAAAGAAAAATCCCCAAACACCTGTCCGACAGATCAGAAACACTCTTCAAGAGTCAGGTGTTGATTTGTCAATGACCACTATCCACAGAGGACATCATGAACAGAAATACAGAGGCTACACTGCAAGATGCAAACCACTGGATTGCCGCAAAAATAGGATGGCCAGTTTACAGTTTGTTAAGAAGTACTTAAAAGAGCAACCACAGTTCTGGAAAAAGGTCTTGTGGACAGATGAGACAAAGATGAACTTAAATCAGAGTGATGGCAAGAGCAAAGTATAGAGGCGAGAAGGAACTGCCCAAGATCCCAAGCATACCATTTCATCTGTAAAACACAGCGGTGGGGGTGTTATGGCCTGGGCATGTATGGCTGCTGAAGGTTAGACTGGCTCACTTATCTTCATTGATGATACAACTGCTGATGGTAGTAGCATAATGAACTCTGAAGTGTATCTGCTCAAGTTCAAACAAATGCCTTAAAACTCATTGGCTGGTGGTTAATTCTACAGTGAGACAATGATCCCAAACATACTGCTAAAGCAACAAAGGAGTTTTTCAAAGCTAAAAAATGGTCAATTCTTGAGTGGCCAAGTCAATCACCCGATCTGAACCCAATTGAGCATGCCTTTTATATGCTGAAGAGAAAACTGAAGGGGACTACCCACCAAAACAAGCATAAGCTGAAGATGGCTGCAATACAGGCCTGGCAGAGCATCACCAGAGAAGACACCCAGCAACTGGTGATTCCCATGAATCGTTGACTTCAAGCAGTAATTGCATGCAAAGGATATGCAACAAAATACTAAACATGACTTTCATTTACATGACATTGCTGTGTCCCAAACATTATGGTGCCCTGAAATGGGGGGGACGATGTATAAACACTGCTGTAATTTCTACATGGTGAAACCAAAATGTATAAAAATGGCCTTTATTAAAATCTGACAACGAGCACTTTAACTACAAATAGATTTTTTCTATTACAAATCTCAAATTGTGGAGTACAGAGGCAAATAAATAAATGATGGGTCTTTATCCCAAACATTAGGGAGGGCACTGTATGTCTTTGGGGTGTGGGAGTAAACCGAAGATCTCAGAGAAAACCCACGTGGTCACGGGGAGAACGTACAAATTCCGTATAGACAGCACCCGTAATCAGGATCGAACCTGGGTCTCCGTCGTTGCAAGTACAGTAAGGCAGCAGCTCTACCGCTGCGCCACCGTGCCGCACCAAGGCACCTTTTGCTTTGTATTTCCTACATTGTACATAAAACAAAGCCTTGCAGGGATTTAAATGTACTTGAAATTATTGCCTCAAATCCCATAACCTTCAATGTGATTAACGCTCACACCCAAATTCTTGACAGAGTGTTCCTCTCAAGAACTTGCCACTTCAGCAGTTCAGGTTGTAGTACTACTATACATATAATAAAATATGACGTGGGCTCGCAGATTGCTAAGAACTTATTTCAACCAATGTTGATAAACAATGTGCATTCTAGTTCACCAAGTGAATGCATACAATGGAAGTAGTGACAGAAATTGGATTGAGAATTGCACCTGGAATGAGGCAGCATCATGCAGAACCAAGAGATTGATTTTTTCCATCTAGCAATATTCCATCTCGCCAGCTGAGGGACAATGCCACAGGTGCTAACAATCCTCTGTACACCAACACAATTCAACAATGAATGAACACGCACATCTAAACCTAATGCTGCTTGCAACCAGTAGTAAAATAGTCTTTCCCGCAGAAGTTACTATCCTAAAGTGAAAATCCCATTATCCAGACTGAATCTTTTCTTAGCTCCAACAATTTTGTATTTATAGTTGAACAATTAAACTCTTCCAAACCCATTGCTAATGTGGGAAGAGAAAGGGAAATTAATTGGACTTATTACACAAAAAACTATTTATTCAATATTTATTTAACACAAAAACCTTGAATATGGACCTCATTCACTTTCGGTAAGGGACACATATGTACATATATAACAATTTCATTTGGAAAAGCCACAGTAGTCTTTGTGCACCTCTGCTGCTCGCTTGTAAGTACAAAGGCCTCTTGTTGTTCATTTGATGTTTAATTTTCACAATTGCCAGAGCAGTTGAACAGGCATTTTATCAGGTTCTTCTCCCTTAACCTCCCCTCCAAATAAGGTTTAATAATACAGGAAATGATCAAGATTTTACACAACCCAAGCTGAGCAAAGGTTGAGACAAAAATGTATTTCTGCAGACTACACTCTGATAAAAGTTATGTCCAGCCATAAATCTCCAAATGTTGCTGCATTCTCAGTGGTTAAATCTATTACTGTTTTGATAAATGATAAATACAACATGGCAAATGCTTTGGAATTTTCCAGCAGGGTCAAAATACAAAACAGACATCACTGCATTACAGACAATAGTTTATTACCCACATTCCACTTTTGGCACCTCCTTTAGTTGTCAAAAATGCTGGCAAAAATGAACAAAATCCATATTTTTTAAGTAAAACATTTAAAGATAATGTTCACAACTAAGGATTGATACCAATTATTTCATTGCAATACGAAAATCAGGTTAAAATAAAACTTTCAGAAATAGTGAGCAATTAGGCTTTGCTCAATTCTGTTTCAAGTGTGAATGATACCTGTTGGGATGCCTAATGATATCAAGTAGTTCTGAAGACATGCTCATTTAGAAGAAAAAGAGAAAAATAAAACAAGCTGTCCCTCCAAAGAAAACATGGACACAACTCAAATTGATTCAAAAATGATGTGGCTAATCAAGAAGACAAAACTGATGAGGTGCAGCTTAGTATTGCATCCGTTCTTCACAATTACCAAGTTAGTTTGAAAGTTGGGGAGGGGCCGCACTTGCTTTTAGTGACCACTGCTAACTCAAACATGTCGAAGTCCAATAGCATTAGCAGAGATTCACAAAGTACTCTCTGGATGGGCACATTTTCCTTCAGCGAAGTTCTCTCCAAGTTATTTCAGTAATGCCATTGTCCATATATTTCTAGGCAATACCAACTAAAAACTCATTTACTGGGATTAACATCATAGCACTAAGCTATTGACCACCCAAGGTTTGAAGTGCTTGAAGAAGTTTGTCTTCATCTGAATGTTTACGCCACATAGTTGTATTGGTTGGTATTTTCTTTGTCTCTCTCCATGTAGTCCCTGTCAATTAAAGATTCGATTCTCTTCTTTAGATCAGCAGGCTGAAAGAAGAAATGTGAAATTTTATTTATATGGCAGAAAATAACATGATGCCGATTGTGGTTTAGTTCCGATTTCATATTAGCAAATTACTTGTTTCTTATCTAGAAAATTCCACACTCCTGCTCCCAAATACACCATGCCTGATGATTATTCCTTTGCAGATTCTGAGAGGATGAAAAATTACGTTAATAAAATCAAATTATCAAAAGACCCATTTCTACATCAAACTTTGTGCCTGACATACTATTACCCACATTCAAAAAGGTTGTAGTGTATACCTTGACTGGAAATTTCAGCTGGTTATATACTTCAGATACAAGAAGATTGTGGCTCAAGGTTTTTCTCATTTTCATGATTCGAACAATAGCAGCATCTATTTGATACTGCCTATCTTGGAACACTCTCTCAGTAGTGCTGGCCTGTTCTTCAATCTATAAGAAAGAAAGTGTTAAAGTTGCAATATTTGAAAGTTAATCACACCAACCTTACTGATACTGGAATTAAAGGTAGACACAAAATGCTGGAGTAACTCAGCGGGACAGGCAGCATCTCTGAAGAGAAGGAATGGGTGACGTTTCGAACCGAAACATCACCCATTCCTTCTCTCCAGAGATGCTGCCTGTCCCGCTGAGTTACTCCAGCATTTTGTGTCTACCTTCGATTTAAACCAGCATCTGCAGTTCTTTCCTACTAGAATTAAATGGAAATAATGTTTGCAAAGTAAAAATTAGTCAAGGGATATTAACAACTTTTACAAAAAACAACTATGAACTAACGTTTCACAAGTTTCTTCTGCAGTGTCTTTAATATAGCAAAATATATGACGGTAATCTTGAAAGCAGAGGGGA
Organism: Malacoraja senta; assembly: GCA_038087875.1. Taxonomy (NCBI): domain Eukaryota; kingdom Metazoa; phylum Chordata; class Chondrichthyes; order Rajiformes; family Rajidae; genus Malacoraja; species Malacoraja senta. Next base: position 13,296,559 of record CM075983.1, on the reverse strand, counting down.
AACTGGTTGGTTGAGAATGGCATGAATTAGCCTTAGACAACAACCAGAGTGAAGGACTAGAGAACTAAATTAGTGGCAAATGTATATTTTAGCATAGATATCAAATTTAATTATTCCATTTTGAACGTAAACCATTTTTGTTTAATTCACCATAGAGAATGGGTTTTAATGTGGATAAAAATGTTCAAAATTTCCCCAACTGTTAAAAACAGCTTTCTTTCGTGCAGTTAGCTAGGTTTTGACAGTCATCCTCGTCTGTATCATGCTAATTTTAACATGGTCAATGATCCAGATGTAACCAGGGGTAAATATAATTCTGATCCTTAAGTGATTCTGGTTTTAAGAGAGGAAGAGATATTATATAAACAAAATAAATTTAAAAACATTTGAGAGATGAAAGAATATATTCCTACGCCAAAAATCTGCTGACATTAACTGTCCAGGCTCAGATATCCAGAATGACCACTTGTGAAAATGAATAAGGGACATATTACTATACACCAGTCGTCAGGAAAAATAAAGAGAGAAGGGTAAACAATAAGCAAATGCTTCAAAAATAGCAAATATCACCAGTCCTTCAACCTGTCAAGCTAAAGAACATACCCAGGATGAGGGAGATAAATGATTGCAAAATTCCTAAAATAAACTTAGAAAGTATAACAAAAGCTGCCATGCTGGGGGTGAACCACAGCCCTACGTTAATTTTATGCTTAGCAGTCCTGCACACCCAATAGTCCATGAAATAGTTGGTAAAAGTGGCTAAATAAACTTAATGATTTAGTTATGGGGAATTACTAAATCGAGATCTGTGCCCATGCTTTGGCATGGAATCACTGGATCCCAAAAGAGTACTCCACCCTGCAAAACTAACAACCCTTATAGCAGTACAAACATTCACACTGACAGTACACAATTAGTGTCATGTGTATTTTAACTGGTTGCCCTCTCAAGAAATGAGGGGTTTTGCATACCGTTTCTTTCATCTGGATCTGGTTAATCTTGATCCTGAACAACTTATGTTTGAAATCATCATTACAGGTGAATTTATCACAGTCTTCTATGTCTTTGCTTTTTGGAGTCTTGGTCAGTACACGTGCTTTGCCACATGCCAATGACTGTAATGTTCTTCGTAACTCTCCATCCTCTGATAATGAAATGTTCATAATTAACAACTTTATACAAGCATTTGAGAAGACTTTGGCACTCCCATCTTACAAGAATTATACTACAAACCCCTCCCCAGTATTTTGAATAATTGGCTATTTTCTTGTGTGCCAAGGCAGTGAATGAGAGCAGGCTTTTCAAAATTGAAGGACATCACAGCTGATACTAGTCTCATCTAATGTCCATGCACAAATGGATGACCAAGTGTGCAAAAATCATTGGAAAACAAGAAAAAAAATATCCTCCAACTAAAATCATCTAACTAATATGAAACAAACCAATTAATTATTACATTTAGAGAATAATCACAAAATAAATGAAATCCATTGCTCCAGAATTTAACAATCTTACTTTGTTTCTATTCTACTTTGCAGTAGAATGACTTTGATTAAAAATTAAGATAAGTTTCTGACATTTGCTTTCTTAGATTTATATTTCCCATTTAGTTTTCTTCAATTTACTAATGAGAGCTTATGGACACCTACAGACATATTATACTGTCATTCAATAAAATCCCCATTTTGGGTTAAAATAAAAGAACAAACCTATTCCAGTTGCTGTTTTAATTTCCTCCAAACTGAACTCTTCCCCTTCATTAAACATGAGTAGTACCAGAGTTTGGAAAAGTGACACTTGAAGCTCTTTCTTACCCTATCATAAAAGGAGATAACATTTAACATTTTAAAAATATTATTTCTATTAATAAATGGTTGTCACAACTTACCTGAATTAATTTTGAACATTTTTAAGTTACGAGGAGCTAGTTGGATTCAGAAAATTGATGAATTCTATCCTATTTACTACTTTACAACACATAAGTCATATCCTGATTATTTAAAAAACTATTAAATGTTTCAAATGTGTTAATTGACAGTAACTGCAACTGTTTCATTTTAAAAAGGTATTCACAGGATTGGACAAGATTTGTTCTCCATCCCTAAATGCATTCCGATGGCAGTGGTGGTGAGCTGCCTACTTCAACTGCTTAGCCTGTGAGGTGAAGGCATTCCTGCAGGTCCAGTTTAAGAGATGATGCCAGGCACCTGCTGTGCTTCATGGCAGAACATGCAAGTTGGGAGGCTCCACTGACGATGGAAAAGGGCTTCAAGTTCTGCAGAGAGTCATTTTTTTCTCCATTCTAAACTTCAGAGCATATAACACACTAAGTACCTCTGGAATCAAAATGCAAATCATAAAGCTACTGTTTCGGTATGCGTGAAAACAGAAAGCAGGGAACTGTTTCATGTTAATTTTATAAATACCTTTCTGCAAATTTTCTTTTAATGACCTACTCTTGTGCATAGCAGTTACTGTGGCAAAGTGTTATTATAGGCAGCAAATGGCAGAAAGCATTAATTCCAGTTCAATCTATTCTTTTCCAAAGTTTAAAGATATATTTTCACAAGTCATCGTTGAATACTTGCAAAGGTTGAATAAATGAGTTAGCCATTTTAAATGTAATTGCCAAGTGAAGTGCTGCAGTGGAATATCCTGCTCAGGGTAGGAGATGTAAGGAGCTTGTCGATGCAATCCAAGCCAGATAGATTGTGAGGATCTTTGTAAGGCCTAATATAGGAAAAAATTGAACATCTTGAATAACTGCATTTGTGAATTTGGTGCTAAAAAAATTCATAGATTTTTCTTTTCAGAAATCCTCTGTTGTGCATTTTAGTGTTAGTGGGCTACCACTACCATTAATAGTAATGATAGCCTACTCCCTGGCTTCTTGCTAACTGCCATGCCTACAGGCATAGATCTACTGACACCAACCTTCTATCCCACCCATCCTGATTTTTGTTGGAACCAAGGGAACTGGATGAGGAATATACCAAATACATTTCATGAAGGCTTCTTAGTGACAAGAGTGGGGGAAAAAATCCATGTTACTTCGGAGTCACGTGAGTGACTACGTGAAGAACCCCGCCAGTGCGCCTGCGCGTCATTACGTCAGACGCCTTGACGCAAACGGACGTGAGGAGCAGAGCTCCTCGAGTGGATTTGTAGTTTTTCAACTACAAGGTAAGTAAAAACTTTTTTCAGGTTTTCCAGGTCCGTTTACTGTGGGTCTATGGGGATTTTTTCCACAGACGCCAGGGAAAAAACGGACAGGGGGAAGAGGCGAGCGACACAGCCGACAGAAGTCGGGAGTCCGCGGTTAGAGACCAACCGCCTCTAAACCCCGGTACAGTCGCCAGCGGTGAGCATAGCGACTGTGGACCTGGGGCTGGTGAAAACACTGTCAGCGCCTGTCGGGCAAAAGACAAAGTTTAAATCCCAACGGCCCAGGAGGGAGTCCCAGGCAATGTAAGTAGCTCCAGGGCTAGATACTGCTTTCGAGCATATTGCCCAAATAGAAAGCCTTTTACATAGGCTGTTGGAGCAAAGTTCACTCAGGGAGGAGTGTACTGAAAGGAAGCTGCTGGAAACAGCTCAAACAGCTCCTGGTACAGGGCTAGATACTGCTTTCGAGCATGTTGCCCAAATAGAAAGCCTTTTTCATAGGCTGTTGGAGCAAAGTTCACTCAGGAAGGAGTGTACTGTAATCCAAGCTGCAGGAGCAGCTTAACAGCACCTGGCTCAGGGCTGATGGAATGCACCCTCAGGAATGAGGAGCGTGCTACGGGTCATGAGATTTCAGACCCCGACTCTGATGGTGAGGCTGTACAAGGCGATGAACGGCAGCTGCCAGATGTTCCACTCCTGGCAGTAGGATTCGCTGCCCCGTCAGGGTCAGGAGAGCCATTAGGAGAAGAACTGGCCTCCTTAATAAATTACTTGGTTTACCATTAGCTGGAACAGCAGGAAATGGATGAGACTGCAAGAAGTAACTGTGGGTTGCTGAAAGCAGCAGCAGTGAATCAAATTATCTGGAATCAGTTGCAGAGAATATTAAAGCTGCTGGGTTCTGGAATAACTGCTTTTGCCAGAATAGCAGAAAAAAGCCAAGAGATGACGGAGTTGCATCAGGAAACACTGGGGTTGGTATGCAGCACCCACTTCGAGACAATTGTCTGAGGAAAAGTGTGATACGGCCTACTATGAATCCAAACTTCGCAGCACTCTGCAAACCAAGTAATATACAATTACCCAACTTACTCTTTGGAGAGGATCTCGGGAGACGTATTAAAGAGTTGGAAGATGAAGCGAAAACAGGATTGATGAAGACATCAATGGTTGTGAAGTCTGTAAAGAGGAAGTATCCTTTCAGACGTCATACGGATCCTGGACCAAGTCGCTCATCAACGCAGGGACGTAGTTGGCGGCCTGCAGCGGGAGCAAGAAACAGTGGGCGTGCTTCCGGGAGAACCCAGGAATCTCAGGGTACTCAAATGACTCAAGAGGTAGGTGGACCTGGTTCTCATGGGAACATACTAACTGGATTAAATCCAAAAGTTGGAGGCAGGTTACATTTCTTTTATAATAATTGGAAGAAAATTACTTCAGAATGTGGTAATCCTGAATCATATACAAGGATTTCGAATTGAATTCAATCCAAATTATGATTTGCCTGTTCAGCATGTTCCTAGCCGAACTCTGCACTTTGTACAAAAAGAAGTGATGGAGGTTCAGGTTGCACTTGAAACCCTATATAAAAAAGGGGTTATTGAAAAAATCAGTCTACCAAAGTCACCAATTTGTGTGAAATATATTCCCTCGATCAAAAAAGGATGGAGGATGTAGGATTATTCTAGATTTGACAAATCTGAATCCTTTTGTGCAATTTAGACATTTTAAAATGGAAACATTTGTGACTGCCAAACAGCTTATTTCAGAAGCATGTTATATGGCAACTATAGACTTGAAAGATGCATATTATTCAGTGTCTGTTCATTCAGAAGATAGGAAGTATCTTAAATTTAAATGGATGAACCAGTTGTGGCAGTTCAAAGCTCTGCCTAATGGGTTAACATCTGCACCCAGAATATTCACAAAATTGTTAAAACCAATTCTGGGTTTACTGAGAAGCCAGGGGCATGTACTCATGGCATATTTGGATGATGTCTTGATTATAGGAAAGACAAAACAGTCAACAGAAGCATCTGTTGCAGTTGTGAAATCAACTTTTGAAAATTTGGGGTTTCTAATTCATCCAAAGAAATCTAGGTTAACACCATGTACCTCTATTAATTATTTGGGGTTTACAATTGATTCAGTCCAAATGAATATTACTTTGCCCAGGGAAAAAAGGGTGGATTTGATTAAAGATTGTAGTAATCTCCTAAACGAGCAAAACCCCTCAATTAGACAGGTGGCTCGTGTACTGGGAAAATTAGTAGCAGCATTCCCAGCAGTTCAATTTGGACCATTACATTATCAACAGCTGCAGAGAATTAAAGAACAGGCACTGAGAAAGCATGTTGGTCATTTTGATAGAACCATGCAACTAACAACAAATGCAGTTTCTGATCTGCAGTGGTGGATTCTACATGTCTCAAGCAGTTCCAGCAAAGTGCTGATTGAACAACCTTCCATGATATTACAAACTGATGCCAGTGCACTAGGATGGGGTGCAACTGACTTAACATCTAGCTGCGGAGGCAGATGGAATCAGGAAGAGTCATTGTTACTGCAGACATGGGGAATTAACTATTTGGAGCTTCTAGGATGTTTCTATGGGCTCCAAGCTTACTGTTCTAACACAACTAATAAGCATGTTCAAGTTCAAATTGATAACACAACAGCAGTTGCCTATATTAATCATATGGGTGGAATCAAGTCGGTGTCATGTGACAAAATGGCTAATCAAATTTGGTCTTGGTGTAGTGAAAAGAATATTTGGATTTCAGCTATCCATCTACCAGGTAGAATGAATACGATAGCAGACACCAGGTCACGAAAGTTCCATGATAATAAAGAATGGATGTTGAATCAAGAGGTATTCAATGATATAGTAACCAGATTTGGAATGACCGACATCGACTTGAATCATCAGCTATCGAGGTAAGTCTCATGGAAACCAGATCCAGGAGCAGTGGCGATTGATGCTTTCTCGCTACATTGGGGTGGTATGTTTTCATATATATTTACACCTTTCTGCCTCATAAGCCAATGTTTGCTTAAAATCAGGCAAGATGCTGCTTCAAGGGTATTGGTAGTACCAGATTGGCCTATACAGCCATGGTATATGTTGATATTAGAATTAACAACACAAATGTTGATGAAAGTCCCAAAAAGGAGTAATTTATTGTTGCACTCTGTAACAGGGTAACAACATCCATTATACCATCGTTTGGATTTGTTGATTTGCAGGTTTTAAGAATACCTTTTCTGGGACGAGGACTGTCTGAGCATACTGTGGACATGCTTACGGCAGCCGGGAGGAAGAGCACTCAAAAACAGTACCTTTCTTATATTAAGAAATGGGAAGAGTTCTGTGTACAAAAGAATGTGCAATAAAGTACTGCAGATATTTCAAATGTTTAGAATTTCTGTCAAAACTTTATTATGATGAAGGTCTGAGTTGTAGTGCAATTAATTCAGCCAGAAGTGCATTGTCCTCATATTTGGTTCTGGATTCAGAAAGAAACTCAATTGGGTCACACCCAATTGTTTCCAGACTAATGAAAGGAATCTTTAATTCCAAACCACCGAAACCTAGGTACGTGACAATCTGGGATGTAAGTGTGGTACTGAAACTACTTCGTGAATGGTCATCAAGTGTGTCTTTACCTTTGGTCAAGCTCAGTATGAAAGTATTCATGCTTATGGCATGAGTGACAGCACAACGAGTGCAAACACTTGGAAAATTACAAAAAGACAGTATGGAAGTAACTGAAGACAAGGTTACATTCTATATCTATGACCTACTAAAGTAAATTAGGCCAGGTGTGACAGGATTTAAAATTATGCTAACAGCATATCCAAATGATCCATGTCTCTGTATTAAGACATATTTATTAAAATACATTGAGGTCACAAAGAATTTGAGAATACGGAAACTGGGTTGTTGATCACACACAAGAAACCACACAAGAGAGTTTCAATACAGACTATTTCCAGATGGATAAAAGAAGTCTTAACAGCTGCTGGTATTAACACTTATGTTTTTACGTCTCACTCGACTAGGGCAGCAGAAACGTCGGCGGCCAGGGCAAAAGACGGTCCCGTCGACCATATCCTCGCAGCCGCCGGGTGGTCCAATGAGTTGATGTTTCAACATTTTTACCATCGGCCTATTGTTAATGCGGGGTTGTTTGCAGAAACTATTTTAAGTTCTGTGTAAATTCCTCTGGTTTAAAGGGGATCTGATTCATTTCATTATTGAAATGAATTAATGCATTTGTGGTACAAATGTTATTATGAATGCATGATTGATTATTCTCGTTCCGAGTCAATCTATGCAGTGAGAAGCCGGGATTGATCCACGGCATGAAATCACAAAGCTTTAAAATCTTTAAAATCTTCACGTAGTCACTCACGTGACTCCGAAGTAAAATAGTAAGATTAAACGAGAACTTACCTAAGTTTGAAGTTTGATCTTTATTTTATGAGGAGTTACGTAGGTGATTACGTGCCCACCACGACCCTACCCTCTATCATAAAGGTCAGATGGAAGTTCTTGTATTACTCGTTTTATTATGAGACTATATTACTTCGGTTGTTGTTTTTTGTGATTTCACACCGCTGCTTTGAAGATTGACGCGCAGGCGCACTGGCGGGGTTCTTCACGTAATCACCTACGTAACTCCTCATAAAATAAAGATCAAACTTCAAACTTAGGTAAGTTCTCGTTTAATCTTACTATTCTGTAACTGTGAACTGATCCAGAGAAAACCCAGTGCCTACATCATTACACAGCGGACACTTTAAAGATATGTAAGATTTATTTCAGAAGCTTGGTAATCCAAAATCAAACAACCAACCAACAATAACCCCAAGAAAGCAAAATTAAATTATGCTGGGGGGGTTTCTGGTCGTGTTTGCAACCCTTCCTTATCCTTTCGGTTCACATTAATAATTTTTAGTGACACTTCCAATTCAATAATTAGCAGATATTAGTTTCAAATCCAGCATTGGGACTTGAATCCATGATATTCTGACACTTAAATCATCATAAAACCCTAAATCATGCAGAATAAACATTCTTAGTGCTCAGATTCACCAAATTAATTATTTAAGCTTCAAGCATATCCTATTATTTCAGTAGCTCGTTTAATAACGATTTTAAAAAGGCCAAATTATGAAACATACCTCTTTAAATTCTGCTTTCAGTACGCAATGACCCAATGTTGACTGCCACTGTAACTTCCTACCACTGTGCTTACCCAGATAAAAGGTCTTGAAAATCTCCTGAAGTTTCACCATCTATACAAAAAGAAATTAAGAAGCAACATTTTGGATTGTTTAAAACTGCACATCTATTTATGCTGTTAAGGCTATGTATCAAGTAGTTTCATGCTGCCATATCAGCTATTGGGAAGAATCTGATTAGAATCCAAGGAAACTGGTTTTCTTCATGAGTGAGTGCTCTGATTCCAGTAAGAATTATGTCACCGTAAAGAGTTTGACATTGAAGGTTAAAGTTATATTTGAGCAAATACAGAGACACAGAGGCTGAAGATGCGAGAATCTTCAGCAACACATCAAGTGCTGGAGAAACTCAGGTCACGCAGCATCTGGGGAGGGAAATGGACAGACAACATTTTGGGACAGGAACCTTCTGGAAGGGCTGAAGTAGTGGGAAAGGAAAGCTGAAAAAGAAAGGTAGAGGCAGGGCAAAGCACGGTAAGTGATAGGTGATTACAGATGCGGGAGAAGGGGTGGTTGGCAGATGGGTGGAGAGAGTAACAACGGCTGGAGGTAAAAGGAAGACAAATGGGTACCAGATAAAGATAGAGGGGGAGTGAAATGTAAAGCCAGGAGGAGGGTTGTAGGCAAAAGGGGACAGAGTGGAGGAGAGGAAAAACGGGAAATTAGGGACTATGATGGAAGGGGTGGGAGATGAGGGTAAGGAGGAGGGGAAAGGAACAGGGCAAGGGAGGTGGTGGGAAAAATGTGTGTGCACAGAGGTGGGGGGGCGTAGGAAAAGAGGGGTAGGGGAATACAACTCAAAATACAATGTTTATATCATTGAGTTATATGTTACCCAAGCAGAACACGAGGTGCTGTTCTTCCCGTATGGAAGCTAAATTCTGCTTGCTGCTTGATTCATATCATAATTTTATTGCAATGACTTATTCAGACTTAACATAAAATACTAACCTCTAGGGGTAAATGAACTTCCATGGGCACATAAGTTGGCCAGTAGCCCATTGTGAGGATGTTTACAGTCAGTTCAAGATTCCCAGGTATGTTCTGATTTTGCATGTACTGTGAAAACCAAGAAAAGCATGAGATTAAAAGAGCAACTCTCAAAAGATTAGATCTAGATCTAAATTTCCGGCACAGAAACCTGACCCGACACGAGTTAAGATTTCCATCGCATCAATAGAACATCAGTACTGAAATATTCCTGAGTTTTGACACTTTCAATTCCAATCCTGTTGGATTATCCAAGTTTCGTTGTCAGACCCCAAGCACTGGAATCTGCCTGTCACTCAAGACATGGTTTAAAACCTGCCTCCTCTGCCCTAAAATCTTATTTAAAATTTTAACTGAATGGCCTTCCCCAAAAGAAACTCGAGACATTTTACCACACTGAAGGCACAATACAAATACAAATTGTTTCTGCTGTAGTGATATTAATCTAACATGTTCTGAGAAGTTTACAACTACCATGCAAGCTATCCAGTACAACACCAACACAAGCCCATTATTTTTACATGGCTATTACTTTGAGCTACTCCAAGATATTTTAACTTCCTCGAGTGTAAAGGAGGCATGCCCTGCCTCATGCAAACCGCACACCAGAAGGCATGCAGCTTACTGAAGAGTGTGAATTAATAAAAATGTCAAATGCATAAACATGGCAGTGGCAAGTGGAGTGCCGCAAGGCTCGGTGTTGGGGCCGCAACTGTTTACCATATATATTAATGATTTGGAAGGGGGAATTACGAGCAACACTAGCAAGTTTGCAGATGACACAAAGCTGGGTGGCAGTGTGAACTGTGAAGAGGATGTTAGGAGGTTGCAGGGTGACCTGGACAGGTTGAGTGAGTGGGCAGATGCGTGGCAGATGCTGTATAATATAGATAAATGTGAGGTTATCCACTTTGGTGGCAAAAACAAGGGGACAGATTATTATCTCAATGGGGTTAGGTTAGGTAAGGGGGAGGTGCAGCGAGACCTGGGCGTCACTGAAAGTTGGCTTACAGGTACAGCAGGCAGTGAAGAAAGCTAATGGAATGTTGGCCTTCATAACAAGAGGATTTCAGTATAGGAGTAAAGAGGTTCTTCTGCAGTTGTATAGGGCTCTGGTGAGACCACATCTGGAGTATTGTGTACAGTTTTGGTCTCCTAATTTGAGGACTGTCATATGAGGAAAGATTGAAAAGACTAGGCTTGTATTCACTGGAATTTAGAAGGATGAGGGGGAATCTTATAGAAACATATAAAATTATAAAAGGACTGGACAAGCTAGATGCAGGAAAATGTTTCCCAATGTTGGGCGAGTCCAGAACCAGGGGCCACAGTCTTAGAATAAAGGGGAGGTCATTTAAGACCGAGGTGAGAAAAAACGTTTTCACCCAGAGAGTTGTGAATTTATGGAATTCCCTGCCACAGAGGGCAGTGGAGGCCAAGTCACTAGATGGATTTAAGAGAGAGTTAAATAGAGCTCTAGGGGCTAGTGGAGTCAAGGGATATGGGGAGAAGGCAGGCACGGGTTATTGATAGGGGACGATCAGCCATGATCACAATGAATGGCGGTGCTGGCTCGAAGGGCCGAATGGCCTCCTCCTGCACCTATTTTCTATGTTTCTATGCTGCCCTGCCTAGCATCAGCAAATAGAAACAAACATAGCAAATCAGGCAGAGTTATGGATTCGAGGAAGTCAGGAACAACTCAACCAGGAATGAGTGTAAGTAGTGAATGTGTTCAAAATAGCTTTAAAAAAATGTATTTGAACTAATATCATGGACTCAAAGCAAAGGGGAAGTTGGTCCATTGTATTTGTTTTCTGAAATGGTTGTCATTTTAGTTTGATCCATCATCCAGCTTTCTGCCCCCAGCTCTTCATTTAGATTTTCATTTTGATCCACATTTATTTGTTGGGAGTTCTTATGGAATTGCAATGCGCCACCCTTTCAGGAAGTGCATTCCAGATCACTGTAAATTTGGGATAAATAATTTTTCACTTACCCCCGAGCTCCTTTGCCAGTTAGTTTAAATCCAGGACCTCTGTTACATGCCAGTAGGAACCGTTTCTTCTTGTTACATCTACTAAAACCACTCAGTGTTGAATAGCCCTGTTGTTTATTTCTCTTCAGATCAAAGGAGACCACCCACAGCTGCTCCATTTTGCAATGAAATCAAAACTAATCCCTAATTTCACTCTGAAATACTTAACCTGTAACATTTCTGGGCCTCAATATACTTTTTCAGACACAATTCTTAAGCTGTGGCCTAAATATTCATTTTCAAGGTCTAGCATGATTGCTTTTTGTTCATTGCTTCTGTTTATAAAGTCTTTTCTCGCACGCAACCAACAATACTGATGTTACCGAATGCAAAAATATGTTACTTAAATCTATATTTTTCAGAGTTAAACTTATGACGGAAAAGAATGCAGTTCAATCTGTAAAACCAATGAACTTTCTGCTAAGTCATTAATACTACAAATTCTACGTGCTGTGATTTTTCAACAATTGAGTCAATGTCATACAAGAACAAAGATGAGAATATTGGAAAGAGCATGACACCGAGAAATAATGGATGGCGAAGAAAAAGTTAATACTAACTGAAACAGTACTGGGGGATCAGTTGATCCAAGATATGTTACTTGATTATTAACAGAGAAGTTTTGGCCTATCCAGTTGGTGAAAAAAACTGAACCTCAGAAAAAAAGCTTAAAATAAACTCTGAATATATTACTGACAATCACAGCAGTTTTAAAAATGAACACAGTAGTACCAACGGAACAATCTAAATTTAAATGTGATACCTGTTTAAACTGGATCATAATATCTTTTGAGAGCTCCATGTCTCTGAACATTCCTTCCAATTTGCTGGTGAATGCAGCGCCACATTCTTAAAAAGAAAGATTTTACTTACAGGTTAGCCAAAATAATAAATCTGTAGTGAATTACTGTCATTTTAAACGTATTGGGGGGGGGGGGGGGGGAACATTCAGTTTCAATGGCCGATATCAAAAACCTAAATGACTGACAACCTCTTGGCATGTTTTTATTACCTAAATTGGGGAAGGGTTTAAAAAGACTAATTAGCAGAGCACCGCCCAACAGCCATATTCCTATTGTATCAAATTTAATTTATGCTTAATAAGATAATCAATTAAAAGGTTTGAAAACATAAATTTATATTAAAAATCTATTTAGAATCAACGGAAATAGGTGCAACTTTGAATGATACATTTACTTTTCATGAACAGATTGTGAACTCAAATAATTGAAAGAAAACAAAACTATTAAAAATGTTGTTTCCAGACATTCACGACAATAAAAATCATCCAGCTGATGAGATGCATCTCTAATGTCAGAACCATTGATTATGTAGTGTTACGAGAAAAAGAACATTTAATTACAGAATGGCTCGTGGCATTGAAATCACATGATCAAAATGGGTATTAGTGGAGACTTTGTGATTTACAGACAAAAAAGGGTTAAAATACATTCACTTATTTGTTTTGAGACAATTTGTTTTAACATTCAGAAGTCTGAATTTCAAGGTTGTGTTTTATTTCTCCAAAAATGAACCAAAACAAAGATACAAGTATAACTGGAATAATCTGTTGTTTTTTTTTTAATGCCTTCAGGAAGTTGAGCAGACATTCCAGCTCAATTTATTTAACAAAAGCAAACTCACCATGTTTCAATTTGGACAGCATTGATTTTTCTGCATCCACTGATGCACTCTTTCCCACCAATAGTCTCTTTGCCAAGTCCTTCTTGTAAAATGCCTCAAATACGTCTTTTCCTGTTATTTTTCAAAACATAGAAATATAGATTTAAAGCTCTTTGCTCCTTTTCCTTGTAAAATTTGAAATTATTAGTAAAGGGCCAAGTTGGGCTGAAGGAACTGTTTCCTTGCTCTATGAACAGAAAACTATGTTTATAATTCACTGCTGCCAAATGCTGATATCCGAAACAATAAATATTTATTATCCCTTGAAATCCACCCAAGTACTTAAAAAAAAAAAATAGTTGTTAAAAAATTGATATAAAAAATGGAATTCAATTAGCAATTCAATGCAAGCAAATAGTTTGAATGGCAGATGTTTGGATTATAATGGATTCATTGTTTGGTATCAATTTTGTTAAATTTGCCACCCTTGCTACATTAATCATTGTTTTAGTCCGGATTATAATGGATTCATTGTTGTGGTGGGCTTAAGAGCCAATACCCTTCAATTCCTCACCCAATTTACTGTTCATCGCGAGTCTTGATAAAACATACTGGGAGTCAACTCGGCTATGATGGGGGAAGAGAGGGTTGAAAGATAGACAACAAAAGCTCGGCCAATTGAACACTCAACACCAACATTTCCAACAAAGTATCTGGAAGATGAACAAATGCAGGAACTCTGACATTCAACTACAATCCTGGTTAATGGCCTCTGCTATTAACGTCAGGTGTATGTCGCTCTGCATCACAGCAAAACATTTCTATTCACTTTGTCCAATGGTGGGGACATGGAATAATTTGCAATCAATTAGAGATGAACAAAATCAATTATAAACATACCATAAATAAATCTAAATATTATCATAATCTTATCCAGCATCTTCTCAAGCTCTTCATCAGTAGCCTCTTTGTTCCCAGCTCGGAGCTTTGAATCCACATATTTAGCTGAAAAAGAAAAGCATTACGGGTTACTTCATGTCACTTCAAAATAAAAAATGTCAAACGTTAATGGTCTTGCAGTGTTTATACTCTCCCCTCTCCTTTACTCTCTCTACACAAACGATTGCATCTCCACAGACTCCTCTGTCAGGCTTCTCTGAGTTTGTGGACAACACAACCCTGATAGGACTGATCCAGGATGGGGAGGAATCTGCCTAGACAGGAAGTGCCACAGCTGACGTCCTGCCGCCATCACAACAACCTGGAGCTCAATGCTTTTAAGACAGTGGAATTGACTGTAGACTTTAGGAGAGTTCCCCTCTCCCCTCGCCCCACTCACCAACAACACACCACAGTCACATCTGTGAGTCATTTAAGTTCCTTGGAACATCATCTCCAGGGACATTAAATGGGAGGCCACCACCGACTCCACAGTCAAAAAGGCCCAACAGAGGATGTACTTCCTGCGCAGCTGAGAAAACACAATCTACCACAGGCTATGATGGTCCAGCTTCATACTTCCATCGCAGAGTCTGTCCTTACCTTTCTCAATCATGGTCTGGTTTGGCTCAGCCACCAAGCATGACCTCCGGAGGCTGCAGAGCATCGTTCGATCAGCCAAGAAGGTTGTTGGCTGCAACCTTCCACCCCCCCCCCCAACGACGACGAACTGTACACTGCCAAGGGCCCCGGAAGCAAGCAGGTAAGATCATCTCTCACCCCTCTCACCCTGGCCACAAACTCTTTGAAGCCCTTTCCTCTGGAAGGCGACTCCAGATTGTCAAAGCCGCCACAGCCAGACATAAAAACAGCTCTAGTCAACAACCAAGTCTGTAGCCTCCTTTTGCTCTGGTATTTTATTTCATTCTTCACGTTTAAATTATAATGTTTTATTCTTAATTGTTTACTGTATATCGTGTTGTTACTTGCGAGCAAAGCACCAAGGAAAATTATTTGTATGTATACATACTTGGCTAATAAAATGTATTCAATTCAATCAGTCTATCCATTACTTTATTCTGTTCTCATATGCTTATTCTTCAACACATAATATAATAATTTGGCTCAATTATTCATTGTGGCAACATATTTATATAAGTATAAGTATCCTTTATTGTCATTCAGACCTTTCGGTCTGAACGAAATTTCGTGCCTTGCAGTCATACATATAATAAATTAACAAAAAACACACAATAAACACAAATTTAACATCCACCACAGTGAGTTCACCAGGCACCTCCTCAAAGGAACATAACTGAGTCAAAACTTGGATAAGCAAAAATAATGCAGTGTTATTCAGCGTTTCATCGCAAGTTTATAAATGGATAATTGTCTTATGGTGTTTTACATGGTGCAAGTTTTCCAGGTTTTTTGTGTTTAAAACTGTATTCGCTGTCTCCCGAGTTCAGTAACAGTTCAATCTGGGGCATGACAGCTCGTCATCAATTTTTTTTCTCCTCATTCGAGGCTGGGGTTGGTTCAAGTCACCCACACGAGTCTCCTTATTCATCCGTAGGCCAGTCAACGTGCAGAAACACACCGCAAAAAATACAATCAACTTTCCTCTACAAGTTCCACAGGAAGTCTCACATTTATTAAAATTGCATTTTGAACTAAAATCTATGGTGAGTGTGTTTGCTGGACAAGATCACAGAAATTAACTCAATTTATTCATGGGTTTGGTTTACAATCTCTACTTTTAGAATATCCCATGTGGACCTAATTTATGTGCATGTGCAAATGCTTCATGAAGGAAGTTAAAATAGATATTTTGGTAGTAGTGATCTGCTTCTCGCATGGAATATTGAGTTGGGCGAACGGGTTACGTTGGGGGAATGGGTGATGGGGGTGATTGGCTCCGGGGGGCGCCTGTCCCCGGGGTGAGCGCCGACGCCGCGTTTCGGGATCACCCCTCCCGTGTGACCCCCCCCTCCGTTGGGGGACGGGGCCCAACGGGTCCCATGGTCTAATCATTCTTAAAAATGACATACCTATCAGAAGCTTAAGCAAGTATTTCAAGCTGCTAAACTAAAACTACTGACAACCAATGCACAAATGTTTTGAATCTATTCAGAACACATTCAATCCATTCAGGACACAAATGTCCTTAAAATATAAAATTAAATAATGAGAAAGGATGACGCATTTTCTTCAGATCAAGTGGATTATTTGAGAAGAATGACACAATGACAAAATCATTCAGGTTTTAAAAAGGATGAGTAAACAATGAATTAAACTACACTGGCTCCCATGGCAAATTAATGGATTCATTTTTTAATGTTTTTTTTATTGAAGAGTCTTGAACTAACGACTGAAATCAACAAGTTGTGTTTACGGTGTTTAATTTCCATGATAACATTGAATTGTCAGGTACTGTTAGTCGCTGTATATTGTCTGCCATACCTATAAGTTCAGCTGGTTTGTTTGGTCGTTTGTTAATGAAGGTTTCAAAGGCTTCTTTCATTGCATTGACAAACTTTTCATTCTTCAGGAAGCATACATCAACCACGTGATCCACTTTGTCCTTGAAATCAAGTAGTTCTTGAACCATTGTTTTATCTTTTTCAGGATTAATTACTATAGTACTGCCAAAAGTCTGAGGATTAAAAAAAACTTTTAATCACAATTCTGAGGAAGACAAACACTGATTGAAAATATTTAAATGAACACACCACCTTGTATTAGAACATGCCTGACCTCAAACACAAACATTTAAATATGGTGCACAGCTATAGTTGCCAGTCTGAAGAAGGATCTCAACCCGAAACGTCACCCATTCTCTCCAAAGATGCTCCCTGTCCCACTGAGTTACTCCAGTATTTTGTGATTATCTTCGGTGTAAACAAACACCTGCAGTTCCTTCCGACACAGCTTTAGTTGTCTTTTGAAAAGACTCTTCCTTCAATCTCAAGACTGATATTTCTCAAGTACAAATTCTAAGAGTACCACCTGTATCCCCCAATATCTTGCTAAAGTAACCATGTTTCTAACATGAATCATGACAAAAATGTTGGAATATGAAAACATTACCTTACACTTTCTTGATTTCCCAACACACCTCCCCACCAATGCCCATCCCCATCCACCGAACCAAGATAAATACAAATTATCAGCAGTCGTCCGAGCATCAACAACGGGGACCAGGATGGTGTTTAATAAATGTCATAAGTATTCAGATTCTCCCAACTACCTCTCTCCACTAACTACATCTGTTACACCCTCAGACATCAGTACACCAATCAACAGAGATGATGCATAAACTGGCAAATTTAGATAGACACAAAAAGCTGGAGAAAAGGAATAGGTGACATTTCGGCCGTGACCCTTCTTTAAAAGTCTCAAACCAAAATGTGACCTATTCCTTTTCTCCAGAGATGCTGCCTGACCTGCTGAGTAGCGCTAGCTTTTTAGTCTAGAGAAATACTTTAGAGATACAGCGCGGAAACAGGCCCTTTAGCCCACCGGGCCGAACATTAACACGATCCTACACCCACTGGGGACAATTTTTACATTTACCAAGCCAATTAACCTACAAACCTGTACGCCTTTGGAGTGTGAGAGGAAACCGAAGATCTTGGAGAAAACCGACGCAGGGCACAGGGAGAACGTACAAACTCCGTACAAACAGCACCCGAAGTCAGGATCGAACCCGGGTCTCCGGCGCGGCATTCGCTGTAAGGTAACAACTCTACCGCTGCGCCACCGTGACCATTTATGTTTATCTTACACTTTCAGTGCCAGGCAAAGGAGTTCAAGCAAATTGGTTTATGGGGAAATAACTAAAGAAACTGAAAGATCACAGCAAATTAGACAATAAAAATAAAATAACAAATAAATAGATGGACTCCATCTTTACAGAGTGGAGGGAGCTGTAAAAGTGAAATAATCATTGGAACTATTTAAATTAGGCAGAATCAAATTAAAAGATTGGCCAAGGCAGCACTGCTGGCATCACTACATGAAGGTGCCAATTGGATCCACATTAGATATATTGTCTGGAAATAAATTCATTTAAGCATTCAAAAGTCAGTCGATCAACCAAGTAGCATTCATAATTAAAGTATCACAAAAATTATGCCGCAGTATTTTCTGCCTCAAAAGGGACATTGATAGTGAAATTTAAAAATGTGAAATTTACCATGACAGAGAAAGTAAACATGTAACATTGTAATTTTAATGGTCCAGGCTCCAGGGCATAAGAAAAGGCGACAAATTTGTGGGGTTTAAAAGCAATTTAAATCTACAGAAGGCTCTTCCCTACCCAATAAGAGATTTACACAGCTAAAAATGATCAATGTGATGATGATCAGAAGTTAAAATCTGCACAAAAACAAGACTTTGTGCTAAACCAAATGATTGCTTGAGCAATAAGCAAACATGGATGTGAGGAAAGCAAAAAGTGTGGAATAAGTTCATTAAAAGTGATTTGAAAACATACATTTAGCACTGGGGGAAAAAAAATGTTAAAATGAGTAAAGAGAACAATTTGAAATTTACCCAACCATAAAATGGAGATTAGAAGGTAGATTAATTTAGCACTTTATAGGTTAACCCCAGATAACAAAGTTTCCATTTTTACAATTGTCCAGAAGTCAATTTTGTCCATAAATCAAAAGATACATAAAGATCACCTGTTATGGAAACATATTCCCACAATACTTCATGAATGGTATCAAAGCACACAATGTTGATTTGAAAGACCATCACTAAAAGCCGAGCAAGGAAACAAATTCAGACGTTCATAGGAACAAACATAGGTACAGACGTCTTTTGAATCTAATGTATATTATGGGAGCTCATTCATATTTAGGGATGTCTATAAGTTGGGTGTTTATACCCTAGGATAATTATTTTAACTCGTTCACAGGATCTTCAAGGTAAGTTGTGTTCATCAATTCACTATAAAAGCTAAATAATTTAAGAAATTAAATGAATAACATACCTTTATATATTCAATCCAATGTTGCAATAGAACCTGTACTCCACCTCGAACTCGACTAAAAAGTTGGTAAAGGAGAGAGAGATCTTGTATTCTGTTTTCATCCAGAAGGCTGTTTAAACCTACAGGGCGTTATGAGCAGCTTTATATTGGTTGGAATGGGACAACAAAATATGGAAGCATTGCAAAATCTAAAATTTCATCATGAATTATAGTAACTTGTACCAATTTAAGTTCTAACTTGTCTATTATCAAATTCCCCAAAAAGATTCAATAAGTGAATTTGATTAAAGTTTATTGGAGCGGACCTGTATCCTTGTATGGAGAACAGTTTACATCAGTGTTCAATTAAAGATTACCTTTCTGAAGAATGGCCGGTAAATGTTCACCTAAAAGTTGCTTCTCCACAGTAGCTATTAGAGGCTTCCTGAAGAAAATTAAAAACAAATCAAAATTTAATTAATGATAATGAACTACACTATTTGATTGGACCATCGCATGAAAATCTAAATTACATATTATTTGCAAAAGGCATTTTGAAACTAAAATATTTGTGTACATACATGCCCAAAAAACAAGAAACCCTAACAGTCAATTTGTCACTGGTAAAGCATCAAGCAATCAGTTTCAGAGGTTTGAGATTAAGCTGTTCAGTGCCACCTCCAAGTATACTCGGGTTATGGCCAATAGCAAAATTAAAAACGGCAGTGAACAGGTGAAATTGTCCAGAATCATGCAAATAACATAAGCTTTAAAGAATTAAAGAATAATTACTAAAAATCTGTACTTACTGTGTGCTCTGATCTAAATAAGTGATAACACGGTCTGCTTCTTCCTCCAAACGTTTATTAACATGGTGTAAATATTCCGGAACCTAAATGGAATAAATTGAAATTAATTGGACCCGTGGGACTGGCTTAGATTGGGCATCTTGGTCAGCATGCATAAAAGGGGTGAAAGATCTGTTTCCATGCTGAATGATTCCATGACCAAATTTACACCTTGTGTCATTGAAGATTCCCTTACCTTGCCATCTTTGTCCCTCCTTCTTACCTGAACCTATTGGCCCTTCATCCCAATCAGCTGGCCTTTAAACCATTCTCTACTTCAGATGTGGACTTTCCCCAATAACAGCTGCTCCCAATTAACTCTCCCGAGCTCTGCCGAAAAGGTCGTAATTTGCCCTCCCCAATTCAGTACTTCCACAAGGTCAAGATTTATCATTCATAACCATTTTAAAACTTAGGGCTCTGATCACTGTTCCCAAAATGCCCGCCCATGCCAGTCATCTGGCTGGGCTCCTTTCCCAAAACAAGATCCAGCATGGTCCATCCTCTATTTGAATGCTTCACATACTGTTTCAAGAAACAATCCTGGAAACAGTAAGCACATTCTGCTCCATTGGAGCCTCTTGGACTAAGGACCTCTTAGACCCATGTCTTGGACCCATATAACATTAGGGGAGTAAAAGTCACCCACTATGACGACCCTGATTCTTTTACATCTTTCCATAAATTGTCTACATATCTAGTCCTCTGTTTCCTGTTGGCTATTGGGAGGCCTGTAGTATTATTCCCTTATTGCACCTTTCTTATTTGTGAGCTCCACTACTATTGCCTCAGTGAACGATCCCTCCCAGTATGCTCTCAGTATGTAAACTGTTTCCATCCTGATAAGTAATTCAACTTCTCTACCTTTATGTTTCATCCATCACATCTGAAATATCAAAACCCTGGATTGTTGAACTACCTGTACTGTCCTTCTCACAACTGTCCTTCTCTGTAATGGCTACTACATCATAGCTCCATGCACTGATCCAGGCTCTAAAGCTTTGCTTTACTCATAATGCTCCTCGCATTGGAAAAAAAACACAAGCGCAAATTGAGTTGAGGCAGGTACTATAACATTTAAAAGAACTCGGACAGATAAATGGAGAGGAATGGTTGATGGATATGAACCAAATATAGGTAAATGGGGCTAGCTTAGATGGGGCATCTTGGATGGCATGGACGAGTTGCCCCCCCCAGGGTACCAGTGAACCTCCCTGTGAGCATATTTGTTCCCTTCCAATTCTGGTGCAACTAACCTTCTAATACAGGTCCCATTTGTCAGTGAAGAGATCCCATGATCCATATATCTTTATGAGGATGTTGCCAGGACTAGAGGGTGTGAGCTATAGGGAGAGGTTGAGTAGGCTGCGTCTCTATTCCTTGGAGAGCAGGAAGATGAGGGGTGATCTTATAGAGGTGTATAAAATCATGAGAGGACTAGATCGGGTAGATGCACTGAATCTCTTGCCCAGAGTAGGGAAATCGAGGACCAGAGGACATACGTTCAAGGTGAAGGGGAAAGATTTTAATAGGAATCTGAGGGGTAACCTTTTCACACAAAGTGTGGTGGGTGTATGGAAAAAGCTGCCAGAGGACAGTCGAGGCTGGGACTATCCCAACGCTTAAGAAACAGTTAGACAGGTACATCGATTGGACAGGTTTGGAGGGATATGGACCAAGCGCAGGCAGGTGGGACTAGTGTAGCTGGGACATGTTGGCCGATGTGGGCAAGTTGGGCGAAGGGCCTGTTTCCACACTGTATCACTCTATGACTGTAAGTCTTTCCTCCTGCACCAGCTCCTTAGCCATGTATTGAACAGCACTATGTTTCTGCTCCTTGCTTCACGAGAAAGTGGCATGGGTAGTAATCCTGACGATTACATCCATTTCGATCCTGTTCAATATGATCAAACTCCCTAAAATTCTCTTTGGAGTACTTAATCTCCCTTCTTATATAATTGGAACCAATATGGACCACAAACTATGGCTGCTCACCCTCCCCTCTCAGATTGTCTTGTGCCTGTTTAGACTTTCTTAATACCGGCACAGGAAGCCACACACCATGGTGGAGTATCACTATGTATTCTGGAAATTTTTGTTAGTATTAGTTGATTCTAAAGTAATTGCTTTATTTTTCAGACTGCAATCTATAGTTTTGCATTTACTTTTTCTCCCAATAAACAGAAACAATCTATTCATAAATTCACTTTTAATTCTGTTTACCTACGGTACTGCAAAATAAAATTGACATATTCGTATCTCTAAAGAAATGTTGTGGTACAAGTGCTAACATAATTACTGCCATGTTCTGCAGCTCTATGGTCTACTGAGCTTTTCATTAACATGCTCCTAAATGGTGATGGACTGGCAAAAAGGATACTGCATACCTCTCGTTCTTGCATCAGTCTTTGACCTTCTGTAGCATACAGACGATTAGTCTCTTCCAAAAACCTTTGTTCAAATGAATCTTGATATATCTGGAAAGAAAAACAAATCAAATAAATTGAGAATTTACAAATGAAACTATCAAGATTAGCTGTATTTAAAAGAATTCAAATCTTACCTGCAAATCTGATAGCATACTCAAGAGACTTCGAAGCAAACTCCGATCAATAGCTTCACCATTTCGTTCTCTCTCAATTAACAGAAGAATCCCATCAATAGTTTTATTTTGAACCTTCCGATCACTTATTACATGGGATCTAAATAATTCTAGGCCCATGTCCCTACAAATGAAAATAATTCACATGAACAGTTGAAATTACAGGATCAATGGATGGAGCTCTGCAATAGTAACATTTAATATATGTAAATATACGGCCCACATAATGTGATTCGTGTATTTGTAAACTACCTATTCCTGTTCTCTAACACTAATGCAATACATATTATTTTATAATACCTCTCACATCTGCACTGTAAAACACCTCACAGAAATATTTTAAATGAGAAAAACTGATTAACCAATTAATTGCTAAATCTGTAACCCATCAACACATTGAACAAACCAATGCTTTACAATTCATCTCACATCTGTGCTTTCCACGTTTAAGTAATCATCCATTGAAGAATCTTTAATATAGAAGAACTGCAATGCTTTTAAAAGCCAAAGTAACACAGTGGCTGCTAATTGCAACTTGATTTTTTCACTTGCGCTAATGAAGACAAGATTTTTTCCACTGCTATTAGCAGTTTTACAAACACACTCCCAGATTTTTTTTTGTTTTCAACAGTAACCCCTGAGTGCAGCAGTATTGATTGCAAATGCATCACAATTAAGTTTGATTCTCTCCCACTAGCTACATGTGCCTACTTTCATGCAGGGCCTACAGTTTACAACATCATAAATTATATACAACCAGGATCAGAGTCTCAAGGTTATTTTTAGCATTCATTCTATTGCACCTGGTAAATTCACTTATAAAGAGTGGCAAGCTAATTTGGACCTTCTGTCTACCTAGTTTTGTTATATATTGCATAAATGGTGGGCTCATAGGAAGACATTTCTCCATTTTATTAGTTATGGTAGCATATTCAATTTTAGTTATGGTAGCATATTCAATATCAAAAAATTGTCTTAAATTTATAACTTCCTATATGCATTTCAAAGTCATATCAAAACATCAGTTTAACTATTGACTGCTCTTTTGGTATTGGTTCAAAAGAAAGGTTCCTTTTATAATATTTAAACCAATAAAAAACATAACAAATGGCTGATTTTAAATATGTAAGGAATGGTTCCTCTCTCTGCCACCCCCAACTGACACAAAAATGTAAAAGCACTTGTTCATGTTCACACAGAAAACAGAAACATATTTTTTCCATATGAATTTGCCTTCAATATATTAACAGTATTGGAGATGGCTGCTTCCACTACAAAACTGTATTTGAAAAATTCCTAGCACATCCCCCCCAATCACACATTCGACAAGTGTCCAATTAATATACAATGAGGAGCAAAAAGAAAATAACGGTGTACTACAAATAGCCCGAGCACTTGAATGGAGCGAGAATAAAAGAAATAAGCTCATTCTCAGTACTGCAGGGATCACGGGAAAATTCTTCCTCTTGTGTGAAAAGAGCCTCAAGCGAGATAACTGGATCAAGATGTGACTCCCTCCACAATCAAACCACTTCTCAAACACCACTGCCCACGCTCACACTTGTAGTACACGTAAAGCAACAGAAGAAAAATGATTTATGTGGTCCAATACCCTTTAGGGAACCAACGACATGAATATAACCAAATTCCCATGAAACTGATCAGAAATTCAATGTCATTAAAGATTAAAATGCAAAAATATTAATTAAATATTAGCTATTAAGAGACAATGAACAGAATTTCAATTAAAAAAATTCTGGGGAACCAGTAATTGAAATCAGAAAATTGTACCATTAAAGCATGCCGCTATCTTTTTCTTATGTCCGGTGAAAATGACTGAAATTTGTTGTTTAATCGCTTTCTTGATTTAATTTCACTTTTTCATATTTTCAGCATTGTCATTTAATTTTTAAACCATATATCCAGTGTGAGCAATATTTTGTTTTTATATTTGTCTTATTTAATGATAACCCCAAACATACATTTTTGGTAAAGGAATGCAAAGAAACAAAAAGGAACCAGCAACAATTACTGGGAAATTACATGGAACCGTAACTTTTCGAAGGCATCAACTAATGTGCTTTGGATTTTAATGGGAAGATTCTCTCACAGTTGCATTTGATAATGGCCATTAACTAAGATTGCAGCAAGATCTGAAGCATGAAAAATAGTTTAACACACTCAAAAGGGTCACCGCTGGACTGACATTTTTCACAGTGCCGTCCATAATGTTTGGGACAAAGACCCATCATTTATTTATTTGCCTCTGTACTCCACAATTTGAGATTTGTAACAGAATAAAATCACATGTGGTTAAAGTGCACATTATCAGATTTTATTAAAGGCCATTTTTATACATTTTGGTTTCACCACGTAGAAATTACAGCTGTGTCATTAAAACCTCAAGAATCTACACACTTATTGAAGTTCCCCTTTAAAATAGCAACAGAAAAATTTAAATATTTGGGTATTCAGATTACTAGAAAATATAAAGCATTATTCAATGCTAATTTTATACCTTTATTAAATAAACTTAATATACTGATTAAATTTTGGAAAACCCTTTATCATTAATAGGTAGAATAAATGCTATAAAATGATCTTTCTACCACAATTATTATACCTATTTCAGTCTATACCAGTATATATACCAAAATACTTTTTTCTTTTTAAATTAGACTCTAATATTACTAATTTTATTTTGGATTATAAATCACATAGAATTTAAAAAAAAACACTTACAGTATGTAAACCAAAAGATGTCGGGGGACTTTCACTCCCGAATTTTTTGTATTATTAGTGGGCAGTGCATATTAAGAATATAATTTATTGGTTGGACAGTTCTACCCAACAGACAGAATGGATAAAAATGGAGAAAGAGGATTGTTTTCCTTGTAATATAGGAACGATCCTCTTCTCCCCAAAAAAACTGAACAATACAATATATAAGAACCCAATTATACATGGTACAATAAGAATATGGAAACAAATAAAATTATCCTTAAAATTAAGAAACTTATCATTGTTAATGTCAATAACGAATAATCCTTTATTTAAACCATCTCTTATTGATAAAACATATAATCAATGGGAAAGTTTAGGAATTAAAAGGATCGGGGATATGCATGAAATGGGAAATTTATTATCATTCCAACAATTACAATTAAAATTTAAATTGAAAAACAACCATTATTTTAAATATCTTCAGATTTGCGATTTCATGAAGAAATACATACAAGGGTATCAAAAAATAACTCCTGACTTATTGGAAGAAGCAATGAATATTAAAGCTGACTCACAAAAATTAATATCATATTTATATAATAGTATTTTAAATATAGACCTACCATCGACAGAGGTACTTAGAGAAGAGTGAGAACGGGAATTAATGATAAAAATTACGAAGGTTACATGGGAAAAGTATTTGATATACATTCACAAATGTTCGATTAATGCAAGACATAATCTAATTCAATTTAAAATTTTACATAGATTTTATTATTCAAAAACAAGATTGAATAAATTCTATCCAAATATATCCCCCATTTGCGATAAGTGTTTATCCCAAAACGCAACTATAACACACTCTTTTGTTATCTGCATAAAACTTTATAGATTTTGGAGTGATATTTTTGAAATATTTACAAAATTATTTAAGATAAGGATGGAACCTAATACTGAATTGATTATATTTGGAGTAATGGAAGATGGGAATAAATTGAACTCATCTCAAAATTTATTTTTTAATTATGGTTTAATAATAGCAAAAAAATGAATACTTAAATTTTGGAAAAATACACCAATACCAACGCTCAAAATGTGGATTGCAAGCATGTTGGATACCGCACATCTTGAGGAAATGCGATTCCTCCTAATAGATAAATCAGACCAATTCATGACGAGTTGGTCTCCATTTGTCGTCTTTTTGGAATCATATGGTGCAACACAATTGTAAAAGCTAATTGTCTCGGGACTGGGCGAGGGATGGTCAACAGTATAAATAATGATCTCCTTACTTTTAAACAAAATTTTTTTTTTTACTCTCTTTTCCCCATTTTCTTTTCTTTAACTTTTTTCTTTCATTCTTTTTTCTTCTTCTTCACACACTATATATCTCACGTTTTTCTATACTTTATTATCTAATTTCTTTTTCTTATTCTTCTTTATTATAATAAAAAAAATAAGAAGCTGTACATAAAATGTATTATGAAAATATACATTAGGCACTTTGGTGCCATACGATTGTACTTACTTCTAATAAAATAAAAAAATTAAAAAAATTAAAAAGAAATTACAGCTGTGTTTATACATAGTCCCCCCCATTTTAAGGCACCATAATGTTTGGGACACATGGCTTCACAGGCGTTTGTAATTGGTCAGGTGTGTTTAATTGCCTCCTTAATGCAGGTATAAGAGAGCTCTCAGCACCTAGTCTTTCCTCCAGTCTTTCCATCACCTTTGGAAACGTTTATTGCTGTTTATCAACATGAGGACCAAAGTTGTGCCTATGAAAGTCAAAGAATCCATTATGAGACTGAGAAACAAGAATAAAACTGTTAGAGACATCAGCCAAACCTTAGACTTGCCAAAATCAACTGTTTGGAACATAATTAAGAAGAAAGCAAGCACTGGTGAGCTTACTCATAGCAAAGGGACTGGCGGGCCAAGGAAGACCTCCACAGCTCTTGGCAAAAATTATTTCTATAATCAAAAAAAAATCCCCAAACATCTGTCCGACAGATCAGAAACACTCTTCAGGAGTCAGTTGTGGTTTTGTTAATGACCACTGTCCGCAGAAGACCATGAACAGAAATAGAGGCTACACTGCAAGATGCACACCATTGGTTGGCTGCAAAAATAGGATGACCAGGTTACAGTTTGCTAAGAAGTTCTTAAAAGAGCAATCACAGTTCTGGAAAAAGGTATTGTGGACAGATGAGACG
Source organism: Malacoraja senta (assembly GCA_038087875.1). NCBI lineage: Eukaryota > Metazoa > Chordata > Chondrichthyes > Rajiformes > Rajidae > Malacoraja > Malacoraja senta. Next base: position 13,269,180 of record CM075983.1, on the reverse strand, counting down.
AAGATGAACTTAAATCAGAATGATGGCAAGAGAAAAGTATAGAGGAAAGAAGGAACTGCCCAAGATCCAAAGCATACCACTTCATCTGTGAAACGCGGTAGCGGGGGTGTTATGGCCTGGGCATGTATGGCTGCTGAAGGTACTGGCTCACTTATCTTCATTGATGATACAACTGCTGATGGTAGTAGCATAATGAATTATGAAGTGTATCGACACATCCTATCTGCTCAAGTTCAAACAAATGCCTCAAAACTCATTGGCCAGCAGTTCATTCTACAGCAAGACAATGATCCCATACTGCTAAAGCAACAAAGGAGTTTCTCAAAGCTAAAACATTGTAAATTCTTGAGTGGCCAAGTCAATCACCCGATCTGAACCCAATTGAGCATGCCTTTTATATGCTGAAGAGAAAACTGAAGGGTACTAGCCCCCAAAACAAGCATAAGCTAAAGATGGCTGCAATACAGGCCTTGCAGAGCATCACCAGAGAAGACACCCAGCAACTGGCGATGTCCATGAATCGCAGACTTCAAGCAGTCATTGCATGCAAAGGATATGCAACAAAATACTAAACATGACTACTTTCATTTACATGATTCAGCTGTGTCCCAAACATTATGGTGCCCTGAAATGGGGGGACTATGTATAAACACTGCTGTAATTTCTACATCGCAAAACCAAAATGTATAAAAGATGCCTTTATTAAAATCTGACAATGTGCACTTTAACCACATGATTTTTTTATGTTACAAATCTCAAATTGTGGTGTACTGAGGCAAATAAATAAATGATGGGTCTTTGTCCCAAACATGATGGAGATAAGCAGCAGGATAAGCAGGGACAGCAGCAAGAGGTGGATTTTGGCATTTTGATGTATTCATTTCACAATAATAGAACATGATATTTTCATCAAACACTTGCGAACATTGAGGATATTTTTATTGGCTCTGACACTATTTCATTAATTCCCTCCAGGATCATTTCCAGGCTGGCCTATCTCCCTATTCCCATTATTTCAAACCACTTAGCTCAATTCTTCACTTCTCACTCCTTGAATATTAAAAATATATTCAGCTGCAAGCTGACTCCTGGACATTATAATACAAGCATAAAACTCAGACAAAACATACCATGCTGTGTTAGGCAACATAATGACTCTAAATTACTTCAAGTAATCATGAGAATGGTGAACAATTCAAAAGGGAAAGTTATTAGAACCCTACATGTCCTACAAAAGTCTCCTCCTGGCCTACAATTTAAAAAAAGCACCTAATTACAGTCACCTTAATCCAAGGATACATACAGCAAGCCTTTGATTCATTAATAAAGTGCTCTTCCTTATGAATGGCTGGTCAGTGGGTGAGATTCAACGGTGAAGGATTACAGCAAAGGCCCATGCTGCTCTATAAATTAATTCAGTAACATGAAGATCTACTCTGGCATCCGGCAATTTAAGTCAATACTGCGAATCAATCAAACTTATGCTATTTTGGTGTGTAAGCCATAGTAACACACCTTAATGGTTTTATCAAATGGCTAAAGAGCCATATAAAAACGTTTACACAAAATTTAATACAAGTTTTTCAACCCAGAAATAGGAATATGTGCTTGGTTTAGATGGAATATACAGTGTGGAGCATACCCTTACTGAAATAATAAGGAATAGTTCCCCTGAAAGGGAGCAATATACCTTGCTTCTTCGTTTATAGGATTCCCTTTGTGCAGCTGGGATCCATGGATGCTGAAGCTTCAAATTGAAGTGATTTTTTGCACAAGAAGGCATTGAGCGATACCTGCCCTGAGATGAGGATCGTGGCGGACACCCAAAGATCTGATGCCATAACCTCCTCACTGGTGTCAGCTGAAGCAAGGCACACCAAAACAGGAGCTCCTTGGTTCTAGAGGAGACCTCAGTACAGGTTCATACGAGTGGTGAAGAGGTAAGATGGTTCACGGGTCACATATTCTTTGGACGAGAATGAACTAGCACCTGCCAACATCAAGGAGAGTGCCTTAGAAATCTGACCAGTATTAAATGGCCCAAGTCAGGGTTGCAAATCGGTCAGCACATGGATTTATCGATGTCTTCTACGTTGTCCCTGGAGTAACTTGCTGAGATGCTGGTTTAAAATATGTAGCTGGTAAAGTCTGCCAAACAAAATGTACCAGTTCTCATTTAGTTTGACAGAGGTCCTTTTCTCTCATCTGGAAGGAGATCTAAAAACGAGTCCAGGGAGCTTCAATTAAGAATTAAGAATAGTTCTTTCCCCAAGACCCTTGTCTTACCTGCAAAATGTGAATCTTTAACAATATGACAAAATAATCTGCTGTTGAATCTAAGATAAATTCTACCTCTATCTTTTTTGCTCAATAAAAAAACATATGTGAGAAAAATGTTCCAAGTCCCTTGACTTGCTGGAGAATTAGCAACATGAGGTTTGCCACCTCACTTCTTTCATGATGATCTTTAGGGCTTTCTTATTATAAATATTTTCACCAATGTCTGAAAATGCTGGTAAAATTTGCAGTTGGGAATGGCATGTTAAAGCAGGGGATATTGAAGAAAGCAATGGAAACCACCATCAGCTAAAAGACCCATCTGGCTTTAACGTGTAACTTGGAGCTCGTGGATTCCAAGAAAACCCACAAAACAAAAACAAAAAACAAACAAAAAAATCACATGCACAACTGAAGATGGGAAAAGTGGAAAGAAAAGATGAAGATAATTAAGATATCTACTTTCACAGACACTTAAATACATACAAAGGGTGGCTGGAATAATGTCTTCATAATATTGGAACCAATTTCAATTATCATGAAGAAAATTAACTCCAGAAAGAATTTCAGACGTAACATTAAACAAACCAAATCTAATGTACAGCCAAAATGTGACTACATTATTTTCATTCTAGTTTATCAAACAGGAATATAAAGGTGATAATATTCCTCCTTTCATATACAAGAAAGAAAATTTGCTATTTTGTCCATAATCATCAATTGATTTTTGTGTTTCCATCTGTTAGTGTGCTGAGATAATCAATTATTGTAAAATGTATTAAGCCTCGTTCAAAGTTATAAATATTATTGTTCAAGATAAATGATGACATACGAAGGGATGAACTGCTTCCATGCTTCTCGTTATATTTTGTAACAGTTAACATCCAAGGGTTTAATTCATGCACATAAGGAAAAACAAAGAATTATAAAGTCTGGACAAAAAAACTATTTAAATAAAAATATTCAGACAAAATAATTTGGAGAGGACCTGATTTATTAAAAAGTCAGAATTCTTGTGATTTTTAAAAATTCTTTGACATTCCACAAGGTTCTATTACCTGACTTTACCGATACTATATGTAGTATTACAGGAGTTTTGAACAGCAGATTGTTATAGTCAGAGAAACAACATTGCTATCATATAATTCTCATATTTATAATTGGTGCAAGTACATATGTGTCATCACTGAGCAATTCCTAAAATCACAATCACAAACAGCAAAAAGGCTTTACCTTGCATATTATAAACGGGCTAATTCTCGCATGAGCTTAGTGAGAAGCTATGCCACGGAGAAGAGTGAAAGGCTCAGGTTCAACACTCAGCTCTACTGTGATAATGGATATTAGCTAGCTCAGCAGCAAATAAGATAGAAGGGTATGGTATGGTACTTTATTCTTCATTACACCAAGAGTTGATGAGGTGGACAAGAGGAAATTGAAGTGGTATGCCTGCTTCTCAGTGTTCTTTGTTGTTCAATATATATACATGGGCATTGCCTACCTGCATCTTACACAAATGTAACATACAAGTGCAGAAAACAACTACCATTTACTATTTACCGTTAAAGTTTCACATTAGCTGTCACGTACTTTGATAAATCTCTAGTACCAATAAGATAATTCTCAAGAAGTTAATGCCCCGACAATTTGGGTAGAGTTCAGTGTATATTAATTTCAAACTATATTTTACAAACTCTTATGGACTCTTTAAAATATCTCACTTCATTGCACCATCCACAAAATGGTTAACTATACAGTGTGCTTATTGATCCAATAATATACCAGAATTCAACTATAACCAGTTATTCTGCATGCGATGCATTCCATAGGTAACATTGAACATGTTTCATTCAATGTTACTCCAATCCTTCTTGAGCCCTTCTTTATGCCCATTACTCCATTGAGAAGGCAAGCTATTGCTGTGCTATAACTTATCACTGGGATTGACTTGCTTGAAGAATGGGTACCTTCCCGCAGTACTTATTTTCAACAACCATAATTGACACAGTAATATCTATACAACACATAACTATGATTCAAAACCTAGGGAGACAAATTAACTTTGTTACACGTACATTCATGTCAGTAGATCAGAACATGCACATGTTAAGGACAAAATCATGATTGAAACAAACAGAGAAACAATGCGGACATTGTGTGAACGTTCAGCTACATAATAAGATAATCAGTAATCAACGATAAGAGCCATAAATTCAAACAATATGATCCAGCTAATGAGAAAAAGAGTTGCAAACTATTGCAACAGGTGTGGTATACCAAAACTAGCAAGCCTCAGGAATTGTAATGTTCCAAGATGGAATACTTGAAGTGAATGGGGAACTATAGGCTTTTCTAGCAAATGAGTGAAATTAATCAAATGTCTCCTCTTGCATCTTCAGTAAGGTGCATTTTGCATTTAAAACAGATACTCCATGCTACCCTTTAATTCTTGATGAACTATTGGTTCATGTTAATTTTCAAATAGATTTGTGTGCACTTCCCAAAAGTTGATTTATCATTCAAATTGGAAACAGGTAACATTCCGCACACTTTCCTTCTTTGTATTACACACATTAGCTACTGGGAGGAACTCTGTTTATAATCCCACTCTGTCTAGATTTGGCTCGGAATCATTTTGTATCAAAATTACACATCAAAGATACAGCTGGGATACAGTTCCACTGGTTCAATCTTCATTCCAGTAACTTGTCCAAATGGCTTGTTTATTTCTGAAACTTGAAAGCACCTCATATCCTCTCATGCTTAGCAAAGGACAAGACCAACTGGTCACTAATCCACCGCATGCAATTTCAAGTGCACAATTATCGGTACTAGACATTAATTTTGGTTTCCCTTTCTTCAGGTTTATAAGGTCAGTTGTAATTTTCTTATTGTTCTAATTATAATTTATTAAATTACTGTTGTTGTGAAGATCAAATCTTTAAACTTACCAAATAGACGGTAGCATTGAATTTTGTAAAACGTATGTTCTATCCAGAAACAAGAAAATACTCCTAATCATGATCTGGAAATAAAAGTAGAAACGAGCCAGTAAATTACATGTGTTAGTTTCTTTGTAAAGTGGCTGATTATGTTGAATTTCATCTTAATTTTAGCAATGTCAAGCTAGTCAATACTATCATGAACTAAAAACTGTGAGCCTTTCTCTCAACAGAATGTGCAGATGCTGGCAAAGCAATTGCTCTTTGCTAGAAAAGGCCTGCTATGATTATGTATTAAACTTCATATTTGAATACTAGGTGCTTGATGTTAATGAATTCAACTAGCACCCATGGAACTGTATTCCAGTTAACAAAATCTTGCTGGTTCAAATGAAAATGAGATTTAAGAATACGTTTTAGAATAAAGCAATAAGAAGTTTCAAACATTACGCATATAAACAAAGGAAATTGATAATAATAACACTGTTAAACATGAGATTGACAAGCTTGAAAACTAAACAAAAATGTAACTAGTTAGATCGGGTGATTTTATCCCGAGTCTGGGGAGGGAAGAAGCTGGGAAACTACCCTAGAGATCCAAAGGAAATGACAAGGCCAATACATGGTGAATTTTACAAAGAACGTTTCCTGCATTTAATGCTCTCATCAATGCAGAAGCTAATATTGCATCCATAAATCTGTTGGATGGCAACAAGCAATTCAACAAAAGATCCTCGTACATCTGGAATCAAACTCATGGCTGGGAAACTTGGACACATTAGAGGCAGGAAACATGCTCCCGATGTTGGGGGAGTCCAGAACCAGGGGCCACAGTTTAAGAATAAGGAGTAAGCCATTTTGAACGGAGACGAGGAAACACTTTTTCTCACAGAGAGTGGTGAGTCTGTGGAATTCTCTGCCTCAGAGGGCGGTGGAGGCAGGTTCTCTGGATGCTTTCAAGAGAGAGCTAGATAGGGCTCTTAAAAATAGCAGAGTCAGGGGATATGGGGAGAAGGCAGGAATGGGGTACTGATTGGGGATGATCAGCCATGATCACATTGAATGGCGGTCGGTGCTGGCTCGAAGGGCCAAATGACCTGCTCCTGCACCTATTGTCTATTGAAATGGACAGTTTAAGATCTATTTTCATTTGAACCAGCAAGATAGAAATTCCTTTACAAGCTGTGAAATAAGTCTGTGATTCCTCTCCAGAACTGCAAGAATATTTATTTTTCAAAGTAGCACTGGTAAATATTGAAAGTGTTTCCGCTGTATTGACTGTTGAATTCCAAGTACACAATCGCAGACAGAAATAGATTAAAAATACCTTTCCAGTGGCTCAGGTTCAGCCTTCAAACAAATAAATGCCTGACCTTAAAGATCAATAAGACCCAAGGAACTATTATCAGTGCTTCAAGACTCACCATTTCAAAGAGAGGAGTGAAATTGAGAATAAAATTGAACTAACCGAATTATCATTGTCCCATTTCCAATATGAATTTCAATACAACTTCAATGCTGAGTGACAACTTTTAATTGTGTAGATTAAAAAAATAAAATAAAAAAAAATTTGAGGTCGTACTTACCATTTGTCTGCAGTGATCCTGCCAGCATTTATCTATTTTCTTTAAAAAGAGAACACTATCCAAGGAATCCGTGGAGAATTAGTTAAAGAAAACGGAAAATGCAAAGTTAGTTCCTAATGAATGAAGAAAGCAAATTTCCTGGCATTTACACCATAGAAATGTTTTGAAATTTAGTTAAATAATTTCCCACTACTTGATAACCCAATTGAAATGGAAGGAATAAAATATCAAGTTGTCACATATTTATAACAATGGAAGAGGAAGCTCAGATGACCACCTTCTTTATTGATGAGATTACCTAGGAACACCTGTGGTAATAAACACCATGCTTGCTGCTCTACATCACGTATCCAGATTTCAAATTTCAACTTTCATAAAAAAAAATTTTACATGCTTGTAAGTTGTACAAAATACAAGATGACGTACTATTTCAGAAAATGTCTCCATTAATTCTTAAGGCAAACGGAAACACTTTCAATATTTACCAGTGCTACCTTGATAATTTAGTTACTGGTTTCAACAACCCAAAGAGATATAAGAATGGTTCAGAACATGGTTTATTGCTTATCACTGAGTAAATTGTGCTCACTACTGTTTTTGCAAGCACTTTCCATCCATTGGTGGTCATACAAATCTTAAAAAATGATGCATTGCTAGATAAGCTAGTTACTGCTGCTAGTTGTGGCTGTAAAACTGGAAAGGACTTCTGGGTCTTTTCAGAGTGCCAGGTGGTCCTTTACACTGTTACAGTTACAATCTATACTAATCCAATTGGTATTTTGTTGGCAAGGGCCATTTGAGCCAAGTATTAATAAAGAGATCACTATCAACAATCCAAATTTTTAAACAGTCGAATGAAAAATACTTGAAAATCTTTCCCGCAACATAGAGCTGAAGAGACAGGAAAATAATTAAACCATTCAAAACATGACATTTCCAACCAAATGATTCACAAAGAAAACTTTACAATACAGAACCTCACATATTTGAGTCTGACTATTGGCTCTCATGAAGAATGTCAATGTTCTTCGCACCACTGTAAATAATAAACAACAATATCCACGGCTAATGAGTGAAAATCAGCGTGGTCTAAAAGGAAAGAAAAAACTGGTAAAAGTGTTGCAGAAACCATATGCAAGTGGTGGAAATGTGTTGGAAGGAACTGCAGATGCTGGTTTAAACTGAAGATAGACACAAAATGCTGGACAGGCAGCGTCTCTGGCGAGTAGAAAAGGGTGACGTTTTGGGTTGAAAGTCACGGGAAAGGGAAATGAGTGATATAGATGATGTAGAGAGATATAGAATAAATGAATGAAAGATATGCAAAAAAGTAACAATGATAAAGGTCATTGTTAGCTGTAACTAGGTGAGAACAAAAGTTGGTGCAACTTGGATGGGGGAGGGATGGAGAGAGAGAGGGAGTGCAGGGGTTACTTGAAGTTAGAGAAATCAAGGGGTTGAAATGTTGAGTGGTGGAGGGGGGAATGGGGGTGAGGGGTGGGGAGTCAGATGACAGTGGGGGAGAAGTGCAGGAGGAGCCATAAGGAGTTCACAGTCAGAAGATTGAAGGAGGCAGAAGAGGAATATGAAAATAGTGATAACATTTCTCAATTACTGCAGTCACAAAAGAAATAAAAGACCATTCCTGGAAGCTGAGTTTTCACACAATAGTCAAATGTGCAAACGCCATATTTGTACTCCTTTATATATAACATACAAAACTTTAGAGTCAAGCTCAATTTCAGTTTTATTGCCTACACAAGTACCTCCAGTAACATTGTTAAGCAAATTAAAGGATATTCTCTGAACTGGTGAATTTGAGCTTTGATGTGGTCCTCACATACTTGTCTCAGTTGCTTGTATAAATTTGCTGATACTTTGTAAGAACAAAGGTTCTCCACAGCCTAAAAATTTAAAAAAAAACATTATTATGAAGAACATAAATCTCTAGCTTGCCTACACAATATACAATCTAGCTATTTATTAATTTGAGAGTATTGAATTTTCAACCTTTATTTTAAATTAGAGCCCTTTTTTAGCTTCCATGGTTCCACAACTACGCATTAAGTGTCCAAGTTAGTCACTCTACATGCATCAGCAAGCTACTTAGCCACACTGATCAGAGCTATTAAGAAACACGAGGATTTCAAAATATGTCTTCAGGGTCAACACCACAAATTCCCTTCAAGAACTAACATTACAATAAATTGGCCAAATAAAACCACAGATTTAGAATGTTGTTATCTTGGGAATGTTGAACATTCTAATTTCATTCATCTAGAGTCATGTTTTTAGACATGACCTGGACAACATAGATTAGCAGCTTTTTCTATTTGTCAAGGCATCACAGCCAAGTAGTGATTTGCTTTCCCCACAAATTTTATTGGATAGCGAGTAATAACTACTTTAGCTGATTTTCTCTCTGCAATCTCAAATTAGAAGGTCAATTTGTGGCCCGAGGGCCTGGTGCAGATGGAATTATTTGTCAAAAATAGACAGCAACGAGAGGAAAAGTTGAGAAGGAAATAAAATATTTTATTGGAAACGTGCAATATTAATATGGCATGCAACACTAAATTATGTGGTTAAGTAAAAAAAACTTGGATAACTTTAGTCACACCATTACTCTAAATAAAAAAAATCATATACTTATTAAAACTCTGATCTTGTATGTGTGTACATGTGTGTGTCTTTACATTTTCGCAAAAAAACTATAACGATAAAAATTTTACATATTCCGGTTGACATTTTCCCCGTCATGGCTGGGAGCACCTTATCTGAACATTTCATGCTTTATTTCTCGACATTACTGAAAATGTTTAAAAATATCAAAAGACTGAATTTAAACGACGAGCTTCCTCCCTCTCTGCCCCCCCCCCCCTCCCTCTCTGGCCACGCCTGCGCAGTTGGGGCTATGCATGAATGGATCGGGCGGGGGATGGGGGTAAAAGGAGCAAATGAATAATATTAATATTAAGGGGTGTGTGCGTGTGCGTCTGTGTCTGTGGCCACAGCCCCCCCCCCCCCGCCCAAACCACTTGGTCTGTCTTTTATAACGGGACCCAACGGGTCCCACTTGGTCTACATTTTATTTTAAAAACATGCAGCGTGTTTATCACCTGATAAAGTTCCTCTAAATTGTATTTGATTGAGGTGCTCTTCTGAATTGCTTCCACTGCTTCTTTCAATTTTTGCCAAGTTTCATTAGTGTAATTATCAGGCAGTTTAGGTTTATCTGAAATTAAATTAAAAAAAAGAGCTACAATAACCATGTTATAGATTACTGAATGAAAAGAAACAAGTTCTGCAAATTTCAGTACATTTGGGAGAAAATGAAGAGACAAAATACAAAAATTTGTGTTGCACATTTAGTGTAAGATGTTTCCCCACAGGAACTGTAGCTGGGAATCATAAACACAGGTTGTGAGGGTCCTTTGACAATATGAGGCTTTTTTTCAGAAATTGAACAGAGAAAACACAGTTGCAAAAAAATGTTTTCCCAAAAAGTGCAACAACTCAAGCTCATTGACAAACACAATCATTCATGACCAACTTGCTATATTCAATTAGATCTGACATGGTAGTTTGTTTAGTTTTTACTTGTACAAGGAGACAAAAAGAATACCAGGTTCAATTCTCAATTGCAGTAATTCAAAAATCAGTCCTTCAAAGTGCTCAGCCTTGAACAAGGCCTCGACTTGATCTGACGGTTGTCTTACACCAAACACATTATTAACAATCATAATATGGAATGCAGCTTAAAATGTGTCTGAAGATTCAACGTCACCTTGAAATTGTCAGCCATAGGAAAAAGCACACTAAAAATAATTAGCTGGATATATTCCATTACAACATTCTATTTTCACCTCAAGCAACAGTGCCTAAAAAGGGAACAACAACAGATATTCACGAAAACCTTTATTGGCTACACATATGAAAGTTCACAAAGCATCTTCACAAAGTTCACATAAGTGCATCTTACAAGTTGATCTATCAAGTATTCACTTTGTACAACAAAATGAAAAAGAAAATAATGATTTACACAACTGATGTAAATTTTCTCCATCAGCCATTAAAGCAACAAAGATGTCAAGGCATCTTGCCAAAACTGAATCCAGGCTGTAGCTCTAGAATCAAATCAATAATTCTACACAGGACGTAGCAGGAGGTGGTCAGGTAGCTCTACTGTTTTGCTAAAAAATAAAATACTGGAGGAACTCAGCAGGTCAGGCAACATCTATGGAGGGAAATGGACAGATGTTTTTGGCCGGGACCCTCCTCAGACAGCACTCCAGACCATGTTTTACTGCTCTACTATATATATACCCAATCACTATATAGTTACCCATTCACTATTTTTCCTTTATAGCCATGTACATTTTCTCCTTCAAATATTTTTCAAATTTGCCTTTGAAAGGCACTAATACTGCACTTTCAGGAAATTCATTCCAGATGGCCAAGATTTACAGCAAAAATCCTAAGAAATGTCATGTCTTACTCTCCTTATTTAATCTATTGTAATTCTTCAAGATATTTTGCTCTTTGTCTTTGTTTTAGTGAGCACCTTTGATTTTCCAGTCAAAAGTCACACTCAAATTTCTACTGCAACCTAAGCCATCAATTTACTCTCTCTGGTGTGGTACATTACTGAACTGAAAGAGAATATTCTATTTGAGGCCTCACCAGTGATTTAAAAATAGGTTGAGCATAACTTCTCTGCATTCACATTGTTTGTGTGTTTCAGCAGTCAGGGATATCACGATGTTTGTCAACTTATCCTGTCATCTTCAAAGTTTATTAAGTGCATAAGATGAAGTCCATTTCCTTTAATTACAAATATGCAAACTAGCTAACATTGCATCTCATTATACTACTAAAATATATTATACACTTTTACAATTTCACTTTCCATTTCACTGCCCATTCTATCAGTCTGCATGTTTTTTCCCCAGTTTATTACTGCTATCCTCATTTTAAACACTATAAAAAAATGTAAGATTTCCAAAGACCAGTTTTGGACAATTGAAAAAACAATCCACAATTCCAAAAGAACAGAAAGCAACACAAAATATTTGAGGTTTTATCACAAATTCAACTGAAGGGCAAGATTACAATATACTACTAGCTTTCAGGAAAACATTTAACAAATATCTTTTTTTGATATTGAAAAGGGCAGAAAAGAGGGAAACCAGTGGATAGTTGGCTTTCGGAAGCCTTTCAAAAAGGCGCCCAAAGAGATTATGAAACAAAATTAGAGGATTTCAGTTAAACTGTTGTGGATTGAGGTTAGGTTAATGGTCAGAAAATAGATGGTAGGAACAAACACATTATTTTCAGGTTGGCAAGCTATAACTTGTGGAGAACAGAAGGGAACAATGCTTGGATTCTTGGACACCATCTATAATCAACATTTTGCATGGGAAGCTAACATAATATACCTAAATATAAAAAATACTGCAGATGATATTGAATATCTGAAATAAAAAGAAAATGCTGGGAACACTTTGTAAGGCAGGCAATACTTGTGCAAAGAGAAACATTTCATGTTTTAGGTTGAAGACCCTTCCACACCACTGTTAGACAGAAAACAGGTTAGTTTTAATCTGCAAAGTTGAAGCAGGATAGTAAAACAGGGAATACCTGATTAGGTAAAGTCAGGTTGCTGTGAGAACATCTAGTTGATGGGCTAAAGGAAGCAGATCACGGGGGGGAAAAAAGAAGCAAAATTCCATCTTGTCCCTTTAATCCTTCTTCGAATTGCCGTCAATTTATGCTCCCTGGATTTTATCACCCCTCTAGGGAAGTGGATCATCTCAATATTCTACACTGGGTTATGTTCACTGCTAAACTTCCATTCAACAACCTAATAAATAATCTTTGCACGATTTCCAATGCAAGCGCATCTTTCCTGTGTGGTGATATCAAAGCTGTACTCCAAACTTAAACCGTGGCACAACATTGCATGCAGTTCTAGATTACCTTCCTCCTTATATGTTCAATGTCTCAGATTTTAACTAATCGTGCTACTTTTAAGCATACGTGGAAAAGTATTCCAATGATCTTTTATCCCCCCCTACACCAATGAATATCCTCACACCTTCTGCATATCCCTTAGCCTTCTTGACTTCTCCAAATGTTTTCCTTCACACCACTGAAGGATTGAATTCCATTTACCACATTTCGGACCAGACCATCTTATCTCCCTTTAGTCTGAGAACTCCTCCTCTGTCAACCTCAAAGCAATTCTTTCAACATCTGTGAACTTGTAACATGTCGCCTACATTTAGAGCACTAAAATATCTGACATACATTAAAGAACCAAGAACTGAGCCCTCTGGAACCCATCTGGGAACATTTCCAGTCACAGAAATACACAACTATTAACCTTCATTCCCTGTCTCAAAGAGTCCATTTCAGAACCAATTTGTGATCTCACCTTTGGATTCTATGGGGGGGGGGGTGGGGTTTGCCCTGCCTGCCAAGAGGGAGATTGTCAATAGCTAAAGACAGAAAAACAATTATCAGTGCCTCTTAATTCCAATATTAACCATGTCGTTTTCTGCAACTATATTCAATCATGATCATTACCACAAAATGTTAAAATGTGACTTAGTTTTCTGGCTCTATCACCTTTTCATGTTGTAAATTCCACACCTCTACAACAAACATTATCATCCACCCCATTTTTATATGTTTGAAAGCCCATCGCAAAAAATGTGAAGCTTCCCTATTTAGTCCTTCCTTCAGCAACCACCAAAAACTTGTATTCATGTACATTTATGCTTATTTACACTGACGCATTCATATATATTTCATTAAGCACAACTAGACTGTTTTCCTTCCTCTCAAACTTTTGTTTCCATTGCCTTCCTTTCCAGTTCTGGAACATGCTTAGCTTCATTCTCCTGCAAGTTAGTCTAAACCCTCCCAAATGACATGAGCAAACTCACCTCACCTTCACAGGGTATTGTGCCCATAATCCATTAAAGTAGCACGTGGTTTGCACAGGCACCATTTTCCACAAAACTAAATATAACATCCTGATAATCTGTCGCCCATCTCCCATATACTCTCTCCAACCACTCATTCATCTACATTGTTCTGCTATTTCTTTATTCTCCAGTAAATACCACGAAGAGCAACACAGAGATTACCAATTTTGAAAAATTTCTCCTTGGCTTTTCAACTCGCTAAATCTGGCCAGAGAACCACCTCCATTATTCTACCATCACTATTCGTAGGGACATGGATCACACCTCCGTTTGTTCACCACTCCCTTTCAGAGAGTTCTGCAGCTACCCAGTGATATAGTTAAATCTGGCAGCAAAACATCCTTGAATCACACCTACAAATGTCTGTGTTCACTCAGAACCACCAATGACTGCCTCGATCTTTTATCGTTCCACTCTCTCCCTGTACAAATGGGGCACCCATGCTATTGGTCTTGGCTACAATCTCCAGATTAGAAACTAAATTCTGCTGAGAAACAATTCAGATGGGTATCCTGCTTGCTCTTTTGTCTGTGTCACCCAGTTCCCGAGCAAAGCAGATTTATTCTTATTGATAATCAGTATTCTTTCTCTGAACCATCAATCCAGACTCAACTGAACTTCACTATTAGAACCTGATCCATCCCATTAAAGAGCATCACAAGGTTCAATGTATTTGGGCCAAGATAACAACTCAACCAACACTCCAACAAGAAAAAGCAGCATTAAAAAACAATCTTCTCAGTTGAGACTGCTGATGACTACATCAAGTAACTGTCTTCCACATGAAACGGGGGCAACTCCATTTCACTTCAATGCTTTTCTTTCAATCATTTGTTCCTGTAATGATGGAAGGAGTCGCTAACATAAATTGCTGACTAGCTACAATAACTACAGAGATACATGCTCAGGGGAATAGTAAATTTGCTTCACTCACATATACCCTTAACATCTACATCAGTCAACTATTAAATAAAACTAAATATTACTAATAATTCTGCACTTTTTTTGCAAGGCTACATGTTCAAAGACAATATTAGAATTGGTTTTTTTTAATTTACTAATTAGGACATGTAATTTTCCATAATTTAGATTTTATCACAGCTTCCATTGTGAAATGTTTTGCTGAATAAAAATAAATTAAATCAATTCAAGTTTGCTCTCCATATGCACACTATTTTGTCCTTCATCTACAGTCACAGATCCAAAAAATTCTCACCCAAAGTGATCGTCTCACAGCCAGAGAAAGTCTTTCTTCAATTACTGCGGAAAAGGAATCATACCTGGGATCTCTTTAATGGTTCTGACATTTTTGCCAATATCAAGTGAGTCAACATCTAATTTGAAATCAACCAAATTATTATTTCCATTATGCATTTGCCAGTTGCACCTTGACAGTTCAGAAAATACCAAAATGATCACAGGTTCAATATCCATCTTACATTATATTAGCCAATTTGTAATAACTGTAATTTGTGAAGATAGACACAAACTGCTGGAGTAACTCAGCGGGACAGGCAGCATCTCTGGATAGAAGGAATGGGTGACGTTTCAGGTCGAGATCCTTCTCTGAATGCTACAAATGGAATACATATTGTATTCATTGTAACCCACTGATGCAAATGCCTTAAGTTCTTTGACCTCTTGCCTATTTTTCATTATAAAATGGATGAATGCTAACTATCTTAAACTCAACGAGGACAAGCTAGAAATTTTATTACTTAGATCAAACCCAAGAGATGTTACTCGGTAAACTGGGAAATTTTACGGCCTATGTCAAACAAGAAGTCACAAGCCAGGGGGTAAAAATTGACAATGATCTTAATTTTAAATCTCACATAAATAAGATAACAAAGTGTGCTTTCTATCATCTCAGAAATATTGCTAAAGTACGGCCTTTCTTAACTCAACATGACTAAAAAACTCATGCATGCTTTCATATCAAGCAGACTTGATCACTGTAATGCCTTATTTATTGGTCTGCCTTCAAAATCCACCAACAAGTTGCAGCTCATTCAAAATGCCGCAGCCCGGCTCTGAACAAATACCAAGAAAAGGGAACATATCACCCCAGTATTATATTCCCTTCATTGGCTCCCTGTGAGATCCAGGATAGGCTATAAGGTCCTTCTTGTCTATAAAGCCCGAAATGCCTAAGGAGCAGCATATTTTACATAGTCCCTCCTTCCCTATGCCCCTACTCAAACGCTCAGGTCTTCTGATGCTGGCTGTTAGCCACTCAATGCCGCAGCAAAAAGAAAATTGGTGAAGAAGCCGTTTTCAATTAAGCCCCCAAGCTGTGTAATACATTACCCAGGGCTATGAGAAACGCCCACTCAGTTGACATTTTTAAACGGCAGCTAAAGACTTATCTTTTTAATCAAAGGTAGACAAAAACGCTGGAGAAACTCAGTGGGTGAGGCAGCATCTATGGAGCGAAGAAATAGGTGACATTTTGGGTCGAGACCCTGCTTCAGACTGATGTGGGTGTGGGGGTGGGGGTGGGGAGAAGAAAGGAAGAGGCAGAGACAGTGGGCTGAGGGAGAGCTGGGAAGGGGAGCGGAAAGAGGGAGAAAACAAGGACTACCTGAAATTGGAGAAGTCAATGTTCATATCGCTGGGGTGTAAACTACCCAAGCAAAATATGAGGTGCTGCTCCTCCAATTTACGCTGGGACTCACTCTGGCCATGGAGGCGGCCCAGGACAGAAAGGTCGGATTCGGAATGGGAGGGGGAGTTGAAGTGCTGAGCCTCCGGGAGATCAGGTTGGTTATTGTGAACTGAGCGGAGATGTTGGGCGAAGCTATCGCCAAGCCTACGCTTGGTCTCACCGATGTTGAGCAGCTGACACCTAGAGGAGCGGATGCGATAGATGAGGTTGGAGGAGGTACAGGTGAACCTCTGCCACACCTGAAAAGACTGTTTAGGACCTTGGATGGAGTCAAGGGGGGAGTTTAAAAAAACAAAAACGTTTAACTGACTTTACTTCCTTTGTCCTTTTACACTCTCAATTTTATATTTTTATATAAAACTGTGCTTTTTATGCTATTAACTGCCTATGCTCTTACTGTTTTAAATTGTATTTTTGTTTAGACCTGTGTCTATGTGGAAAGCACTTTGTATGAAAAGTGTTATACAAATAAAGTTATTATAAAGCTTTTATCTCATGTTCATTAAGAGACTAACTTATCTCTGGCTAGACTCACTCTGTGAGGAATGAATTGATCTTAATAATAATTGAAAATGAAAAAAAAGACAAATATATAGGAAACTGTCAACAACCTTCAACTCGAATTTCTATTTTTTGTATTCAAAATAATGATTTAAGTGTCAGTTTGATCAGGATTACCAAACCATAAGTTTAAGGATATAGCAATACATGATTCTTCCATTAAAACAAGAATACCATTTTCATTCAGTGCAAGTGAATTAACAAACCTTATTCTTACTTGAGCTTAAATCATTTCAAGAACATTCACAGTAACACAATTGTGAGAAGTAATAAAATACAAGTAAATTAATACAATATTCAATGATTAAGAGTAAAAATAAGTTTTAAATGGAAACAAGGGAAACCATCTGGTCATAAAACAAAGTACTGGAGGAACAGTGGGCCAGGCAGCATTTGTGAGGGGAATGGACAGGTGTCATTTCGGGTCAGGATCCTTCAGACAATCTGGTCCTCAGGCAGAGATTTTTCCCCATTAAGTTCAACCTTTTAAAAGCATAAATTAAGCTTATCAAATGTGCATATTCAATTTGAAAGTGCTATTAAAAAAAAGTGAAATAGCAATCCAATTCTGTGCTGTGATCATTGCCTGGACACATACAAATCATGCAGGAATATGAACATGATATCGTTTAAGATGGTATGGGTCATATTGAAGGACTGGAGGAAAAGATCCATCTTAACTGTGAAATTTATTATTTTTGATGTGTACAACCAAACACGATGCATAATTAAGGACTATAAATGAACTGACACCGGCCTAGGCAAAGAGCAGATCTGAATCAGTTAACTGCCACATTTTATTTAGAAACCTTGTTGTACCTTTGAAATTTTTAATAACTAGTTTTTTCGCCGTTCCCGGCTTGCTGGTGGCGAAGGTGGTGGACTTGGTCAGACCGTTGGCATGCCCCGTTAGCACTGAGCAGCCGCTGATTTTTCTCTGCTCCTCCGCCATCATTACATCGAGTCCCACAAAGTCCAACGAATCCTCGAACTTGACTCTCTTGTGGAGCTGGTGGTTGCAGCAGCTGGAGGAGGTGGAGGACGAGGAGGTGGAGGACGAGGAGGTGGAGGTGGAGGTGGTGGTGGAGGAGGAGGAGGAGGACGACTTGGGGGCTGTGGAGAAGACTTGGAGTTGGGTTTGCTGTGTTGCCTGATGCTGGTGCTCAAACTCGGCGGCCTGGGCTAACTTTCGCTTCCTCGGACTAACATCAGCCTGTTGTCGCACCTCCTGCGGTGAATTTTGTGAAGAGAGGCCCGTTCGAAACATGAAAACTTAAAGCCGACGCCGTCTTTCTGTTTCTCGTTGGGTTCTTTTCTAGGGGAGGGGGGGGAATAAAAAGGACGAGCGCGCGCAGCACTGTCACGGGTAAAGCGAGAACCGGGGTGAGGGGGCGAAAAAAAAAAAAGAAGCACACAAAACTGGAACCGAATCGGTCAAATCTTTCGGTCACTTGTTTTGTCAATAGAATAAAATGGCGACACTTCCGGTGGCGCGGGGTCTGCCGGGAAACCTGGTGTCCTGTGACGTCACTGCGTCACGTCACCGGGGCGAGGGAGACACAGACAAAGATACTGGAAATCTTTGGACACAAGGGGTTGGCAGAGAGAGGGAGAGATGGACACACACAGGGGTTGGCAGAGATGGACACACACAGGGGTTGGCAGAGAGGGAGAGATGGACACACACAGGGGTTGACACAGAGATGGGCACACACAGGGGTTGGCAGAGAGAGGGAGAGATGGACACACACAGGGGTTGGCAGAGAGAGGGAGAGATGGACACACACAGGGGTTGGCAGAGAGGGAGAGATGGACACACACAGGGGTTGGCAGAGATGGACACACACAGGGGTTGGCAGAGAGGGAGAGATGGACACACACAGGGGTTGGCAGAGATGGACACACACAGGGGTTGGCAGAGAGAGGGAGAGATGGACACACACAGGGGTTGGCAGAGAGAGGGAGAGATGGACACACACAGGGGTTGGCAGAGATGGACACACACAGGGGTTGGCAGAGATGGACACACACAGGGGTTGGCAGAGAGGGAGAGATGGACACACACAGGGGTTGGCAGAGAGAGGGAGAGATGGACACACACAGGGGTTGGCAGAGAGAGGGAGAGATGGACACACACAGGGGTTGGCAGAGATGGACACACACAGGGGTTGGCAGAGAGGGAGAGATGGACACACACAGGGGTTGGCAGAGAGAGGGAGAGATGGACACACACAGGGGTTGGCAGAGATGGACACACACAGGGGTTGGCAGAGAGAGGGAGAGATGGACACACACAGGGGTTGGCAGAGAGAGGGAGAGATGGACACACACAGGGGTTGGCAGAGATGGACACACACGGGTTGGCAGAGAGGGAGAGATGGACACACACAGGGGTTGACACAGAGATGGACACACACGGGTTGGCAGAGAGAGGGAGAGATGGACACACACAGGGGTTGGCAGAGATGGACACACACAGCGGTTGGCAGAGATGGACACACACAGGGGTTGGCAGAGATGGACACACACAGGGGTTGACACAGAGATGGACACACACGGGGGTTGACACAGAGATGGACACACACAGGGGTTGGCAGAGAGAGGGAGAGATGGACACACGGGTTGGCAGAGATGGACACACACAGGGGTTGGCAGAGATGGACACACACAGGGGTTGACACAGAGATGGACACACACGGGTTGGCAGAGATGGACACACACGGGTTGACACAGAGATGGACACACACAGGGGTTGGCAGAGAGGGAGAGATGGACACACACAGGGGTTGGCAGAGAGGGAGAGATGGACACACACGGGTTGGTAGAGAGGGAGAGATGGACACACACAGGGGTTGGCAGAGAGAGGGAGAGATGGACACACACAGGGGTTGGCAGAGAGAGGGAGAGAGTGGGAGAGATGGACACACACAGAGGTTGGCAGAGAGGGAGAGATGGACACACGGGTTGACAGAGGGAGAGATGGACACACACGGGTTGGCAGAGAGAGGGAGAGATGGACACACACGGGTTGGTAGAGAGGGAGAGATGGACACACATGGGTTGGCAGAGATGGACACACACAGAGGTTGGCAGAGAGGGAGAGATGGACACACACAGGGGTTGACAGAGGGAGAGATGGACACACATGGGTTGGTAGAGAGGGAGAGATGGACACACACGGGTTGGCAGAGAGGGAGAGATGGACACACGGGTTGGCAGAGAGGGAGAGATGGACACACACGGGTTGGCAGAGAGGGAGAGATGGACACACACGGGTTGGCAGAGGGAGAGATGGACACACACGGGTTGGCAGAGAGGGAGAGATAGACACACACGGGTTGGCAGAGAGGGAGAGATGGACACACACGGGTTGGCAGAGAGGGAGAGATGGACACACACACAGGGGTTGGCAGAGAGGGAGAGATGGACACACGGGTTGGCAGAGAGGGAGAGATGGACACACATGGGTTGGCAGAGAGGGAGAGATGGACACACACAGGGGTTGACAGAGAGAGGGAGAGATGGACGCACACAGGGTTGACAGAGAGAGGGAGAGACACAGACAGACACAAGGGTTGACAGAGAGAGGGAGAGATGGACACACACAGGGGTTGACACAGAGAGGGAGAGATGGACACACAGGGGTTGACAGAGAGGGAGAGACAGACAGACACACACAGGGGTTGGCAGAGAGAGGGAGACACAGACATACACACAAGGGTTGACAGAGAGGGAGAGACAGACAGACACAGGGTTGACAGAGAAGGAGAGACAGACAGACAGACAGGGTTGACAGAGAGGGAGAGACAGACAGACACGAGGGTTGACAGAGGGAGAGACACAGTCAGATACAAGGGTTGACAGAGAGGGAGAGACAGACAGACAGACACAGGGTTGACACAGAGAGAGAGAGAGGGACAGACAGACACAAGGGTTGACAGAGAGATAGATAGCCACAGGGGTTGACACAGAGAGGGAGAGACAGACAGAGAGAGGGAGAGGCAGACACACACAGGGGTTGACAGAGAGGGAGAGACAAACAGACACAAGGGTTGACAGAGAAAGATAGAGATAGACAGAGAGAGAGACAGGGGTTGACAGTAAAGGGAGAGATAGACAGACGGGTTGACAGAGGGAGAGACAGACTGGGAGAGGGAGAGATAGAGACAGAGATAGATATGGATAGATAGACACAGTGGTAGAGGGAGGGATGGATAGAGAGATAGATAGAGACAGACACAGGCATTGACAGGGAGGGTGAGAGATGTAGATAGACAGGTTGACTGAGAGGGAGAGATAGACAGAGGGAGAGAAAGACACAGGGATACAGAGAGAGAGAGGTAGATAGAGAGACATAGAGAGACACACACATGCGTGTACACAGAGACAGTGACAGACTGATAAACAGAGAAAGGCACACGTACACAGACAGAGAGAAAGACACACTCATAGACAGACAGAGAAAGACACAGAAAGGGAAAGACATACACATTTTCTGAGAGAAACAGACAGACACAGAGAGAGATATTGAGAAAGACACACTGAGATGGAGACACGGAGAGGGAAGCTACTGGGCCTCATGTTGGTTTGAAAAGGTGGATCATTGGTCTTGAGAGTTTGAACCATGCGACTAAACATACAAATATCTGTTTCAAATTTTAAATTGGTCTTAAATTCAGTATTTAAAAGACACTTTTAAGTATTTAAAAAGGCATACAGCACAAAACATGCCTTTGGTCTAACTTGCCCATGTCAACCAAGATGCCCCAACTACACCAGTTCCAACTGCTTGTGTTTGCCCCATGTCCCTCTAAACCTATTCTATTCATGTACTGTACCTGTCCAAATGTCTTTTAAATGTTGTTATAGAACCTGCCTCAACTACCTCCACTGACAGCTCGTTCCACATACTCACCACCCTCTATGTGAAAAAGTTGCCCCTCTGGTTCCTATTAAACCTTTTACCTCTAAGCTTAACCTATGCCCACTGGTTCTTGAATGCCTTGGGCAGGTACACAGATTGGGAAAATTTACAGGATATGGGCCAAAGATGGGTAAATGGTACTAGAGTAGATGGACCTGGACAAGTTGGGCCAATGAGCCAGTCTCTGCACTGTATTACTCAAAATAGGTTATGATTTATGACATTGTGGATAGACACAAAGAAACTGCAGACACAAGGTGTTGGAGTAACTCAGCAACTCAGGCAGCATCTCTAGAGAATATGGATCGGTGATGTTTTGGGTCTGAAGAAGAGTCCTGACCTGAAAAGTCACATCCATGTTCTCCAGAGATGCTGCCTGACCCATTGAATTCCTCCAGCACTTTGTTTTTTTACTCAACATTCCAGCATCTGCAGACTTTTGTCTCCCCAATCAGCCATGATCTTTTTGAATGATGGGGCAGGTTAGGATTAGGGTTAGGCAGCGACTGAAGAGCACAGCTCCAGTGGTGAGGATTGCATGGAGCTGGTCAGGGGAGGCAGAGGAGCAACGTCAAAACTGCCAAGGACGCGGCAACAGATACGGCACGGTTGTTACCGACTTCATAAGGAAAAGTGTGTTGGAGTGTGTTCTCACCAAAATTATCTGGGTATTCCCTAACTAGAAGCTGTGGAGAACCAGGAGGTCAGCATTCCACCGAGCATTCACTCAGGCATTCAAATCTGACGATACATGGTCATATAATAGGTATGTTACAAAACTTACCTTCAGCACTGCTGCAGTTCTGTCACTGTCCGTGTGCGCGACTTTGGCACCTTTGAGAGGGGGACGGGTTTAAAATGCCTTGTTTCTCCAGCCTATTCAAATCAATGTCTGTCAGGCTGTTGAGCTGCTAAAGAATAATCGCTTCGACTGCCGTTTTATTAAATTTCTTTGAAACGTCACTGGATATTTTACGAACAGGAGTAAATTAAAAATAATCTTCTAAAGCCGTCAACGCCGACAACGAGGACGGATTTCATGTACGGGACAGGTAAAGGAAAGCCATTTATTTTATATATAAACTTGCTTCTAAGGATGCCTTTAATCAAAATTTCACGTTGTGAAAATGTCATTATGTAAATATACGAACCGGCAGTATTTTTCCTGCCGATATGAGGTTTAAATTCACCGCAAATGCAACGTTCCAAACGATCGCGTTCCACAATAACCCACTCGCAAGATGATTTAAATGGCCATTCTTTTACGGGAATTAAACACTAAATTCCTTCCATTTGGCCTATAAATGAATGACAATGAGATTTAAAAATCATGATATATTGTGAATTATTGTGTGAATGTTATTTGAACACTTAGGCTATTTAAAAATGTTAACTTTTTCTTAAGAAATGGATAGATGTTTAGATCTAGTAATTGCATTTTGTAATTAGCTACAATTGGGTAACTAACTAATTATATGCTTTAATTTCAGGTCATCCAAGTAAGATTGTTTCATATTTGTTTCAGAATGCTTCAATCTATAATAACTGAAAATTTCATTCAGTTCTCTTAATTTTTAAGAATGTTATGGGCTTTTGAATGTCCTTGATCACAGCTTTTGAGTTAAGTCAATGGAAAAGCAATAGGGAACAAGATGCTAATTTCAGAGTTTGAAAATGGCCATAACTTTTTTAATACTGAAGATATGAAAGTGAATTAGTTGTCAAATTAAACTTATTGTTATGCTTTATCTGATGGGATGAATTGCAGACTTGATTTTTAAAATCTCAAAATTTTATAACATTGCTACATATAAGAAGTCCAGTTACGATTTCGATAAGACCATCCATGGAGATGGGAGACAAGAAAATGCAAATGTTGAGATCTTGAGCAATACGCAAAGTGCAGGAGGAACTCTACAGGCCAGGAAAGCTGAGGTCCTCCAGCACTCTGTCTGTTTCGCTTGAGGAGATAGGGGTTGTACTCTGCTCAATACTGCCCTCCATGTTCATTCCTCCACTGAAAATACAGAGGCGAATCCACTTTACAGCAACTGCTGCGATTTGTTTATAGCTGCGACCCGCCGTAAGACATTACATTTCCCGTTGGGCCTCGTGGAGTTTGCAGATTTTGCAGCTGCATAATGTTTAAGAAGTGAGTTTTTCATTTTCACCTATTTTCCCCCCATCAGAAGTAATCAAATTTGTGATAGATTCAAGTTGGCAACGCTGGTTTTTTCAATCTGCTCTGCTAACTTTACGTATTTTAATAGAATTTGATAATATGGCAATGTGACAACGAGTGATAAAAAATGTCCATTACCAAAAATTGCAATACAATTAAGTTAAGGTCTCGTTTTTTTCGGGTATTCTTCGTCAGTCTACAATGCGGGGCATGTTGTTTGTGTGATGTTTTACCCCCGCCAGATTCTTGTTTTGTTCGTTGCTTGCAGACGGATATTGGCTTTGAATTTACGAATACTGAATTAAAGATGAAGTCCTTCGCACGTTATTTTCTATCTCCATGTCATTTACTGAAATTACTAAAGATTATTCGGAAATATTAGGTTAAATCCATATCCATAGTCTTTTCTATATTTTAAAACGTCATTGAGATGACCTAGTGTCTTTATTTGGGGTGCATTTGAGTCATAAAGGGGTTGGCCTGTTTGGTACTGAGGTACTGTTTGATATTGAGGAGTATTCTAACCTGTTGTTCATGAGGAAGGCGGAGGAGAGCAGTGCAGTTGAATTTAATTGAATTGACAGGGGTTCATGCTGCTTATTTTTGTCTTCTGAACTAGCACACTTGACATACTCGGACAGTGGATGAATACAGTATTAGTTTGAGGGAGTTGTCCTCAAAAGTGTCCTATTGACACTTGGTATCTGGCTGATGCAGCCATTTCAGCGAAGCATTGGTGGTTATGGGATATGCTAACAGTTTAACATCCTGGAAGGAGAGCAGTTCTTTTGAAAATAAAAGTGTATGGTGTCTCCAAACATATATACTGTCTGAAGAAGGGTCTCGATCAGAAACATCATCTATTCCTTTTCTCCAGAGATGCTGCCTGACCCGCTGTGTTATTCCAGCCTTTTGTATCCTTGGTGTAAACCAGCATCTGCAGTTCCTCCCTGCACACATACATCCATAAATAGCCACAAAATGCTGGAGTAACAAGCAGCATCTCTGGAGAGAAGGAATAGGTGGCATTTCGGGTCGAGACCCTTCTTCAGCCACATATCCTATAAATGTATCAATTATGTTTTATAAACATCAGTGATTAAAAATGATCCATTTGTTTTTATTGACAGGTTTGATGAAAAAGAGAATGTTTCAAATTGCATTCAATTGAAAACATCTGTTATTAAAGGCATTAAGAATCAATTAGTGGATCAGTTCCCATCTATTGAGCCATGGTTGAACCAAATCATGCCAAAGAAGGACCCTGTAAAAATAGTTAAATGGTAAGTTACGTTTTTAAAATATTTTAAAAGCAAAGTTTAAAACAAAATCTTTTTTTCACTGTGCCCTTTTCAGCTTAAGAGTTTGGTGTTTGTGCATTTTATTCTTGCAGTCAACAATGTTGCGTTGTTTTCCATTTGCTTGCTTACAACATAGATCATTTGATTCATTGAGTGTATGCCAACTCTTGAAGCAATCCTATTCTCCAACTTTCGCCCCATATCCTATTCTTCCTCGCATGCCCATCCACTGCCAGTTGATTCTCACAATGCCCCTTACACGAGGAGTGAATTATAATGGTCAATTAATCTTCCAACTCGCGTGTCTTTTGAATATGGGAGGAAACTCCCAAGTGATCAAAGAGAGGAGATGCCAATTCCCCATTGACAAAACTGGATCAAATGTGAATTCCTGGAGCTAGCAACATTGATTGCTGCAACATTCTACTCACCCTGTGTTTGCAATTGTGGAAACCCTGTGCAAAACCTACTGACAGCATCTGTTGTTGATACTCATTAAGTAGCAATGCATTATTTGTGCAACTTGGATTTGCTTTAACCTTTAACCAGGTAAGCCAGAGGGTGGTGAATCGATGGAATTAATTTCCACAGATGGCAGTGGATGCCAAGTCATTGGGTAGGAAAGAACTGCAGATGCTGGTTTAAATCGAAGATAGACACAAAATGCTGGAGTAAATCAGCGGGCCAGGCAGCATCTCTGGAGAGAAGGAATGGGTGGCATTTCAGGTCGAGACCCTTCTTCAGGCTGATGTCTGAATCCAAGTCATTGGGTATTTTTAAAGCGAAGATTGCAAGATGTAATATTGGGGATAAAGATTTTTATGTTTAGTTAGGATGTTACCGGGAATGATATACCATGTGAACAGGGTCTGGAGCTAGGTCAAAGTCAAGGTAGATATTTAGACACTCCAGTTGAGTTCTGTTTTCAAGCAGGAAAAGGGAAAATAAATAGATTGGAAAGTGTCTGTGGAATTGTTCAATGGTGCTTTATTTGTTATGTATGCAACTGCACAGTGAAATCATTTTTGCATATATTACACAGACAGGCACCACCATGTTTTGGCACCATTTCCAAAATCCAGTCACCCCGCTCGCTCTCTGTATGCTCGAACTGACGTTCTCTCTCCTCGTCCAGCCATCTCAGATATGATGCGATTGGAAAATGTTCTGTTCCCAACGTGTTTTCATCTGATGAGCATAACATTTGCGAAATGTTAACTTAAATTGAGGCTCTGCAAATGTTGCTTGTGTTGATACTTGAAGCCTGTCGATGACCACGTAGTTATCCCAATGGGAAATGGCACAGTAAGGAGAAGGGAAATATCCATTTTGTGTTTGGCAGACCAACTTTAAAAAATTTAAATGCCGTGTTGAACATATTGGGGGTTTTCCACTCGGGTTAGGATTAGTTTCTCTTTGCAAAAATAATCTTCATCTGTATTGATAATGCTGAATTAAATTACACAGAGGGGCCCATGGAAGCTTTTCATTTGTCATTGGATTTAATATGTAGCTCTCTTTTCTGTAGGTCTATTGCTTGAGATTTTCTTTTCTAATCTAGGCTGGTATTTGGAAGTACAACGCATTTTGAAACATTGAGTTAGTTGGAAGATGCAAGATTTTGCAATACTTAGTCCTATCAACATGTTGATGATTCTACTACAGGTCCAGCGCTGATCTTCTGGCATTTTTGGTTCCAGAGCCATTCTGGTTTAACCAGTTTGCCAGACCAACAGGGGCCATTGCCTCTGAGAGGAGTTCAACAATACTGGAATGGTCAGCCTAGGCTGCCGAGAGCCGAGATACCGGCCTGCAGAGTTGGCCCCGGAAGTCGGCTATGGGAATGGATCTGCGGCTCCGGCCAGGCAGATGTTCAGAGCACTGGCCATAGGGGGGCAAATTCGACCCACCAAACGGTGCGGAAGTCCCGCTGATGTTACATAGATACATAGAAAATAGGTGCAGGAGTAGGCCATTCGGCCCTTCGAGCCTGCACCGCCATTCAATATGATCATGGCTGATCATGAAACTCAGTATCCCTTACCTGCCTTCTCTCCATACCCCCTGATCCCCTTAGCCACAAGGGCCACATCTAACTCCCTCTTAAATATAGCCAATGAACTGGCCTCAACTACCCTCTGTGGCAGAGAGTTCCAGAGATTCACCACTCTCTGTGTGAAAAAGTTTTTCCTCATCTCGGTCTTAAAGGATTTCCCCCTTATCCTTAAGCTGTGACCCCTTGTCCTGGACTTCCCCAACATCGGGAACAATCTTCTGCATCTAGCCTGTCCAACCCCATAAGAATTTTGTATGTTTCTATAAGATCCCCTCTCAATCTCCTAAATTCTAGCGAGTATAAGCCAAGTCTATCCAGTCTTTCTTCATATGAAAGTCCTGACATCCCAGGAATCAGTCTGGTGAACCTTCTCTGCACTCCCTCTATGGCTATAATGTCCTTCTCAGATTTGGAGACCAAAACTGTACGCAATACTCCAGGTGTGGTCTCACCAAGACCCTGTACAACTGCAGTAGAACCTCCCTGCTCCTATACTCAAATCCTTTTGCTATGAAAGCTAACATACCATTCGCTTTCTTCACTGCCTGCTGCACCTGCATGCCTACTTTCAATGACTGGTGTACCATGACACCCAGGTCTCGCTGCATCTCCCCATTTCCTAATCGGCCACCATTTAGATAATAGTCTGCTTTCCTGTTTTTGCCACCAAAGTGGATAACCTCACATTTATCCACATTATACTGCATCTGCCAAACATTTGCCCACTCACCCAGCCTATCCAAGTCACCTTGCAGTCTCCTAGCATCCTCCTCACAGCTAACACTGCCCCCCAGCTTAGTGTCATCTGCAAACTTGGAGATGTTGCCTTCAATTCCCTCATCCAGTTCATTAATATAAATTGTAAATAGCTGGGGTCCCAGCACTGAGCCTTGCGGTACCCCACTAGTCACTGCCTGCCATTGTGAGAAGGACCCGTTTACTCCTACTCTTTGCTTCCTGTTTGCCAGCCAGTTCTCTATCCACATCAATACTGAACCCCCAATACCGTGTGCTTTAAGTTTGTATACTAATCTCTTATGTGGTACCTTGTCGAAAGCCTTCTGAAAGTCCAGATACAACACATCCACTGGTTCTCCCCTATCCACTCTACTAGTTACATCCTCGAAAAATTCTATAAGATTCGTCAGACATGATTTACCTTTCGTAAATCCATGCTGACTTTGTCCAATGATTTCACCACTTTCCAAACGTGCTGCTATCCCATCTTTAATAAGTGACTCTAGCAGTTTCCCCACTACCGATGTTAGACTAACTGGTCTGTAATTCCCCGTTTTCTCTCTCCCTCCTTTCTTAAAAAGTGGGGTTACGTTTGCTACCCTCCAATCCTCAGGAACTACTCCAGAATCTAAAGAGTTTTGAAAAATTATCACTAATGCATCCACTATTTCTGGAGCTACTTCCTTAAGTACTCTGGGATGCAGCCTATCTGGCCCTGGTGATTTATCGGCCTTTAATCCATTCAATTTACCCAACACCACTTCCCGACTAACCTGGATTTCACTCAGTTCCTCCATCTCCTTTGACCCGCGGCCCCCTGCTATTTTCGGCAGATTATTTATGTCTTCCTTAGTGAAGACGGAACCAAAGTAGTTATTCAATTGGTCCGCCATATCCTTGTTCCCCATGATCAATTCACCTGTTTCTGACTGCAAGGGACCTACATTTGTTTTAACTAATCTCTTTCTCTTCACATATCTATAAAAACTTTTGCAGTCAGTTTTTATGTTCCCTGCCAGTTTCCTTTCATAATCTATTTTCCCTTCCTAATTAAGCCCTTTGTCCTCCTCTGCTGGTCTCTGAATTTCTCCCAGTCCTCTGGTATGCTGCTTTTTCTGGCTAATTTGTACGCATCATCTTTTGCTTTGATACTATCCCTGATTTCCCTTGTTATCCACGGATGCACTACCTTCCCTGATTTATTCTTTTGCCAAACTGGATGAACAATTTTGTAGTTCATCCATGCAGTCTTTAAATGCCTTCCATTGCATATCCACCGTCAACCCTTTTAGAACTAATTGCCAGTCAATCTTGGCCAATTCACGTCTCATACCCTCAAAGTTACCTTTCTTTCAGTTCAGAACCGTTGTTTCTGAATTAACAATGTCACTCTCCATCCTAATGAAGAACTCAACCATATTATGGTCACTCTTGCCCAAGGGGGCACGCACAACAAGACTGCTAACTAACCCTTCCTCATTACTCAATACCCAGTCTAGAATAGCTGCTCTCTCGTTGGTTCCTCTACATGTTGGGTTAGATAACTATCCCGCATACATTCCAAGAAATCCTCTTCTCAGCACCCCTGCCAATTTGATTCACCCAATCTATATGTAGATTGAAGTCACCCATTATAACTGTTTTGCCTTTGTTGCACGCATTTCTAATTTCCTGTTTGATGCCATCCCCAACTTCACTACTACTGCTAGGTGGCCTGTACACAACACCCACCAGCGTTTTCTGCCCCTTAGTGTTTCGCAGCTCTACCCATACCGATTCCACATCCTCCAAGCTAATGTCCTTCCTTTCCACTGCGTTAATCTCCTCTCTAACCAGCAACGCTACCCCACCTCCTTTTCCTTTCTCAACTCTCTATGTTGAGATTGGCTGCCTCACCCAGCCTATGCACCACATTTTTGGGGGGACTTCTGGGGGGGGGGTGGGGTGGGTGGGGGGGTTCTAGTGTGCTCTGATAATTTTGTCCGGATTAAAGGAGGTACTGGGCCACCAGTTGCCGGAAAATCAATGGTGGACCTGTACAATAATTCTTCGACAATCGGTAACTGTCGCTGTGCTTTGACCAGGGTTCTTGCTTCTCGCCTGCAAAAACATTGCTTAACTGCCTGTTTGTCTCATTGAATCTGGCGTGTTGGCGATAGAGATTGTTTGCATATCAGCAGCCAATCTCTGTGCCTCACGCAGTCATTATGTTTTTTTCAAAGCAAAGTGTATTGATACAATTATTGATACAATGCAGAACCATCCAACTGCAATTAAATCTGGAATAAAGAAATTACTCTATAAGCACAGTAATTAAGTATATAAAACATCACTCTTTCTCATTGTAGCAGTTACAGTAAAGAAAAATATACCATGATTATATTGCAATCTGCAGAACAATGTGGATGATGTGGAGATTATTTTAAAGGTATTAATATTTTTGCAGCATGATAACCTTGTATTTCATTTTCACTCTCTGATTGAAGCCATGAACATGTAGAGATCCTGACGGTTAATGGAGAATTGCTGTTCTTTAGACAGAGGGAGGGACCGTTCTACCCAACCTTGCGTTTACTTCACAAATGTAGGTTGATTGTCCTAAAGCATTTTCGGAGGAATAATAATATTTATTGAGGGGATGTTATATATTGTCTCTTTTCTGCTCTAATTTTTAAATGCTGTATCTCAAGAGGTATTATGAGAAATGGATGGTATTTTATTTATAGCTTTATTCTTAAACAAACTGAGAGCAAAAACATGTAGCCATTGCAGAAAAAACTGTTGTGAATTGGTACCAATAAATTAGTGTTGATTTTTAAGGTCTAAGATCACTGGTAGAATCGGATCATCAATCTGATTTCTGTGTATAACCCTTTTGAAGACAGATTTTGTAAATTACTTCTAGTAAATTACTTAAGAAAGAACTGCAGATGCTGGATAAATCAAAGGTATACAAAAATGCTGGAGAAACTCAGCAGGTGAGGCAGCATTTATGGGGCGAAGGAATAGGTGACGTTTCGGGTCGAGACCCTTCTTCAGACTGATGTGGGGATGGGGCGGGAAGAAGAAAGGAAGAGGCGGAGACAGTGGGCTGTGGGGGAGCTGGGAAGGAGGGAGAAAGCAAGGACTACCTGAAATTGGAGGTCAATGTTCATACTGCTGGGGTGTAAACTACCTAAGCGAAATCCGACCTTTCTGTCCCGGGCACCTTCCATGGCCAGAGTGAGTCCCACCGCAAATTGGTGGAGCAGCACCTCATATTTCGCTGGGTAGTTTAGACCCCAGCGGTATGAACATTGACTTCTCCAATTTCAGGTAGTCCTTGCTTACTCCCTCCTTCCCCTTCCCAGCTCTCCCACAGCCCACTGTCTCCACCTCTTTCTTTCTTCTTCCCGCCCCCGCCCCCACATCAGTCTGAAGAAGGGTCTCGACCCGAAACGTCGCCTATTCCTTCGCTCCATAGATGCTGCCTCACCCGCTGAGTTTCTCCAGCATTTTTGTCTACCTTCTTGTAAATTACTTATCACTTCTTGATAGTAAAGTGTGAAAGAAATGTACATAGTACTTACCCACATCTCCTAATGTGGCATAGTTGTATTTTAAATAACATTAATTATACCATTACGGTAATTAAAAATAATCTGCTTACCATGTTCTGAATGTACATCAAAAGACCTATTGGTAAGGAAATTTAAAACTAATTTCATTCCTTTAAGAGTTTAAGCCGTGATTATGTCCATGGTATCGACGCTGACTGTTTTCACATCCACCCTTCTGGAGATTGCCATCTCACTTCATGTAGAGCCTTCAGGCAAAAGTTTTTCCCAAATGGCAACAGTACACAATTCTTCATGGGGAGGGGCAGATTTATGTGGATCCAATGCCCCTCACAAAAACATGTTTATGTTAATCGTCCAACTAGATACTAATAGTTTTATTCATGTTTGAAGAGCCAAGTGTTAAGTGAAATTCAACCTCTGTGGTACAATAGAGGATCAGCTTAGGATAGATACTCTGGGCTTGCTTTGAGCTTTGAACACACAACCTTCTGACCACAGTTAGTGTTCTGCAAATTGAATCGTGGACCCACGTAAAATAGCCTTTTCATTAACTTTCTGTCCATGGCTCCTTCAAGGGCCTAATATATAACACTGCACCTTATGCGGAATGGAGTCAATTGTGCTTACATGATTTTGGCATGGGTGTGTGGTAAGTACTTGCTTTTCTCATTCCACCAGCTATAATTGTAAAAATTAAAGTGTCAAACAATTGGGAGATCATGTTTGAAATCATGGAGGGGTAAAAAATGAAATGTTTCAACAGCCAACTTTGTGAACATGAATCACTATTCCTGCGCCTGAATGCTATCCAGATAAACTATGCATTTTAAAAACTGGAGGAGGAACACATTGACTCTGAGCTATGGTGCCATCCTTGCTCCTGTCTAAACTTGTGGTGAAATGGGGGAAGATTATAGGCAAGAGTCAAAATTATTAGGAGGGGTGAGATAGTATTGGACAACAGTAATTTCTAGTGGGAAAATTATTTTTTCTGTTTTTTGGCTGAATTAAGTTACAGTAGAGGGCGCCACGGTGGTGTAATGGTAGAGCTACTGGCTTACAGTGCCAGAGACCTGGGTTTGATCCTGACTACGGAAGCTGTATGTACAGAGTTTGTACGTTCTCCCCGTGAATTGTGTGGGTTTTCTCTGAGATCTTCGGTTTGCTCCCACACTCCAGACCTAGTGGTTTGTTGGTTAATTGGCTTGGTATAAATGTAAAATTGTCCCTAATGTGAGGGGATCGTTGGGCGGTGTGGACTCGGTGTGCCGAAGGGCCTGTTTCCGTGCTTTATCTCTAAACTAAACCTAGATTATTCTTTAAGTTGTGTTTAGTCAAGTCTTGGTACTTTTTTTTTGTTACAAACAGTAATGGGGCTGTTATGAAACTGAATTTATTGATGTTCTTCATTACAGATCCTTTTATCCTACCACATCAACAGGTTGATAAAGGAGCCATCAAGTTTGTGCTCAGTGGAGCCAACATCATGTGTCCTGGTTTAACATCCCTGGAGCTAAGCTGTACCCAGCTGATACTGACACGATAGTTGTATCCTTGTGGTGACATCTAATTTACCAGAAACCAAATACAGATTATTTTGCATAAAACAAAATACCTATTAGAGATGTTAATGTATTAAGGGAAAACGAGGTTGCATTTTCATTGCAATTGAATTTCTCTGTTTTAAGTCCTGAAAGCGATTTGAATTTTTAGGGGATGTCCTTGCTGTAGGGTGTGATACAGGTTTTATGTGGTTTGAAAACCATTCAACCAAATCAATTGGCACACGATATTTTGTTTATTTCTAATCTTTCATCATCCCCAATTGTGATCCTTCTGAAACGAGTGGAGAGGGGGAGGGGGGGAGAGAGGGAGAGGGCGACTTGAACTCGGCGAGCGGTCGGGGCCGACTGAGCGAGCCTCGGGACTTCGTGGGACCTCTGAAGCCCTCGGCTTCAATGCAGAGCCCTGGGGGGGGAGGGCGGCTGGGCTGCAGGCGGGGCGGGCGGCTGGCTGAGTGCGAGTCGACTGCGAGCGAGCGGCGAACAAATGACTGCGAGTTGGGGTGTGTGGGGGTGACCTAACTCGCAGCGCGTGGAAAACAGTGCCCAGCAGACTGCGCGTTGAAAACAGTGCTCAGCGGGCCGCGAGGAGCAGAGCCATTGTGACGTCATCAGCTCGTTAACTTTAAAAAATATTTCAGATTTGTGAACAATTTTAATAAATAACTCGAGAAATAATTAATCACATTTTCAGATAAGGCGATTTTTGAAATCATGGCATAAATCTCTAACGGAATTTCACCGTTAGCGTGTCGTGTTTTCGAGGAGATATGAATCACAAACAGCACACAAATAAATACACACACACACAAATACACAAATAAATACATCCAAGATCAGAATTTTTAATAGTTATAAGATAAGATATAATATAATATAATATATATGTTTTTGAAATGAGGCCCTGCCCCTGTCCCTTGGAATATTCTGCTTCACTGTACCGTTGGGTGGGGGGGGGGGGGGCATTGTGACATCACTGGAAGCTGGTGTTTTAAAAGGT
The DNA here is from genome assembly GCA_038087875.1 of Malacoraja senta. NCBI lineage: Eukaryota > Metazoa > Chordata > Chondrichthyes > Rajiformes > Rajidae > Malacoraja > Malacoraja senta. The sequence goes on along the minus strand of CM075983.1, from coordinate 13,234,831 downwards.
GGTTTGGGCTTTTTTTGAAAAAGGGGGGGAAGGGGAGGGGGGTGTGAATAACCCGTGAGGGTGCGGGGCTGTGAATAACCAGGGGGGAAGGGGCGGGGGATGTGGCACTCGGCAACTTGAGAGCCCATTGTGATTATCGTCACTGGAAGCTCCTGGAAAAAAGGCTGTCTGTGAGAAGCTGCGGTTACCGTTGGCAATGTCCCATTGTGATGTCATTGTGGCACTCGGCAGCGTGAGAGCCTATTGTGATTGGTGCACTGTGAGTGACATTGTTACATCTGGAAAGTCCTGGAAAAAGGCTGTGTGAGAACAGTTTTTTGCCTTTTTTTTAAAACTTGAATCGTCAATAACTTGTGAAATATAGGATGGAATCTTAAGTGAACCTGATTACTGCGTGGAGGAGGACAATGTGAGTCAGAATATGTAAAAAGTTAAGTGCTACTGAGTAGCGTTTTGACGAAGGTAGAAAAACACATAGACACACACACACACGCATGTATACATACATACAAGATGAGACTTTTAATAGTATACTTGAACAAGTGGGACCCGTTGAGCCCCGTGCCCCAACGCGGCCGTCGGCGCTCACCCCGGAGACAGGCTCCCCCCGGAGCCAATCACCCTCCCCGTCCCCTCCCCATCCCCCCCCTCCCTATCTCCCCCCCACCCCCCCTCTTTCCCCCTGTCCCCCTCTATGGCAGCTTTGACCAGGCCCTCTCATAGATGAACTGAGGCCCAATTTCAATTTTGGAGGCCCCCAAATCAAGATCCCTTTGAAGCAGACAGGCATGAGGCCCATGTCAAATGGTATTTGTTGCCCCCCCTCTGATGTGGCCTGCCTTTGGCAACCCCTCCTTCTACTGCGGTTACCGTTGGCAACATCCCATTGTGATGTCATTATGGCAGTGGGCAGCTTGAGAGCCCATTGTGATAGATGCACTGTGTGTGGCATTGTGACAGCATCACTGCAAGCTGTTGGAAAAAGGCAGTCTGTGAGAAGCGTTTTTTGGCTTTTTTAAAGCTTATTCGTGAATAATGTGAAATATAGCTCGAAATGTGAAGGGAACCTGTTTATTGCGTCGACCGGGTTAATGTGAGTAATAATCTGTAAAAATGTCAACTGTAACGCGTAGCGTTTTGACGAAGATAGAAGAACACATACGGAAACACACACACACAATGGGACTTTTATAAGTATATACTAGACTAAGTGGGACCCGTTGGGTCCCATGTTCACACTGGTGTGCTAGTCCCCCAACGCAATATTCCACCTCTCCACCAATTCCAATATTGGTGGCCAATGTGGGGGGGGGGGGGGCTTTCTGGAGCGCTAGTATGGGTGTTGTGGGCTGAAGGGACTGGTTTCCAGAGGGCTAGTATGGATATTGTAGGCCAAATGGATTCTTGAGGTGGCAGCTCAGTGACTCAAGTATGATATGCTGGCAGCTCACTCACGGCTGGTGGGCTGGCAGTTGACTCACGGCTATTCCTTGAAATTCCATTTCAAGCAAGGTGCAAGGCCACCAAATTCAAATGCAGTTTCTTACCACTTCAAGCAGGGTGCAAGGCCACAAAATTCAAGTGCAGTTTCATACCACTTCAAGCAGGGTGCAAGGCCACCAAGTTCAGGTGCAGTTTTATACCACTTCAAGAGGGTGCAAGTCCACCAAACTCAAGTAAGGTTTCATACCACTTCAAGCAGGGTCCAAGGCCACCAAACCCAAGTGCAGTTTCATACCATTTCAAGCAGGGTGAAACTACCACAAAACCACACAAAACACCACATAAACACCACACTCACAGTTCAGTAGACATTCAGTGTGTTCAGTTGATTCACAGCTCAGACATCCATGACCTCTCCCTCCCCCATCTTGCAGAGACTGAGCCAAACCCACACTTCCGGGTTTTATAATCCCTCCCGCCGGAAGGGGCGTGGCCTTCATGGCGTGATTGACAGGAGAGAGATTCTCAACGTTTTTAAAACACTAATAACACTTTTATTTTTCATTGATGGGAAGAATCCTCTGCACCCGATGAGCGGAGGGGGACTGAGTAAGATGGCCAAAAATCACAGCCGTAAGTGGTAGCGTTTTATCTAAAATCAATATACAGTGCAACCAGGAAGTTGTCAAGTTTAGACTTTTAATTATTTGCCATTTCAAACCAACCACCACCAACCATTTGGTGTGCTTTATTTCAAACCAACCATCACCAACCATTTGCTGTGCTTTATTTCAAACCAACCACCACCAACCATTTGCTGTGCTTTTTCAAACCAACCACATTTTCATTTTCAAACCACATTAAGGGCACTCAAGGTCAGTAAAACCACACTCACAGTTTAATAGACATGTGTTCAGTGTTATTTACAGCTCAGACTGAGAGACGTGACCCTCTCGTTTCCCCCATCTTGCAGAGACTGACTGAGGCACTCAACACTTCCGGGTTTTATAGTCCCTCAGGAAGGGGAGTGGCCTTCAGGAGGGAGAATCTCAACATTTTTAAAACACTAATAACTCTTTTATTTTTCATCGATGGGAAAAATCCTCTTGTCCTGCGAAGCAGACGGGGACTCTGAGTAAGATGGCCAAAAATCACAGCCTTAAGTGGCAGCGTCTTTTCTAAAATCAATATACAGAACAGGAAGTGGTCAAGATCAGACTTTTAGTAATATAGATAGATATATATATCTTGGGAAACATTTCCCCATGCAATGATATCTAAAACTAGACATAACATTAGATTATGGAATAAGAAGTTTAGAAATGGGTTGAGCCAGAGGGTTGCTAGAATCTATTTCAGCCAGAGGGTTGTTAGAATCTGAAAAAAATCTGAAAGGTGGAGGCAGATGCATTCACAACATGAAATAAGTCCTGATACACGGTCTTGTGCTGAAATGTCGACCATCTCCTTGCCTCTACAGATGCTGCTGGACAGTCTGAATTCTTCCAGCACTGTTTTTTTTCTCTACATTGCAGCATCTGCAGACTCTTATGTCTACATTCAGATGAGAACTTGATTCGCCAAGGCAAAGATGCAGGTCCTGGAAATTAGATTAGTATGGCTGGTACTTGCTGGTTGGCACAGATGTGGTGACCGAAGGGCCTGTTTCTGTGTAGTATGATTTTTGACTCTGAGATTCCATGTAGTTTGAAAATTTATCGTATGTCCTGGTTTAACGGCCCTTAATAAGTTGTACCCTTCTGACGCTCAGAAGATAGTTCTATTCTTGTCGTGACTCTCTAATTTACCAGGAATCAGATACCATATAACCATATAACAATTACAGCACGGAAACAGGCCATCTCGGACCTTCTAGTCCATGCCGAACACTTATTCTCCCCTAGTCCCATCTACCTGCACTCAGACCACAACCCTCCATTCCTTTCCCGTCCATATACCTATCCAATTTATTTTTAAATGATAAAATCGAACCTGCCTCCAGCACTTCCACTGGAAGCTCATTCCACACAGCTACCACTCTGAGTAAAGAAGTTCCCCCTCATGTTACACCTAAACTTCTGTCCCTTAATTCTCAAATCATGTCCTCTTGTTTGAATTTTCCCTACTCTCAATGGAAAAAGCTTATCCACGTCAACTCTGTCTATCCCTCTCATCATTTTAAAGACCTCTATCAAGTCCCCCCTTAACCTTCTGCGCTCCAAAGAATAAAGACCTAACTTGTTCAACCTTTCTCTGTAACTTAGTTGCTGAAACCCAGGCAACATTCTAGTAAATCTCCTCTGTACTCTCTCTATTTTGTTGACATCTTTCCTATAATTTTGCGACCAAAATTGTACACTATACTCCAGAATTGGCCTCACCAATGCCTTGTACAATTTTAACATTACATCCCAACTACAGATTCATATGTTATAATATGATATGAAGTGAAGTAATATATTTTCATAACTTAGTTCATGCTTAATGTAAATGCCTTGTAATATGGGTGTTGTTCCAAGAACTGGAGTTTCATTCACTGTTTCAGTTTTCCAAATAAAATGTCATGCTCAGATTTTGCTTGCGACTATTTGGAGATAAACTGCTTTGCTTTACTCTCTTAGTACCTGAATATTTTCTTAACTCAATATTGTTAAGGCTATTATGGCAGAAGGCAAACAACATGCTCTTTCAGTGGGAGTCATGAAGATGCCAGCAGACAAAATGTAAGTATATTTCATGTTGGTGTAAGAAGAAACTGCAGATGCTGGTTTACACTGAAGAGATACACAAATTACTGCAGTAACACAGTGGGTCAGGCAACATCTCTGGAGAAAAAGAATAGGCCTCTTTTCTCCAGCAAAATACTCCAGCATTTTGTATCTATTTCATGTTGGTGTTTGGTTTGCAGAAAAGTAGGTTATTCAGTGACCTTTCAACCTGGGATCCAGCTGGAATTGATGAGCATAAAGCAAAATTAGTCTTTTGTGTTATTCACATTTTGAGGTCTATGTGTCTCTGGCAAGGGTCACATTTATTGTGTTTCCCTAATTTCTCTTGGGAAGCTCCACATATAGGAAAGACTTAGAGAGATATGGGTCAAAGGCCTACAATTTGGACTAGCTTAGATGGGCACCTTTGGTGGACAGGTTAGGCTGAAGAGTATTTATGAGTCTGTCTCAAAGGTGATGAGCTTCTTTCTTGTGATGTAATTCTTCCAATGAAGGTGCTCGTAGAGTGCTGTTTTAGTTTTCGAGATACAGCATGGAAACAGGCCCTTCGGCCCACCGAGTGCGTGGACCAGTAATCACCCCAATACACTAGGAACAATTCACAGAAGTCAATTAACCTACAAGCCAGCACGACTTTGGAATGTGGGAGGAAACCGGAGCACCCGGAGGAAACCCACTCAGTCACAGGGAGAACGTACAAACTCGATACAGAAAGCACCCATCGTCAGGATAGAACCAGGTATTTGGTTCTGTAAGACAGGAACTCTACCTCTGCGCCACTGTGCTGCCCTGTGTGCTATGTTGTCCTTGCCAACCAGATGCCCTATTTGAGCTGGTCCCATTTGTCTGCATTTGGCCCATATCTCTCTAAACCTTTCCTTTCCAGGTACTATCAACTTTGGGAGGAAAAAATGGAAAAGCATTTTTATTTTAAATCATGCGATATTCGGTTTACGTGCAAGTATATTGAGCTGTTAGAAAGACAAATGATAGGTTGGCCTTTATTGCAAATGGATGTCAGTACACAATTTTGATGAAGATATCCTACTAGAATTTTGTAGACTGCACCTGGGGAAATATTGGGTATGGATCTTGTTTTCCTACCTAAGGCAGATGTTATTTGCTGTAGAACGGTGCTAAAACGAGCACCAGTGATTCTTGAGATAATGGAGTTTGTCCTATCAAGGAAGGTACCTGTGCTATAATTGTGGAGAATGAAGGATTACTTATTGAAACATAGGGTTTTTATACAGGAGATGCAGGGGTTATGATTTTCCTGGAAGGGCGAGTCTCGAACCAAGTGGCAGTCTCAGAATAAGAGGTTGGCCATTCAGGACTGTGAGAAGACATTTCTTCACATAGAGGACAGTGAGGCCTTGGAATTCTTTGTTGAGAGGCTTGTGTCACTGAGTTCACTCAAGTTAGTTGATTGATTTTTGGATATTAAGATAACCTAGGGATATGGAGTTAGTGCAGGAAAGTAGTACTGGAAAAAGATCAGCTATAATCTTATTGAAAGACTGAGCAAGAGCAAGGGGCCAAATGGCATGCTCATGTTTTTATTTATTTTATTCTAATAAAGAGTTAATTTGCCAGATTTTTATTTTCCGTTTAAAAGAAACCACACTTGCATTTCAAGATTCTAAAAGAACTTGAGTACTGTAAAAAGAAAATTGTGAATATTTTGCACTATCTAGGCAAAGGAAATAGCCATTGGTTGAGATCAATTAGTCAGCTGATATGACATTATTCTGGGTTTTGATTTGGGAAATCCAAGCTTAAAACATAGGAGCAGGCTTAGGGTATTCAGTCCCTCGATCCTTCCATAGCTCTTGTTGGCACTATCCCCATATTCCTCAATCCTCTTAATATCTAGAAATTGATTGATCTTTGTTCTGAATGAAAACAACTGAGCCTCCACAACCACCTGGAGTGGACAATTCCAAATGTTCATCACCCCATATCAGTCCTAAACAGCCCACCCCTTATTCTGAAACTGCCCCCTATGCCAGGGGAAGTATCTCCTCTGCATCTAGCTAATCAAGCTCTTTTAAGATTTTTGTTTTGATGAATTGTCCTCTCATTCTTTTGAACTCCAGTGGACATAGTCCTAATCTATTTAAACCCATCTCATTTGGCAAATCTGCCAATCCTGGAATGAGTCTGTCGCAGAACTCCCTCCACGACACGTATGTTTTTTCTTTGGTAAAATAACCAAATCTGCACAAGTCAATATTGTAATTGTGTATAGTCATTCCACTGACAGGATAACATGCAACAAAAAAGCTTTTCACTGTACCTCAGTACATGTGACAAAACATTAACTAAAACTAAAGTGTACTCTCATGAAGGCCTATACTATTACAAAAAGCCATTTTTAGTGTAATTAATGTTGTTTGTTTCCTTTTTTGGAACTATTTTTAAGCTTTAGCATGATAAAAGTTCATAGTTCATAAATTCTAGGAGCAGAATTAGGCTGTTCGGCCCATCAAATCTACTCCACCATTCAATCATGGCTGATCTGACTTTCTCCAGGCTTCTCCCCGTAACCGCTGACACCCTTACTAATGCCACAGTGATTATTAGTTCTGTGAGGTGCACTTTTCAAAGGATACTTGACAAACTGGTTTGCCTCAGTTACTGCACCTTTGGCAGTAAATCATTATGTATAATATTTTCAGGCATTTTGATGTAAAAAAGAAAGTGCTTATTCAGGCAGATGTCATTAGCCTTTCGATATCTTTCTCACAGGGTTACTTCGGAAAGCATGAGATTTGAGAATTCTTCAATCATTTTACTGCTTTTTAGATCTCAATCATGGTATTGTAATTTTTAATTCTGCTAGTTAATTGGCTCTATGAGATGGATGTGAAATTGGTAATTCCTTAAAATTATGTTTTTATTTAAAAATAGATTGAATAAGAAACTTGTATTCATGTGCAAACAGTCAAGTTTCTTTTGGTCTATATATTTTCTATGCAGTGAACAAGTGAACAAAGGTATTGGAATTGAGAATATGCATTACCTAAATGATGGCCTCTGGCACATGAAGACGTATAAATAACAATGGAATTCAAGATTAATCTCGAATGGAGATATGGACCGACAACTGCAAGACACAAAGACATTTTGAATATTGAATAATAGAAGTTGTATTGTTTGTTTTCCATAAACCTGGCATTACAGGAAAAAGAGAACTTTTTTTGTGTGCAATTGATGGCATTTTTCTCCTAGTTTAAATCTGTCTAAAACACAAAAGGAGTTGTAACCACTCAAGGCTTGGTGAGAAGCTATTTACGACATGTACAATTTGACAACTATTTGACTGTTGTTATGAAATGAAATCAGTGCGGATATCCTGAGCACATACAGTGGGTTTGTACAAATATGAATGCATGGTTGAAATTCTGAATGTTCATTAAATTAATACCCAAGAGGATAAGAGGAACATTTTTTTTTCTCATGAAATTTCAGATCATTTTCGGTGTTAATTCCACCTTTTGATGAGGTTTTTAAATTTCACTGAGGATTTTTCTCATGTCGTACCAATTTCACTCCACGTCAAAAAGCCAGTGAATTTCTTTATGCATGTGATATTGCCTGGCAGTTGAAAAAATTGTTAACATATTGATGCCAAGCAGGCACGGAAATCGCTATCAAAACATGAATTTCTTGGTGGCCGCATGCGCACACATGCGAGGCTTCGGCCGTGGGCCCTGTGGACGGTAACATCGGAAGCTGACTTGGTTGGTGACCGACTCCAAACTCCAGCAACAGCAGCTTCGTCTGCCCCGAATCGTGGGGCTTCAATCGGCCTGTTTGCGGGGCCTTTCATCGCCCGGCGGGGGCTTCAACATCGGGAGCCTAGATTGCCTTGCGCAGCAATTTTACCGCGGGGCGATGGAAGATCCCGCGGCCGATTTTAAGCCGTGCCGGGCGATGAAAAGCCCCGCGAACGGGCCGATTCAAGCTCCGCTCCATGATCTTTGTTCCACCAGGACGTCTCCCTCCTCCAATCACCGCGCTCTATCCTCATTCCCACCCCCCCTACTTCTGCCTCTGACCGACACCTCCCTCCTCCGATCATTGCGCTGATTCATCATGGTCCCCTCCCCCCCCCCACTGCCTGCTGACCGACGTCTCTCTCGTCCAATCGGCGCCCTCGATCATCAGTCCTACCTCCACTGTCTCGCTGAAAGCAGAGATTTTGAATAGAGTTTTTTTAACCGTGTTTTAAAATCCAGATTACAAAACATGGGGGGGGGGGGGGTTGTCCTCACCTCTCAAAACAAGGGTGGGGGGGGTGTACCCCCCAGGGATTTCCGTGCATTGCCAAGTAGAAACAAGTGCGTGATTCGGTCTGCAGAATGGGTGAAAATACTTAGTGTAGACTTCTGATCTGAACTTTAATGCAGATTTATTCAAATACCAAATGGACAATATTACGAATCATCAGCAGCAGCGTTATTTATTTTAATAAAGTCTTAACCCTACTTGCTTCTTTCTACACAACATTTGTTAAAGTTAATAAGTCATTGGAGACAAGCAAAGCTGCCTTTGTCTATTGAGGATGAAGTGGCTTTTTCGGCTGCAGTTTTAATTTGGTTGGTCCAAGACAGATTGTTGGTGATATTCACGCCAGGAACTTGAAGCTCTCGATCTTCGATCAGGCACCATTGATCTTGACTAGGACATGTACACCACCATGTTTCCCGAAGTCAATAAATAGCTTGTTGATTGAGAGAAAGGTTATTCTTTTGACGCCATGTTCTAAGCTCTCTATCTCCTTCCTCTAATCCATCTCATCATTATTTGACGTCTGGCGAACGATGTTGGTGTCACCTGCAAACTTGTAAAATGAGTTAGAGCAGAATTTGGCTGCACGAGTGTGTATATAGGAAGTGAAGTAAGGGGCTGAGAATGCATCCTTGCAGGACACATGTTGAGAATTATCGTTGGCAACGTTTTATCGCCTACCCTCACTGATTGTGGTCTACATATCAAGAGGTCGAGGAACCACTTGCAAAGGGAGTGTAGATTTTGAAGTCCCATAGATTGGAGTTGAGTTTGGTTGGGATTATTGTGTTGAAGGCAGACATATAGTCAATAAATCGGAGACTGACGCAGTGGTCCCTAGTTCTCCAGATGTCCAGGAGATGTGTGCGAGACTAGGGAGACGACATCTGCTGTGGACCTGTTGTGATGGTAGGCAAACTGCTGTGGATCAAGGCTGTCTGGAAGGTTGAAGTTAAAGTGCATATGACACAGCCTTTTGACGCTCTTCATGATGTTGGATGTCATAGATACTGGAGGGTCATCATTAAGGCATGCTACCTTGCTTTTCATTAGCATTGGGATGATACTGGTCTTAAAGCTGGGGGGGTTCAGAAGGGAGAGATTAAAGAAGCCCATGAATACTTCTGACAGTTGCTCGGTGCAGATTCTGACGATTTACCTGGGGACTCCACCTGGGGCAGTTCCCCTCTGTAGTTTCACGTTCAGCTATTTCTGAGCAGCTATCCAGTCATCCTACATCAGTCCAGCATTTTAATATATTCAAACCACTGAGCAGACTTGGTCTATTTGCTTAGAGGTAAAGGAAATCTACTAAAGACATAGATAATGACACTTGCAAGGAGGTAAATAACCAGAAGCCCAACAGTCAAGTACAATTAGAATTCACTTTAGATTTTAGAAATATAGCATGGAAGCAGGCCCTTTGGCCCACCGAGTCCATGCTGACCCGTACACTAGCACTATCCTACACACTCGGGACAATTTACAATTTTTACAGAAGCCAATTAACCTACAAACCTAAAACGCGTTTGCAGCGTGGGAGGAAACCGAAGCACCTGGAGAACCCACGCGGTTACGGGGAGAATGTACAAACTCTGTACAGACAACACCCATCGTCAGGATTGAGCCTGGGTCTGGAGCTGTAAGGCAGTAACTCTACCGCTGTGCCACCCTACCATCTACTTCTGATTTAGTCATACCTCTGCTCAGCTGTATCTACCTATCATTTGCTACTTTGTTCCATCCACACCCGCGTCTCTTCCTGCTCTCTCCCCCACTACTATTAGTCTGAAGAAGGATCCCAACCTGAAACGTCACGTATCCAGAGATGCTGCCTGACCCACTGAGGTTCTCCAGCACTTTGTGACTTTTTTTGTAAACCAACATCTGCAGTTCCTTGTGTCCACATTAATCAGTTGTCAATGGTTTCTCAGCAATTTTGTGGAAACTATCTCTGTCTGCTCACAGCACCCAGAAGGATGATATTTATGTGGAAGGTTTTGTTGTAGCCCTCACAGCAAACGAGCTTATCAATGCAGCAGTAGATTGCTCACAAGAGTCAAGAGTTTTTTTTATTGTTATATGTCCCAAAATGGAACAATGAAATTCTTACTTGCAGCGGCACAACAGATATGTAAACAAAAGGTGTTCAATATATTTTTTTTTAAACGAGCAATAAAAGTGCAAAGACAAAAACAATAAAAACAAAGCACCCCCAAGTCTGTAGTTTGGAGCTTAATTGGAGGTTGTAGTGTTTAATAGCCTGACCGTTGTTGGGAAGAAGCTGCTCCTGAATGTGGACGTTGCAGTTATCAGGCTCCCATACCTTCTTCCCGATGGCAGGAGTGAAATGAAAGTGTGGCCAGAATTGTATGGATCCCCGATGATGCTGGCCTCTCCTGTAGATCCCAACGATGGTGGGGAGGTTGGTACCGTGATGGACCGGACAGTGTTCACTTTTTGCCATCTTCGATGGTTATCGAGCAGAAAGCGTTGTTGCTAATTTGTACCGATTGTGTTCTGTTGATGAGGAAGTCAAGATTCCAGTTTCAGAACAATGCATATATACCCAGTTCCCTAAGCTAGCTAACAAATTTTAAAGGGATGATGGTATTGTTGGTGGTATTGATGGTATTGTTGAATGTTGAGCGGCAGTCTATGAACAACAGCCTGACATATGTGTTTTTATTGTCCAAGTGGCCTAGTGAAGAGTGGACAGCCAGTGAGGTCGCATCCTCTGCCGACCCGTTGTGGCGATAGACAAATTGTGGTTGGTCCAGGTTCTTATTGAAGTAGGTGATGATATGCAAAGTACTTCATTGATATGCTAACCTCTCAAAGCACTTTTTAGTGTTACTAGTTGTTGGTCATTGAGGCATGTCACCTTACTCCATATTATTGATGCACTTTCTGCTGCAAAAACTGAAGGCAGAGGGAGTAGAGAAATCTTGCTGCAAGTAAGAATCTGCTTTTTAAAGAACAAAGGATTTTTAAAATTGGCGGGAAGAAGTTAAAGTTACAGTTTCAGAGTGCTAATCGTGGAGGTGGGACATTAGAGTGAAGCAGGTGTCCAATAGGCTTTGCTGGAGATAGTTTGCAGCAAAGATCCTATAGCAAGCAAGATAGCCCACTCAACGAAAAGGACGTAGTACGGTCCTGGGCAGATTCATGGGTAATTTTCGGCCCCATTTCCGTAACTGGCTTCTGTCTCCGCACCAAAGATCCCATAGCAGAGCAAAGATACAAGTGCGGAGACGGAAGCCAGTTACGGAAACATCCTCGTAAAAATAAAAGTTCTTTGGTAAAAATCTTCTCCTCATTTTCAGAATTATAATTTATTAACACAAACTGTTCCCCTGCAACGCTGATTACACTGCGAGTCGGGGTGGGTCAGGTCGGGTTACTGAAATGGATGAAAAAAAGGCCCACGTTCCGCTCTGTTGCGTACTACACGTCATCCCATTGCATTTAGCAGGAGTGGTCTATCTTGCTCCGCTATAGGATCTTTGGTTTGCAGCAGCTAAAGGGGAAGGCAGTCTAGTGTTGCGGCCTGTTGGGAGCCGCCGTGTGGAGGAAAAGTGCATCTTGAAGCTCTGGCTCGAGAGGCTGAGGAGAGAAGGGCAGAGGAGAGAGGAGCCGACCTGCAAGACCCAGAGCAACAGCAAGTAGGAAGATTTGCGAAGGATTGTGAGATACGCAAAGGAGACTTGTAGGATCACGCAATGTGCTGCAGCTGCATGATGTGGGAGCTGGGGGACAATCCTGGTGGCCTGTCAGTCCGTGTACAAGATGGCGGTCGGAGGGGAGAGTGGACGCTGGCGCGAATTGGTCGCCGCTGCTCTCTCCTCAAATTGTGTTTCTTATTTTCTTTTTGGTGCTTTTGAAATTGAATTCTGTCCTTGATTTGTGTACTGTGGTGTTTTTTTATTTAATTTATTCCGATTATGTGTTTTTTTTGTTTTGTTGTGATTCTATGCATTGTAAGGTGTCCTTGGGTTTTAGAAAGGCGCCAGTAAATAAAATGATTATTATTATTATTATAGTAGCAAATGCTGGTTGATTGGAGAACTAAGACTGAAGGTGGGCAACCTGGAGTCTGAGCTTCAAATACTGAGCCATATCAGGGATGGGGAGAATTACGTGGACACTGTAATGGGAGGCAGTTATGCCCGCTAGAGTTAAAGCATTGTCCCACGGTGCGAGTTCATTCCAAGAGCTCTCCCGAGTTTGCCCTGATTCGAACTCAGAGATTTACGAGGCTTCACGAGTCTTCCCGTGCTTACCTGCCATTAGCGAGTCTTCCCGAGTACCTGCCGTTAGCGTCACGAGCCGCTAAGAGACGTCCCCGAGCTCCGACGTACCCGCTACGTTCATTCTCCATGCTTACCATGAGTTTGATTTTTTTTAAATTCGGAAGAGCTCTTGGAATGAACTCGTACCGTGGGACAGGGCTATTACTGTTTCCAACATGGTCCGTGGTGACTAGGGTGTGACTGCGAGTGAGGCAGGCAGGGGAACAGAGGTGAGGACTGAGTTAGAGGACTGTAGGAAGAATGAGCAACCTGACTAGGGCACTGTTTCAGGGGGCCATTCAAGAAGGAATAGGGAAGAAATATTTTGTTGTCATTAGGGATAGTATAGTTAGGGGCATTGACACTGTACTTTGTTGCGAGGATTGAGGGTCCAAAAAGGCTGTGTCGCCTGCCTGGTGCCTGGGTTCAGGACATCCTGTCTGACCTGCAGAGGAACTTGGAGTGGGAAGGGGAAAGTTCCGGTCGTCGTGCTTTATGTGGGTAACAATGTCGTAGGTAGAACGAGGAAAGAGATTCTGCTAAAGGAATTTGAGCAGCTAGGCACCAAATTGAAAAGCAGAACCAAGAAGGTAATAATCTCAGGATCGCTGCAAAGTAGCGCGGCTCAAAGACTGGTGTGGAAGAAGTGGTTTTGACTTTGTGGGACATTGGCACCAGTATTGGGGAAGAAGGGAACTGTTCCGTCGGGATGAACTCCACTTGAACCCGAATGGAACCAGACTCCTGGCAAACCATATAACTAGGGCTGTAGAGAGAGCTTTAAACTAAATAGTGTGTGTGGGGGGGGTGGGGGTCAGCAAATTGGAAGTGTAAGGGAGGAGTTGCAGGGAAAGAGTGCAGGAAATGCTACAGAGGTCTCCCAAATTGATGGAACGGAAAGTTCAAGAAGGGGTAAGAGAGTAAGGTTGGGTAAAATTGGGACCGGTGTGAGAAGGGAGGTGAATACCGAATTGAAGGTGTTGTATTTGAATGCGCGTAGTTTTAGAAACAAAGTGGATGAGCTTGTAGCACAGTTTGAGATTGGTAGATATGATGTGGGAAATACAGAAACGTGGCTGCAAGATGATCGGAGGTGGGAGCGAAATATTCAGGGTTATACGTCATATCGGAATGACAGGAAGGTGGGCAGAGTGGGTGGGGTATTTCTTTTGGTTCGGAATAAAATTCAGTCCTTAGTGAAGGGTGACATAGGATCAGAAGATGTCGAGTCAATGTGGATAGAGCTGCGAAATTATTTTAAAAATACCCTAATGGGAGTTCTTTTGCAGGACCATAAACAGTATCTAGGATATAGGGTACAAGTTACATCATGAGATCAAATTGGCATTTTAAAAAAGGCAATGATACAGTGGTCATGGGAGTTCTCAATATGCAGGTAGACTGGGAAAATCAGGTTGGCACTGGACCCCAAGAAAGGGAATCTGTAGTGTGCCTCCGAGATGGATTCTTAGAGCAGCTTGTAGTGGAGCCTACCAGATAAAAAGCAATTTTAGATTTAGTGTTATGTGATGAACAGGATTTGATAAGGGATCTCGAGGTAAAGGAACCATTAGGAAGTTAGCAGTTTTAATCTGCAATTTGAGAGGGAATTGAATTGAATTGAATTGAATTTCCTTTATTGTCATTCAAACAAGTTTGAACAAAATTTCGTACCATGCAATCATGACAGTAAAAAGTAACAAAATGCACAATTAACACAATTTAACACAAACATCCATCACAGCGAATCTCCAGGCACCTCCTCACTGTGATGGAAGGCAAAAAGTCTTATTTCTTCCCTGCTTCTTCTTCTGTGGTCAGGCAGTCAAACTGCTGCGTTGAGGCGATCGAGGCTCTCGATGTTGAAGGCTCCACCGGGCGATGGTAGATCCCGCGGCCGATTTTAATCAGCGCCGGGCGATGAAAGGCCCCGCGAACGGGCCGATTCAAACTCTGTGATTCGGGGCGAAAATCGGTCTCCTACCAGGGACCTGCGAGCTCCCGATGTTAACGTCCACAGGGCCCGCGGCCGAAGCCTCCGAAGCTCTGAAGTCGGGTCGCAGCCACAGCGCCACCACAGCCTCCGAAGTCAGCCAGCTCCGTGATGGTAAGTCCACAGGCTCTGTGACCTGAGCCCTCAAGGTCGATTCCAGTTGGAGGCCGCCAGCTCCACAATGTTAGGCCCCAGCGAAACGGAGACACGACAAGGAAAAGGTTGCATCCCCGTTGAAGGAAGAGATAAAAACAAGTTTCCCCATCCCCCCCCCCCCCCACTACCCCCAACTAAAACACAACTAAAAATAGACTAAAACATACTTTTAACAAGACAAAAAGAAGACAAAAAGAAGAAAGACAGACGGAGACTGCAGGCGAGCTGCAGCTGCTTGGGCAGCGCCGCCACCTCCGGAGAAGATGATATTGGATGTGTTGGTATAGCAGCTGGGCAAAGGGGACTACAGAGGCATGAGGGAGGAGCTGGTCAAAGTTGACTGGGAAAGGACCCGAGCAGAGATGACAGTGGATCAACAATGGCAGGAATTTCTGGGAATAATCCAGATGATGCAGGATCTTTTTGTTCCAGAGGAAGAAAGATTCTAGGGGGAGAAAGTGGCGACCGTGGCTGACAAGGGAAGTCAAGGACAGTATAAAACTAAAAGAGAAGGCGTATAACATAGCAAAGATTAGTGGGAAGCCAGAGGATTTGGGAAGCTTTTAAAGAACAGAGGGTAACTAAAAAGACAATACGGGGAGAAGAGATGAAATATCAAGGTTAGCAAGCAAATAATATAAAAGAGGATAGCAAGAGTTTCTTCAGTTATATAAAGAGCAAGAAAGAGGCAAGAGTGGACGTTGGACCGCTGAAGAATCATGCAGGAGAAGTGATAATGAGGAATAATTAAATGGCAGAGGAGTTGAATAACTTTTTGTCATCAGTCTTCACAGTGGAAGACACCAGCAATTTGCCTGAAATTCAAGAGAGTCAGGGGGTGGAAGTTAGTGTAGTGGCTATTACTAGGGAGAAGGTGATTGGGAAGCTGAAAGGGCTGAAGGTGGATAAGTCCCCTGGGCCAGATGGACTGCACCCTAGGGTTCTGAAAGAGGTGGCCTTAGAGATTGTGGAGGTATTGACAGTGATATATCAGGAATCACTAGAGTCAGGAATGATCCCAGATGATAGGAAAATTGCCAATATTACCCTGTGGAACAAAAAGGGAGCAAGGCAGAATAGTGGGAACTATAGGCCGGTTAGTTTGACTTTGGTGGTTGGTAAGTTTTTAGCGTCCATTATAAAGAGATGAGGTTATGGAGTACTTAGAAATTAACGATAAAATAGGTCAAAGTCAGCATGGCTTTGTGAAGCAGAGGTCTTGCATGACAAATTTGCTGGAATTCTTTGAAGAAGTAAATAGCAGGACAGAAAAAGGAGAGTCAGAGAGACAAAGTAGATGTTTTTTTACTCAGATTTACAAAGCCTTTATAAGGTGCCACACGTTAGGCTGCTAAGGAAGATGCAAGCCCACAGTATGAAAGGGCAGATACTAGCAGTGGGTAGCAGGTTGGCTGGATGGCACAAGACAAAGAGTGGCAATAAAGGGGGCTTTTTCTGGTTGGCTGCAAGTGACTAGTGGAGTTCCGCAGGGGTCGTTGCTGGAGCCGCTACTCTTCACGCTGTATATTAATGATTTGGACGAGGGGATTGAAGGCTTTGTGGCAAAGTTTATGGATTATACAAAAATAGGTGGAGGGGCAGGTAGTGTAGAGAAAGCAGGGACTCTGCAGAAGGACTTGGACAAGCTGGGAGAGTGGGCAGAGAAGTGGCAGATGGAATATAGTGCAGCAAAGTGTGGAGTCATGCATTTTAGTAGTAGGAATAAAGGCATAGACTATTTTCTAAATGGGGTGAGAATCCAGAAATCGGAGGTGGAAAGGGATTTGAGTTCCAGTACAGGATTCCCAAAAAGTTAATCTGCAAGTCGAATCGGTAGTAAATAAAGCAAACTCAAGGCCAGCATTTATTTCAAGAGGGCTTGTATACAAAAACAGGGATGTAATGTTGAGGCTCTATAAGGTGCTGGTCCCATTTGGAATATTGTGAACAATTTTGGGCTCCAAATCTGAGGAAGGAAGTGCTGGCTCTGGAGAGGGTCCAGAGGAGGTTTACAAGAATGATCCCAGGAATGAGTAGGTAAACCTATGATGAGCGTTTATCGGCACTGGGCCTGTATTCGCCGGAGTTTAGAAGAATGAGGGGGGACCTCATTTAAACATACAGAATAGTTAAAGGCTTGGATAGAGTTGATGTGGGGAGGATGTTTCCACTCTATCATAGAAACATAGAAACATAGAATATAGAAAATAGGTCCAGGAGGAGGCCATTCGGCCCTTCGAGCCAGCACCGCCATTCATTGTGACCATGGCTGATCGTCCCCTATCAATCACCCGTGCCTGCCTTCTCCCCATATCCCTTGACTCCACTAGCCCCTAGAGCTCTATCTAACTCTCTCTTAAATCCATCCAGTGATTTGGCCTCCACTGCCCTCTGTGGCAGGGAATTCCATAAATTCACAACTCTCTGGGTGAAAACGTTTTTTCTCACCTCAGTCTTAAATGACCTTCCCTTTATTCTAAGACTGTGGCCCCTGGTTCTGGACTCGCCCAACATTGGGAACATT
This sequence comes from Malacoraja senta, assembly GCA_038087875.1. Taxonomy (NCBI): domain Eukaryota; kingdom Metazoa; phylum Chordata; class Chondrichthyes; order Rajiformes; family Rajidae; genus Malacoraja; species Malacoraja senta. The sequence goes on along the minus strand of CM075983.1, from coordinate 13,217,398 downwards.
TTTCCTGCATCTAGCTTATCCAGTCCTTTTATAATTTTATATGTTTCTATAAGATCCTTGCTCAGAAGGGTAAGGAAAAGAAGAGGAGGGCAATACTAATAGGGGACTCTATAGTTAGGGGGTCAGACAGGCAATTCTGTGGACGCAGTAGGGAGACCCGGATGGTAGTTTGCCTCCCTGGTGCCAGGGTCTGTGATGTGTCTCAACGTGTCCAAGATATCCTGAAAGGGCAGGGAGAGGAGCCCGAGGTCGTGGTACATATAGGTACCAATGACATAGGTAAAAAAAGAGAAGAGGTCCTGAAAGGAGAATTTAGGGAGTTAGGAGGGGAGTTAAAGAGAAGGACAGCAAAGGTAACAATCTCGGGATTACTGCCTGTGCCACGCGACAGTGAGAGTAGGAATGGAGCGAGGTGGAGGATAAATGCGTGGCTGAAGGACTGGTGCAGAAGGCAGGGATTCAAATTTCTGGATCATTGGGACCTCTTTTGTGGAAGGTTCGACCTGTACAAAAAGGATGGGTTGCACTTGAACCTGAGGGGGACCGATATCCTGGCGGGGAGATCTGCAAAGGCTACTGGGGAGACTTTAAACTAGAATGGTTGGGGGGAGGGACTCAAATAGAGAATGCTATTAGACAGTGTGTGAGGCAGGAGGCAGAGAAGGAAAGCACTCAGACCCAACATGTAGGGGGGAAAGAAGAAAACAATAATAAACAGAGAATAAGAGGTGGTGGGATTCTTAAATGGGTGAGCAGAGAAACAGAGGGGTGTAAAATGCGGGCGGAAGCAATAAGTAGCAAGGTGAAAAGTAAAAGTGGCAGGCAGACAAATCCAGGGCAAAAATCAAAAACGGCCACTTTTCAACATAATTGTATAAGGGGTAAGAGCGTTGTAAAAACAAGCCTGAAGGCTTTATGTCTCAATGCAAGGAGCATTCGTAATAAGGTGGATGAGTTGAACGTGCAGATAGGAATTAATGATTATGATATAGTTGGGATCACGGAGACATGGCTCCAGGGTGACCAAGACTGGGAGCTGAACATCCAGGGATATTCAATATTCAGGAGGGATAGAGAGAAAGGAAAAGGAGGTGGGGTAGCGTTGCTGGTTAGAGAGGAGATTAACGCAGTGGAAAGGAAGGACATTAGCTTGGAGGATGTGGAATCGGTATGGGTAGAGCTGCGAAACACTAAGGGGCAGAAAACGCTGGTGGGTGTTGTGTACAGGCCACCTAGCAGTAGTAGTGAAGTTGGGGATGGCATCAAACAGGAAATTAGAAATGCGTGCAACAAAGGCAAAACAGTTATAATGGGTGACTTCAATCTACATATAGATTGGGTGAATCAAATTGGCAGGGGTGCTGAGGAAGAGGATTTCTTGGAATGTATGCGGGATAGTTATCTAACCCAACATGTAGAGGAACCAACGAGAGAGCAGGCTATTCTAGACTGGGTATTGAGTAATGAGGAAGGGTTAGTTAGCAGTCTTGTTGTGCGTGCCCCCTTGGGCAAGAGTGACCATAATATGGTTGAGTTCTTCATTAGGATGGAGAGTGACATTGTTAATTCAGAAACAACGGTTCTGAACTGAAAGAAAGGTAACTTTGAGGGTATGAGACGTGAATTGGCCAAGATTGACTGGCAATTAGTTCTAAAAGGGTTGACGGTGGATATGCAATGGAAGGCATTTAAAGACTGCATGGATGAACTACAAAAATTGTTCATCCCAGTTTGGCAAAAGAATAAATCAGGGAAGGTAGTGCATCCGTGGATAACAAGGGAAATCAGGGATAGTATCAAAGCAAAAGATGATGCGTACAAATTAGCCAGAAAAAGCAGCATACCAGAGGACTGGGAGAAATTCAGAGACCAGCAGAGGAGGACAAAGGGCTTAATTAGGAAAGGGAAAATAGATTATGAAAGGAAACTGGCAGGGAACATAAAAACTGACTGCAAAAGTTTTTATAGATATGTGAAGAGAAAGAGATTAGTTAAAACAAATGTAGGTCCCTTGCAGTCAGAAACAGGTGAATTGATCATGGGGAACAAGGATATGGCGGACCAATTGAATAACTACTTTGGTTCCGTCTTCACTAAGGAAGACATAAATAATCTGCCGAAAATAGCAGGGGGCCGCGGGTCAAAGGAGATGGAGGAACTGAGTGAAATCCAGGTTAGTCGGGAAGTGGTGTTGGGTAAATTGAATGGATTAAAGGCCGATAAATCACCAGGGCCAGATAGGCTGCATCCCAGAGTACTTAAGGAAGTAGCTCCAGAAATAGTGGATGCATTAGTGATAATTTTTCAAAACTCTTTAGATTCTGGAGTAGTTCCTGAGGATTGGAGGGTAGCAAACGTAACCCCACTTTTTAAGAAAGGAGGGAGAGAGAAAACGGGGAATTACAGACCAGTTAGTCTAACATCGGTAGTGGGGAAACTGCTAGAGTCACTTATTAAAGATGGGATAGCAGCACGTTTGGAAAGTGGTGAAATCATTGGACAAAGTCAGCATGGATTTACGAAAGGTAAATCATGTCTGACGAATCTTATAGAATTTTTCGAGGATGTAACTAGTAGAGTGGATAGGGGAGAACCAGTGGATGTGTTGTATCTGGACTTTCAGAAGGCTTTCGACAAGGTACCACATAAGAGATTAGTATACAAACTTAAAGCACACGGTATTGGGGGTTCAGTATTGATGTGGATAGAGAACTGGCTGGCAAACAGGAAGCAAAGAGTAGGAGTAAACGGGTCCTTCTCACAATGGCAGGCAGTGACTAGTGGGGTACCGCAAGGCTCAGTGCTGGGACCCCAGCTATTTACAATTTATATTAATGAACTGGATGAGGGAATTGAAGGCAACATCTCCAAGTTTGCAGATGACACTAAGCTGGGGGGCAGTGTTAGCTGTGAGGAGGATGCTAGGAGACTGCAAGGTGACTTGGATAGGCTGGGTGAGTGGGCAAATGTTTGGCAGATGCAGTATAATGTGGATAAATGTGAGGTTATCCACTTTGGTGGCAAAAACAGGAAAGCAGACTATTATCTAAATGGTGGCCGATTAGGAAATGGGGAGATGCAGCGAGACCTGGGTGTCATGGTACACCAGTCATTGAAAGTAGGCATGCAGGTGCAGCAGGCAGTGAAGAAAGCGAATGGTATGTTAGCTTTCATAGCAAAAGGATTTGAGTATAGGAGCAGGGAGGTTCTACTGCAGTTGTACAGGGTCTTGGTGAGACCACACCTGGAGTATTGCGTACAGTTTTGGTCTCCAAATCTGAGGAAGGACATTATAGCCATAGAGGGAGTGCAGAGAAGGTTCACCAGACTGATTCCTGGGATGTCAGGACTTTCATATGAAGAAAGACTGGATAGACTTGGCTTATACTCGCTAGAATTTAGGAGATTGAGAGGGGATCTTATAGAAACATACAAAATTCTTATGGGGTTGGACAGGCTAGATGCAGGAAGATTGTTCCCGATGTTGGGGAAGTCCAGGACAAGGGGTCACAGCTTAGGGTTAAGGGGGAAATACTTTAAGACCGAGATGAGGAAAAACTTTTTCACACAGAGAGTTGTGAATCTCTGGAACTCTCTGCCACAGAGGGTAGTTGAGGCCAGTTCATTGGCTATATTTAAGAGGGAGTTAGATGTGGCCCTTGTGGCTAAGGGGATCAAGGGGTATGGAGAGAAGGCAGGTACAGGATACTGAGTTGCATGATCAGCCATGATCATATTGAATGGCGGTGCAGGCTCGAAGGGCCAAATGGCCTACTCCTGCACCTATTTTCTATGTATCCATGTATCTATCCCCCCTCATCCTTCTAAACTCCAGTGAATACAAGCCTAGTCTTTTCAATCTTTCCTCATATGACAGTCCCGCCATCCCAGGGATCAATCTCGTGAACCTACGCTGCACTGCCTCAAACACAAGGATGTCCTTCCTCAAATTAGGAGACCAAAACTGTACACAATACTCCAGATGTGGTCTCACCAGAGCCCTATACAACTGCAGAAGAACCTCTTTACTCCTATACTGAAATCCTCTTGTTATGAAGGCCAACATTCCATTAGCTTTCTTCACTGCCTGCTGTACCTGCACGCCAACTTTCAGTGACCGGTGTACAAGGACACCCAGGTCTCGCTGTACCTCCCCCTTACCTAACCTAACCCCACGCCAACTTTCAGTGACCGGTGTACAAGGACACCCAGGTCTCGCTGTACCTCCCCCTTACCTAACCTAACCCCATTGAGATAATAATCTGTCCCCTTGTTTTTGCCGCTAAAGTGGATAACCTCACATTTATCTATATTATACTGCATCTGCCACGCATCTGCCCACTCACTCAACCTGTCCAGGTCACCCTGCAACCTCCTAACATCCTCTTCACAGTTCACACTGCCACCCACCTTCGTGTCATCCGCAAACGTGCTAGTGTTGCTCCTAATTCCCTCTTCCAAATCATTAATATATATGGTAAACAGTTGCGGCCCCAACACCGAGCCTTGCGGCACTCCACTCGCCACTGCCTGCCATTCTGAAAAGGACCCATTCACTCCTACTCTTTGCTTCCTGTCTGCCAACCAATTTTCTATCCATGTCAACACCCTACCCCCAATACAATGTGCTCTAATTTTTGTCACCAGTCTCCCGTGCGGGACCTTATCAAAGGCTTTCTGAAAGTCTAGATACACGACATCCACTGGCACCCCTTCATCCATTTTATTTGTCACATCCTCAAAATATTCCAGAAGATTAGTCAAGCATGATTTCCCTTTCATAAATCCATGTTGACTTGGACTAATCCTTTTACCGCTATCCAAATGCCCCATTATTACCTCTTTAATAATTGACTACAGCATCTTTCCCACCACCGAAGTCAGGCTAACTGGTCTGTAATTCCCCGTTTTCTCCCTCGCTCCTTTCTTGAAAAATGGGATAACATTAGCTAATCTCCAATCCACAGGAACTGATCCTGAATCTATTGAACATTGGAAAATGATCACCAATGCGTCCACTATTTCTAGAGCCACCTCCCTGAGGACCCTGGGATGCAGACCATCAGGTCTAGAGGATTTATCATCCTTCAGTCCCATTAGCCTACCCAATACTATTTCTCGCTTAATGAAAATTTCTTTCAGTTCCTCTACCCCCTTAGATCCTCTGTCCTCCAGTACATCTGGGAGATTGTTTGTGTCTTCCTTAGTGAAGACATATCTGGAGTACCTATTCAACTCCTCTGCCAGTTCCTTGTTGCCCATAATAATTTCACCCGTGTCTGCCTTCAAGGGACCCACATTTGACTTTGCTACTCTTTTTCCCTTAACATATCTAAAGAAGCTTTTACTGTCCTTCTTTATATTCCTGGCCAGCTTCCCTTCATACTTCTTATACTTCGCGCATTCATATACAATACTTTTAATTCCTTACGCATCTCACTTTTCACATCGATCCCTATTACACTTGGCCATACTCTCCTATCCATTTGTGAGCTTCCTTTCCCGATAATTCTGGGGTCATTAACCTTCCCTTTACTTTCTTTCCCTTTAACTCCATCCTCGACTATCCCATTTGACACCCCACCCCCCTTATTCAGTTTAAAACCACCACTATCCTAGAACTAGAGGTCATAGCCTCAGAATTAAAGGGCGTTCTTTTAGGAAGGAGATGATGAGAAATGTTGTTAGTCAGATGGTGGTGAATCTGTGAAATTTTTTGCTGCAGAAGGGTGTGGAGGCCGTCAATGGATATTTTATTTTTATTTTTTACAATTAATGTACTCCTACATTTTTTAAAGCTAATAAAAAGAAAAGGTTGAAATTAAGAAAAAAGAGAAAGTGAAGGAAAATCGTGAAAGTGTAAAAACGTGTTAACAGGAAAGAACAGAGACCCTGTAGAAGAGAAATTAGAGAGAAAAGATTAAGAGATAGACCCTAAAGAAGAAAAAAAGAGAAAGAAGAGAAGAGAGAAAAACAAGTACTCTATTATGAGCATCACGCAATTGGGATATACCAACTCGCCACCTTTCATCCCCCTTTACCAAGTCCTGACATCGGTACCTTTTTAAAGTACTTTTGTACCTTATGCTTGTAATAGTTCTATAAATGAAGACCACATCAGATGGAAGTGCTCTGATTTGCCTGCCAGGAGGAGTCTTATCTCTTCCAGGTGTAATGTTTCAAACATGTTTGAAATCCACATGTTTATAGTTGGTATTGGAGCATTTTTCCAAAATTTTAGGATAAGCTTTTTTCCAGTTATTAACCCGTAATCAAATAGATTCTTTTGAAACACATTTAGTTCAGGGCTATCTTCCATTGTTCCGAAGATAATTCATTCTGCTTTTGGTGTCAGTTTTATTTTAAATAATTTTGTAAAGATTTCAAAAATGTCAATCCAAAATTTTTGAATTTTTGTACAAAAAACAAATGAGTGCGCTATAGTATCTTCTTGAGACTGACATTTATCGCAAATAGATGATACATTGGGGAAGATTTTATTAATTTTGGTTTTTGAATAATATAATCTGTGTAAAATTTGGATTGTATTAAAGTGTGTCTTACATTAATCGAGCATTTATGCACATATAATAAATGTTCATTCCACCTTTCCTTTGAAATTTTAATAGCTAATTCTTGTTCCCAGTCTCTTCTAATACCTTCCGTAGTTGGTATTCTACATTTAAGATAATATTATAGAAATAAGATATTAAGTTTGCTGATTCAGCTTTTATCTGCATTGCTTTGTCCAGTACATCTGGTGGCATGTTATAATGATCTTTTGTATATTTTTTCAGATAATCACATATTTGAAAATATTTAGTATTGATTATTTCCCAGATTATATTTTATTTGTAATTGTTGGAATGATAATAATTTTCCAGTTTCATACAAGTCTCCGAGCGTTTTAATTCCTAATCTTTCCCATTGTATAAATGATTTGTCTATAATGGAGGGTTTAAACGAAGGGTTATTAACTATTGAGGATAAAAGCGATTGATTTCTTAATTTTAAATTTTGTTTTATTTGTTTCCAAGTTCTAATTGTACTATGTATAATTGGATTTTTGTTATAATTTATATTATTCAGTTTCATTGGTGAGAGGAGGATCGCTCCAATATTACAAGAGGAGCAGTCTTCTCTCTCCATTATAATCCAGTCCACCTGCTGGGCAGAGTTGTCCATCAGTTGAATCATATTTTTAATATTTACTGACCAATAATAGTACATAAAGTTAGGGAGTGCTAAGCCCCCTAATACTTTAGGTTTGTTCAAATGTGTTCTTTGTATTCTATGGGATTTATAATCCCATATAAAATTAGTAATGTCTGAATCCAATTTTTTTTTAAACTTCTTTGGTAAATTTAGGAATTGATTGAAATAGGTATAGAATTTGTGGTAAAAAGATAATTTTTATTGCATTTATTCGGCCTATTAAAGACATCGGAAGCATTTTCCAGAATTTAATTAATGTATTTAATTTATTAAGTAGAGGGTTATAATTTGCTTTGAACAAGCCTTGATATGTTCTGGTAATTTCAATACCCAGGTATTTAAATTTTTCTGTCGCTATTTTAAAAGGGAATTTTACGAGATGTGTTGAGTCTTTCGGTTTTATTGACATAATTTCACTATTATTCCAATTTATTCTGTATCCAGAAAAGGATCCAAAATCCTCAATTAGATTTAGTATGTTTGGTATAGTAATTTGAGGTTTTGTGATGTACAATAATATATCATCCGCGTATAAAGATATTTTATTATTTGAATATTTAGTGTTATAGCCATGGATATCTGGATGTATTCTAATTTTTTCCGCTAAGTCAATGGATATTTTTAAGGTAGAGATAGATAGATTCTTGATTATTACAGGTGTCTGAGGTTATGGGGAGAAGGCAGGAGTATGGGGTTAGTCAAGTCAAGTCACATTTATTTATATAGCACATTTAAAAAACAACTCTCGTTGGCCAAAGTGCTTTACATTTGTTATAAGAATAATATAAACAAACAAACTACATACATATATACATATAGCCCTCGCTCAGAGGACGTCAAGAAAGGCTTGGAAGTATAGATAAGTTTTTAGTCTTGACTTAAAGGAGTCGATAGAGGGGGCAGTTCTGATGGGAAGGGGGATGCTGTTCCACACTCTAGGAGCTGCAACCGCAAAGGCGCGGTCGCCCCTGAGCTTATGCCTAGACCGCGGGATATTCAGCAACCCCGTCGGCCGATCTGAGGGACCTGGAGGTGGAGTGGTGGGTGAGAAGACTTTTAATGTAGGTGGGGGCAAGCCCATTGAGGGCTTTGTAGACATGGAGGAGGATCTTGAAATGTATACGGAACCGCACAGGGAGCCAGTGGAGGAGAGGCCAGGATCGGGGTGATGTGGTCCCTTTTTCGGGTGCCCGTCAGGAGTCTCGCTGGTTAGGAGGGAGAGATAGATCAGCCATGCTTGAATGGTGGAGTAGACTTGAATGGCCTAATTCTACCCCTATTCCTTATGACCTAAAGCAGAAATAATCACAAGCGACGAACCACAAACTGGAAAATCCAGACCAACCAGGATGTTCATGTGACGAAAGCAACTCTTATGAATGCACAAAATAAATTCCATCCTGTTGTAATCACCACACTCTCTTCTTCTTCCGTGTGGCGTGCACAGCCTAAAGTTGTAGGAGAACTTGTTCTATTTCGTTGTGCACGTCGAGTTGATTGCATTAGTCGAAACAGGGCGGACCACGTGAAGGTTGCAATCTTCCACCCCACCACACCCTCTCATTGACATTTAGATGTAGCTATGGAAAATGCTCCACGTACACCTGGATCTCCTGCCATCAGGCAAGAGATATCGCAGCATCAAAGCCCGGACTACAAGACTGCTAAACAGCTTCCTGCCATATGCTGTGAGGCTGCTAAACAGCCACTCTGTACTCACAGTCACCTGATTCTGCGGCTTGGCATGGACACTATAATAACTGGCACTGGCCACTTCAATAACTGGCACTGGCCACTCAAATCAGCCACCCCGGACATGTTTATGATTGGTCTTACTGTATTTTAACGTTGTTTTTATCTATTTTAACTTTATACTGTTCCACCAGGGACTAGATTGTTTTAGTGTTGTTATTATGTGTGAAATGTTTTAAACTTCATGTTCGATGCTCCGGTATTCCCTGGGAAACGTATTTTCGTTTTGCACTGCACAACTGTTGCTTGCAAGATGCCAATCAGAAACCTTGGCTAACTGGGGAAGTGTGTTCCCTACTGAGAATCCGGAATGCTGCATTCAAATCTGGGGACAACGCAGCATACAAACTGGCAAGGAGTAACCTATCCCGGGGGATCAGTTGAAGCGAAGAGGCTGTATGGACAAAAACTTAATAGCCACTTCGCAAATGACAAAGACACACGTCGCTTGTGGCAGGGATTTCATACCATCACTGACTACAAGCCCCCCCCCCCCCCCCCGCTGCGGATATGCCAAAACGACCCCTCTCTACCAGATGAACTGAACGAGTTCTACGCACGGTTTGAGGTTGAAAACACCACCCAGACACGTGCACTACTGCCATCTCCCAGTGACCAGTCGCTCAGGCTGTCCGCAGCCGGAGTTAAAAAGGCCTTTGCCAGCATCAACCCACGCAAAGCTGCAGGGCCGGACAACATTCCTGGATGCGTTTTAAGAGACTGCGCCGAGGAACTGAAAGATGTCTTCACAGACATTTTTAACATCTCACTCAGCCAGGCAGTAGTGCCCAACTGTCTTAAGAGTGCCACAATCGTCCCTGTCCCGAAGAAACCAAACCCAGCCTGCCATAATGACTTTCGACCAGTGGCTCTAACACCCATAGTAATGAAGTGTTTTGAGCGACTGGTTATGCAGCATATCAAAAATAGTCTACCTGCCGACCTAGACCCACTGCAGTTCGCCTACAGAGCCAACCGATCCACAGAGGACGCAGTCTCAACAACACTGAACCTCGTACTGTCACACCTTGATCGGAAAAATACTTATGCCAGGATCCTCTTCATAGACTTCATCTCTGCTTTTAATACAATCATTCCGCAGCAGCTGGTGGAGAAGTTGGAGCTATTGGGGGTTGATGCTGGCACATGTAACTGGGTCCTGAACCTTCTATCGCAACTGCAGCAGACAGTCAGGGTGGGCAGTAGGACATCAAAAACCATAGCCGTGAGCACTGGGTCGCCCCAAGGCTGTGTCCTAAGCCCCCTGCTGTTTAGTCTGCTAACACATGACTGTACTGCTAGACTCAACAACAACTTCATCAACAAGTTCGCTGATGACACAACAGTGGTGGGTCTCATCAGTGACAATGATGAGTCGGCGTACAGGATGGAGGTGGAGCTGCTCACAGGATGGTGCAAATCCCACAACCTCATTCTCAACGTGGGAAAAACCAAGGAGATGGTGGTTGACTTCAGGAGGGCGGGAAAACAACACCATACACCTCTGCACATCGATGGAGCTGATGTGGAAAGGGTCAACAGCGTGAAGTTCCTAGGACTCCACCTGTCAGATGACCTGACGTCCACGACCAACACCACAGCACTGGTCAAGAGAGCCCAGCAGCGACTACACCCTCTCCGAAGACTACGTAGAGCAGGTCTCCCCACTACACACCTACGAACTTTTTATAGGGGGACAATCGAGAGCACATTAACCTATGGCATCACTTCCTGGTTCGGGAGCTGCAAGGCGTATGAACGGCACCAACTAGACAGGATTGTGAAGACCGCCAGCAGGATTATTGGTGCTCCACTCCCTTTCCTGCTGGACATATACAGGAAGAGATGTATCAGCAGAGCCATCTCCATCATCAAAGACCCCTACCACCCATCGCATCACATATTCTCCATCCTGCCATCTGGGAAGAGGTACAGGAGCATTAGGTGCAAAACCAGCAGGATGCTCCTCAGCTTCTTCCCGCAGGTTATAAGACTGATAAACGGGCTTTGCCCCCTGCCAAAGTATCATGCACCAACCACCAACCTGGACACACTGCAGCAGAGCCACTGTCGTGCCGCTGCCGATCGGAACGCCTGTTGATGTTTAGTAGAGAGTAGAGTGTTAATTTGTTCATGATATATGTATTTTTACTTCTATTTATTTTTTACTGCACACTGAAATGGACACTGGTTGAGGAACATTTTTTTGTTTCCTCTGGGTATGTGAATACTCAGGAAATGACAATAAAGATATACAATACAATACAATACAATACAATACAATAAAGGAATTGAATTGAATTGTTGGTATTTAAATCAATCTTGCAAATTAGACATATTGCTGCTCGCAAAGCTCTTGTGAGAACAAGAACTTCAAATGTGACATTTGCAAGGTAAATTGAGGTGGAAGTTTACCTGTTAAATTTGTTTAGAAACTAACAAGGAATGGGTGGACTGTGTATGACAAAGTTTGCACAGGCTAGACTAGTATCCAATAAATGTGTGTGAAGGGTCTTGATTTAAACATATCCAAAGTGATCAAGACAGGGGAATTGTGATGTTTTACTCTTGTAGAACAACCTTGAACTAGGGGTCCCTCCATAAAAAGGAGTCACCTGTTTATCGAATAACAGAATTTTACACCACATAGTATAGATGTTGGGAGGTCATGTTACAGTTGTATGAGACGTTGGTGAGACCGCATTCAGAGTATTGTGGTCAGTTCTGGAAAAATGTTGTCAAAATGTTGAAGATTTACGAGAATGGTGCCAGGACCCAAAGGCCTTAGCTATAGGGAGGGGTTGAGCTGGCTCGGACTCTATTCCTTGGAACGCAGGAGGATGAGGGGTGATCTTAATGAGGTGTACGAAATCATGAGAGGAATAGATTGAGTAGGCACACAGAGTCTCTTGCCAGTGCCAGTTGTTTGGCACAGAGTTTGAGGGTAGAGGGGGAAACATTGTCCGGTCTTGGAGATTTTCGGCTTTTCTGTCTCCTGAATAGCTTCTCCACCTCCTCAATTTCTATTGTTAGTGATGGAGAAGTAGCCAGCCTGATGTTGGGCAGCAAGGAGGGGTTGGGTGGTGGATGAGGGCCCAGTCTTTGCAGACTGGAGTCAAGCTGTGAATAGGTGTGAAGTGGTGATTGAGGAGGAGTGGGTGGGGGAGGACATACTGGGGTTATGTTTCTGTCTATCGAACCTGCAGCAGAACTCGTGCAGGTCGTTGGTCAGCTGACGATTGTCCAAGGAGCGGGGGATTTTCCTCTTGTAGCTGGTGAGCCCTTCCACACTGAAGATGAGTCATTAGCTGAGAACATGCTCCTCAACTTCTCAGAGTACCTTTTCTTGGCAGCTCTGATTCCTCTTCTCAGCTTGTACTTGGCCTACCTGTAGAGATCTGCATCCCCGCTCCTGTAGGCCCCATCTTTAGACTGGCGGAGCTGTCTGTTATATAGTTTGTTGAACAGAAATGTACAAATTACTTCAAGCATATTTGTGCAGCTGCAACCTGACTTCCCAACTCTTGTATTCAATAGTTCAGCCTTTGAAGGCAAACAAACCAAATGCAGCCTTCACTACCCTATTCACTTGTGTCATTACTTCAGGGTGATACTTACTGTTCAAGGTCTCAGGGATGAATCAAATTAAATTCCCAGACAGTTGTGAGGGTTTGGAACTCTTCCTCAAAAGTTTTTGAATATTTTTTAAAATCGAGATAGATATTTGATATGCAAAGTAGTGATTGGTTACCATGGGTAAGTAGGAATGCTGAACTAGGTTATAGGGCTAAGTGGCCTACTCCTGGCATCTCCATATGTTCTAATATGTCACTGTCTTAATCTGTCCAAATATAAAAGGGTTTGAAGCCATTACCAAGCATGCAATGAAAATCTATACTGTAAGGCATACTGACAGCTATGATATGGAATGGTGGTGTGTAGGAAGAAACTGCAGATGCTGGTTTAAATTGAAGATAGACACAAAAAGCTGGAGTAACTCAATGGGTCAGGCAGTATCTCTGGATAAAAGGAATAGGTGAGGTGGTCTGAAGAAGGATCTCAACCCAAAACATCACCTATTCCTTTTCTCCAGAGATGCAGCCAGAACTGCTGGGTTACTGCAGCTTTTTGTGCCGATAATGAATGGTGATGCTTGATTTAGGGCTAAGTAGCCTACTCCTGGTATTTACATATGTTCGAATATCTCCCTGTCTTAATCTGTCCAAATATAAAAGGAATTGCCGCCATTACCAAGCATGCAATGAAAACCTATACTGTCAGGCATACTGTCAATATATTCTCCGTGGATTGTCACCTTGTCGTGGTGGAGAAGCTTGTGTGGTCCTGAGATCCTGTGAGCGATGCCATCTGGAGCTATGCTCCTGGTAGGGCCACCCATGACGGTACAGTCGAGGGGGAGGTCTCTGCCAAAGAGTAATCCAACCAAGACGTCAACGGTGGAACAGGCGGAGGATGATGGCACACTTTAGTGGAGCGTCACAACGGCTGGGAAAGCGGATGAAGGCTGCAGCAGAAAAGGGTCTCCGGTCGTCTTGGACGCCATGCCACTGGATCCTGACCCAGATCTGTCAAGAACTGTGTGGTGGCTGTCTGTGCACCAGTCTCCCCACGTTAAACAAACTCACGCACAGGCATCCTCCATATAGGGAATCCACCTAACTAACACCCAATATATTTCTTAAATATACTTGATTAGAGCAAGGTTTTTGTTAATCCACAATTGGAAGCTGTTTTGCTTTTAGGCTTTTCTGAGGTTACTTTTTTTTATAACATCACCCTACCTCTGAAAAACTGATACTAGTTACTCTATCTAATCGTTTATAATTAGGAATTGGAATTTCCTATCATGCGCTTGTTTAGGTCAGGGTTATTTTTCATGTTTTTATGAGTAGTTAAGTAAATTAATTTTAATTTACAACTTTTGGTCAAGGGATGCATCATCTTTAAGCTTGTTGAAGTAATTTCTTGGCATCTTTAAGCTTGTTGAAGTAATTTCATGGCACCTTTAAGCTTGTTGAAGTAATTTCCCAAGCAATATTGCTCTATGGAACATTTTGAAAAGTTCCACATTAGTTTCTCGTGTTCCTACCATTTGCAGTCATATAAACATGGTAGTTATGTACATGTATTTTGAGACTTTATTTACAAGTCGGGGTTTTCTACATCACTAAACTGCTTGCAGTGCAAAAGTAATTTGAAATGCATTTGCCAAGTTAATAGCTTGCCAATGAACCTATCAGTTGAATTCACCGTGATCTCATTGTCTTGCCAAATTGATAATTGAATCCTTCTTCCTCTTGCTTTCTTTAAGTAACATTTCCACCCACAATTTTACTCATCTGGCTATTCTTATTCATTCAGAAACAAATAAAATTGGCCCGCCTATAGAGGGTGTGGGAGTGGGTGTGTTTTTAATAGTAAAATATAAATTTCGTAAAGGTTGCTATTCAATAGGGAGAGGGAAAACAGGGAATTATAGACCAGTTAGCCTGACCGGTGGTGAGGAGGATGCTGGAGTCAATCATAATAGATGAAATAGTGGCATATTTGGATAGTAGTAACAGGCTCGGTCCGAGTCAGCATGGATTTACGAAGGGGAAATCATGCTTGACTAATCTTCTTGATTTTTTTGAGGATGTAACTAGGAAAAGGGACAAGGGAGAGCCAGTGGATGTAGTGTACCTGGACTTTCCCACATTGGTGATTAGTGGGCAAAATTAGGGCACATGGTATTGGGGTAGAGTGCTGACATGGATAGAAAATTGGTTGGCAGACAGGAAACAGAGAGTAGGGATTAACGGGTCCCTTTCAGAATGGCAGGCAGTGACTAGGGGGTTACCGCAAGGCTTGGTGCTGGGACCGCAGCTATTTACAAAATATATCAATGATTTAGATGAAGGGATTCAAAGTAACATTAGCAAATTTGCAGATGACACAAAGCTGGGTGGGAGTACGAGCTGTGAGGAGGAAGCTATGAGAATGCAGGGTGACTTGGACAGGTTGGGTAAGTGGGCAGATGCATGGCAGATGCAGTTTAATGTGGATAAATGTGAGGTTATCCATTTTGGTAGCAAAAACGAAGGCAGATTATTATCTAAATGGTGTCAAGTTGGAAAAAGGGGAAGTACAATGGGATCTGGGGGTCCTTGTTCATCAGTCAATGAAAGTAAGCATGCAGGCAGTGAAGAAAGCGAATGGCATGTTGGCCTTCATAACAAGAGGAGTTGAGTATAGGAGCAAAGAGGTCCTTCTGCAGTTGTACAGGGCCCTAGTGAGACCATACCTGGAGCATTGTGTGCAGTTTTGGTCCCCTAATTATATATATTTTTTTACAACAATTTTTTTATTAGAAGTACATAATAAAAACATTTCATATATATCAATCATACATTGCAAATATTATCAATTATTTAATAACTGCTTCTATTATTATTATTATTATTATTATTATTATTTCTTTTTTATATAGATAGAAAATAATAAAGAGAAAGAAAAAAAAAGCATGGTAAAAAAAGAATGGAATAATTTACTAAATACTACAACATTGGATATAGGTTTGAAGATTATTAAGTATAACTTTTCATCTAATCCTGAGCTCGAGCTTCAGTCAGTTTTATGTGCCGAACCATTCTACCCCTTCAAATAGTCGATAAATGGAGACCATATTCTGACAAAATGTTCTTGTTTGTCCATTAAGACATGTCTAATTCTTTCCAAATGTAAGGTCTCCGACATTTCCATAATCCACATTTTAATTGTGGGGGTTATAGGGCCTTTCCAAAATTTTAATATTAATTTTTTCCCAGTTATTATACTATAGTTGAGAAAGTTTCTTTGGCTTGTAGTAAGTGTTAGGCTTTGTTCTGATATTCCTAATTAATTTTGAGTCGGGATCCAATTGGGTGTTGAAATTATTTTTAAAATTTCCATCCAAATTTTTTATATTTTTATACATTTTACAAATGTGTGAGTTAAATTAGCCTCTAAATGCTGACATTTTTCACAAATAGGAGATATATGTGGGAAGATTCCAGTTAATTTTGTTTTGTGAGTAATGTAACCCATATAATACTTTAAATTGTATTAAAGAGTGTCTGGCATTTAACGAGCATTGATGTATATGTTGTAAACTTTCATCCCAAATATCTTTCATTATTGGTTGGCCTACTTCATTTTCCCAGGTTTGCCTATATAATTCCGTCGGTGGTGCCTCACTATCTAGTAGGATATTATAGATATAAGATATTAATTTATCTGTATTAGGATGTTTATTCAAACATTCATCAAGAATTTCTGAATCTCTAGTTCTGTAGTCTTGTGTATTTGATTTAACATAATCTCTAAGTTGTAGATATCTGAAATAGTCATTTGAGTGGAGTCCATAAGTTTGTTGTGGCTCCTGAAATGAAAGAAAGGTACCTTTCCTATAGAGATGACCCATCTTCTTAATTCCTTGATTTTTCCATTGTGAAAAACCTTTGTCCAACATTGAAGGTTTAAATGTAGGGTTGTATACAATGGGTAGAGAGAGTGATAAATTATCCAGTTTTAAAGTCTATTTTAATTGCTTCCAAATTCGTATACCACTGTGTATTATAGGGTTTTCACTATAGGTTTTTTTGTTCAATTTTGTAGGAGCAAACAGAATCGAGCCAATTTCAAAAGGTAAACAGTCTTCCTTTTCCATCTTTAACCAGTCTAATTTGGTCCCCTAATTTGAGGAAGGACATTTTTGCTATTGAGGGAGTGCAGCATAGGTTCACAAGGTTAATTCCCGGGATGGCGGGACTGTCATATGCTGAGAGAATAGAGCGGCTGGGCTTGTGTACTCTGTAATTTAGAAGGATGAGAGGATATCTTATTGAAACATATAGGATTATTAAGGGTTTGGACACGCTAGAGGCAGGAAACATGTTCCTGATGTTGGGGGAGTCCAGAACCAGGGGCCACAGTTAAGAATAAGTGGTAAGGCATTTAGAATGGAGATGAGGAAACACTTTTTCACACAGAGAGTTGTTAGTCTGAAGAATTCTCTGCCTCAGAGGACGGTGGAGGCCGGTTCTCTGGATAATTTCAAGAGAGAGCTTGATAGTGCTCTTAAAAATAGCGGAGTCAGGGGATATGGGGAGAAGGCAGAAACAGGGTACTGATTGTGGATGATCAGCCATGATCACATTGAATGGCGGTGCTGGCTCGAAGGGCCGAATGGCCAAATTCTGCACCTATTGTCTATTATCAAGTTTGATTATTGCCAGCGGAAAGCTGCAATAAAAATAAAATCCAAGAAGACTACCTTTTTGCTTTAAACCAATTAAAAAATTATAACTCGATGGCTCAGAGGTTGAAAAATAACGCCTTGTTCACATACTATATCTTACTGGTTACAACAATCCCTCTGATGGGTGGTGAATCTGGGGATCAATGGAACCTTCATTGCCACAGAAGGTTGTGGAAGCCAAGTCAATGGATATTTTAAAGCGGAGATACTGTAGATTCTTGATTAGTACGGGTGTCAGGAGTTATGGGTAGAAGGGAGTTGAATGGGGATGAGAGGGAAAGATAGATCAGCCATGATGAATGGTGGAGTAGACTTGATGGGCTGAATTTCCTAATTCTGCTCCTAGAACTTATGATGACCTAGCTTTGGAAAGTAAAAGAATACACTGAAAGTGTGGTTTAGTCTATGGAAAAAAATAATTGTGATATAAATGTTTTAAACTATCAAATACTTAACTTATGCCCCACTTGCATAAAATAATATAGACATATATTCTGGGGTAATTGAATTTTGTGTCTGTTTCATCTGATTGCTAATTTGTATTCTACCAGTTCTTCATCCTGAAGAAACGTGCTTCTAATTTCTTCTGTGTGAACAAGTAGCATAGATACTTTATTTCTGTATGAATAAAGACACTGAAAGCATGTTCCCACTGTCTTTTAGTTTGTTAACAGTCAGTCTTCTGGAGAAATGGATGGTAAACATGCTGTGTGACAAGTGAAGTAGAAGAAAATGTAAATTTTCTCCTTGACCATGTGGGACAGCTTTAGAAGCTGTTGGATGCCACGGAATGCAATATAAATCAAGGAGTGTGACGGGAATTAGTCCCATGACAATGAATAATCAGAATTGACATTGTATATGAACCCTGTGTTTACAACATATCTAACAGAAACCAGTCATATCCTTTTGTGAACAATGCAGAAGCAGAGAGAAATACACAAAGTGCTGTGGTAACTCAGCAGGTCACATAGCACCTCTGGAGTGAATGGATAGGTGACATATCACATCAGGACCCTTCTTCAGATTCCAGCGTCTGCAGTTCCTTTTATCTCCAGACAGAGAGTTAGTTCGCTTTTGGGTACAGCATTCAATCATGGCAAGACAACGCTTTCCTTTCTTTCACAATGAGCCTGGGTAGGTAGGGCCCAAGATGCACACGACCAGTGCTATTAATAATGACTATTTACAAGGTCACTTTTATCTGATTGGATCCGTGCTAATAGGAGAATGCCTGCACCATATCTACCATCATGTATAAAAATGCTTACTCATTCAGGGTGAAGGTGTGAACCAGCATGTCTCGCTCACAAGTGTGAGTTCTATCAAAATAAACATGGTTCTGTTTGAGCTGAAGTATGGATGATGTGATCAATTCTTTTGCCACAACAGTCCTCTTTTGAGTAACTGGGGTTGCTCTCCTTGGAAGATGAAGTAGAGTGTAAGTATGGTACAGGCGTCCAAAATCATGATCAAAATGAAGGATATTGACAGAATAGATGAGATAAACTGTTCTCATAGGCAGAGGTTTCATGAAAAGAGCCAAAAGTGATATGACTTTTTTGTGTGAAGTGATTGACTTCATCCATTTCACCACTAACTTCCATCTGGCACTCAAATTCACCTGGACCACTTCCGACATCTCCCTACCGTTTCTAGACCTCATTATCTCCATCGCAGGTAACAGACTACTGACTGACATCTACTACAAACCCACTGACTCCCATGGTTATCTGGACTACACTTCTTCCCACCCTGCTTCCTGTAAGGACTCTATCCCCTATTCCCATTTCCTCCGTCTACGCCGCATCTGCACCCAGGATGAGGTGTTCCAAATCAGGGCATCGGAGATGTCCTCATTCTTTAGGGAACGGGGGTTCCCCTCTTCGACGATAGATGAGGCTCTCCCCAGGATTTCTTTTATATCCCGTAGCTCTGCTCTCAATCCCCATCCCCCCACTCGTAACAAGGGCAGAGTCCCCCTCGTCCTCACCTTCCACCCAACCAGCCGTCACATACAACAGATAATCCTCCAACATTTTTGCCACCTCCAACGGGATCCCACCACTAGCCACATCTTCCCATCTCCTCCCCTTTCGGCTTTCCGCAGAGACCGTTCCCTCCGTAACTCACTGATCAAATCATCCCTTCCCACCCAAACCACCCCCTCCCCTGGTACTTTCCCTTGCAACCGCAGGAAATGTTACACTTGTCGCTTTACCTCAACCCTTGACTCCATCCAAGGACCTAAGCAGTCTTTCCAGGTGTGGCAGAGGTTCACCTGCACCTCCTCCAACCTCATCTATTGCATCCGCTGCTCTAGGTGTCAGCTGCTCTACATCGGTGAGACCAAGTGTAGGCTTGGCGATCGCTTCGCCCAACACCTCCGCTCAGTTCTTTATTTTATTTTTTTAAATTTTAAAATAGACTTTATGCGAGAAATAAATATATGCAATACATGATCCTTACAAAACTCCATCCGACATTCTCGGAGGCTATACATACATACAATACAGTTTCCCCAAATCACAATTTTATCCCCCCACCCTTGCCACATGTCGCCCACTGGCGTGGAATCCTCCGCTCAGTTCGCAATAACCAACCTGAT
>CM075983.1:13065025-13197324 GCA_038087875.1 Malacoraja senta | reverse complement strand
GTGTGCAATAGATGAAAGGGAGAACTGCTGGGTGTCTCAGAGGTGGGAAAGAGATATTCTATATGGCTTGTAAGAAATCAGGTGATATCCATTCAAGACCATTGTAAATACACGTTTATTCCTATTGCAATTTTTAAATATAATTGTATATTTACTTCTGCCATTAGCTGTTACTTAATGGTGCTGTCAGAGTCAAACAGAAGATAGACACGAAATACTCGAGTAACTCAGCACGACAGGCAGCATTTCTGGAGAGAAGGAATGGGTGACGTTTTGGGTCACGACCTTCTTCAGAGTCATACAGCGCAGAAACAGGCCCTTCTGCTCAACTCACCCACGCCAACCAACATGCCCCATCTACACTGGTCCCGCCTGCGTTCGACCCACAATCCCTCTAAACCTATCCGATCTGTGCACTTGTCCAAATATCTTTAAAATGCTGTTATATTACCTGCCTCAAATATCTCCTTCAGCGGTTCAGTCCATACACCCACCCCCTTTTGTGCAAAAAATGTTGTTCCTCAGGTTCTCTCCCCCCTCAACTTAAACCTGTAACATCTGGTTCTTGATTCCCCTACTCTAGGCAAAAGACTCTGTGCGTTTACCAGATCTATTCCTCTCATGATTTTGTGTTGTTTTTGTTTACTACAATTTCTCGTCTTTGTTTTTGGACTGCCATACATTTTAATTTCCATATTATTCCTCTGGTAGCTTGCTAATGTAAATGTTCTTTTACTGTATTCAGTCTATGGTTGGAGGTGTGTGATCTATTATGTCATGCAGAATGGAGATGCTGAAGTTGAAATATTCACATAAACAGGTTAAAATAATTATGCTCCATCAGTCTGAAGAAGGGTCTCGACCCCAAACATTGCCCATTCCTTCTCTCCAGAGATGCTGCCTCACCCGCTGAGTTACTCCAGCATTTTGTGTCTACCATGCTCCTCAAGGTTCTGTCCTATTCAGTATCAACAGATAAAGTGGAAAATGTCAAAGCTGTAAGCTCAACACAATATGCACAACAAATCTCTGTTCCTGGTGATTACTGAGAAAGCCGTAAGAGGTTATCTCAGTGTGACATTTACTGAACAATAATCTGATCACTTGCTCAGTTAGGGGTCTGTCACACAACATTACAGACTTGATCCAAATGTGAACAACTGAATTCCTGAGCATGGGAGAGAATGATAATCCTTGATGTAGATGATATGTGCATGTACCTTTAACATAGTGACCTCACCACTACTAACCACTCCCCACATCACTGGTATAATTACAACCTTCCCACCCAGTTCTCTCTCTCTGGTTCCAGTGACAGACCATGGACAGCTAGGGCAGCAAAGTATGTGTATAATGTGTATTATGAATAAACAGTAGTAAAGATACAGTGCGTTATGATTCATCTTTACATGGTGTCAGCCTCGTACCCTTGCGCCTCCAGTTTATCGGGTTTTCTTTCTTTTGAACCGTTTTCCCATTTTGTTTTTTTTATCTCCCGTGCCATGGCCACTTCTTGCCGTAAACCCGATATGCTCGTCTTCGACTCGGACATTGTCCATCGGTGGGGTGTCTTTAGACGTGACTTTCAACACTACGTCACGATCGCCCACCCTGCTGCCACCGCTGCTACTCAGGCTTCCCTGCTTCTCAACCTGGCTGGTCCCGATGTCCTGGAACGGGCTGAGTCGTTTGTCTATGCTGCTGGTGAAGATGCTCGGGACCCGGTATGACTTATGGCTAAGTTTACCGCGATGTGCGACATCCCCACTAACTGCATCCTGGAGCGTTTTAAAATGTTCACCCGGCGTCAGCTCCCTGGAGAGTCAATCGGTAGCTACATCGCTGCGCTGCATCACCTGGCCAGGCGTTGCAGCCTGGACACGCTGACCCCCGATCAACTGACCCGGGACATTTTAGTGTATGGTCTTCAAGATGAAAAACTAAGGGCTGAACTTCTGCGGAAGCACGACCTGTCTTTAACCGAGGCTCTGCACGCCTCCCGCATGGCTGAGGCTGTCGCCTCGGTGGTGTCGTCTGCTGATCATGACATTAACTTTGCCAGTGTTGCTGGTCGCCGGCGAAACGCTGGCCCGCAACGACAACGGGGGTCCCCCGCGTCAGGGGGTAGCAGCCCACAGCGGTGCCCCAACTGCAACTTTACCTCCCACCAGTCTAATGTGTGCCCTGCACTGGG
Source organism: Malacoraja senta (assembly GCA_038087875.1). NCBI lineage: Eukaryota > Metazoa > Chordata > Chondrichthyes > Rajiformes > Rajidae > Malacoraja > Malacoraja senta. The sequence continues at coordinate 13,195,130 of CM075983.1, read as the reverse complement.
GAAAACGTGTAACTTTTGCAGGAAATTAAACCATTTCTCTGCAGCCTGTCGCTCCCGTGGGAAGCCAATTCCTGCTCCTCGCCGAATGTTAAACAACCTTGCTCGAGCTGATAGCGCACTTGGTTCACAGTGTGACGAACTCCCTTTGTCTGATTCGAGTTCCTCCCAGGGGAGACCAGCATATTTTCGGTGTTGGATGCACCTGCTCTGATAACGAACCCTTCGGTTCGCGTTACTGTCAACGGCTCGACCTTCACTGCCAAACTCGACACGGGGGCCGCGACCAATGTTATGTCAATAGGCCTCTTCAAGAAGATAAGGTCTGATGAGAAAGTCACTCTCGATCACTCCCTTTTGCATGCCTATGGGGGAGCCGTGCTCGTTCCAGTGGGGAGGGCTACCCTGCACTGCAAGGTACTGCATGCCGCTCAGCGCCCTCACTTTTTATATACTGGATACTAACGACATCACCCTGTTGGGTGCCCAGGCATGCCAGGACCTCGGCTTGGTCTTTTTCCACCGCGATATCCACCAGGTGCGGACCCTTATGGACCCCCTGCGCGAATACCCTGACCGTTTTGATGACAAGCTGGGCAAGCTGCCCTGCTGCTACAAGATCGTTGTCGACCTCGATGTTGAGCCTATGATCCGTCCACCACACCGCGTCTCCTTCGCCATGAAGGACAAGGTGGAGTCAACGCTGCTCGACATGGTTACCATGGGCATCCTGAAGGAGGTGAGCGAACCCACCCGGTGGGTCTCAACCATGGTTGTTGTGGCGAAAAAGGACAAGAGTGAAATTCGCATTTGCATTTGGGATATGCCTTTAGAATTCAAACATACATTCACTATAATAAAATAACAGGACCAAAAGATCAATTTGCACAAATAATCATGCAATATAGAAGACATCAGCAGGCCATTGGCCAGCAGGCCAATCATCAGTCTATTGTCAGTTTTTTTTAAATGTCCCACCTGCTCCCTAACTGTTTCGTTATTAGCCTAGGCTCCTTTCTTTCACCGTCCACTAAAATATGTCTATATTATTCACCTTACCTACTTAACTTGCCTATTTGCTGGGGTACCGAGAACCTTTTGCATAAGGGAATTTCTCCTGAATTCCTTGTTGTTTCAGAATTATATTTTATTCATGGGCTGTAATTTTGACCTGATGTGCTGGAGGAAACATTCTCAAGGGTCAAGGGTGTGTACTGTCATATGTCCCAAAATGAAATTATTTCTTGCTGCAGCACAACATATATGTAAACATAGTACTCTGAACCTGGATGTTAGTTTTCAGGATCCTATAACTTCTTCCCGATGTCAGGAGTGAAATGAGAATGTGACCGGCGTAATGTTGGTCTCTGATAATGCCGGCTGCCTTTAGAGGCAGTGACTGTTGAAGGTTCCTTCGATGGTGGGGAGGTCAGTACCTGTGATGGGCTGGGCAGCGTTCACCACTTTTTGTAGTCTTATTCGTTTCTGGGCATTCAAGTTGCAGACCCAGACTGTGATGCAACCAGTCAGTGTGCTCTCTGCTGTACACCTGTAGAAGTTCAGGAAAGTAGTTCTTGACATACCGAATCTGCTCAATCTTCAAAAATTTGAAACTTGCGACTCTCTCTGCCACCGTTCCTTCGATGAAGACAGGGTTGTGGATCCTTGTCCTTCCTCTTCCAAAGTCTACAATTAGTTCCTTGGTCATACCGACATTGAGAGCAAGGTTGTTGTTCTGGCATTATTTGGTCAGTCAATCTATCTCCCTCCTATACTCTGGCTCATCATCATCTGTAATTCGTCCAACAACGGTGATGTCGTCAGCAAACTTTAAGATGGATTTCGAACTGTGTCAGGCTACCCAATCGTGAGTGTAGAGTAGAGCAGGGGGCTGAGCACGCAGCCTTGCGATGCTCGTGCTGATAGTTATTGAGGAGGAGGTGTTGCTGCCAATTCATACAGATTATGGTCAGTTAATGAGGAAGTCTATCTCTACACTATCAAAACATTTTAGATTTTTTAATTTGTCCATTTAGCTAAACAAAGTATATTTAGTGTTTTAACTGCAATCAGCTGATTTTGCTCTCCATTCTACATATAATGAAGTACATAGTACCTCCAAGTATGGAATTTTAAGTTCAGCATAACTTTGAAGTTAAAGCTTGTTTCGCATTTGCGCTACACGGTGTTATGCAACACCACACTTAAAAAAACCCTCTGTAGGACATCTTTTAAATATTTCAGAACACCCAATATATTTTACAGTCAATTAGGTAGTTTGCATTCAAACACTGTTTTAATATAGGAAATGTGGCTACTAATTTGCATTTATCGAGTTCCAGTGTAACAAAGAATAGTCAAATATAACACTATGATTGTGGAATGAATATGAACCAGTATATTGTTGGTAACTTCCCAGTTTTACTTACAGTGTCCTTTTTGTGTGCTGAGACAGCAGACCAGGCCTCAGTTTAATATCTCATATGAAAGTCAACATTCCTGTTATTGCAGCAGTCTTTGAGTACTGTATTGGAGAATTGGCTTTTTCTTTACATATGTGGATTTCGATGTAAACTTTCTAAGTCAACCAAGATGCATCATTGGGTCCAATGATGATGCATTGTTTACTGACCAGCATTTGTATTCCAGTCCCCTTGCTCCTCCGCACAATTTGGATTCTTGCAAAATTGTAATAACTTCACACCTATTGAGGAAATTAATTTCATCTTGAAATCTGTTGCAGTTTTTCTTAGTATTAACTACAGTACTCTTCCATTAATATTTGCATATATAGAAAATGTGTTTTGACATCAGAGGCTAAATTATTGTAATTAATTGTGAGCAGCTATACTCCCAGCATTGATCTTCATGACTATCCAGTCTCCACCATTATTTTACTTGTTCACCAGACTGCATATTCTGAATTGGTTCAGTACAATATGCTGTATTTTCTTTTTGCAGACACTTTGAGATCTACATGGGGAAGATCGCCATACACAATTTGACCAGCTACATAAATCCCGTGCCTGCAAGCGCAGGTCAAAGGCTATCCTATGATGGGTGATCTGCACCTGAAATGCCAAAGCCTCTCCAACATGTAGAAGGCACAGCCAGGAGCGGGATATAATACTGATTGCTGAATTAGTGCAGGACCAACAGATCAAGGGTTTGCATTATCTAGGACAGTGTTTCCCAAAGTGGGGTACGAGTACCCCCAGTGTTATGTGAAATGTCTTCAGGGAGTACGCGGCAATTTTCACCCATGTACTACTGAAACATAGATTAATTGTTAGAAAAAACTGAGGTTACGAATTCTTTTATACATACATATTTGCAAATAAATTATATATATCGTATGAATTCTCCTACTCAAGTTGTGATAGCTGCTGCATTTGGGTAGTTTGCACACTCCCACGAGACAACTCATAAATTTTCGTTCAGCCTCACTTGCCCGAATGGTTTGCACTACATGTGCGTCAGCGACTAAGAAAGAGTAATCATATGGTCTTGGGTAAATGCTTTTCTAGCCCTTAATTCTCAATTATGGATCATTGGTTAAAATCTGGGTGCACAAAACGCACAAAAGAGATCAACAAAAAGATAGAAGTAGCCGCAGATAACGGGAAAAAGTCGATATATCTGGACCATATGAATGTAATGAAATTGAGAAGGGTGTGCCACTTGACATCTCTAAAGGACCAACTAAGAAGATGGCGAAGAAACTTCATAAATATGATGTAAATTACTTGGAATATGGATTTTCATTTACAGAGATGAAGATGAACCGGCTCCATTATGTGTAATTTGTCATAACAATTTAACAAATTAAGCCTTCCAACTTGAAGCGCCATTTTGAATCGAAACATATCGAATACAGAGACAAACCTGTGGAATTTTTCGAGAATAAACTTAAAGATTTTTTTAAAACTCAGAAAATAATGTGGGGCCTGACAGGAAGTGGGAATAAAAAAGCCTTATTAGCCTCACATATGGTGTCGCTTTTAATAGCAAAAAATGGAGCACCAGAGACAATTGGCGAAACTTTGGTCAAGCCTGCAGCAAAGGTAATGACAGAAGTAATGATCGGTATGGCGCAATAAGGTCTTTCGTTCGTATTTGGCTCTCAAATAATACTGTTCATCGAAGAATTACCGAAATGGCTGAAAATATAAAACAAATATTATTGTTCGACATCCGTCAGAATCGTTATTATGCATTACAGGGGGACGAATCTACTGACATTGCGAATTTTGCAAATCTTTTGGTGTTCGTTAGGTATGAAAAAGACCAAAAACTTCATGACGACCTTTTATTTTGCCAACCTTTGCCAGAACATACAACTGGAGAAGAAATCTTTAACATTATGGATGAATTTATGCAACAAAACAAACTTGATTGGAAGCGTTGCGTTGGAATAAGCACAGACGGAGCGAAGCCCATGGTCGGATCTAAACAAGGGCTTGTTTCAAGGATTCAAAGTATTGCACCAGATGCAAAATCGACACATTGTTGCATACACAGAGAGGCTTTGGCTACACATATGATGTCTGCAGACCTAAAAAAAGTTCTAGACGAAGCAATGAAATCATATTAAAGAACGTCCGTTAAATGCCCGTCTTTTCTCACAACTGTGCGAAGAAATGGGTAGTAATCATACGCAACTTTTTTTCCATACCAAGGTACGTTGGTTTTCTCGTGGAAAAGTGTTGACTCGTTTATTTGAACTACTGGTTTTTCGTAATGAAAGCTTTGAATTGAAAGAATGTTTACAAGACTGGAGATGGCTCTGTCAATTAGCATATCTGGCAGACATATTTTCTGTTTTAAATAATCTTAATTTGTCCTTACAAGGCAAGGAAATGTCTATATTTCACGTTCAAGATAAGGTGAGCACCACAATGGCTAAATTGAAGTTGTGGCAAAAGCGAGTTGTTAATGAAGTGGACTCTTTTCCATCTCTTCATGAATTACAGACAGGTTCGAGCGAACAAATTGAAGACGGTGTGATGATTATTATAATACAGCATTTACAGAGTTAACAAATTAATCTAGAAAAGTATTTCCCTGAATTAGACATAGATATTGAGTGGATAAGATACCCATTCAACATAAATCAATCAGTCTGAAGAAGGGTTTTGGCCCGAAACCTTGCCTATTTCCTTCGCTCCAGTGATGATGCTGCACCCGCTGAGTTTCTCCAGCATTTTTGTCTACAATCAGTGCCAAAAGGTCTGTCACAAACAGAAGAACAACGTTTGGAAATAGCTTCTGAAGGATTCTTAATAAACAAATATAAAGAGAACACATTATCTTCATTTTGGTTACAAACACAAAATTAATTTCCAGAATTGTCAGATAAAGCCGTAAAGTTCATTTTTCCATTTCCAAGCTCATACCTGTGTGAAGTTGGATTTTCGGCCCTTGTGGACATTAAGACGAAGAAGAGGAACCGCATATTAGATGTCAAACCGCAACTGAGGTTGAGATTTATTTATTTACATTTATTTATTGATGTGGATAGAGAACTGGCTGGCAGACAGGAAGCAAAGAGTAGGAGTAAACGGATCCTTTTCACAATGGCAGGCAGTGACTAGTGGGGTACCGCAAGGCTCAGTGCTGGGACCCCAGCTAATTACGATATATATTAATGATTTGGACGAGGGAATTGAATGCAACATCTCCAAGTTTGCGGATGACACGAAGCTGGGGGGCAGTGTTAGCTGTGAGGAGGATGCTCGGAGGCTGCAAGGTGACGGATAGGCTGGGTGAGTGGGCAAATGCATGGCAGATGCAGTATAATGTGGATAAATGTGAGGTTATCCACTTTGGTGGCAAAAAAACAGGAAAGTAGACTATTATCTGAATGGTGGCCGACTAGGAAAAGGGGAGATGCAACGAGACCTGGGTGTCATGGTACACCAGTCATTAAAAGTAGGCATGCAGGTGCAGCAGGCAGTGAAGAAGGCGAATGGTATGTTAGCATTCATAGCAAAAGGATTTGTGTATAGGAGCAGGGAGGTTCTACTGCAGTTGTACAGGGTCTTGGTGAGACCACACCTGGAGTATTGCTTACAGTTTTGGTCTCCTAATCTGAGGAAAGACATTCTTGCCATAGAGGGAGTACAGAGAAGGTTCACCAGACTGATTCCTGGGATGTCAGGACTTTCATATGAAGAAAGACTGGATAGACTCGGTTTGTACTCGCTAGAATTTAGAAGATTGAGGGGGGATCTTGTAGAAACGTACAAAATTCTTAAGGGGTTGGACAGGCTAGATGCAGGAAGATTGTTCCCGATGTTGGGGAAGTCCAGAACAAGGGGTCACAGTTTACGGATAAGGGGGAAATCTTTTAGGACCGAGATGAGGAAAACATTTTTCACACAGAGAGTGGTGAATCTCTGGAATTCTCTGCCACAGAAGGTAGTTGAGGCCAGTTCATTGGCTATATTTAAGAGGGAGTTAGATATGGCCCTTGTGGCTAAAGGGATCAGGGGGTATGGAGAGAAAGCAGGTACAGGATACTGATCAGCCATGATCATATTGAATGGCGGTGCAGGCTCGAAGGGCCGAATGGCCTACTCCTGCACCTATTTTCTATGTTTCTATGTTTCTAAGGGTAATTGAGGATGGGTTAGAAATTCTGGCATTGCCAGTGACAATCATTTCAAAAAATTAACATTTAACTCACAATTTATTAAAATAATCAAAAGCAGACTGTACAGTGGGAACGATGTGAGGGAAAAATAAAGAAGAAAGCAGAAAAAAAAGAGAGTCCAAGTAAACATAAAATTGGGACGAGATTGATTCACTGGGTAGGAATCTACTTTTCAGACACATTGGTCTCCCACAGGGAAACGCGTTCAGCCACAAATTTAAAGGTTAAAAGTTACAAAATTATCTTCTATTTATTCAGATTGATCTTTGTAATCTTCACTTGCGGAACAAGCATTCCACAAAATGATAATCGAGAATTAAAAGTATACAGTACAGTGTTTCCTTATCTATGCAAATCTAGAGATTTACATAGAACTCTGGAGGAACATGTTAGTTAAATATGTAGGAAGGAACCACAGATGCTGGTTTAAACCGAAGATAGGCACCAAAAGCTGGAGTAACTCTGCAGGTCAGGCAGCATCTCTAGAGAAAAGGAGTAGGTGACATTTCAGGTCAAGATTGGAAGTGGGGTTTTGACTCAAGGGTCACCTATTCCTTTTTTCCAGAGATGTTGCCTGGCCCACTGAGTTACTCCAGCTTTTGGTGTCTATGTTAGTTAAATAGTATGGCTCACTGTTTTTAGAAAAGTAGTAAACGTATAATGTAGAAACATAGAAAATATGTGGAGTAGGCCATTCGGCCCTTCGAGCCAGCACCGCCATTCAATATGATCATGGCTGTTCATCAGTACCCCGTTCCTGATTTCTCTCCATATCCCTTGATTCCGTTAGCCCTAAGAGCTATATCTAACTCTCTTGAATACATTGAATACATGTACAAAATAGTTTCTTATTGAAGTGAATGTGTTGCATAATTCACTGAAAAATAATAATGTAAAAAATGATATTTACCTTTGATCAGTAAACCATCCTTGCTTGAAAATATAGAACTCCAATTGCAAAACTAGCAGAACTGCAAAATTTATTAGAATTTGGTTCAATATCAACGAACGAAAACAATGTTCTATCAATGAAGGAATTCAGAAGGCTGTGGAGGCCAAGTGAATGGATATTTTTTAAGGCAGAGATTGATTAGTATGGGTGTCAGAGGTTATGGGGTTGGGAGGAAAAGATAGATCAGTCATGATTGAATGGCAGAGTAGACCTGATGGACCGAATAGCTCAATTCTGCTCCTATCACTGATGAAACGAGACTAATGACGATAATTTGCAATTATTCCAGAGAATTTTTACTTTTTCACACAAAGGATGGTGGGTGTATGGAACAAGCTGCCAGAGGAGGTAGTTGAGGCAGGGACTATCCCAACATTTAAGAAACTGTTAGACAGGCCGGTGTGGGCAAGTTGGGCAGAAGAGCCTGTTTCCACACTGTAGAGTCACATGCTATGACTCTAAGTAGGTATGTTACAATACTTACTTTCAGCGGCGCTGCAATTCTGCCACTGGCCGTGTGCGCGATTTTGGCGCCTTTGAGGGGGGGGGGCGGGGTTAAAACACGGGTTTCTCCTACCTTGTCCTGTATTATATTTCGTTGGAGTGCCAGCGTTTGCTGAAAAATCGTTCCGACGGGCTTTTTGTGTATTTTTTATTTTTATTCGATCGACAATGTCAGCGCTGGAGTTATTTTAAAAACAGCTTCGAAAGCCGTCAACGCCGACAACGGTGACGGATTTCACGCACGGGACAGGTAAACATTATGTTATATTGTGAATTCTTGTGTGAATGTTATTTGGACACTTAGGCTATTTAAAATGTTAATCTATTCTTAATAAATTGATAGATGTTTAGATCTAGCAATTGAATTTTGTAATTAGCTACAATTAGGTAACTAAGTAATTATATGCTTTAATTTCATGTCATCTAAGTGAGATTTGTTTCAGAATGCTTCAATCTATAATAACTGAAAATTTCTTTCAGTTCTCTTAATTTTTAAGAAAGTTATGGGCTTTTGACTGTCCTCGATCACAGCTTTTGTGTTAAGTCAATGGAAAAGCAATAGGGAACAAGATGCTAATTTCCGAGTATGAAAATGGCCATAACTTTTTTAATACTGAAGATATGAAAGTGAATTAGGTGTCAAATTAAACTTCTTTTTATGCTTTATCTGATGGGATAAATTACAGACTTTATTTTTAAAATCTCAAAATTCTGTAACATTGCTACTCCAAGCAATTCGTTTTTTTTTCTTGTTTGTTGATTTAGCAATGTTTACATAGAAAATATGTGCAGGAGTAGGCCCTTCGAGCTAGGTCCGCCATTCAATATGATAATGGCTGATCATCCAAAATCAGTACTCCGTTCCCTGCTTTCTCCCCATAATCCCTTGATTCTAGCTTGATTTCGTAACTAGATCGCTAGCTGAATGTGAGTGGGTGGATATAACGTGTGGAAGTGCCCGCCCGCACTGAGTGAAGGCAGAGCACATGCGAGCCGACCAGCGGCGGAGGCAGCGCTCGGCCCGCTGGCTGAGAGGCAGCGGCCTGACCAATAGGATGCCAGCCGCTGAATCCGCCCTTTATGACGCCACAGCCCTCTCCCATTATCCGACCAATGAACGGGCGAGAGGGAGAGAAACCAGCAGCAAGTTCGGTTTCCAAAGTTAGGTTGAGGCGAGCGATATTTCCCAGCGTCCTCTGCGCGCGCTCTTCGCGGCTTTCGGTCGTTCGTCAGAAGCGCAGTGGCCTGAAATCTGAGGTAAAAAAATCAAATTCAACCAAAAACACCCCCTGAACTAAAATCTACACCCTCTTGGTTGAACACCGGGTGCGCGAAAATATTTACAATCTGAAAGAAAATCGAAAATTCGACGCTGAGATCAATCGCGCGGGTGGCGGGATTTTTTTTTTGTTTCCGTTAAATTTTCAGGCTTGGTTTTTTTTTGTCCTTTTCTCCCCCCCCCCCCTCTCCTCCAGAAATCATGCAGGATCACATTCAGAAATCCGGCGGTCGCAACCGCTCCGATATCAACAGCCCACGGAAGAGGGATTACCGTCAGGAGCAAGGGTCGGGGCCGGGCGGCGCCGCCAACAACCACCATCACCAGCAACAACAGGCCTCGGCCCGACATGGCGATCGGGCCTCCGCCGCCGCCCCCACCGGGGCCGGCATCACCGTCGACATGACCAATTTCCGCAAGCCCGGCGAGAAGACCTACACCCAGCGCTGCCGCCTCTTCGTCGGCAACCTGCCCAACGACGTGAGCGACGACGAGTTCAAAAAGATGTTCGAGAAGTATGGGGAGCCGTCCGAGATATTCATCAACAAGGATAAAGGCTTCGGCTTCATTCGTCTGGTGAGTGCGGCCGCCTCGGTCTTTGTTCTCCGCCCCTCCCCCATCCATCCACCCACCATTTCGTGCATGTGAAGGAAGCCTCTTTCCCGGCGTGTGTAAACCGTTCACGGCATTACACGCTTGGGTTTAATTAAAAAAAAATTAACGTTTTTAACACTCATTTTTCCGCCAGTTAATTTCGAAACGTCACATGCAAAGTCTAAAGAAGGAGGGTCACCCATTCCTTCTCTCCATCGATGCTGTCTGTCACGCTGAGTTACTCCCACATTTTGTTTCTATCTTGTTCAAGAAGGAACTGCAGATGTTGGAAAATCGAAGGTAGACAAAAGTGCTGGAGAAACTCAGCGGGTGCGGCAGCATCGATGGAGCGAAGGAAATAGGCAACGTTTCAGGCCGAAACGTATTTCCTTCGCTCCATAGATACTGCCACACCCGCTGAGTTTCTCCAGCACTTTTGTCTACCTTTTGTTTCTATCTAAAGGGTCTGGGGTTGGGATAAGAAGACTTCGTTAAGTAGGGGTGGGTTGATTACACGGATTACTAGCATTTTGTGTCTACCTTTGGTGTAAACCAGCATCTGCAGTTTCTTCCTACACATGCAAAGGGAACTGGGGACCCTGAAGAAGGGAGACACAAGGGAGAAACTGCAGATGCTACTTTACCAAAAAGGACACAAATTGCTGGATTAACTCAACTTATCAGGCAGCATCTCTAGACGACATGGATAGGTGACGTTTGGTATCTGGACTGGTCTGAAGAAGGGTCCCGACTTGAAAAACATTGCCTATCCAACTGTGCTGCCTGACCTGCTGAGTTACTCCAACACTTTTTTTCCTTTATTTTTACACCGAAAAAGGGCCCTGACCCAAATCATCGTCTGTCCATTCCCTGCAGAGATGCTGCCTGATGCTTCAACAATTCGTGTTTGTAAAGGGAACTGGTGGGTTTCAGCTTTACAATTCTCAGGGCAAGGTGATTTGACCAAGGGCTAAAGATTATTTTGCAATGTTAGTATCCAGTAAAAAAAAAACCATTTCAGGCAACACTAATATTTTGTAACTGATCAAAAAAAAATTGCTAATTAAATTATTTGGATGTATGAATAAGGCAACATCCAGAAGAATTGTCATTGGTCATATTTCCCTCCACATATACAGCTTAATTTGTTGAGTTCCTCCAGTGGTTGATTTTTGTTCAAACAATATGATCAGTTCTGTTGGCAGGATGGGGATATTTTCAGATGTGGTAATTGTTTTTTTTTTCAATGTTGGGAGAGAGACTTTCAATTTCTAATTTTTGTCTGACTTGTTTTACAAAAGGTAGCCCTTGGGATCTGTTCTGCCATTCAGCTAAGATTGTGACAGATCTACCTGAGTTGAATTTTCCCACACCATCTTGAAATTGGTAGCCAAAATGTTACCTTAATTTTGTTCTTGTAATATCATTGCTGAGGTGACCTGTTGTCTTGTCAAACACATTTCATTGTACCGTTGACCCTGTGTTAACCTACATATGACAAATAAAACTGAACTGAACAATGTAATCAAGGACCATTTTCCCCCTTGTAATTCCCCTTTCTCTACTCCCATTGGGCAAAAGATATAAAAGCCCAAAACTTCTTCGCTGCTGCTGAACGGTCTTTAGACTTTTAGAGATACAGTGGGGAAACGGGTCCTTCGGCCCACCGAGTCCGCACCGACCTGCAATCATCCCACGCACAAGCACTCTCCAACACACAGGACAATTTACCAATTAACCTACAAAACCTGTATGCCTTTGGAGTGTGGGAGAAAACCAGAGCACCCGGTGAAAACCCACACGGTCACAAGGAAAACGTACAAACTCCGTAGACAAGATTGAACCTGGTCTCTGGCGCTGTAAGGCAGCAACTCCACTGCTGTGGCACAGCCGCCAAGCGAGCCAAGCTAACACGCACTTGATCTTACAACCTACCTCATTGCAGACCTTCTACTTTTTACTCTAGCGATAACACTGTTCTGCACTCTGATATTTTACTGAATCTCAGGTACATGATATTAATTCACCAATGCTGAGATATTCCACAATTCCATAAAATTCTGAAAATTTATTTCTACTCTAATGATTTAGATGCCGTAGATCAAAGATCCTATAGCAAGCAAGATAGTGCACTCCTGCTAAAACCAATGGGCTGACGTATAGTACGCAACGGAGCGGAACGTCGGCCATTTCAGTAAACCCGACCCAACTTTGTTTATCCCTCTTGCAGTGTAATCAGCGTTGCGGGGTGACAGTTTGTGTGTCTGATATAGTGTTAGATTCATGATTCTGTTATTTTTTGTTAATGATTAATATGTTAATAAATTATAATAGTTAAATTTATTTTTTAATGTTTTGGATTCAAAGCCCTGGGATTGGGATCGGACTGTAATAATAATAATAATAATAATTCATTTTATTTGCTGGCGCCTTTCTAACACCCAAGGACACCTTACAAGGCATAGAATCACAAAAATACAAAACACATAATCGGAATAAATTAAATATAAAAACACCACAGTACACAAATCAAGGACAGAATTCAATTACAAAAGCACAAAAAGAAATTAAGAAACACACTGTGCAAGGGTGGAGGGGGCACTGAGGGCAAAGAGGCTGTGCCCACATGGCAGTATAAAAGGGGAGACCTTTCCAATCCACGCTTCCCTCTTTCTGTCTCCGCTGTGCCTTTTAAAAATTGGTTGTTTATTTTTTCCGCAAAAAGAGAAAGGCGGAGTGAGTGATAGTGAAGGGCTGAAGCTTGCACCGACCGAGTGAGCGAGCGAGTGTAGCCCAAGGAAAGTCTGCCTGCTCCCCACCCCTTTCTGCCCCAACAAATAACAAATGTAGCTTGCAAGATGCTGAGACCTGCGAACGGGGAGCAGCTGCACGCTGTGAATTATGTGGAGGACAAACTGGATTCAATCGAGTCTCTGCCTTTCGATCTCCAGAGGATCGTTTCTCTGATAAGGGAAATTGATGCTCATTACCAAGGTAAGAACTAGGGTACGAGCCCGACCACCACCAAACTGCTGCAGCACTGGGGCGGGCCGAACAAAAGAGCCGTTCCAGCACTCAGACATTTTGGCAGAAAGAGGAATAAAGGTCCGACAGTCAGCGACGCAGAGAAGTAGTGAAGAGCAGACCGGTCCGGAGTTTGGGAGCGTGATGGGGGAAGAAACCGAAGGGCCGTCTGTTCTCGGCTTCGGATCTCATGCCCGCCCTCTTCCCCCCCGTCAGTGAGTCTCTTTAATGGGGCAGAGAGAAAATGAGAAGAAGATTTTTACCGAACATCTTTGGATTTTTATGAGGATGTTTCTGTGACCGGCTTCCGTCTCCGTACTAGTATCCAAAGATTGCTATGGGATCTTTGCTCAGCTATGGCGGAGACGCAAGCCTGTTACGGAAATGGGGCCGAAGATTACCCATGAATCTGCCCATGACCCTACTACGTCTTTTTTCGTCGAGTGGGCTATCTTGCTTGCTAAGGATCTTTGCCGTAGATTGCCAGGGTAAAAAATCCACCTTCTAAGTGAAGAAATGTGGTAGTATTTTATTACTAAATGGTTCTGGTCTCCTCACTTGAAATATTCACCCTGTCAAGCCCCATGAGAATTTCATAATTTTCAATGAAGTCACCTTTCATTTTTATGAACTAGAGAAAACCGGTTTAGAATGCTCAATCTCCTCATCCTGCAAACCAGCCATTCCAGGAATCTTCATTATGCTTCCTTAAGGCAAGTATAAACATTTTTATGTAAGGATATCAGAATAGTACACTGTACTCCAGGTGTGGTCTTGCTGAGGCTCTTAATTACGGCGGGGTGCCTTTAATCCTGTTCTCAAACCTCCTGTAATAAAGGTCATCATAACTTTTCCTTCTGGTTGCTCACTTTGCTTACATGTTAACAATGTGATTTTATTTTTGATTTTCACACAATAGATCCGATGAACAACTTTTCTTGGTCTACTCACTATCACTACATTAATGAATGTTTTTTAATCCACATTGCGGATGCGTATTGTGAATAAATAGGACGTGAGCATTGATCCCCGTGGCACCAATCCATTTACAGCCAGCCAGCTTGAGAAAGATTTGTTGAGTCGTGTTTTTCAGAAAGAACAATGCGAATCAATAATTCTATCAACTTTTCAATCCAATTTCATGTCACCCATTCCTTCGCTCCACATAGATGCTGCCTTTCTCCAGCTTTTTGTTTACCTTCTATTTTTCCAGCATCTGCAGTTCTTTCTTAAACTTTTCAATCAATGTCAGTATATTACCTCAATTTCATGCATTCTAATCTTGTTGGCCAATCTGCGTGGAATTTACTTTTTGAAAACATTCTGAAAATCGAAATATATCACATCCTCTGGATCCAATTTACCATTTCTACAAGGCCCTTTGAATGGATTACAATAGTTTAATGAAGCATGATTTCCCTTCCGGAAATCAATATTGACTCCTCTGTCCTAGTGGTACCTAGGTATTTTATTATAAATTACAACATTTTATATACTACTGATGTTAGATGAGCAGGTTCATAGTTTTTTTAACTTCTCACATGGTCTTCCTTTTCCTTTCCATCTTGCTGTAGAAGTTATTTTTCTTACTCTGAGGGGGAGAGAGGTGTGGGGGAGGGCTGGAGGGGGAAGGGGGGGAGAGAGAGGAGGGAGGGCGGGACAGGTGGAGGGGAGCCAGGCGAGTGAGTGGGCTGCGAAAAGCGGAGATAGCCCGGGGAGAGCGAGAGAGTGTACAGGGCCCGACTCTGGAAACCCGGAGCGGTTGGCAGCGGGGGGAAGTAGCGGTTAGCAGCGGGAGGGAGGGGGCATGACTTCACTCGCTGCGCAGGCCGCGAGGAGAAAGTTCTTCAAAGCTCGTGACCTCGGGATCTGCAGAACTTGCTTGTTCTTTCTGCGCCTTTTGAAGAAGGGGGGGTGGTGACGTAACTCGTGGAAAACAACGCCTGCTTTTGACAGCAGTTGGCAACAGCTGCTTTAATCCAGAGCCGGGGGGCGGGGCCACGAGCAAAGGCATTGTGACGTCATCAGCTGGCCAGCGGTTAGATCTTTTTTTAAAGTCTGATTTGTGAACAATTTTAGTGAAAAACTCGAGAAATGATTAACCAAATTGCTATTTTGGGAAACTTTAAAACCCTTCCTTTGATTTTTGTACAATCTTCCACGTTAAACGCTATCTGATCAAGTATGTGAAGATCAACACAAAAAGCTGGAGTAACACAGTGGGACAGGCAGAGAAGGAATGGGTGACGTTTCGGGTCGAGACCCTTCTCACATTAACCTTTTTGAATGATGCTTAATACCTATTCTCCATTTTCTAGTTTGAGGCTCTATTTAAATCAGCATTCTTTCTTTAAGGGTTTCTCGATGACCATTGCTTTTTGGGCTTTATTTCCTTTGCACAAATCACTGGTATCTGTGTGTGAAATCTGGTGGGTCCTTGTTACCTAACTTGAGTTTCAAAGTAACATTAGCAAATTTGCAGATGACACAAAGCTGGGTGGCAGCGTGAACTATGAGGAAGATGTTATGAGAATGCAGGTTGACTTGGACAGGTTGGGTAAGTGGGCAGATGCATGGCAGATGCAGTTTAATGTGGATAAATGTGAGGTTATCCACTTTGGTAGCAAAAACAGGAAGGCAGATTACTATCTAAATGGTGTCAAGTTAGGGAAAAGGGGAAGTACAACGGGATCTGGAGGTCCTTGTTCATCAGTCAATGAAAGTAAGCAGGCAGTGAAGAAAGCGAATGGCATGTTGGCCTTCATAACGAGTTGAATATTGGAGCAAAGAGGTCCTTCTGCAGTTGTATAGGGCCCTAGTGAGACCACACCTGGAGTATTGTGTGCAGTTTTGGTCCCCTAATATGAGGAAGGACATTCTTGCTATTGAGTGAGTGCAGCGTAGGTTTGCAAGGTTAATTCCCGGGATGCTGGGACTGTCATGCTGAGAGAATGGAGTGGCTGGGCTTGTATTCTCTGGAGTTTAGAAGGATGAGAGGGAATCTTATTGAAACATATAAGATTATTAAGGGTTTGGACACGCTAGAGATAAGAAACATGTTCCCGTTGTTGGGGGAGTCCAGAACCAAGGGCCACAGTTTAAGAATAAGGGGTAAGCCATTTAGAACGGAGACGTGGAAACACTTTTTCGCACAGAGATATGCGAGTCTGTGGAATTCTCTGCTTCAGAGGGCGGTGGACGCCGGTTCTCTGGATACTTTCAAGAGGGAGCTAGATAGGGCTCTTAAAGATAGCGGAGTTGAGGGAAGGCAGGAACGGGGTACTGATTGGGGATGATCGGCCGTGATCACATTGAATGGCGGTGCTGGCTCGAAGGGCTGAATGGCCTACTCCTGCACCTATTGTCTATTGGCTACAGAGTTTGAGCATTGCTTCTCTTATATATATATTTTGTGCCTCTTATTAAATAACCCACTTTCAAATGTGGGCAACATTACTTCTCTTTATTAAAAAGCTGTTCAAGTACTTCACTGGCAAAACATGGAACTGCCTGAAAGTAATGACATGTGGATGTGATAATGTAGGTGGTATTTGGGTGCTTGCCTTCCTTTCCCGAACTATTGAAATTAAGGGCTGGGAAGCCATGTTGCAGGTATACAAAACATTGGTTCGAAGATGCTTGGTGTATTATATACATTTCTGTTCAACACATTACAGGAAGGATGTCATGGCAATAGCTAGTGCAGCAGAGTTGAACCAGGATGTTGGTGAAAAAGAGGGCTGTAGTAGGAGTGTAAAGGATGAGTTTATTGTTGCTGGAATGTAGGAGGTTGTCCTTACAGAAATATGGATATAATTATGAGGGATATAAATGGGATAGAGACAAAGTGAGTAACTCAGTGGGACAGGCAGCATCTCTGGAGAGGAATGGGTGATGTTTTTGGTCGAGACCCTTGTGAGATTCTTTTCCCCAAGGATAGCAGTGTCTAAAAGTAGAGATCCCATGTTTAAGGTGAGAGGCGAGGAAAGGAGATTTAGGGGGTACTATTTTCACCTAAAGGGTGGTGGTTTCAGGATCAAGCAACCAGAACAGTTGATAAAGACAACACAATTATAATATTTAACAGTTATTTGGACAGATACTTGGATAGGAAGGTTTGGGCGGAAAATTGATCAAATGCACTGAAATGGGATTAGTATACAGTGCTGAAGAAGGAACTGCAGATGCTGGAAAATCGAAGGTACACAAAAATGCTGGAGAAACTCAGCGGGTGCAGCAACATCTAAGGAGCGAAGGAAATAGGCAACGTTTCGGGCTGTAACCCTTCTTCAGACTGATGGGGGGTGGGGAGAAGAAAGGAAAAAGGCGGAGGAGGAGCCTGAGGGATGGGAGGAGACAGCCCGAGGGCTGAGGAAGGGGAGGAGACAGCAAGGGCTAACAAAATTGGGAGAATTCAATGTTCATGCCCCCAGGGTGCAGACTCCCCAAGTGGAATATGAGGTGCTGTTCCTCCAATTTCTGGTGTTGCTCGCTCTGGCCATGGAGGAGACCCAGGACAGAGAGGTCGGATACGGAATGGGAGGGGGAGTTGAAGTGCTGAGCCACCAGGAGGTCAGGTTGGTTATTGCGGACCGAGCGGAGGTGTTCGGCGAAACGATCGCAAAGCCTCCGCTTGGTCTCGCTGATGTAGATCAGCTGACATCTAGAGCAGCGGATGCAATAGATGAGGTTGGAGGAGATGCAGGTGAACCTCTGTCGCACCTGGAACGACTGCTTGGGTCCTTGAATGGAGTCGAGGGGGGAGGTGAAGGGACAAGTGTTGCATCTCTTGCGGTTGCAAGGGAAAGTGCCCGGGGAGGGGGTGGTACGGGAGGGAAGGGAAGAATTGACAAGGGAGTTACGGAGGGAGGGGTCTTTGCGGAAGGCAGACACGGGGTGAGATGGGAAGATGTGGCGAGTGGTGGGGTCACGTTGGAGGTGGCGAAACTGACGGAGGATTACTTGTATGTGATGGCTGGTGGGGTGAAAGGTGAGGACTAGGGGGACTCTGCCCTTGTGAGTGGGGGGATGGGGAGAGAGCAGTGTTTCGGGGTATGGAAGAGACCCTGGTGCAAGCCTCCCTCATCTATGGTGGAGGAGGGGGGGAACCTTATGGAAGAGACCCTGGTGCGAGCCTCATCTATGGTGGAGGAGGAGGAACCAGTGTACAGTTTAGTATACAATAGTACAATTAGACACTCCGGGCCGCTGAGAGTGTTCACCCGATGCCAGAATTCCATCATCCGGCGAGAGGGCCTGAGGCATCGGGCTGCTGTAGCGGCAACTGCAGAGGCCTCAATAGGCCCCGACTATGGGTGAACTGGGGATGGGACTGGACTTTGCTGACTTCCCCCACAGTGGGAACCATTGTGGGGGGATGTTTTTATGTTGTTGTTAAATTCTTGGATGTTATCTTTATTTGTGTGCTGCATGGCAAGTCAAATTTCACTGCACCAATTGGTGTATGTGACAATAAACGTTTATCTATCTATTATCTATCTACAAATTAGTATACAGTGCCCTCCATTGTACAATTTTTATAAAAATGGTCTTTAATAAAATTTGACAATGTGCACTTTAACCACGTGTGGAGTACAGAGGCAAGTAAATAAATGGTGGGTCTTTGTCCCAAACATTATGGAGGGCACTGTAGATAGGTATTACGGTTAGCATGGACGAGGGAGGCTGAAGGGGCCCGTGTAAGTGTTGTGAAATTTTATGATTCAATAAGTAGGTGACTCATTCTTAAGTAGGGACCCCCTAGTTCCAGGTTCACCAGCAAGAGAAAACACCACATTCCCCTGTCTAGATCCCTCAGGATATAAAGTGATAAGGAATAGGAGTAGATCTAGGCCATTCGGCCCATCAAGTCTACTCTGCCATTCAATCATGGCTGGTCTATCTCTCCCTCTTAACCTCATTCTCCTGCTTTCTCCCCATAACCTTTGATACCTGTTATGTACATGCTTAAATGATAGTTAGACACAAAAACCTGGAATAATTCATCTATGGAGTAAAGGAATAGGTGACGTTTCGAGTCGAGAACCCCCCTCTCCCATCAAATCAAGTCCCTTCACGCTTGTTTAGGGGACACCAGACTAGCCTGTCCAACTTTCCTCATAAACAGCTCACCCATTCCATATTAAAGTCAAATTTAACAGATAAACTGACACCTCAATGACTTTGTGAATCTCAATATAGCAATTAACAACGTTTTCACATCAACCATTGTTTTAACATCAACAAAAGGGATGTGGAGCAACAGCTATTGCTGCATGTAAATATCAAAGGTGAGAGGGCATGGTGGAGAACACACTTGGCATTTCTTTTGTGCATTCGTTAGAGTTGCTTCAACACATGAACATCTTGGCCTGGATTTTCAGTTTGAGGTCAGCTGCTTGTGATTGTTGCAGATTAATCTACTACATTAAAGAGGCTCTTTCACAATGAGGACTTCCAACAGGACCTACCACACATAAATGTCATCCCTCTCGGTGTGGTGAGAAGACAGGAAGAATCTTGCGCCCAAAATTGTTGAAAAAACATTAAAACCTGATTAACAGACACAAGTAACTGCAGATAATAGTTCACAACTAAAGGCAGCATCTCTGGAGAACAAGGCCGGATTAGCACGCAACAAAAGTTTTTCCCTGTACCTTTGTACACATGACAATAAAATAAAACTGAACTGAACATAGGTGAAATTTTGTGTTAGAACCCATATACAAGTTGGCGGGCGGAGAAAGCGGGAACAGAAGTTGGGATGGGACAAAGCCAGGCAAGTAATGGAGATGTAGATACAAGGAGCTGCAGATGCTAGTTTACAAATAAATACAATGTTTACAATTTACAGAGTTTACAAATAAAGACTGATGCAACCTGGCCTACTAAGTTACTCCTGTGTACTGTCTTTATTTTAAAGTAACTCTTTGGTCTTTGAGAGTAAGATAAATCAATCTTTATGTAGACCAATCATCCTGATGTGAATGTATCTTGTGGGAATGACGTGTGTTCTTCTCTATACTCTGTAAATTGTAACGTGTTTGTAATCAGTGTGAACAATGTATTTTTATTTGCTCATTTTGTGGCCACTCATGGTTCTACAGGCATACTATGATTGCATTGACTTAAGAAAAATAAAGGTCTTCATCAATTACGCAAGCATCGGTCTTAAATTCTCCAAACTAGGGCGTGTACATTTATGTACAGATTTACAGATTTGGCCCAATCATGTCAACACACTGGTTTTGTTGCAAATTTTCGACAAGTGGTTCTTGATGGTGATTACTGATTAGAGTGTTTGTTACTTTTCAATGACTTGCTACCCCTATTCCTGCTTTAGGCCGTGCCCTTAAGGACATTATGGATTGGTTGTGTTCTTAGGAAGTGGTGCACAGCACGATTTTGCATTACACAAAGCCATGTTATCTACTTGTGTCCATAAAAGCAAATTGGAAAAAAAAAATCTTTTACTAGCTTTATCTACTTATTCCATATAAATTCTGATGGAATCAATTTTATTCTATATCACAAATTTTTAGGAAATGATTTGTGATTTCTGCATTAGCGAATTTCCATTGCCCAAACAGCTGCATCACAGTCGCCTGTATAGATCTTTTGAGGAACTTAAATTCTCTATGCAAACTAAGATTAGGAGTAAAAATGGAAAAAAAACTAGTTATAAATTTAAAATTAAAACCAAAAATGCTCAAAATATTCAGGGTAGACAAAAATGCTGGAGAAAATCAGCAGCCGAGGCAGCATCTATGGAGTGAAGGAATGTGACGTTTTGGGTCAAGACCATTCTTCTGACTGATGTGGGGGTGGGTAGGTGGGAAGAAGAAAGGAAGAGGCGGAGACAGTAGGCTGTGGGAGAGCTGGGATGGGGAAGGAGGGAGAAAGCAAGGACTACCTGAAATTGGAGAAGGCAGTGTTCATACCGCTGGCCATTGCTCACCCACTGAGTTACTCCAGCATTTTTGTTCTCCTTCGATTTTTCCAGCATCTGCAGTTCTTTCTTAAGCAAAATATTCAGGGGGTCAGGCTGCATCTTCTGGAAGAGAGATGGGGCTAACATTTGTATACCCTCCATCAGGGTAAAAATGGAACAATGAAATTCTTACAGGCTTATTAACTTTTGTGAAACCTAGTCAATGTGTTCTGGATAGCTGCTTTATTTCTCCTTTCTAAATACGATCCATTTACTTTTTTCCATACTGATAGAATCCTGTCTCAATTTGGTATGTTGAAAAAATAGATGCTTGAACTTTCTCACTTGCCACTTATAAAAGGTTTAATAGCCCTGTCCCACGGTACGAGTTCATTCCAAGAGCTCTCCCGAGTTTAAAAAAAATCAAATTCGTGGTAAGCACGGAGAATGAATATAGCGGGTACGCCGGAGCTCGGGGACGCCTCTTAGCGGCTCGTAATGCTATTGGCAGGTACTCGGGAAGACTCGCTAACGACAGGTAAGCATGAGAAGACTCGTGAAGATTTTTCAACGTTGAAAAATGTCCACGAGAGCCCCGAGTACCGACGAGTGGCCATTATCGTAAATCTCCGAGTTCGAATCGGGGCAAACTCGGGAGAGCTCTTGGAATGAACTCGTACCGTGAGACAGGGCTTTTAGGATGCAGTTATTGCGGCCTTTTGGCCGAAAGCTCCCACAACCTGCTCAGTAGCACTTCCGAATGATTGTAATGTTCCTGAGTTCATCTCTTGTGTGCAATTCCCTATTTAAATGTTTTCTGGGATATTGCTTGTATTTTCTATAGTGAAGATGTACAAGACTTGTTTGATTCTTCTGCCACAATCTCGTTTTCCCTTCATTACTTGGACTCCATTTTGATAGGTCCATTGCTCACTTTGTTAACTATTTTTGAAATTATCTCTTAAAACTCGTAAACAAAGAGATATTTATCTGGGGTGCAGATCTAAAATTGCTAAAGATCTATTCTACTGTGGTTAATTTCCTCCCTTCAAATATTTGAGGATTTATATTTTTTCCTGTTTCCCATGATCATCTATGTGGGAGGAACTTTGTGCAAGATCGAAGAACTGGGTAACTTCATGATCAAGGGCTAAGGGCTTCTAATTTTACCAGAACAGGTAGATATTGGGCCAGGTGTCAACAAGTTTTCTTTTATTTTTATCTTCCCATTCCTTTTCAACTTAAGTTTCCAGCATTTTTCTACCTGAAATGTCCAGAATTATGTTTATTTCATTGAAGACTGAAAATTAATTCCTGCTAATTTTGATTGCAGGAAACCAGAACCTTGGCAGAAATTGCTAAAGCAGAACTTGATGATACTACACTGAGAGGGAGGCAGATAAGGATTCGATTTGCAACACATGGTGCTGCTCTCACAGTCAAGAATCTTCCTCAGTTTGTATCAAATGAGTTATTGGATGAAGCATTTTCTATCTTTGGACCAGTGGAAAGAGCAGTGGTGATCGTAGATGACCGTGGAAAACCAACTGGAAAAGGCATTGTCGAGTTTGCGGCAAAACCTGCTGCACGCAAAGCTCTGGACAGATGCACGGATGGTGCATTTTTGCTGACAGCGTAAGTATTGAACATCAAGTGTTCTGGTCTGTTGAGGTGGGGTTGAGTTTCAAGCAGGAATTGCATTCTATATTTAACTTAAGTAATTTTGATTTTCCAGGTCCATGTTTTAATGTGCAAATGTTCAAACGATCAAGTGATGTGGATTGTTATAAAATGGATAATACCCAGTTACTCCTTTTATTAACTGGTCTCAATTGGTGTTGTAAACTGGTTTAGATGTTTGTCAGTAACAGGGAGAAAAGTTATTTCCAGATCTTGCAGAGGAGTGACCTATTTAAAATCAGCTGCAAAGCAAATGATAGTGAGGTAGATTAGGATATTTTAATTCTACCAGAAACCATTGATAGCAGATCAGGTGTCGTTGATTAATTTACTTCAGTTTGACTGTCTTAAGAGTTTGTCAATAGCTAGTGTTGGTTGTCAGTATGTAGATATATAAAGTACCTAGGCTGTGTGAGGCAGACAAGGGATCGCAGGCTCCGATGGTATGTCCACGGCCCTGCGGTGGGGCTCAAGTTAGGCCGCCAGCTCCATGATCTTAGGCTGCATAGCGACCGGAGATAAGATCCGGAAAACAATCACATCTCCGGCAAGGTAAGTTCAAGTTCACATTTATTGTCACATGCACCAATTGGTACAGTGAAATTTGAGTTGCCACACATCCTTACGAATAAACAGAAAACAATACACAATTGAATTTAACATAAACATCCACCACAGCAGAATCAACGTTCCTCACTGTGATGGAAGGCAATAAAGTCACTCTTTATTGGTCGGGGCCTTTGAACCCTCTGCAGTCGCCGCTACGGATGGCCTGATGTACAGGCCCTCT
Organism: Malacoraja senta; assembly: GCA_038087875.1. Lineage (NCBI taxonomy): Eukaryota > Metazoa > Chordata > Chondrichthyes > Rajiformes > Rajidae > Malacoraja > Malacoraja senta. The sequence continues at coordinate 13,171,725 of CM075983.1, read as the reverse complement.
CGCCGGGATGGTCGAAACGCCGGCGTCGGGATGGATCGGAACACACTCCACGTCTTGGAGTTTCCGAACCAGCCGCTTACCGGAAACCGCGGCTACCGAAGTCCACAGGCCGAGCCGACGGAGCTCCACACTGCCGATCCTTGGCAAAAGATCCCAGGACTCCGCGATGTTAAAGTCAGCGTCGTGCCTGCGGCTAGAAGCTCCACAGACCACGGCTCCACGGTGTTAGTCAACAGGAACACTCCGGAGCTCCAACATTGGTGATCCTCGACAGGATCCCAGGCTCCGCGATGGTAATTCAGTGCTGCGCTCCCCGCTGAAGCTCTGGGCCGTCTCCGGTAGGAAAGGCCGCGCCAATCAAGTTGGTAGGGGGGGAGAAGATGCGACAAGGAGAAAAGAAGCATCTCTGGCCATGTAAGTGACTGAAATATGGTTTCCCACTACTCCCCAACCCCCCCCCCCCCCCCCCACATAACACATACTGAGAAACATTAAAACATACATTCAAAAGCACTAAAAATATCAAAAAAGGCTAAAGGACTGATGAGCTGCTGGCGAGGCAGCCACTACGTTTGAAAACAAGTTTTCCCCTCCCTCCTCCCCCACCCCCCACATAAAACAGACCAGAGAACACTAACACAGACTTTTTAAAACACACTAAAAATAACAAAAAGACAGCCAGACCATTGGCGAGGCTGCCATCGCTGACGGTGCTACCCGGTGGATTACTGGATTAATAAAGGTATTTGTAATGATAAACAGTTTTGATTGAGGACCTTCGGAAAGTTTGCATTTACCTAGATGGCTACTTACAGAGGCCACCACTACAAGACTTTGAACTTAGAAAAAATCTACTCAAGAAGTAAGAATGTGCGTGTTTCACTACCACAGAGTAAAACACTTGTTATTCATTCATTATAGTTAAACATTGAAAGTAGGCAAACAGGTGCAGCAGGCAGTGAAGAAAGCGAATGGTATGTTAGCATTCATAGCAAAAGGATTTGAGTATAGGAGCAGGGAGGTTCTACTGCAGTTGTACAGGGTCTTGGTGAGATCACACCTGGAGTATTGCGTACAGTTTTTGTCTCCAAATCTGAGGAAAGACATTCTTGCCATAGAGGGAGTACAGAGAAGGTTCACCAGACTGATTCCTGGGATGTCAGGACTTTCATATGAAGAAAGACTGGATGGACTCGGCTTGTACTCGCTAGAATTTAGAAGATTGAGGGGGTATCTTATAGAAACTTACTAAATTCTTAAGGGGTTGGACAGGCTAGATGCAGGAAGATTGTTCCCGATGTTGGGGAAGTTCAGAACAAGGGGTCACAGTTTAAGGATAAAGGGGAAATCTTTTAGGACCGAGATGAGAAAAACATTTTTCACACAGAGAGTGGTGAATCTCTGGAATTCTCTGCCACAGAAGGTAGTTGAGGCCAGTTCATTGGCTATATTTAAGAGGGTTAGATGTGGCTCTTGTGGCTAAGGGGATCAGGGGGTATGGAGAGAAGGCAGGTGCAGGATACTGAGTTGGATGATCAGCCATGATCATATTGAATGGCGGTGCAGGCTCGAAGGGCCGAATGGCCTACTCCTGCACCTATTTTCTATGTTTCTAACATTAGCGACGCATTGGTGCTGGTTTCCAACGATAACGGTGACGGACTCACCACACATCTCTGTCCATTTCCTACGGACTTCCGCCGCTGGTAGTATAGGATTTTGATGTATACGCTTTATCATCATTCCTTACAATGCTATGTACGACAGTGATCGCAACTTCTACTGAAGTGAGGATGGCCGCTAGAAGCTCTTCCGCTCTTTGACGGGGCTTGTATTTGGTCCTGCTGAGGGTCCACAGCCCCCTCCTCGCCTGGGAAACCAGGTGGGGGAGACGGTTTAGTCGCCGACTATCCGACTATGGAGCAGGTAGCACGGGATTACATGGTACCCGTGGCAGGGTGGGGGGGTGGACACTCCCCCCGACCACATATAGCTGCATTTAAGGAGATGCTACACAAGACAGGAGAAAGGAATTGTTTTGTACTGATAAATACGGATTCTTTCATGTATTGTAATCCTAAATAGATTTGTTTGTTTGATCCTTTGCTGGAGTTCCTTTTGTACTTGGAACACTATCTAGACTTGCTTGGATTCCATTGATATCAATGGATCTTGTTGGAAAAAGATGTGAGGAAGAGAAGGTGTTAACGCTCATTTGTTTAAATTTAATATTTTATGATGGCCTAATTTTGAGTTTTTAAATGCCAGTGTCATAGAGTGATATAAATTGTAGAAACAGGCCCTTTGGCCCAACTTGCCCACACTGGCCAACATGTCCCAGCTACACTAGTCCCACCTGCCTGCTCTTGGTCCATATCCCTCCAAACTTGTTATATCCATGTACCTGTCCAACTGTTTCTTAAACGTTGCGATAGTCCCAGCCTACCTCCTGGCAGCTTGTTCCATACACCCACCACCCTTTGTGTGGGGAAAAAGTACCCCTCAGATTCCTATTACATTTTTCCCCCTTCACCTTGAACCTATGTCTGCTGGTCCTCGATTCCCCTTCTCTGGGCAAGAGATTCTGTGCATCTACCCCATCTATTCCTCTCATGATTTTATACACCTCAATAAGATCAACCCTCATCCTCCTACGCTCCAAATAATAGAGACCCAGCCTACTCAGCCTCTCCATATAGCTCAGACCCTCTAGTGCTGGCGACCTCGTATATCTTTTCTGAATCCTTTCAAGCTTCTCTGAACCCTTTCTAACTTATCTTTCCTATAACATGGTGCCCAGAACTGGACACAATACTCCAAATGCAGTTTCACTAATGTCTTATACAACTGCAACACGACCTCCCAAATTCTGTACTCAATACTCTGACTGATGAAGGCCAATGTGCCAAAAGCCTTTTTGACCACCTTATCTACCTGTGACTCGACCTTCAAGGAACCATGCACCTGTACTCCTAGATCCTTCTGCCATACACCCCCTCTGAGTCCTACCATTCACTGTGTTGGTCCTGCCCTTGTTAGAAGTCCCAAAATGCAACACTTCACAATTCTCTCTCTATTAAATTCCATCAACCGTTCCTCAGCCCTCGTGGCCAATCGATCAAGGCTGCAATCTTTCACAACCATCTTCACTATCTGCAAAACCACCCACTTTTGTATCATCAGTAAACTTACTAATCTTGCCCTGCATGTTCTCATCCAAATCATTGATGTAGATGACAAGCAGTAACGGGCCCAGCACCAAACCCTGAGGCACATCACCAGTCACAGAAATTTTAAATTAGGGATCAGTAGACAATACACAATGGCCTTCTGTGTCTGAAACAGGTATATCTGATGTATCTGACACAGGTGTCAGATACATTTTAAGAACTTCAATGCCAGGACCATTGCCAGTTGTCAGAGGCATTTCATTAATAGGTCCTGTTATTTACTGTAATCCTCCATACAAATTAAGCCGCTGTACTTGAGGGTGTAGAGCTTATTTTCCAGTTTGAATTATCGGGTAGTTGGGCAAGGGGCAACTGTCAATTTTATGTATAATATTCATGTTTATCTCTTCTTTTGCCAAAATATGCTTCCTCCAAATGTTCTATTCTCAGGTTTTGTTTGTGAGAATCTGCTGATTTTTGTAATTGTTTTCCAATGCCAAAAAAAGCGCTCATTTGGAGAGGTGATGTCTATATAATTTAATAATGCTATTCCCTTAGCTAATTAATTGGTACTTGTAAAGTTATCCTTGCAAAATCCTTGCAATCTGAAGAAGGGTCACAACCCGAAACGTCACTTGTCCCCTTTTCTCCAGAGATGCAGAAATTTCAGAAATTGGTTCAATAGTATTACATTTCTCAGTTTGTTGTTTATTATTTACATTAAAACTAGCATCTCTAAACTAAACGATTTTCTCTCTGTAGGTTTCCAAGACCTGTGACTGTGGAACCCTTTGACCAGTGTGATGATGAAGATGGCCTTCAAGAGAAACTTGTTCAGAAAAACCAACATTATCACAAGTAAGTACTAAGCGTAAATTGGTTCAGCCATTGTGTATTGTCTATTGATCCCTAATTTAAAATGTCTGTGTTTTTTAAATTAGAAGGTCTCTTCCTTTGGACCTGCTTTTACAAAGCAGTCAATAAAATACAGATGTGTATAATAAATTGTACATAGTTGAGTGATTTGGGATGTAAAAATAGTATAGCACATTTCTTCCTTGTATGAACTTTTGGGAATTCTGCATACTCCAATCCAACCAGTTATAAGTGTGACTCACCAAATGTGGTTGTGCCTGTTCCCCCATGAATTATGTTGTACAAATGTATTTGAATAGTCATGAGCTGGCACCATAGCTTCAGAATTTAGAGGCGTGGAAAGTACTCTTTGCAAAACCTCATCTGTTGTCAATTTTACAGCGACAGATAACATGGCTGAATACGTTATGCAATGTGTGGTAGCCTCTTATAATCCATTCCAAAGGATTCATTGTGAATAAACAGGAAGATGAACTTGCATGTCTGCTTGCGTGGGCCATTATTTTCCTCCCATTAGTTGGTAATAGTTTGGGAGGGATAGCCTTATGTTTATGGACTGTTCGCTTCTCAAAATAAAATGGATGAAAGTGCCTTAAATGTCAAGATCAGTCTGAATTAATCTAATTTTTCTTTACTGTAAATCATTCTACGTTAATTTGAGCATTTTAGTTACTTTGCTAATTATCTTGCATTTGGGAACCTGATAATCTATGTTGATATGTTTGTATTTGGGTAAGGGTTGCAGTGGTAACTTTTATTTGTTGTCTCATAATATACTGAATTATAAATTGTTCGTACCCATTTTTAAGGGAACGAGAGCAGCCACCACGATTTGCCCAACATGGGTCATTTGAGTATGAATATGCCATGAGATGGAAAGCTCTGCTTGAAATGGAGAAACAACAACAAGAGCAAGTGGACAGGAATGTGAAAGAAGCACGCGAAAAACTAGAAGTGGAATTGGAAGCTGCACGTCATGAACACCAAGTCATGTTGATGAGGCAAGGTATGTTGAGAAGCAACCCATACTCTTCCCTCCTGTGTGTGCTTCTAAAGGCATTGACTTATGGTACACAGGTTGTGAATGTGAACAATGGATACATTTTATTATCTTTTAATTCTATTTGCCTGTGTTGTCTTCCCATTACTCTCTCAATTTTTACTCACTTCAATGTGACTGGCTACCAGAACAAGTGAACATCAAGGGCTTTGGAAATCCTGGATTTTGGTTTAGATTGCTAACCAAGTTGTTTAATTTGTTCTATGGCTTACGTTATTAAAATAATTGTCGGGCTTAGTGAGGAAACATTACCTCTATTGCCTCTCAAATGGAAAGCTTTTCAATATTTTTTAAATTATAACTGCAATTTGTATATTCAGAATTTTTAAGCATTTATTCAAATCCCTTTAAAATAATTATTTAATTTGCTTCCCCGGCCATTTTATGTAATATGTTGAGAGTTATAAGAATGTATCTCAATTATTGAATCGAATGGCACTCTGTTAATTATCAGAAATGTTCATGATTGTTGAAAATCAGTTTAATGTCCCTATACTCTGCTCTGCTCAATCCAACCTTTTCTAGTTCCTGTGCTTAACTTTTCTATTTTCATGACCTCTGATCTGCAAAAATCAATAATTTGAGCATGTTTCCAGATCTTCCTGAAATACAATGTTCATAATTAGTACAGGTTGAACAAATTTTCCGGCAACCCAGGGTCTGCCCACCCCTATAATCCGGACAAAATAATGAGAGCTCAGTTGAAATTCCCTGAGTGGACACAAATGGCATTGAGTGGCAAATGCTCTTTCCAGTTGCAACCCTCTGCCATGAAAGAATCAATTATGCTCTCAATCTTCTCTCCTAACTAATCGCAAAGATAATACAGTAAATCCTCGTTTAAACGACCCCCTTATAACAGATGATGGATATAGCGGACGGACCTGCTGACGCATCTCCGGTTCGCACCGTATCCCTGGCCGTTTTAGAGCCCCGGCTTCCAACCCCACTCCCGACTCGCAAGGTGCACCAGCAAGCACTTCTTCACCCACCAAACGGACACATTGCTGGAGCAATTCAGCGGTCAGGATCTCTGGAGAACACGGATAGTTGACATTGGGACCCTTCCTCAAACTGATTCAGTTGGCTGAGTTACTCCAGCACTTTCTCGTTTCGAACACTGATGCTACCAGCAAACCTTTCTTCACCAGTTAACGTGGTGGTTGTTTTGGCATACAAAGCACAGATGCAATGTACAAAGCGTGCTCAATAACTCCTTTTACAACAAGTACCCCTTTCGCAGTCCTTCTTGGCGTCTCAGACAGATGAGCAACAAATGGCCGTAACTGATATTTGTCCCAAATATGTGGAAACCAAAGGCGCTTCTCTCCTATCCCCATGGATGCAGAAGCAGCCTTTTTATGGGAACATGGGCTGAATTGGAAGATTCCTGGGAATGTGCACCACATTGACCATGTGGGCTTATTTGTAGGAATTGAGTGGAGACTAGAATTTGACTAGAAGTGATACTAAGTCAAGAGAAAGATGAACAGTCAAATTAGCATATCTAGGACAATTATAAAAATAAATTGTTCTTAGAAATGTATAATTTAAGCATTTTAATTAACCAAGCTTTGGTCCATAGATTTAATGAGGCGTCAAGAGGAATTGAGGCGCATGGAAGAACTACATAATCAGGAGCTGCAGAAACGAAAACAAATGGAACTGAGGTAAAGATCTTTTTTGCATTAAATCAGGGGGCGGCAACCTGGTTCTGCATTGGGGCCAGGACGCATGTCTGAGTGTATGGCGGGCCACATCTTTCACGTGTACACATGGATCCCGCCCCGGATGGCAGGCAACAAATCACGTGTTCGCATAGATCCCACCCCTAGTTACGGGCGCTCACGAACGTGGCACACCGACGGACCATTGCCTTGGCTCTGTCCTGAAGGCAGTAACTCAAATACACTCACTCGTCCCCGGCCTATCGGCAACCCCGATCCCGACAGTGAAGCCCAGACCCAGAAGGTGCGCGGCCGTGCCGGCGGCTTTGCGCAGGATGCGGTACAGCCAGAGCTCGGCGATGCTCGGCAGCTCCGCCATTGCGGCCGCCAGCGCAGGCGTCCTTGAGTCGCTGTGGCCTCGGGCCCGAGAGGTACCGGAGATGACGGAAGTCTGCCCGGATAATTACTGGAAAAGAATACTCCTGCGGGCCGGATGATTTTGGGTTACGGGCCGCATGCGGCCCGGGGGCCATAGGTTGCTGACCCCTGCATTAAATTCTTGAAATATTTCTGGAAGACTTTTCTGACAGATAACAGTCATCTTGATAGGAATTGCACACATACACCCCAATCCTTTGTTTCTGTATCCATAAAATGGATTGAATCTTTGTTTTTTAATTGATGCATAATATTATAGTTGAATAAATGAATATGGTATTTGGTGATGATATGGACAAAATATGCCAATTGTTCTGAGATCTGTTGAGCAATAAATAAATTGCCATGTTTGGGGTTGGAGGTGATGAGATGGTTTGTTGGCATGATGGTGTGGGGAGCAGAAGGAGTGTTGGTTTGGAAGTGTGTGCAGTTTGAATTTGAATAGCAGCTTGGTAAGGAAGAGTATTCTATAAACCATCTTATTGCACACACGTCTCATCTCTTTCAGAGGTATCGAGCACTCTTTGCCTACTTCCTCTACGTCTTGGTGGTTATCCAATTGTTCCAATTTTCCATAGCATCAGCAAATTACTTATGAAAAGAATTGTTTTATGATTTTTATGCTGAAGTAATTTCATGTGGGAAGAATACATTTGATAACCTCTCATGATTAATTACCGTAGGCAAGAAGAAGAACGCAGAAGACGTGAGGAAGAAATACTACTTCGTCAGCGTGAGAAGGAAGAAATGATGAGAAGACAACAGGAGAGCTTTCGAGGAAACTTTGCCGAAACTGTAAGGGTTGTGAGATACTTAGGATGATATTGCTATACTGGAGGCCAAAACTGGTATTTTAAAAATAAATCATAGGAAAGTGTTACTTTTTGCACCATTTTACCAGCTATTTTGTGCAATAAGCTGTGCAATATGTTAATTAAGTCGACCCGAAACATCGTCAATTCCTTCTCTCCATAGATGCTGCCTCACCCGCTGTTCCTCCAGCATTTTGTGTCTTCCTTTGATTTTACCAATTCTGCAGTTCTTTCTTAAATATGGAATGATGAGGATTGTTTTGTAACTACAATCCTATATTTCTAGCCATTGAGCTGATTATGAAAAATTGACATGATTATAAAAGTAACTATCTAATCACATACAGACCTTGCACGTTAATGTATATTCATCTTATTTACTCAACAAACATTTATTGCCATTTTGCAGTCTTTGTCTTTTCAAGGTTTGGAATACTGGCATGACTCGTCATTTCTGAATTTGTGTTTCTCGCCTATGTCAGAACAGTAGTTAAGGGAATTGCATGTCAAGCGAGACTCTTTTGTCTTTCACTAAATACAGTCCACAAATTTTCCAAATGAACCGTTGCCATTCTAATTCCATCTAAATGGCCTTCAGGAGAACAAACATGCCATGCTTGCTTTGTTTGACCTATATGTGACTCGAATCTTAAGAGTGGATGACTTAATGCCCTTTGAAATGATTAACAAGTCACTTAGTACTATCATTTCTGCTACGTTTGAATTGTATTGGGCACCAAACTTGGACATGGTAATGTTCCCAGCATGGCGGATTTTGTAAAATGTCCCACAAATATCAGGAAATTGCGCTGTCTATTGGGAGAATGGCCCCACAGCCAGACATCAGCCTGACATTGTCAAAGTCTCAGAATGGTATATTACAATGTACCATGACAATACCTATTTCTTGGCCCAAGAAAGGATAGACCCACCAAAGTTGGTAGTATTGTGGCCTCCAGGTGATAGGGACTAACATTTGGAATCCTGAACACCGAGTCGCGGTACCCACAAAGTAACGTGGCGATCTATGATTATGAAAACCACCGTCTTGTTACCAAGTATTTTCATCTCTTAAGCGATGAATTAGTGTTCCTCCAAGTTGAATGGTCCTGTAAGGAGCAAGGCCACAGATTGTACTCTGCGTAGACTTGCAGCTCCTGTCAGCATCCCCTGCTGAAAGTGCACGGTATCGGCACGTTGACCTGCATTCCTTCATGCAATTGATTTCTTGACGATGCACAACATTAAGGGCCTTTCTACTAACTACTTTCTGCTTAGTGAGATTTTGGAGACTAATTGGAAGGATGAATGTGTGATCTAAGCAAACTAAAGCTTTTTCAGGAATGGAAAAAAGAGCATGGCACAGGATTTGATTGTGCAAATCTTCTTCTTTTTTCAGAGAGAGAATATGAGGTTGGAGGAAATGGCACAACGTGCTGGAATGGCCATGCCAGGTGAGGCTTAAAAATTAATTTAAAATGGTAGAACGTTTTTTTTTCCGGAGTATATATTTGCTATTTTATATGAGGAGTTACTTTGTTTGAATTTTTATAAAAGTAATAACAGGTTTATTTCAGGCATGTGATAATGCTGATGGTTCTGTTTTTCTTTTCACAAAGATTTGAAGGTAAAATAAAACAAAACTTGCAGACAGTGAAATAATGATATGGATTTGGGGGTCACTGGTGTTGAAATTCTGTAGTGTGTATCTCACTCTTTTTCTCATTTTGATTGCTGCCCATATGCCTAAAAATGGTGGATGAGCAGTCTGTCAGATTGAAGAACTAGTCAGTGTGGTTAAGATGTAGTCCGCTAACTGAATCTGTATTGCCTATCAGCCACCGATTTATACTAATTCTATTTTAAAATAATTCTTCCCACATTTCCCCTTAATCTCAAATGTTCCAAATACAGCCCACAGCATCCATTATTCTACCACTCGCTCACACACTATGGGTCATTTACAGTGGATACTTAAACTCTAAAGCTGCATATCTGAAATATGGGAGCAGACTGGAGTGCCATTGCACCACCACTCCTGTAACAATGGAAACCCATGAGTTCATAGGTGAATGCATTCTCCACGTAGACATCACAAGAGGTCACGATTGAACCTGGGGTCATGGGTGCTGTGAAGCAGCAGCTTTACTAATGCTGCTGTGCCACTATTCTCAAACAAAGTTTAAAATAAATTATTTCAGATTTTAAGTTGGACTTCAATATGGTTAAGAAAGTTAAATACTTTCTAGCATATTATTTATCTAAGAATTAGCATCTGTATAAGTATTATGCTCCAGAAAGGGCAATTGCTAAAAGGTAACTAGAATGCCGCATGCCATTTAAAAGTCTGCTTTCACCTTGTGCAAACAAATTTTGAGTACATTCTGAAAATATCGGAAATTCATCGATCACCAGTTTCGGAGATCATACTGGAGATAGTTATGAAACAGTTCCTGTGTTAACATTTATGGAAATAACTATGCATGTGTAGAGGTTGCTGTTGCAACTGCAGTATCCAAATTGTTTGTTTTTGTATGCATGCTTTTTATTACATTAGTTTTGGATTTAGTGGGGGGTTTTCAGTTTCATTCTTGCACACAAAGTTGACACTTCATGGTTTTAAATTGATTTTGTTAGACCATTTCTTTTAAGAGAACGAAAAATTTCTTGGACTGGCTTATAGTAGTACTGCAGTTCTTAACTGTGAGTTTGCTGTCTCTACTATTGAGGCATTCCAGGACTAGCTGCACCTCCCGTCAAGCTGTTCCAGAACAGTAAGAACGCTGGCACTGATCCGACAATGGAAAATTGCCCAGGTATGTCACACCGACAGAAGACAAATCCAGTTCTGGCTAATTACTGCTCAATGAGTCCGTTCTTAGTATATCAGCAATATAATGGACGATATTGTTGACATTCATTCACTAATAATTTGCTCACTATTGCTCAGTTTAGAATTTGGCGGAACCACTTGGCTCTGGACCTCAACATCCTTGGTCCAAAGATCAAGGCAAATTTTGTCAGTGTGCCCTAAATGTGACCTGGTACACTTGAATGTAGTGGGCTAATGGCGAAAGCGCTCCACTGGTTGGATTTGCAACGTATACAAAGGATGATTTTGGAAATTGATGATGGTCAATCATGGCAGTCCCGAGATGTCACTCCAGGAGTTTTTCGGGATAGTTGCTGAGGTTCTTCAGCTGGTTCTTTTAATGATTTTCGTCTTATAGACAGAAGCGCAGACGAGTGATGATTAAAGTGTTTTATTCATTCACAACTGCAGAAAATGAAACAGTTGATGCTTGTTTGTACCATGACATAAATATTTAGGCAAGGGCTTTCATTTTTTTTGTTTAATTTATTATCTGGAGTGCCACTGGCAAGCATGTGTATTGCCCATCCCAAATTGGCCTTATTTGAATAGCTGCAGACCTTCTGGTGAATATACTTGTACCGTATTGTTGGAAGCTGGTTCAGGATTTTGAATGAGAAGAAGACGGTGAAATATTTCTAATTTGGGTATATCTGCAACTTGGTAGGAAACATGCAGGTATTTTCCCATGTACCACAAACCCTTGTCTCTTTCGTTGTTAGAGGTTGCAGGCTTGTGATGCTGTTGTAACATCCTGGGTGAGTCACCGCAGTCCATATTTTTTATGCGTTAGAAATGACAATTGCAATACTGGTGATGGGGGTATGAATGTTCAATATCATATTTGGAAAATCAGTCATGTAAGTTGCTTTGGCCCCGATGCTGTTGGGCTTCATGAGAGTTGTCTTGATTATTTGAACGAAAGGACTCGAAGAAGCAGTGAAACGTGGTTGGGCCTTGAATCTTAACCCGTGGAACTTGTGCAGTGGGCCGGGATGTTTGTAATCCAACAAACGACAAACATTTTCTTTTGTGTGAGCTATGGCTCTGGCCATTGGAAACCATTCCCCTTGGTGCCCATTGACTTCCGTTTTACCAATGGATGCCACACGTGATTAAATGCTGACTTATTAATCACATTCTTTCTCACCTCTGGAGTTCGGTTCTTCGATGATGCATAGAGCTAACTGGTTCTGTCTTGAAAACCCAAACTGGGTGTCAGTGAGCTGTGAATTGGTGGACAAATGCCACCTGATAGCACTGTCAGTAACACATACCATAGTTTTGCTGCTGATTGGATGCTTCTTGGCCAGATAGGATTAGATCTACTTTTATCGAATGTGCTGAAATCTTTTTCACTTGCCTGGATTGTACAGCTCCATTGACTTGGGTTTCACACTAAAGCAAAGCAGTTTGATTGATGAGCAGCTCTTCAATTGCCCTCAATCAAACCAAACATTATTGTATATCATTTATATTCTGAACTATATACAATAGTTACATACTGGGGCTACTAAGACAGCACCCTGTAAATCTGCAACTTCTGTCACCAAAAATTTGAGAGCAACAGACAATCTGTTGTGTAATGAACTTTGGCTTTCCTTCAGGTCTGATTATTACCCTAACTTCATGGACCTCAAGCTTCATACCCAACATTACTGGTCATATCTTCACCAGAGGGTAGTAGATAACCTGGATGCAAACACTCCAAAATGATTTGTGAGATGATGGGAAGTGTTGGTATTCCCTGCAGTGACCAAGTTTTGTAAAATGCCCCAATTCCTTATTTTGATTCATGTTTTCAGTCCCGAATGCAAAGAAATGCATATGGTCCAACCATTTCTACACACGGTTAATGCAGGTTTGTTAATGTGACTATGGTCAAAATATAGTTTTTTTTTAATATAAGGATAGAATGTATAAATTAAAAGTGGGATTCCATCTGTTTTGTCTGATCATGAAAGCTAAGTTTGGACGACCTCGTATTTAGCGAGATGTCAGTCATCTTGTATACTTGGACTGTTCTCATCGGTTCTTTTGTGTGAATGGTTTTATTTTGAGGTTAAATTTGGCCCTTTTGAAGATTCCAGGTGTGGCTTTTCCCATGAAAGAATAAATTAGAATTATCAAAATTGTACAATCCAATCTTTTATATTGTATTTGTTTACCAATAGGATATTGCAGTGCTAGGTGTTCTCTAAATTTTAATGATTGTGCTTGTCTCTGACTTCTGTAGAGCAGTAGCCTTCCTGTGAATGTTTTTATGAACAGTCTGGGGATCCATTTGGCCCACTATATGTTTTGCTATTGACCAACTTGAGAAGACTTGGATATTTTAGGAATCTTCATTTTAGTTCCATAGATCTTATTTGAATACATATTATAGTATATTGACTACTTTTGTTGGTTGTAGGAAAGCAGAATAATATCTTCCTTTCCTGTGAAATAACTTCATTGAAACTAACAGCTAAGCCTTTATATCCCCAATATTCATCCTGTATGCAGTTTGGTTATAAGCTTGGAATCAATTTGAATGAAAGGAAGAATTGAGAACATTCTAAATTTGACAATTAAAGTATTCTTTCCAGGGTTCCTTCCAGTATTGAATTGCAGTGGCAGTCTAGGAATGTGAAGCTCTAAATATGTTGCATGTTTTCCTCTGTACTTTTATGTTTTCTTATTCCATGTTCCTGTTTTGTGGAAATCATTCAAATATATTTAAATTGTGCAATGTTCATTTAGAATGGCAATGCTTGGAATTCGTTTTAATTTTGTTTTCTGCATCTATTCATTTTAGTGGGACTATCTGCAGTTGATTTTTCAAATCTTAAAGCAGGTATGTAATTTTTACATTTCATATAATTTGCACCTCTTTAGTTGCTGAAATGATCCCAAAATAGAATTGTTGAATGGAGATAATAAATCAGTGCAATCGCAATCTCAAGACAATATAATAGACTGCCTAATCTTATGCAGAACAAAGTAATGTAAACCGGACTAGCAAAGAATGGGAACTTGTGTGAATTATAGGAGTTGATGGTGCAGGGATCTGCATTTTGGGCAAGTAGATGCCAGATGAATGGCAAATGTTATAACGAATTCTTCAGTCAATATTTTACTAATACACTGTATTCGCCAGTCTCTACAAACCAAGTTCCGCAGCCACTTATGGGAATGAACAGACCCACTGTGAATACTAATGCACCACCACCTCAAGGTCCACCTGGAAGCCTGGGAAACCAAATGCCAGAAAACAACATTGGATTGGTAATGTATTAAACATGTTGCAAAATATAACTAACACGGTAGAATATAGATGTGAATATAAGAAGAATAGTAAGTGAACCTGACCTTCCAGGAATATTTTTATTCTTTCAAGTGTTAGTAGGGGAAAGAATGTGGCTAAAATCAAACGTTATATAGTTATGTTCGTTGGTGTGAGTTTGTTGAAGCTCTAACTATATTTGCAATATGTAGAGCATTTTGTTTAGCGCTTTAATTCTGTCAAGAGCACTTTAATTCTGTCAAGTTTTACTTAACCAACACTTAATGTCAGTCTACTGATTCCTTTTCTTGTGGAAGAGGATTTTTTTTCCTTTACTATATTTTCAGCCATGTCCTCAAAAAACTTTAACGCTATGCCTTTAGAGTTTAGAGTGCTCGGATGGATTATCTGACTGGCTCTTATCCTATAGTTATATTGTTGCCAATATTTCATAATTACGTGCTATTTTCAACATTTTTCTCGTATATTGCACAATAACTTATTCTGGGTTAATTCAATGTCAAAGTGACATGGAATTATACAAGAGAAGAAAACCAGCAAGATTTAATATAGTATAGCCTCTAAAATGTTACTGCTTTCTTAATTCCAAGTTCTCACAGGAAACGCAGATCCGAACTCCATTACACCAGGCTTGCGTTGTAATGGTTATTAATCTATCCGTTTATACTAATTACATTGAAAGCAGCATATGCTTTTCTTTAGTGAATTTAGTAATACATTTCAAGATAGCTGTATGAAAGACACAAATTTCTGACTTCCCAGTTACTTTCTAAATGGCAAGTTGTCATTTGCGGAAGCAATTTATTTGTAAGGGCAATGCTTTGTCTTTCTTTAGCAGAAGAATGTTATTTCTTCATTAGCAGCTTTTAGTCTTGTTTTAATATTCTGTAATACTTCTGATCTGATCAGATCATCAGGCTACTAGCTGATTTTCAATTTATCTCTTGACCTCTATTTGCTTTCTGGAGTAAATAAGGATGAATTATGATGAGTCCCCTGCTGGACCAACATATGCATAACTTAATACCAGGTTCGGTAAACCTTTGAACTGGGTTTACACATAGTACCAAAATGAGATTGTGAATGGATAGAAAAATAGAAGAAAATCCAAAGGGGAAAGTTTGAATGCAGACTTCTGGAAATACTGAGGAAGTGGTTTGAGTTTAAATAGGTGAAAGTCAACTTCTCAGAATAAAATACTTACAGGGAATTATTCTTAATTTTTATTCCAGTTTTGTATTCCATTTATCCGGTTTCTTGTAGACTTAACTGTTTCAGGCTCCACGGTTATATTGAGAGCGTTACTTCTTATGTATTCTTTTGACATGGATTTTGTTCCAATAAGATTATATACTATTGCCTGGTCTGTAATTGTCAATGATTCCATATATTACTTAATGCAGTTAAAACAGTTTCTGTGTATACTGTCACCTCTTTACATTGGATTTCTGTATTCACACTTGTAAAACTGACCGTTTAAGCTTGTAGACTAAAATTACATGGTCCGTGCCAGTGGTGGTGTTGTATTCCATCCACCGAAAGGAGAAAGCACTTGAATTTGTGCTAAGCTTGTATAAGAATTTATTATGGAAAACCTATGTGCAGAACGCGACTTAAAATCGATCTGAGCTACATTGATACACTAATGTGCCTGTAGCTTGCACATGGTCTCTATTCTGTGCAGTGTCTCAGGAGGTTAACTGTAAAATAATCCATAATTGGCAAGCAGGTACTAAACTTTAAGAGTTATACATCAAAAGGCAATACCACTTAACTTAGTGTGGATATGCCAAATCATTTATTTACATACATAGTGAATAATGAGATTTTGTACTGAAATAAAAGGCACTAATGGGACGATGGATACCTATATCAGTTTTGATGGTGCTGTTATACAAGGCTTTTGTGTCAACAATTGCAAAAACATTTTAGAAACTTAAAGCTCATATGGCCCAACAGTCATTTTTTTAAGAAACTCCAGCCTACCTGACTTATTGCCAAATCACTCATTCCATTCTTTGTCTGAAAGCTATTCGACATCGGAGGCTATTAGTACAATATTCTGATTATACGGTGTCCTGTGTAGCTTATTATCAATTGAAAATAGCATTGCTAAGTTTAGTTCCCATTCGTTTTCTTGAATAGGATTATACTGACTTATGCGTATTATAGTTACACATCGCCAAGTAGATTTTGTTAGTTGGGTTTTCTGGAAATCAGTTTTGAATAGAAACATTTCTGAACCTGATCTACATAAGGCAGTCACTCATCATGAATATATTGGTGCTAGGAAAAATTAAACCCTTAATTTATCAAAGAATTTTAATGTAAAATGATTTGGTGTCTTTTGATTGTTATGGGGAAGTTATTGTTCTATTAGGCTATGTTTTTTCCCCATGAGATGCCATCAAGCCATCATTTAGACTAATTCAGTAATCCTTAAGCAGTGGCCAGGACTATTAATTAATTTTTGTATTATTTGGAGGGCACGGCCTCCACATAGGAAACAACCTTGCAGATATTTGTATAATTATATATTTGGAACTAGTTTTCTACGTTTGTATGTCTCTGACAGTTTGATAATTGATCTTATATACGCCTTCTTGTAGTTGTCGTTACCTGGTTAATTCATGCACCAGCTACTGTTTTGTGTTTGCAGATATTAATTAGACTTTCTTGAAATTTAATTTTTGAGTGATGAGGCTTGAATTCCATTGATTTTGCAGTTGATCCATTTAAGTATAGGTAGTTCTGCTATCATGCGATTGTTGCATTCCCAAGATACCACACATTATAGAAATCATGTTACGAAAACATTTGTGTCATTGGGGAAGGAGCAATTGCAATTCAGGCAGTTTTTATTTTTGCTGTCTTTTGAAATATAAAGTTATTTTTAATAGCTACAAGTTTATTTTTGTTAATGCACATGAATGCCAAAGGCTATATTATACTCTATTATGGTTTAATAGAGTATAATTTTGCACATGTGTCAGTAGATGCTATTGCTGGTCAATTTCTATGGTCACTTGCAGTTAAACTGACACCGTTGTTCTTAAGAGACAATAGTGTGATTACTGTGGGCAGGTTGATGTGAACAGTTTTTTCCAAGCCAACTTTATTTCTGCTTGTCAATTTCAAAGTAGCTTTGAAGTGGTTCTCAAGTTCCTATCAAAATCGCATTATAAACAATTTGGCCTGCGTAATTCAAATAGTGTTCCCTAATTCATCAATTGCAATGTGTCCTATTCATGTCATGGAAGTGCATGTTATAGCAGAACTATTGACGTCGTATCACCAGTGTCAAAGGCATGGTGCTCTATATTCAAGAACATATTGTTAATACAAGATGCACAACGAGGATTTAAAGCATTTTCATGTGCAATCACATTTCTTGTTGGTTGGTCGCTTCTAAAATTACACATTGAAATCCACTGCACAAAATGGGCCAGTGACAGTTTGAGGGAAATTTAATTTTAATTGCATTTTGGCAACATTGTTATAAGCACTAGTCTCTGTACTCCTTTTATTTAAAAAAGGGAAGCAGAGAACCCGTGACTTTTCCTCAAATGTTTTATATTATTTGTATTTCTGTGGGGAAGTTTTGTGGCATTTGCTGTCGGGCACCTTCAGAAAGGCTATGAATTTCTTGGCAGTTTCAATATGGCGAGTGAAGCACCCTGGTTGTCGCTCATTCATTCAGTCTGTTGTGTGATGTCCCAGGACAACAATGTGAAGGTTTCTTAACGTAACAGTTTATAGCTACTAAAAAGTACATGTGCTGATAGCACTATAGTGCCTTGTGTGCCATAATTATTGATCAGTACTTTTCCATAGACCTGGCAGCTGTTTCTTCTTGGACATATCCATGACTGAGCCTGCTCCCAATGTCATGATTTTAGTCTGGTCGAGCCAGGTCAATGATATTTATAGATGTTTTGACTTTAAGAATCCAAACATCTAATTGAATTCTAGGTTGCACAAACATTGAAGTAATTGTCAGAGTTTTTGTAATTTGAATCGATGGGCAAGAGACAATTATGAGATACTTATTAAACTTAATATGTCAATGCTCAATGAGATGGGATAGTAAACTGAAATGGGAAAAATTAGTTCAGCAGCGCAATGGTGGTTTAATAAGTATTGAATTTTTGCCAGCAAAACTGCAAGTAAGTATGCCGAGTATAGAATGGAATATAATTAATGGATTTCAATGCTCACTTCCATTAACGGAACTCTCAATTATTTTTGTTCTGCCGCACTACTGATGGGATATTTTTAATGTGTGCACTTGAACCTATTTGTAAACATACACTTAACACTTAATGGTGCTGTTTGCCATTTGGTAAATTGGATTTTTTATTGTTTAAAACCTTTTGTAGTTTTCTTTCTCTGGTCCTGAAGTTAGAGATAACTCCTTAGATGATTTGCTTGTTGGTTTTATTGCCTGAATCATCTCAGGAAAATGTCAACGTATTTTGCTTTTCAGTTGCACTTTTGACTGGGATTGATGACAGTGCTTTGCATTGTCCTTTATTCCAGGTAATTAATTTCAATTCCGAAAGAAACTGCAATGCATGCAACCAAGAATTAAACCCTTTCTTTCATCCCCCATCCCCAACCTTCTCTCTGCCCATCCATCACACAATTAGACATTCACAACTAATTTTTTCTTCTCGGATGATCATAATAACGTACTAGTATTCACTGACTGCAGGCATTTTAGTTTTAAATTAAAAAAACTGCAGCCTGTTAATCTCCAAAATATAATAATTAATATCTTTAAAATATTGCAAACCTTTTTGAGACTCTGTGCATCGGATCACTGGTGGAATTTTTTTTGATTTGGGAGATGATGCACTGGAAATCAATACATTGAGGACAAGACATTCAATTTACAGTTTGTTTGTTTTGAGTTTAAAGTTTTGAAACTATTGCATAGCAGGTTGCTGAATTTTTTATCATCATTAATACCTGTATCCGTGAATTGATTTATCTTTTTCCTTTTCCATTCCACCAACCTCTCCTCCCCCGTGCCCATACTCCCGATTCTTCAACCAGATGTTGCATCTCATGTTGCCCGTAGACATCTTTTTTATGATTTTTCATTTATAGAAAGGTTTTTTATTGTGCCGACTCCCCATGCTCCCACCTTTTCCTAGGCTAGAGGCACCAGAGCTGAACTTGCTCTGAGGAGCTTAATTAGTAAAACGGGACCATTAATAGCTTCTGTTGTTGCTATTTCAGTGAAGGTTTTTTTCTAAAAGTGATTTTACAGGAATCTAACTAAGATGCAGAAAGTGAAATCTTCATTAAAAGAGGAGGAGGGAAAACTACTTTTCGATGTGATTAAATATAGGGGTTTTGGAATACCAATCTGATAGTATTAATGGGTGGCTTACATGATCTATTTTCTAGTATAATTGGTAAATGTTATTTGAAAGATGAAGTGATATATAATTGACTTGCTATGGAGAATAGAAAGTAATCTGCTTTTATTGTTCTTCAGCAAGAATATTCCCATTGTAGAAGTTTAAGCAACTTTGAATTAACTTGTATATTCCATATTTGTTATGTATGTGGCAATTTATCTTGCCGAGGGAATTGTTTGTTTTGATAGCTTGCTTTTGAGCACCAATAAGAGTTTTATTTTGCTAATTATAATCTCTCTGCTAAGATGTTGATTCTTTGTCACAGTTCCATGTATGAGCCTCTCCTGGCTCTTGGTTATTGTTGAGAACTGAGGCTTTCTAGTTTAGCCCAGTCTTTGAGCACGCTTCTAACAAAGGTGATTATATCCTATTTAACTGATCTGTAATCTACACAAACCAAAACCAGAATTTGGAACCTGTTAAAGTGTTGACACTTATTTAACAAAGAAATGCTCAAGTGTTTGTGTACATCATTTTTGGACCTTAGTTCATATCAGGATACTTTAGGTGCATGTACTATTCTATCTGATAACTTCTGACGTGTGTGTGTGTGTGTGCATCTACAATTGATGTTCCTGAAAGAGTAGTTGGCTTACCTTTTTTCTTTTCTTTGTTCTCATTTTGTACATTTATATTTCGTCAGTTTTAGTAAGTGCTGTATACAGACAGCAAGTGGAAGGTGCTGAAATGTTTCCCTAAGTTTGTTATTATCTTGTAAGTCTAATATAATTACCCCTTTCCCTTTTTTTATCGGTACTTCTGGACCCTGCTGAATTTCATCGTTCCATTGGGGATTCTCAACCTGCCTAATGTAAAATCTACGTTGGACTTGCAATGAACATTAATATCCATTTCTACGCATTTTAACTAAATTAATAGCCTAATGATCGATTTGTTCCTGGAAATATGGATGGTCAAGCAAATAACATGGGCGGACCGATGGTTGGCAGCCCTGCTGGATTTCCCCGTGGAAATCAAGCTGCAGAGTTTGGTGCAAACAAACGTCGTAGATACTAAATACAGACCTGAAAGATGCAGTAGCCTTTAGCCATTCCACTTAATTGCCTCGAGTATTTTTGCAGATTGTATCAGTTGTAATGAGCTTTAGTACATACGGTCTTTTTGGTATTTTACTGTTTCAAATATTCTTTTAACTTCCTGTTGGATGTATTTAGTGAATGTGCATGATATGTTTCAGTAATCCACAATGTACATAATGTAATGCACAAGTTGCAGAGAAATTGGACAAAAAGTCTCACTGAGATGTTACTATTTTGATATTTGTTTAGCTGCTCTAGCACCACCTTCAATGAAACGGTCTTCTGGAACAATTTCGTCTTCTGTGATTTTTGTTTTTTTTTAAAGTGATTTCAGACAGTAAAATTGGAATCTCAAATGGCTTATGTGTTTTTATTTTGTATTGCTGAAGGCTTTATGTTGATATGTTTAGTATTTTAAATATAGTAGATGGGGTTGGGATGGGAGCGAAACAGGCAATAGGTGGGTTTGCATTTGAGTTTGTTGGAATGTGGAATGGGCTTAAGCCTTTTGACATGGACTAGGCAGATTTGAAGTTTATTGACCATACCATGCTGTGTTGGCTTTATAAGGATATGGTGAATTCTGTTTTCGAGGTTCTAAAGATTGAAATATTTGAAACTACTGACCATATCTATCAGGAATTATCTTGTATTTGTGGCTTGGGACATGAGAATTAAAATTCACCTGATCCCTGGAAAACATGCCTGACTTGCAGGAAAATAAATCAAATATAAACCCACCTTTTTGAAATTGATACCCTCTAGTTTGTTCACAGTTGCTTGGTATACGTTGCAATACACGCTTTAAGATGCAAATAAAGTTCTCGGCAATCTTTCCTGTATTGTAATGTATTCATTTACAGCCCCGAATTTTTTTTGTTAATAATTAATGTATTGTTGGTGCTCATTCCTGTAGTATTTTTTTAATTTTATTTTACAAAGTTTGTTACCTTTCGTTTCAATTATTCATCATTTGTAGATTTAAGAGGAATTTTTTTTGAGTCTTTTTTGTTTATAGGTGAAACCTGGCCTTTTATCTTGGACATTGTTAAATAAAAGGAGAAAATTGCCTGAACCTACCTAATTTCCCGGTTGCTAAACACTTTTCAGAGCTGCCAAGTAGTACGGATTTTCCGTATTTTGCACGGAAATGCGATAAGAATACTGATGTACGATTTTGTGTTAAACATGGAGTTTAATTCGGTCTGAAAAAGGGTCTTGACCAGAAACGTCACCCATTCCTTCTCTCCAGAGTTGCTGCCTGTCCCGCTCCAGGTTTAACGCGTGGGAATTTAAACGAAGAGCTGTTGGCTGGAGCGCTGTGGGATCTAAATATAGCGTTACCGGCTGGAGCGCTATGGGCTTTACACATAGCGCATTGGTCACAGACTGTTCACGAAAATTCTGAAATAACAATGAGTCTTTGGAATTCTCCTTAAGCCGTTGATTATTTTTCAGCCAGTGGTAGAATTCTGGATAAGCCTAGTGGTGAAAGGTTACCAGTGGGATTGCAGTTATATTGGGATTGGCCTTGATTTTACAGAACGGTGGGTGGGCTCAAGGGGGAGAGAGGGAGGGTGGGAGGGAAAGAGGGAGGGGGGGATGGATGGAGAGAGAGGGAGAGGGGGGGTTCCAAAATGGCTTCTATCATCATCATCTGGTGCTAAAAGCAGGAAGCAGCCATTCAAACAGCAGTATACAAAGAGATGGCAATGAATGCACTGTCAAGTAAGGTGCGTAGAAGACATGTCAATTGGTAGCTAAGTTATTCATTCTTGTACTTCTACATGGGTATGACTGCACATAAAAAATAACATTTTTCAGCAAGATGGCACCGCGTAAAAATACTAATTTCCTCAGCAATATACTGATTTTCAGGTACTAGAATACTGAAATGCTCTGATAAAACTTGGCAGCTCTGACTTTTATTCTCCTTCCCATTCCCACACAGACCTTTCTGTCCTAGGTACCCTCTATTTACAGAGTGAGGCTAAACGCAAATTTGAGGAACAGCATCTCATATTTCGCTTGGGCAGCTTGCAGCCCAGTGGTATGAATATTGATTTCTTTAACTTCAAGTAACCCCGGTATGCCCTCTCTCTCTCTCGCTATCTCCCCCCCACCCAAATCGCACTAGCTTCTCGTTTTCACCCAACAAACAGCTAACAATGGCCTGTTTCCTTTATCATCGTTACTTTTTTGCATATCTTTCATCGTTGTTCTTTATATCTCAACATCATTGTCTATATCTCTTGTTTCCCTTATCCCTAACCAGTCTGAAGAATGGTCTAGACCCGAAACGTTACCCATTCCTTCCCTCCAGAGATGCTGCCTGTCCCGCTGAGTTATTCCAGCATTTTGTGTCTAACCGGAAAAAATTAATTAGTTTTGATCATAAAATGTCTCAGATTCTGTAGATGACTGAACTGAGTCCATGCTTAAATACTGTTAATCCAAGGCAGCCAGCAGTTTAGTCCATGCAAAACTAAATTGCTCATTTTACTACATAGTACTCGAGTGAAAATGTGAATCTTAATGGAGAAATCTTTGATGTTGATAACAGAAATATGCCTGTTGAAACTTTTCTGTTGCTCATCATTTTGTCATCTTGCCTACAGTGTAACTCTGATTGCCCAGAAGGAACACACTTTAGTGGAAATATTTTGATGCAGATGGGCTGTCAAAATAATAGTGGGAACAAAAAATTGGGGGGGGGGGGGGAGTCAAAATTATAGTGGGAACAAAAAATGGTACGTAACATTTGGCTGGTCTAAAAAAAACCTATTTAAAATTAAAATCATCATTGCAGAAGGATTTAAAAACTGGTCTTGTCATAATAAACTGCACAGACATCCGTGCAGTCAAGAACTCCACACAACCGATATATTTTCCTCAAGTTTTTAAGTTGCTTTCTTACGGGCAACATTGGTTTTATTTTTACAACTTCTGTACTGCAAATGATGGTATATGATAGCCTTCAATTTTGCTTTTCATCTATTACTGATCCAACTCCTTTTGATAGATTTCAATTGGTTTACATTTGATTTTAAGGTAATCTCTCTGCAGTCATGTTAGTAAGCTTTATCTCCAATTTTCCCTCGTTTAAATTGTGGATTGGTCCCTTAAATATGTAAGCAAATAGTTTGCTTACAGCAGACTTTTTATTATGTTTAATTTCAAAGACATACTTTACATAATTTTGTTTATTCATTATTTGAAAGAAGGCATGGAAAATTGGCAGCTAACTGGTACATCATATCTTTTTTCCCCAATGCCTCCATGCATTCCCAATTTCTTCTAACAGCTTCATGAATATTCTGAGTTCGCCATGGCATGTTGAATGTGAAGTCAAACGAGCATATATATAAAACACCTTTCGTAGCTTGAAATAACATGTTTTCAAACCAAGGAAGTACGTTTGAAATGTGGTCGCTATCCTGTCTTGTTGCTTATTTTAATATGCCCTAACCAGGTTCTTTTATGGCCTGATTAGTCAATTGCTCATACTTATTTGTCCAAAAAAGTGAAGGCTCTTCCATATTCTAAATGTATGACTTTATATATGCCTATCTATTCATTTAAGAGTAATCTACCCTATTCTACCAAACATGTACAATTGATGGACATCATTCTGAAGATCATGTATTTGTTATTTTAAAAACAGCACTTGCCCTACAAGCTTGTGCTGTAAGCATATTAAATGGCATCGCTCTTATTTCATAAATCGTCCCCGACAACATCATCTCTTAGTCTGCAAGAGATGATACTTTGTGAAACCAAATTATTTATAAAAGTATTTTTGAAGTTATGCATATTCTCGCCAAAACTAATGAGGATCTTTTAACGATTTTTGCTTTGGAAAATCCAATTAAATATCTGGCTAGCGATGCTCACTAGCTTTATTATTTCGTCTCCAGACTAGCTGTATTATTTCTTAAATCATTCTTTGATATCTGACATTTGCATTCATGGATGGCATCCTGTGAACAACAAGCACTTGCCTCCAAATATTTATTGACGGTTTTTTGCCTCGTCTGGATATTCTGGATATAGTCACTAGATTTACCTATTTTGCTGATGCTTCAAGAATGTTACTGATTTTTCTCACTTCTTGACAATTTTGTGAAGTAAATCAGTTTTGTGGATGTGTAATCCTTTTCATTTCTCCATCTTGTGTTAATGAACTTGCAGCACATTTACTGTTACAGGAATTTGTCTGCAATCGTTATGCGTTCCAGCTGCTGTGAAGAAACAATCATGTATCTCCTGCAACTTGCACATTTGATTTTTTTTGGCCATCCCAAGTTCTCCAGGGTTAAAGGTAATGTATATGTTCAAAGTGTGAAATGCATATGTTGTGCCTTAGGTCAATTTTTAATCTACTGATAAAGGAAGAATTGTTTCAAGAAATCAAGTGGAACAAATAAAACTGAAGTTCACAGCATGTGCACTGCAAAGAGCAAGCTACAATTGGCCGAAAACAAAATTGTTAAGCTCAGTTAAAATTGGGATTTGGACAGAAATAATAGCAATAGAACTGATGAGAAGTAGGAAATGTTGAAATGCAATGGATCATGTTCAGAGTAATGACCAAATTTGCAGTGAAAGCTTGTCAGAATAATTGGAGGTTAAAACTGGAATTTAAAGACCAAAGTGTAAAATAGGTTCATGTGAAAAAGAGGAGGGAAGTGAAAGGAGATTAAACTGCTAAATAGGAATGAGAACTAATATTAAGCTTTCATTGTTTTAATAAGATGGTTGGAAGTAATCAAGTTGTCCCTCTAGCACCATTATGGATGTTATATTTTTGCATCGGCATTTGGAGATGATCATAAGTAATAGGAGCAGAATTGGATCATTCTACCCATCAAGTTTACTCCACATTCAATCATGACTGATCTATCTCCCTCCTAACCCTGTTCTCCTGCCTTCTCCCCATAACCCCCATTTGTACTAGTCAAATGGTAGTGAAGTTGGGAATACTGGATCAGCTGAAAGAATACCAGAAAGAGATTGCTTTAGAAATGCTTTTTACTTGGTGGGATTTAAAAAAAAGAAAAAGACAAAGGCAGGTAGAACATATTATTAGGCTAGCAGGAGAATTAAAGCAGAACATCGGATGCGACTGAAATTTTCCTTTCCTGGTTTCAAAAGTGGATTTGCAATGAATGTGCAAGGTGACTTCATAACATTTCCAAAATAGGCTACCCACCAAGGGTACGGTCATGGGTTTGAATTGGGACTAATTGTGACCAGTGATTAGAAGTTTTAAATGAACTCTGAGGTTAGGAATTCCTTAATTTTGATTGGGTAGCATGAATGTTTTGCTCTATGACGTTGTATTTATAATAACAAAGTGTCTCTGGTTAATCACTATCTTTATCCCTCTTCGGAATTTCTCTTTTTTTGATTAGCATATGTAATTTTGTCACCTAAGATTTTTTGCCTTTTTAAGCACTTCTCAGCTAAAATAATTGCTCCTGCATAGGTGGCATAGAAGTTGGTGGGGTCAGGGTGTCTTCTTTGCAATGAGCTTATATTTCCATGCCATAGCATGACATTTTCTCCTTTGATAAATCTGTTGATTTCTAAACCTTTCTGATATCAAAATGATTGCAAACACTTATTTTTGTCTACCCTGATATACATATAGGTTACTTTTAGTTAACATGAATTGGGTTGACATGCATTTTTCCTTGTTTTGACTTGCCTTTTAGATTATTTGACAATGTTTCCTTCAGTGTGAACTGCTTCAGGTTTTTCTTTTGCTGTAGTTTTTACCAAAATATAGGGTCAATTAACAAATGGAAGATGGCAATTAGAAATGATCTGAAATAAAAACAATTAATTGAAGTAATATAGCCTGTGAGTTATTGCAACTCCAGTAGATCTAATTATATTTTAAGGTCTTTCAGACTGCTTCCACATGATCCTCTACCTTCCAATTGCTCACCTATGAATTACTGCAAGCACAAACAATTTGCAAAGTGTATTGCTGCCTTTTTTAGCCCCGTTTTCCTTTTCCAGCTACCTTTCAAACACTTGAATTATTTATCAATAAAGTAACTATCTTTATTCCAATATTGAGTAGTATTTTATACATATTTAGCCTCTGCTGTTTGCCATGTTCGAGATGCCAGCTTTTCATTTCTGGTGTTGGTTTGTAAAACTCAAACGTTTGCCTTTTGTGACTTTTGTATAACCAAAGGAAATATATTCTCGTATCCCTGTTCTTGGTCTACTTGGGGCTGGAGCTTGGGCAGGAAATATATGAGTGATGGGTAATGAACAGCAGAATATTGGGCAAGCTAAAGTTGAGGCTATGAAGCCTTTGAATAATAAAGTGAACATGACAGATTGGAGATTTTCTGTGAAGGAATGTCAGCATGTGATTAAAATGAGGGTGAAAATTGGCAGTAAAATCCTAAACAATAGATTTCTATCTGCTACCTACCCTGTGTTTATGTATATTCGTTCCTTAGCCGTATGCACAATCCCTGCATTTTGTCCGTTGTATATACCTGAATTCTGAAATTATATGTTTGCGTGTGAGCCATCTCCTCCATTCTTCCCCTTTCAGGTGTTTGTTCGCTCAACTATGTTGTTTGTTCTTTGGGAATCTACTTTAATGGAATTGGAGCATGTGTCCTATAATCGGTATAAAGTAAAACTCTGAAAATCCATTCTTTTGTTCAGAAATCCCAGTATTTATCATCTGGCTTTTTCCGGCTTAGCAATGTGGATCGTCTGATTAGGAAGTTTGCAATTGGTGTGAAAATTGCTGAAGTTGGAGATACAAAGGTTATTTAAAGATCAGCTGAGGTGTTGGGCAGAGCAGTGCCAGATGGAATTTAGCCCAGGTAATTGGGATGATGAAATTCTGTTGAGACAAAGTAAATGACAGGGACCTTGGGAGCAATGATATACAGAAAGACCTTGTGTTTAAGTTGTTAACTTCCTGAAAGTGGCATTAAAGGTGGATAGGGTAGGGGAAAAAACACACCTGGTATGCTTCACTTAATAGGCGTAGGTATTGAATATAAGGGTTGGAATGTAATGTTGCAGTTATGGCTTAGTTGGGCTGCATTTGGAGTTTGTTTACAGTTCTGGCTACTACAATACATTGTGGCGGCATTTGAAATGGTGCAGAAGAGATTCACTGGGAAGTTACATGAATTGGAGGACTGCAGTTATATGGAGAGATTGAGTAGGCTGGATGTAGAAGAAAGAGGGGAATAGGTAGAATCTTTTTTTTCCATGTTAATCTACAACTTGAGGGCACAGGTTTAAGGTGAGAAACAAAATTTAAAGGAGATCTGAGGGACATTGTTTCCACACATAGGCTGCTGAATATCTAGAAAAAGCTGCCAGACACTGTTGGAAACAGATGCAATTGCGTTTAAAAAGATCTTCGACAGGTTCTTGGATTGAAAAGTCATAGATACAGACGCTAATGCGAGTGAATGGGATCAGTGCACAAAAGGCATCACTGTTGGTATGATCAAGATGGGCCAAGAGAATCTATCTCTGCTACATGTTTCTATGAAAATTGGTTCAACTTTTTACTGCTGTTTAATTAGTCTCACTTGCCTTTGTAGGTTTCAATTCACTGGCAAATACATTTTATGAAAGAGCAGATTCTTTACCTTTCTGATTTTAGATTCCTAAATGATGTTCACCCCAAAGGTCGTGAAGCCTTAATGACCTTGGAACATAAATAATTGGTATAATCTGAATTCTGCTTCAGGTTCAATGGTGCATTTTTTAAAATACATGCATTTAGGATGTGATTTTACCAGAAGATTTCAATTTGACTAAAGAAAACGGGTAGACTCCAAAGTAATTGATGGAGGGTTCAGTGCAGCATCAGCAAAGAAAAGGATATTTATTTACATTTTTGTGGATATTTATGTACTTTTTCAAAATGCCGTACAACTTCAGCGATTTTTGTTTGGAACAATGGCGTGGGAAATATTTGGGAAAAAGCGCTGACTTGTGGGTTTTTGTACAATTAAATATTATTTCTCTTGTTATTTGTCTTTTCTGTCTCCAATATATCATGTATGGAAAGCTAGTTTTAGAAAACAAATTTTGGAGAATGTGACTGAATTGTCTCTCTCTGTGCTGAATAACAAGCAAACAACAACAGATGGTAGTAAATTATCCTCATCTTTAATGTCTGAAAAGGTCCCAGTTGAAATTATGAGTTCAACTGTAATTTCAGAAATTGCTAGTAATTAAGCATGTGAGTTAATAGTCAAAATATCCGTTGTTCATTTTGTTAACAATTTTTAAATAATTTTTCTGACATTGAGCATATAGATGTAATGTACATCTGTGTTGTGATAAACCTCAAGAAATGCAACCAAATTTAAGTTCTTGAGTTTTGCCTCGCCACAACTTTAGCAAAACATGATTTTGCTCACGAGGGGCTTGTGCTGTAATGTAAACTTATTTGCACATTAAATCCATATTATACATTCTATAGAATTCCATTTTTAGGTCATAATGTGGTGGGGTCATAATCAGAATCAGAATACTGTTTATTGTCATTTAACCATAGGTTCAAACGAAATTACGTTCCTGCAGTCACAAAAAACAAACAAAAAAAACCACACAATTCCACACAAACATCCATCACAGTGAATCTCCAAACATCTCTTCTCTGTTCTTTATTCTCCCGCAATCAAGCAGTCAAACTGCTGCATCGAGCTGATCGAGGCTCTTGATGTTAGAGCCCCCGGCGGGCGATGTAAGCCCCCTCTCCGGGTCGATTTAATCCCCTTGATTCGGGCGGGCGAAGTTTGCCGTTGCGGGAGCTCCAAAAAGCGGTCTCCCACCAGGGACCCGCGAGCTCCCAATGTTACCGTTCACAGGGCTTGCAGCTGGAGCCTCCGAAGCTCCGAAATCAGGTCGCAGCCGCGCGCCACCACAACGCTCCGCACTCCGAAGTCGGCCAGCTCCACGATGGTGAGTCTGCAGGCTCTGCAACTGGAGCCCCCAGGTCGATTCTGGTTGGAGGCCGCCGACTCCACGATGTTAGGCCCCAACGACAACAGATACTCGACAAGGAAAAAGTCAGGTCCCCGTACAGGGAAGAGATAAAAAAAGTTCCCCCCTCTGCCCCCCCCCCCCCCCCCCCACACATATACACAGCTAAAAATAATATAAAACTTAAACCAAAAACATGCACTAACAGGACAAAAAGAAAAAGGAAAAAAATGTGAGTGAGGTGGGAATCATGTGCTAGTCCCACCCAGACCATTGCCTGCATAAGGTTGTGATTTTCCCCAGGTTCTCAAAATTTTGATGTGGGATTATTTTAAAAGTGAACATTTCCAAAGGCAGAGTATTTAAATTTGCTAATGGTGCCATGTCATTATTTGACTTTTGGGCACATTTTCTTGAAAGGAATGGGATTCTTGCATTCTTTTAAAAAATAAGTACAAGTAGTTTCAAAGAGGTATAACAAAACAATTTGTCAATTTCTATTGAGTCATGTGCATCATTGCACTCGACGAAATAATTCTGAGATTTTCATGGAAATTTCAAAAGAGTTAAGAATTTATAATACTATATTCAAAGGTAACTGTTACAAGCAGCATGTAATGCAAATAGCTGTATGCTTAATTGTCACGTGGAACTTGATAGTGTTATTAGTTTACTTTGTAGTTCATTTTCATCATTAATTAATGTTGCATTTTTTCTTTTGCAGTCTCTTGCGAATCGGGTGTAGCTTGTCCAAAGGTTGTCTGTTTAAACACTACTCCAAACACTTCAGCATAAACCTAGGCAAATACTCTGGTTTGGCACAATCATTATATTGCACTGTCAAAAGTGCCACTTTTTGGATGCAATGACAATGGGACAGTTAGGTTATTTTGGTGGCTATCAAAAACCATATGACTTTATTTTACTGAAGAATTTCCCCTTTATTCTTGGCCAATGTTCATCCTGATCAATTTCACCAAAGCTGTTCATACTATTGTAATTATAGAAACATAGAAAATAGGTGCAGGAGAAAGCCATTTGGCCCTTCGATGTGATGATGGCTGAGCATCCACAATCAGTATGTTGCTGTTAATGTGTTCCTTTGTTTAAATTATCAGTTGCACATGTTAAAAATAATATCCGAGTACATATCAGAAGTATTTAATTGGCTATTAACTCGTCTGGGATCTTCTTGGAACATGAAAGTATCTATATAAATGGGCAATTTACAGTGGTCAATTATTCTACCATCTCCACGTATGTTTGGGAAGTGGGAAGAAACCAGAGCATCCAGTGGAAACTTTTATGGTTATTGGAAGAATGAGTAGATTTCACGCAGCACGGGAGATCGGGATTGAACTTGGGTCTCTGGAGTGGTGAGCCAGTGGTTATAGTAGCTGCACCATTGTGACACTGTTTTCCTCCTGAATTTTTATCATCTGCTTCTGGAATGTTTTAACATTTGGTTTCCTGTGATTTGATTTGGCAGTTCCCCTGTCAGTTTACACACCTGGCCAGCAGGTATCTGGATAGTCAGTCATTTCTCTACCTTTAGCAAATCCTTCACCAATGAGCTGCAAATTAAGCAGACACAAAAGAAAAAGGACAATTAACATTTTTCTGTCCTTTTTATGAGTGCGTTGCTTTTTGAGCCACAAGTTAAATGTGTCTAAAGGTGAATCTTCCAGCAAACAATGTTAGTAATAGTTTTGAACAATATGAAACAATCATGAAACTAGTTTCAGTCACTAAAATTCTTTTAGATTAGGTTGCCCTTTGTTAAGAACTTGAGGATTGCAGTACGATTCGATTTTTGGTGATGAACATGTTCTACCAGTTTGCAGCCTGGATTAATGTAATGCTGCTGTGCGTATGTCAATTAAAGTTTTCATTTAAAGAAGAAAATTTGAATATTGTAATAAGCTTTGTTCATATTAGAATGAGCAATTGAGCAGAAAATGTATTGCAGACGAATAGAAACTTTTTGGCATAAAATTTATATTCCTCAAAATATTTAATCGATCAGATAGTATTTGAAAAGATAAGATTTTGGAATGTTTCATTGGGCAATTGCTGCTGAAAGGTAATCAGTCTGAAATGTGATTCCTTTCCCCTTCTCTACAGATATTGCCTGACCTTTTCAACATTTCTGTTTTACATTTACAACAATTGCAGTATTTTGTTTCATTTCAGGTATTCAAAATGTATCTAATGTATTTCGAAAGTTTTGTTTCTATGCTAAAATGCACAAATTGTAGAGTTAGTTGATTTCTACCACTTCCAGTTTAAATTTCATTTGGAATATTTTGGTGGACCAAGAAACCAAGAAACAAGACCGGCCTCAACACTAACATAGCTTCACTTTCAATCATGAATATGAATCACTGCTGTAAATAATTATGATCATAATTCATGTAATATGACCAAAAATACTATCTTATTAATAAGACAGGATGGTGCACCACTTCTTTGATTGCATCCAGATTGCAAGTTTACATCAAATCTGTTGCTCTGAGTATTGATTAACTTAGTGGGAGAATACATCCTGGTTCACAAGGTGCAGGATTCGAATGGTGCTCCGGGTAATGCCAGCCCAACATTACATTTGTGACGTTATTCAGCTGGGTGCTCGTGTCCTATTGAATACCAAACTCTTCAAATGTCTGGGACGCTGATGGCTGATGTAAAAATACTTTATCAAAGATTGTAATAATGGTTATTAACCTACAAGTCATTTTGCTGTTCTACACGTTTCCAAGGAAAACTCACCAATGCTCTTTAAAAAAATACAGTTTGTTTTCTTTATGCTGCTATTATTTAAAACAAAAACTTGATCCACCATTATGAAGATGCCATGTCAAGGTAGGATGTGGAAGAGTACATATTAGGTGACATCTTGTACATAATATCTTGATCGAATAGTGTCCTGTGCTACCAGTGGAGGGTGCTATTAGTAAACCTGCGTGTATGGCCTCCAACCAAAACTTGGACGTTTTGTGTTCATGTTAAATCTAGTGTTTTATCACAGCAAATAAATATTTGTTACAAATACTGAAAGTGTTTTGATGTATTGAACACACCAATGGATTCATAACCTTCCATATTTCAACTCTGCAATATAAACTTTCACCCTCTAACTAATCGCTAAAGAATATCTGCCTACAGTCATTTTCCAATGTCCTTTGGAAAATGCATTAAACTGTGGATTTGGCCACTCATAGCTACTGAAGTTTCCATAGCATTACCTGAAGAAAAGCAAGTAAACCTATTTGCCTGTTGTATTTCACTAAGTGTATCTTGGATTGTAACACAGTTCTGAAATCGTGGAATACTACATAAATGGAAACTTTTACTTGAGTTTCACTCATGTTTGGAGTTATGTTGCCTCTATAAATGCAGAGCTTAAATGCCTTCTGACTTCAGTCTCAATAATATTGCTCAAGTATATCCTCTTTGGCTTCGATAATGCTGTTATTTAGGCTTAAATGAAGATTTTTACCTCAAGCGCTACATTTTCCAAACCAAGTTAGAGCTCCAAAATGTTTTCTGTCTTGCTCATGGCACCTGAATTCTGCCTGGTTAAACAGTGATTACTTTTCCTGTAATTCTTTCCAAGATTATTTGTACACATTTAAATTAATTCCACCATCCTTTCATTTGTTGCAAGCTGTTTGCAACTTTATGATCCCATTTAATTAAATTGAGCGACTATTGTGCAACCTTGAGTTTGATCTTTTGTGAAGTTAATCATTTGTTCCACAGTGCCCTGTAGTTTTGATTGTTCTTAATTCTTTTGTTTTCCTTGGTTATCTGTTTTCAATTAGGACGTTGATAAAAAAATTAGTTAAACTTTTCACCATCTGTCATTGTCTCATTCTTTAGAATCCATTTAATTTGGCAAATTATCTGTGAAGTGCTTTCTAACGTATATAAATGTTGAAATGTAAGTAAATTGTTATTGCTATTTCTTTTAATCACCAGCCCACAGTTCCTTTCATTCCTTCATCAATTTTACTCAATTATTTTAATGTGGATTTCAGCAAAAAGATAAGCTTATTTCTTGCTACAGGTGGAAATGGTAATGGTTGGTGAATAAGCGTAGGTACAGAATGTATTAAATCAATTGCAAGATTTTTTAAAAACAGGTGAGTTAATTGAACATTTTACTTTCATTTTTGTTTCGTTACATAAATCCATTTTGAGCTATTGCTGAACACTTGAAGTGCTCCACCATTTCAATAGAGTTTTTGGGAACAATGTTTTTTCTTTCTCCATTCTAAACTCGTGCTGTAACTGAATGACTTCATCCTGACTTTGACTGTTTCTTCATATCATTCAAATTAGGAGTTTTGCACCTTCACATACTAAGATGGTGCAGGTTTTTGAATGGATAGTAAAGTCATAAAAATTAAAATTCTACCTATCCAGCAAAGAAAACAAACTTGCTTTCCAGGAAGATTTTTTTGTTTGTAATTTAACATTATTTCAGGCTTCCTCTAGGAAACAAGGTGCCAGAATTAAGGAAGCAAGGCAAAAGCACACACTCTTTATTTGCAGAGAAAATCATTGTGAAGGCGAAGAGAACTTCTGCATTGACAACACTAAATTTCAAATATATATTCCAGAAAATACATTTGTCTGTTCCTAATTGGCCCTGGCCCTAAGTGGCTTGCTAAGTAATTTCAGAGGTAGATGAGACAATTGCAACGGTTGTGTTCAATGTTGCAGACAAGGCGAGGAGGGCACATTTCTTTCGTTTTTAAATACATTGGCCTAAGGGCTTGATATCCAAAAATGGCCACCAATATGGATATTTCTATTTATTTTAGATTTATAAAAAAAATTCACTATGGGGCTCAAACATACTTTTGTTAATTGTTAATCCAATTATCTGCCCATCAAATATAATGTTTCAATCTGAAAAGAATTGGTAGTTATTTGAATTGTAATATATTTAGCAAGTGCCAAAAAATGGCATGGAATCCTTGTAGAAGAGGTTTACATAGCCTCCAGTTTTAAATTCATTCTAAATTGCCAATATTTGGACTATACCCAATCAGACAATTCTTTTCAAGAACAAAAAAAAATAACCCGCTGTGTTCTTCATGATTAAAATCAATGGTCTACATGAAGGTGCGACTTATTTTTATGCATTTTGAAAAATAACATTTCAAATATGCTCCTTTTGTCCTGTAAATTACATTGCATCTTTAAATACAAAGATAGGTATTCTTTGCTATCGTTTGATATTCCTGCAGAAAATTAACATTAAAAAAAACTAGTTTGTCCCATTCCCTCCTTGCAAAGGAAATTCCGAATCATGCTTACATGCTCACCTGGTTCTGAATATTTTTGAATGTTGTAATATTTAGGTGTGTAAAATAAAAGATCTCTAGTATGTAGACATAATATGCTTTAATTCTTGAATGCCTTGAGTGATAACATGAAAATAGAGTGCATTCTATTTTAGGTTCTCACATCGACAAAAAATTCTTGGATCAATTATTTGTAATTGGTAATAAGGTAAATCACCAAATTTGCTGCATTTGTAGACGTGTATGTTTCCAGTAATACATGTTTACATTTCAATAGACAAGAGGTGCAGGAGTAGGCCATTCAGCCCTTAGAGCCAGCACCTCCATTCAATATGATCATGGATCATTTCCCGCAAGTGATGACCAGTGGCATCTGAGTGAGAAATTACTAGTGCTAAGATTATGAAATGTTATGTTCTCGTAATAGGTATGTCAGATTTAATATGTAGTTAGAACAAATGGTAGTTGTTAACACAGGTTTTCAAGCATTTTTGTTTTATAGGAACACAAATTATGAGCAGGGCTAAGTTGTATACCTTCTTGAATCTGCTCTGCCATTAAATTAGATCATGGCTGGACTAATCAAGACCCCGAACTCTACAGGCCAAAAATTTAGTTCTGCCATCAATTAGCAAGGGTTCAGCATCCATAGATCTGGAATAGAGAATCCCCCAGCACCTGGACACTTGATCTATTTCAACATTCCACAGCATCCACTGTCAAGTGTTCTGAAGACATTAAATTTAAATAAGGTTGTACTTGAGCTTCTAAATTATACCCAATCTGCTTGCTTACTTCCATAATGTGCCCCAGCCAGCAATTTAGTGAACTTTCTCTTGACGGCTTCCATGGTGATTGTATGCTTGGAAAGTGGAAGTCAACATTTTATACATTACTCAATATGTGATCTTATCCCTGTGTAACAAGTCTATTCTAATTTTATACTCCATTTCCTCTTGTAACAAAGATTAGCCGCCTTAATTACTTGCTGTACTCCCCCCCCCCCCCCCCATTGCATTTTTTTTGCTTGCGCAGGGGACTGGTGGAGGAGATGCCAAACTAAATTTAACAAAGACCCATCATTTATTTATTTTCCTCTACTCCACAATTTGAGATTTGTAATAGAAAAAAATCACATGTGGTTACTGTGCACATTGTCAGTTTTTAATTTAAAAAAAAGCCATTTTTTATACATTTTGGTATAAACAGCAGTGTTTATACAAAGTCCCCTCATTTCAGGGCACCATAATGTTTGGGACACAGCAATGTCGTAAATGAAAGTAGTAATGTTTAGTATTTTGTTGCATACCCTTTGCATGCAATGACTGCTTGAAGTCTGATTCATGGACATCAGCAGTTGCTGGGTGTCTTCTCTGCTGATGCTCTGCCAGGCCTGTATTGCAGCCATCTTTAGCTTATGCTTGTTTTGGGGGCTAGTCCCCTTCAGTTTTCTTCAGTATGTAAAAGGCATGCTCAATTTGGTTCAGATCAGGTGATTGACTTGGCCACTCAAGAATCGACCATTTTTTAGCTTTGAAAAATTAATTTGTTCCTTTAGCAGTATGTCTGGGATAATTGTTTTGCTGTAGAATGCCAGCCAATGTGTTTTGAGGCTTTTGTTTGAACTTGAGTAGATAGGATGTGTCTATACACTTCAGAATTCATTATCCTACTACCATCAGCAGTTGTATCATCAATGAAGATAAGTGAGCCAGTACCTTCAGCAGCCATACATGCTCAGGCCTTCACACTCCCACCACCGTGTTTCACAGATGAGGTGGTATGTTTTGGATCTTGGGCAGTTCTTTCCTCCATACTTTGCTCTTGCCATCACTCTGATACAAGTTAATCTTCGTCTCATCTTTCTACAAGACCTTTTTCCAGAACTGTGGTTGCTAGTTTAAGTACTTGGCAAACTAACCTGGCCATCTTATTTTTGCAGCTAACCAGTGGTTTGCATCTTGCAGTGTGGCCTCTGTATTTTTGTTCATGAAGCCTGCGGACAGTGGTCATTGACAAATCCACACCTAACTCCTGAAGAATGTTTCTGATCTGTCGGACAGGTGTTTGGGGATTTGTCTTTGTTATAGAGAGAATTCTGTCATCGGCTGTGGAGGTCTTCCTTGGCCTGCCGGTCTCTTTGCGGTTAGTAAGCTTACCAGTGCTCTCTTTCTTCTTAATGATGTTCCAAACAGTTGATTTTGGTAAGCCTAAGGTTTAGCTGATGTCTCTAAGAGTTTTATTTTTGTTTCTCAGTCTCATAATGGCTTATTTGACTTTCATTGGCATAAATTTGGTCATGTTGATAAACAGCAATAAATGTTTCCAAAGGTGATGGAAAGACTAGGTACTGAGAGCTCTCTTATACCTGCATTAAGGAGGTAATTAAACACACCTGAACAATTACAAACACCTGTGAAGCCATGTGTCCCAAACACTGGTGCCCTGAAATGGGGGGAATATGTATAAGCACTGCTGTAATTTCTACACGGTGAAACCAAAATATATAAAAATGGCCTTTACTAAAACCTGACTGCACTTTAACCACATGTGATTTTTTGTTACCTATTACAAATAAATGATGGGTCTTTGTCCCAAACATTATCGAGGGCAGTTAATGTGCTTGGGCCAGGCTTTCTGGGTCTCCTTTTCACAATTTTCCAGTTGGTCATTATTGTAATCTCTGGAACTAACCATGTATGTGGTCTTAGTTTTGCCATTAATTGTTGGGAAATTTATAGCAATTTTATTTACAAGTTGTACCCTTTTTTTATACCTTCGTGTGTTTTTTCTCTCTACATCTGGTTTAATAATGAATAAACCCATTCTGATTTGCCTTCCGTGCTTGGTTCTTGGGATGTTATTTCTATTTCACAGGTTGCACCTTAAAACAACGATTGTTCAATTATGGCATATACTTATTTTTATATTGCAAAGTTATTGGCTCATAATTTAACAATTTGTCAAGCAAGGAAAAAACTCATGCAGTGAAAAACAAAGTAATTTCAAATTTGCTGCCCTTTAAAGCTAGAATGACAGGCAGTATTTAGCACATGTTAAGTGCCTGCCGATCTAACCTTTACATCAGTGAAACCAAGCATAAGCTCGGTGACTTTATTGCTGAACCCTTGTGCTCTGTCTGCCGAGGCCTGCTGGATATTCTAGTTGCTAACCATTCCATTCCCAGGCCGACCTTGGTCTTTGGCCTCCTCCATTGCCAGAGTGAGGCAACTTACAACCCAATGGTATGAACATTGAATTGTCCAATTTGAAGTTATACCCACCCCTTCCTACTCTCTTCCCTGTGCACCCTATCCCAGAGTGCACTCATTTCTCCCACTCTCTACCATGCTCCAATTACCCTACTTCCTCCATCCGTTTGTCCCTTTCCCAAGTTCTTCATTTCCCTTTAATCCCCATTCTTTCCCTTGTTCCCTGCCATCCATATCCCCCACTTTTGCTGCACATTTCCCTCTTCGTTACCTGACACCCTTTGTCTCCTTTTCACCTTTAGCCTTTTGTCGCTTACTCCATCCATCTGCTAATCAAACCTCCTCTTGCCTCTATGCACCTGCCTGACCTGCTGAGTTACTCCAGCACTTTGACTCTTGAAAACCAGCATCTGCAGTTCCTTGTGTCTATATTTATCACTTTCCAGACATTGTCTCGCTTCCAGCTCTCCACCTCCTAACCTACGGCTACCAATCTGAAGAAAGGTCCTGACCCGAAACATAGTTTTTCCATTTCCTCCACTGATGTTGCTTGACTCACTGAGTATCTCCAGCAATTGTGTTTTGCTTTATTGTCATGTGTTCGGTCATTTGAATTAGAGGTGACAGCAAGCGTTTGGTGTCTCAGTAGGATATCAAAGAAGTTGGCCAATATTTATCCTTCAGTTAACATTTCTTAAATGTTAACTTCGCTTAGTTTGTTGAACCATAATTTGTCCTGTCGCTAATACTGACTACAAAAGGATTTAAATGCTTTTAAAGCCTTTTGAGCCTTGTTTGTCAAAAGATCTCAATGAATCTAAGTTAAAGTAATGTTTTGGAGATATATGGGTACACATGAAGGAAAGAACTTTTGGATCAATAAGAACATTTGGATCAATAAAATTCTTAATTGTTGTGCTCTTGTCTTGCATTAAAAACAATCAATTAATTGTAAACATAATTTAGCTAAACATAATTACAGCAACACTACAGAAGAATTAACAAGTGCAGTGTTAAAAATGTAATTTGTGTTCAAACTTTCTTCGGGTTCAGTTAGTGAGAATTATGTTCATATTCTGCATTCCGATCACTCAACCCCATGTGTGCCACACATTTGAAATGCACCTTACTATCTGAGATTGGTACCTTTTCCTCACAAAGCTATCGTTATGAGGAATATTGTTGTATACTGCCACAATATAAATCTCAATTCTGCCACATCTCATGAATGAACCAGGGAATTAAACCTTAAATTTCATCCTGCAGTGTTACCAATTTATGATTTGTATGTTT
Organism: Malacoraja senta; assembly: GCA_038087875.1. Taxonomy (NCBI): domain Eukaryota; kingdom Metazoa; phylum Chordata; class Chondrichthyes; order Rajiformes; family Rajidae; genus Malacoraja; species Malacoraja senta. The sequence goes on along the minus strand of CM075983.1, from coordinate 13,132,264 downwards.
TCTCTATCTCACAATTATCCATCATAGTTATTGTAAAATCCTGTAATCCAATTACGGTTGTGTTATAATATATGATAATCAATAGTTTTGCTGTATCCTGATTTTTTTTTAAAGTAAGTTCAAAATTAGAGAATTGCGTTATTGACAGCACCCGTTGTCATGTGTTGCCTTTTTCCTTAAACTGTTAACTAGATGGATGTTCCTTGATCAGTGATGCTGCCAGGCAAGTTTCTTCTCGTATTTTGGTCCAATATTTGTCAATTATGTTCAAACAGATGAGTTGCTTATTTATCAATTTTGTTGGTAGTTGCACCTTGGTGTGTCCAAAGTAACTACGACCTTATCTAACATGCTAGCAATAATTGAAAATAGTAAGCTGGTAAATGCACTGTACAATCCTGATGTAAGAAAGGCATTCTAGTAAATGCATTACTTTACTGTAGTGCTAATTGTTACATGGTCCTTTACCTAGTTTTTTTAGAAAGTCAAGATAGAATAGATTTGTGTATGACAACAAATGTGAATTAGAATTCAGAATTGAACAAAGCAGAATTATTAAAATACCATGTAATAAAACATTTAAGTTCTCAAACTGTGTGGTATGTTGTATAACAGCCTGTAGATCAGGGTATTTCTAACATTTGCTTCAGTTTGTTTATTGGAGTCGTTTTTCTTTTTGGTGCTGACTTTCTATATTTTTGGCAATTTTGTTAGAAAATTCTAAAATATCTGGGACATGTGAAATATGAAGAGTAACTATTCCCCACAAGAACCACAGAGCTGCAGTGCCTGTGTGCAGGGTGAGGTTTGGGATATTCCCAATAGCTTCACTGATTTGGACGTCTTGAGTAAACCACCTGGAATTGATAGTTTCAGATAGGTATAAATGCACATTCTGCTTCAAGATTTAGTTTTGTGGGATTTTAAATCAGCAGTCCAATGCAAACAATGATGGGAATGAAATCACAGGCAGGAAGGAACACTACAATGCCAAGTTGCTTTTTTTTTTTTTGCTTACAAGCTGAAGATTGTGCTGCGGACGTTGACTTAAAGAAGGCATGGTCTGTATATTGGGCCAAAGCAGAAGATCTTGATTGAATCATAAATTAGACGATTCTTGTGAACTTGAAAGGATGCAGGTCAATTTAGTGATAGAATTGTACTTGGCGCATTACTGTAGTTGTAAATTTTGGTGTTTTATCAGTGAAAATATTTTTGACGACCTGCTAATATATGAAGAAGACCAAACCTGCTTTAATTCCTGTTTCTTCCATTTCATTTCTTGTGCTGCAATTTGTATAATTGAGAGAATTTTTAAGCAGCTAAATTGTATTTGTAAATTCTTATCACCAGTTAAAGGTATGGAATTTCTTGAATAGGGTTGTCTGCACTTGTTATCTTTGTCTTTGTTCCCTGTTCCCCACCAAATTTCATTGCTCTGGATCTCAATGGCCAATCTCATTTCCATGGATCATTGCCGAATCAAATGTTGAGACCCTGAATGCAACAGATGCTGGTGCTTTTAATGGGTGATGATGAATGAATAAGATCAAGTTTTGACTATAAAACTCCAGTGTCGATGTGCAACAGCCAATAAAACCCTGCTCCAACTTTGCTATTTGTCAAATGTGTGTGTATATAGTGTGTATATATATTTTTATATAGAGAGAGCTCAATGATACTTCACCTTCTAACATTTTACCAAAACAATTGGTTGAACGGAGTTCCTGTTGTAAATATGAGAGAATCTTTATACTTTTGCTACTCCACTGGATTTAATCGATAGTCCATTGACGGATTATAGCAAGGATATTGGTTGCCTAGCTTTGCCGATAAGGCTGAGACTTGTATGTACCTGTATATGACCTAAAGGTTTCTTGCACTTGTAGAACTATCAGCAAAATCGATACCAATGATATCCATTTGGGACATTAATGGAAACTCACCATCAACGTAAAATGTTATTTGTGCAAAAATGCAGAGGATAAATTTACATATCCGGTTTTATAGGGCTTTGCAACTACTTCATGGAATTTTCATGACCATCTGAAATTATATTAGGCACTTGAGTAGCAAGATAAAAATGATGGCACTTAAAAGGAAGTGGCAGCCATCCTAATTCTGCAAATACATATAAGGAAAATGTACCAACACCATAGAATGATGCCCTGTATTCATACCAAAAAGCAGTACAAGCAAGTAGACCTGTTAACATACTTGTGAATAGCCTTGGGTACTTAGATGCAATTCATTTATTGGGAAACGTATTACTGCTTATGCTGTGATATATAGCCATGCTAGCTGATGTAATTGGAACAAGTAACTAATGCAGCAGATAGGCTGGCAGAGGCTTTGGATCCTCTCCAATGTTAGCTGTAACATTCCCAATCAAAGGGAGTTTTTTTCCCAATTGGATTTCAAATTGCTCAATGTTAGCTATTAATTTGGCAGTTCCCAATATAAGTGCCTTGCATTGAATCTAAGTATGCAGTTGTAATTCAAGATGTGGTCAAAAAGTTACAAGAGAGCATACTAAGGGATAAGATATACATGGTATTTAGATGGACAAAGGCTGATTAGGGATAGTTTTTGATGTGACCAAAAACGTTGAGGACAGACTAGACATATGTATAGATCTAGATGTTTTTCTGCTAATGTTCAGATGAACAGAATTGGGAAAGACTTTGGAGTACATATTCTGTTGATCACTGTGAATATTTGTTGTTATTCACTCCTAGACTGGTCCTTCCAACTACATGACCTAGACTCATTATTTTCACTGGACAATTATTATTTCATGGAGACGCAGGGAACTGCACATAGAGACATAGATTGATACAGTGTGGAAACAGGCCCTTCGGCCCATTTCGCCCACACCGGCCAACAATGTCCCAGCTACCCTAGTCCGACTTGCCTGCGCTTGGTCCATAACCCTCCAAACCTGTCCTATCCATGTTCCTGTCCAACTGTTAAACGATGGGATAGTGCCAGCCTCAACTACCTCCTCTGGCAGCTTGTTCCATACACCCACCACCCTCTGTGCGAAAAAGTTACATCTCGGATTCCTATTAAATCTTTTCCCCTTCACCTTGAACCTATGTCCTCTGGTCCTCGATTCCCCGACTCTGGGTAAAAGACTCTGCATCTACCCAATCTATTCCTCATAATTTTGTATACCTCTATAAGATCTCCCCTCATCCTCCTACGCTCCATGGAATAGAGACCCAGCCTACTCAACCCCTCGCTATAGCTCACACCCTCTAGTCCTGGCAACATCCTCGTAAATCTTTTCTGAACCCTTTCAAGCGTGACAATATTTTTCCTATAACATGATGCCCAGAACTGAACATAATATTCTAAATGTGATCCCACCAGCGTTTTATACAACTGCAACATGATCTCCCAACGTCTATACTCGATGATCTGACTGATGAAGGCCAAATTTCAAAAAGCCTTTTTGACCACCTTATCTGCCTGCGACTCGACCTTCATGGAGCCATGCACTTGTACTCATAGATCCTTCTGCTCTACAACACTACCCGGAGGCCTACCATTTACTGTGTAGGTCATACCCTGGTTCGAATTTTGAGCAAAACACCAAGTGCTGGAGTAACTGCGTGTCATATGGCATCTGTGGAGGGAATGGATAGGGAATGTTTTGTGTCCGATTCTTTCTAAAGACTTCCTTCAGTTTGAAAAACAGTCCTGTCCCAAAATGTTGCCTGTCCATTTCTTCCACCTACTATGTTTGACCTGCTTCGTTACTTTGCTATGATCCTTTATTTACGTGTTTCACTGCCTTCATTTGAACTTTTCAAACACTGAATCTGCTGACCGGGTTTGACTTGAAAAGTTAGTTCCAGAAGATTGTACCCTCTGAAATTATTTTGTCCAGTGACCAGCAACAATTAATTGCTGATTTGTGATTTATTAAAGATTATTACTAGTGTTCTACCAAACCGCATGTACACTATTCATTTTAACACTACTTGATTGATATATTCCACATTCTCACTCGTTTGGTATCAATGATTATTAAGAATACCTTTGGATCATTAGTCATATTTATGGGTTCAACATATTTGCAGGGGTCTGTTGTGGGATCTCTGCTGTTTGTAATGTACGTAAATGACTTGGATGTAAAAGTCAACGGGTTGGGGTTAGTAAGTTTGCAAGTGAAACCAAGATTGGGGTCATGGATTGTGAAAAAGGCGTCAAGATATACGGGATATAGATCAGTTACAGAAATGGGCAGGAAAATGGCAGATGGCGTTTAATCCGAGCAAGTATATTGCATTTTGGGAGGTCGAATATTAGGGGAAAATATACAATTAATGGCGTGACCCATAACAACACTTGATGTACTTGGGGTCCAGGTCCATATTCCCTGAAAGTGGCAACACAAGTATCTTGCTGTCCTAAGTAGGGGTATTGATTAAAAGAGTCAGAAAGACATGATGCAGATTTATAGGTCTTTATTTAGGCCGCATTTGGAGTATAGTGTGCAGTTATAGTTACCCATTTACAGGAATGATGTGGGGGCTTTGGAAAGGGTGCAGAGGACGTTTGCCTGAATGTTCTTCAGACACCCTCATGCTGCCGACTCTCACTGCCTCCCTGAGACTACCGATGTTGCTGCTGCTGACTTTCACCGTCTCACTGGGGCCTCCGCCACCGACCCTCACTGCCTTCCCGGGGTCATCGACGCTGCTGCCGCCGACTCTCACTGACCACCCTGTCCACTGACCATGAAAGAGCTAATATTCAAATCTATTAGTCAAATCTAAAATGGAGTCGTTCTACAAAAGCATGGACTAGTAGAACAAAAGAATGGCTCGGTGCCACGTCTGAATGACATTGTAAATTATATGGAACACAATATGGAGGACAGGTTGTCTTTTCAATAAAGACATTAAGTTGACAGCCTGCAGTAATAACGTGCTTCTTTTCCAGGCCATAAAAAAGCCAAGATTGGAAAAAAATAGCTGATGCCCCAGAGATAAGTAATAACTTGTTATTAGATGAGCTTGATTTGGATCCAGCTTTCTTATATTCTGAAAGGCTACAGAAACTTTCAGTCATGCCATATTCAGACTTGGTAGGAATGTTTTACTGATAAGAAAAATGTATAATTGTGCTAACTGTCCTTTGTTTTGAGAGTGGGAGCCTGAGAAGCACTGATCAACGTTTGTGCTCATTGTAGCTCTTTTGCCACTCCCGTCTGACTAATCAATTAAAGATTGCCATGGTTTTACATTTAACAGTTTTTGTTGCTATCTGCTTTTAAGAAACGACGTTGACATGCCGCCGACTGTCGCTGACCACCCTGTTCACCCTGTCCACTGACCAGGGCCACCAACATCGTTCCCTAATAGATATATAGAATTGAGAGGCATAGGTAGAGCAGACAGTCAGAACCTTTTTCCCAGGATGGAAAAAATTAAGTATTAAGGGCCTGTCCCACGGGCATGCGACTCCATGCGGCAAGCGAGACCTAACCGCAAGCGGGAGCCGCGCGGAGGTCGCGGGGCCGGTCCCACTTCGATCGCCGGAGCCGTATGGAGTTGTGCGGAGCTAGTCCAGACATCGCGCGGGGTTCCGAAAAACACACTGTTCAAAAATTCCGTGCGGTAACGGCCTGCCGCATCGAGGCCGTGCTGAACGCCGGACGCAGCCGCCTCGAGGCCGTGCACACCGTCTTGACGTCACTCGACCTCTGCGCGGCCCCCGCTTCCGATTTGGTAGCGCTTGCCGCATGCTGGTTTTACCGGCCCTGTACGGGGATCAGTCGACCTCCGCGCTGCCCCCGCTTGCGGTTAGGTCGCGCTTGCCGCATGGAGTCGCATGCCCGTGGGACAGGCCCTTTAGCATTGCTTTAAGGTGAGAGACAATGTTCAAAGCAGACATGCTGGGAAAGGATGGTAAGTGCCTGGAACGCACTGCTGGCGTTGAGACACATAGAATAGTGGCATTTTAGAGACTTGGATAGATTTACTTGTACGTGCAGGGAATGGAAGGTTATGGATTATGTGCAGGTTTATAAAAGATGGCCTTGGCATCATGTTCGGCACAGTCGTGGGCCAAGGGCTTGTTCTCGTGCTTAAAACAAAGTTCTTATGTAAAATAAAAATACTGGAATGAGAAACAGCCAATATTTCAAGTTGAAGATCCTTTGTTAGGACCGAGAGACTGATGTCTTATTATAGTATAATGGCATACTATTTGCCGCATTAACCACTGGTGTATTTTTACTTCCATTGACTAATCCATATATGCCCAGGTCCCATTGAACTCCCTTTCCTAATATATTGCTGTTCATATAATCTTTCTTCCTGATATTGCCACTAAAGTGGATCAAGTTCCTTTTATCTGCATTATACTGCATCTGTTGTGTATTTGCCAAGACCCTCAATCTGTCTAAACCACATTGTAGTTTTTCTGTTTTCTCACACCTTCTACTCATTGCCTCGCATACCCCACCCACACCCCTACCATCTTCCCCTTGGTGTTGTCAATATTAATTAATTACCTCATCGTTGCCTCATCTAAATCATTAATATGTTCTGAATAGCTGAAGTTCCAGCACATTCCTGTGGTATAGCATCAGTTGCATCACTGACTGATAGGAAGACCTGGTTATTCCTTCTCTTCATTTGCTGATGACTAACCAGTTTTAATACCTTCTGTGCAATGCCATGTGCTTTAATTTTGCATGTTAATCTTGTAATGTAACCTTAACAAAGGTCTTCTGGAAATACATGCTATCTGCTGGTTTTCCTAATCTCTGCTGATTACATCCTCAAAAATTACCAGTAAGATGGTCACGCATGATTTCCCTTTTGTAAATCCATATTGACTTTGCCTAATTCTGTCACTTCAAGTGTTCTGGTATCACATCTTTGATATTGTGCTGCAGCATTTCCAACACTATAGATGCAAAGCTAACCTATCCATAATGCCTCATGTCTTTTTCTGCCACCTTTAATTAAAGGAATTGCACTTCCAATTATCCACCTTCTAATCCAGTGGAACTGTTCTGGAGTTTGGTAAATAACTACCAAATACCTCTGCTATTTCAAAAGCATCTTCCTGAAGTGCTGCAACAGCATGCTGCTTATGGTCAAGATGGTTTCCCCCGGTCACTTCAAGTATACAATGTGTACTCGAAGGGACAGAGCCGGCTGTACCTTTTGAGAAGGGTCAGCTCTTTCAACGTCTGCAATATGATGCTGCAGTTCTACCAATCGGTGCCTTCCTCTTCACTGCCGAGTGCTAGGTCAGCAGGGCGAAGGCTGTTGACGCCAACAGGATCAACAAACTCATCAGGAAGGCTGGCTCTGTCCTGTGGGCGGAGTTGGATTCATGGGATCCTGTTGGTCTTGGAGGGGATGACGCACTATTCAACCTGAGGAGTACCTTCAGCAACAGACTGGTTCCACCAAGATGCAGGACAGTACGCCACAGGAGATCCTTGTGGCTATCAAACTCTTTACGACTCCCCCCCCCCCCCCCCCTTCTGTCATGGGGAGGACTGAGACTGACTCCCCCCCACCACCAATCTTTGCACATCCCTCAAGCCTTTCCACTTGACGCTTTAATGTAATGTATTTTGTGTTTTTATGACTAGGCAGATCAATTTCCCTCCTGGGATGAATAAAGTTTCATTGTATTGAAGCAAGTCAATACATCACGCTTGTTTCCTGCTGCTTTAATGTCTCTTGTTCCTTGATACCTCTCAAGATGTGTCTACCTCGCTGATTCTGCGTAGCGGTACACATCTTATGTGCTATTGCTTACTGGAGATATGCGAGTACCTGTGTTGACCAAAAACCAGCAGTCTCTTTGGTGTGCGAGTATCAGAACTGGTATTTGATCCGTGTAAGTCTAATGACCAGATTCCTTACAGTGAGTGACTTTTGAGGAATCTTCAACATTATCCTGCTTCACCTGTTGTATAAAGGCATGAACTAAAACAATCAAGGTAAGGATTCAGATTATCATTATGCTCTGATAATTTTAATGATTTTGGTGACCTTGCAGCTACATAACCACTGTTGCATGCACTATAGGTAGATGGTACTGAATTTTGTGGCCAGGTAGCCATGTACTCAGATTTTCACGATATTTTTAATGCCTCTGGCTATGCAAGTGTAAGTAGCAAAAGCTCAACAGGTGTCTATAGGTCTTTGCCTCTGCATGCTGATCTTTGCTCTAATTTGTGGATGATGAATTCATTACATAATGATTTTATGTGGCGGGACAGATGTAAATGTTCAAAAGGAAATGGATAGAGAGGGGTGGTTGTATCTGTGAGGTGCTAGATCAGGCCTAAGAGGGCAGAGTGAGCAGAAAATTGGAGGATCCTTCCAGCCATTGCTACCTGCTCAACTCATTGATTTTCATTTAGCATAGCTTCCAGGAGCATGGCACCATTATTTTGATGCCTCTGCTCTGCCAATAACAAGCTTTCTTCTTGCAAGCATCTTCCCTTTCTGCAGGTCAGGAGAGGACATCCCATAGCCTCACTTCCCTCTGCTCTCCTCCCAAGGAAACATCGCTAATAGTGGTGAGACCAAATGAGTAAATATGGCAGCCAAGTAGTTGGGATTTTGTGCTGAATGTCTTCCTATTAGTAAGGTTGTGGAATGTGCCCATCAGACCAGGCTATAGAAATAGGAAAAGAAAAATTGAGCCAAAATTGTGACAAGCTGGTCTAATACAGACAAAATTGTGACAAGCTAGTCTAATACAGACAAAAGAGTGAGTCACCTAAAGTTGAAGAATTCAATATTGATTTCTGTAGGGTACAACATGCCCAGACTGAAGGATGTTCCCAGGGCTTGTATGTGGCCTCACTTTATGTTGCAGGAAGTCCCAGACAGAAAGATCAGAGTAATAGTGAAATGGTGAATTAAAGTGAAGGGCAACTAGAAACACAAGAGCCCTCTACAGACTGAATACAGATGTCTAGCAAAACATTCACCAATCTATATTTTCTACCGAAGATGAGACCACATTTTGAACGCTGAATGCTAAACTCTAGCTTAGAAGTTTTGCTGCTGAATTACTGCTTCACCTGGAAAGACCTTTTAGATTGCTAGATATTGGGAAAGGGTGAAAGGACCATTGTTGCATTTCCTGTGGTTGCATGGGAAAGTGCCATAAGATGGGGAGAGGTGGGTGGGGTTAGAAGAGAGGACAATGGAGTAATGAAGGGAGCAATCCCTTCAAAATGGAGGGAATGGATTGTGGTGCAATCTTAGAGTTTTGGTGGAAGTTGTAAAGCATAAACTTGAATATGGAGTCTGTTGAGGGAGAAGGTAAGGACTGAGGGAACTCTGTTTTCACTCTGTCCAGGCAGAGAGAGTGAGATCCGAGGTATGGGAAATAGATGAGATACAATCGAGAGTTTGCCCACTTTGGTTGAGGAGAAGCACTTGTTCACAATATGTCATAATTGGAGTGGGCGCAATGGAGAGAAGAAATGGAGAATCAAATGGATTCCTTAGAAGAGACAGGTTGGGAGGAAGTACAATCATGTTATCTGTGGGTCAGTGGGCTTGATTTGGATGCTTGTGGCTAGCTAATAGAATGAGGTTTCACTTGCCCCTTTTATCTGGTAATACTCATAGATCCTGTATATCTTCCATAGGAATTATTGGCAAGATGTTGAGTGATGTTTCTCAGATCTAAAAACTGCCACTGGGACACTAAGTGGCAAGAACCCAAATTCCCCAATGGCAAGGAAATAAATGAGCTATGAGCCCCAAGGTGGGAAGAAGGTTGAGAGCTGAGACAGTCTGGGGTGGTCTGATAGTGATGAAGTGATGACGGGCTTTGGCAGGCTGATAGTAAAGAGAGTGCAATAGGTAAACTTGGTTACAGCAGAAGGCCAAAATTTGTAGGTCCTGGATTAAACTAAATTTGATTTTTTTTTAAACTTCCAAGGACAAATGATTTTCCTTACTGCAAATCCAGATTAAGATGGACATGCCAAGCCTCAAGAATAAATAAAAACAAGTACAATCGACTTGAAAAGAGGGAACGGCCTCTTTCTGTATTGTTATTACTATATGATAAATAATATCTGACGTAAAGAACAGTCATGATTGAAGTACTAGATATAACACTATAAATGTGCTCAAGCAAAATAAAATCCGTGTAATTTTGTCCGACCAATCCCATGACCTGTACTATTCAAAAGAGCAATGGCAGTAGGCATATAGAATATCACCATCTGCAGATTCCACTGAATCCGGCTGGGAAGTGAAACAACATTTATTCATCACTGCTAGGTCAAGATCCCAGAATTTCCCACTTGAAGGACATGTCAGGAATTGCTATCATTCGGAAAGGCAGTTTACCGCCTCTTAAGGGCATTTTGGGATAGGCAGTAAATATCGATCTTGCCAACAAGGCGGGCCTTGAGAACAATAAATGTGCATTATGGATCTGTGCCTATGGGTACACAATAAATATATTCAATAATTAGAGGAGGAATAGATAAAATAAAACATAACACACGTCTGCAGCTTACAAATGCTCAACTCATGTACAGCCCATTGATGTTTGGGAGACAGGTGGGATACATTTGCTGGCTGCTGCAGGCATTTTCGGTCATGTGGGAAGCTGCATTTCAGACTTGCGGATTGTTCAGGCACCAACAGTTCTCATGAACGGAGCCTTGCTTTAACATGAGGAGGTCCTGCAGGTAATAACACAAAATCATTCCAATATATATTCTTCAATAGTAACTTGTGACATTCTTGTGACTTGTGACAATCGCAACTTGTGACATATTGCGATTTGGGGAGAATAATAAACATTTTTATTAAAAATAAATTGAATTATAAAGAATATGTAGAATGGGGTGAATGTGAATTAAAGATAATGTAGCTGAGTAAAGGTAATGTGATTTTAAAATGGTATTTGTAATATGTTATTGTTTGAAGAAATTATGTACAATAATGAAATGATTAATACTTGAATGTAATACATGTACATGGTATCTATTTATGTTTTTGTTTTAAATGGGTAAGTATTTTGTACGTGGAAAACAATATAAAAAGATAACTTACAATGTATATCTGTTTTGTATGCTGTTTTAGCATATCATGGAGCAGGTAAATAACCAACAATTGGAGCGCGGTTACAGCAACACAGCGGAACTAAAACTGGAAATTGGGAAGATTGCAGTAGGTGAAAGATTACTACAATGGCTATGGCCAGAATCAAAGCAGACGACTGAAGGGAAGGTGCGAAAGAGGTAGCTGGACCTTAAACGTTAAAAAACAGTATTGAAAATGGACATATGCACTGGGATGTTTGTATTGAGGACAGGATTCTTCCAAAATGGATAATATTCGGGGAGTTTTGCTAAAAAGAAAAAAGGATTTGTGACTCAATAATCACCAATAAAGTAGTATTTAGCAACTTGTTGGAGCTTTCGTTTACAGTATTCTGATTGGAGTCTCTGCATTCTCACGAACCCACATTAAACTTATGCCCCCTTGTTTATCAGATAACTTATTGCCTTAAAAATGTTCATACTCTTAGAGGAAGGAAGTTCTAAAGCCCCACAACTCTCTGAGAGAATACATTTGCCTCCTCTCTAACTTAAATGGGAGCAACCTCTTATTTTTAAAGAGAGGCTTCTCTCACTAGAGAATATCTGCTCCCCACATCCATCAGAATCTTGTATTTATAATCTTTACCCTTCTAAACTTGATGGATACAAGCCTGGCATGTTGAACTTTACCCCACAAGGGAACTTCGCCATTTCAGATTTTTTTTTTCATTCCAGGTATTGGTCTAGTAAGCCTTCTTTGAGCTGCCTACCTCTCAATTTCATATCTCTATCATGACACCTCTCAGCCTCCTTCACTCCAGGGAAAACAGACCTAGCCTATCCAATTTTGCCTGTTAACTCAAATGCTCCAATCCAGGAGGCATCCTTGTGAATCTTTTCTATACTTTAACTTAATCACGTATTTCCTATTAGATTAGATTCCTGATTAGAATTGCACATTATGTACAATGTATGGAGTGACTCAGAATCATCTGATTTGCCAAGTTGTGCAACCGGTTTCCTGTTGCAAGTGAAGATGTCGGCCGATACTAAAATAGCTTGATGACTAAAATCTTGAGTTTTCAGCTGTGATTGAATATAACTCTGTGCATTGCCCAATATCCATGATGCACAATTCTGGTTAGGACGGTGGAGTGGCAATGGAGCCGGAATCCTATCTGTTTCCTGTTTCCAGCCCAAAGATATTAAAGCTAACAATATTGGATAAAATCTGCTAACTCAGCAAAAGTTGTATTTGGTCATAGGACATGATGCATGTGGCTCAGTGTCATATGATGGGGTATAGTCAGAATGAATGGAAACATATTTTTGCTGTTTAATCAGAAATGCTCTCTAGCATAAAAATATCAACAGCAATATGCAACATTATGTCTTTCAGCTGTTTAGTTGCAATGTTTTAATTTCATAAAGACAACAACCTAACAACATTTTATTAATTTATAAGTCAATGCATTCAAGTAGAGATATTCTTTGCGCGTACATGCCAACTCTAACATGAGTAAATAGAATACTTCAAACAAAATGACATCAAATGTGTAGATAAAATGTTCAAGAAAGAACTGCAGATGCTGGAGAATCGAAGGTAGACAAAATTGCTGGAGAAACTCAGCGGGTGCGGCAGCATCTATGGAGCGAAGGAAATAGGCAACGTTTTGGGCCGAAACCCTTCTTCCGCTGAGTTTCTCCAGCAATTTTGTCTACCTTCAAATGTGTAGATCTATTAACCTAATAAAAATGTAGACACTTGATTGATGCTGTAATGTAGATGGCCAACAGCGGTATGTTTTCATTGTGTAAATGGTATGCTGTGGTGTGTTCATGAAGTGATTTAAGAAACCATTTTTTTGCTCAATTTTCTCCTGTGTGGTTAATGGATGGAAACCTCAAGTCAAATTCGAACTCTGCTTTTGTTTTGTTAACAAATTCTGGTTTGCCTGGTCTAGTGACAGCTTTGAGATTATGTTGTAATAATCAGGGGCGATGACTCTTACCCTGGCTCCTCTATCCATTACTGCCACCACTCTCTACTTTTGTAGAGAAGAACAGCTTGTCCTTTCAGAAGGAAAACCACAGATTCCAGTAAAACTATTGCATGTTCTATTTGTACCTGCAATAAAAGAAAAGATGTGTAAGAAGGAAATGCAGATGCTGGTTTAAATCGAAGATAGACACAAAGCTGGAGTAACTCAGCGGGACAGGCAGCATCTCTGGAGAGAAAGAATGGGTGATGTTTCGGATTGAGACCCTTCAGACAGGTTAGGGATAAGGGAAACGAGAGACGGTGATGCGGATAGACATAGAACAATGAATGAAAGATATGCAAAAAGTAACGATGGTAAAAGAAACTGGCCATTGTAAGCTGTAGGGTGAAAATGAGTAGCTAGTGCAACTTGGGTGGGGAAGGGATAGAGAGAGCGAATGCCGGGGCTACCTGAAGTGAGAGAAATCAATATTCATATGACCAGGCTCCCTGATATTGAGAATTGTAGATTGTAAAATTTATACAACTGTTTGTTGACCCATGGAGAATGTTTCTCAACTACAGAGGTGATGTCCTCTGAAAAGCACGTCAGTTACACCCCATGATATTCAGTGCTCACTAGACTAAGTGGGACCCGTTGGGCCCCGTCCCCCAAAGAGGGGGGGGAGGTGCGGTGTCTGCTTTCACCCGGGGGGGGGGGGGGGGGTTGATGAGAGTCCCCATCAGATTATTAGTACGGTGGCAGCAACCTCGTTACCATTGGCAACGTTCCGTTGTGATGTGGCGGCGCTGCCCAAGCAGCTGCAGCTCGCCTGCAGTCCGTCTGGTTTTTTTTGTTTTCTTTTGTCTTGTTGGATGTATGTTTTAGTTTATTTTTAGTTGTGTATGTGTGGGTGGCGGGGGAAACTTGTTTTAGTCTCTTCCTTCGGGGGATGCGACCTTTGTCTTTGTCGTATCTCCGTCTGCGCTGAGGCCTAATCGCGGAGCTGGCGGCCTCCAACTGAGACTGACCTCGAGGCTCCGGAGGCAGAGCCAGGACTTACCATCACGAAGCTGGCCGACTTCGGGGCTGTGGTGGCGCTGCGGCGGCGGCCCGACTTCAGAGCCTCGGCGGCTTGGGCCGCGGGCGCAGTGGACCACAACATCGGGAGTTCGCAGGTCCCAGGTTGGTGACCGATTCTCCGGAGCTCCCGCAACAACAGCTTCGTCCGCTGGACTGGAGGGTGGCAGCTTCGTCCGCCCCGGGCCGCGGAGTTTGAACCGGCCAGTTAGCGGAGCTCGGATTTGGCCGCGGGACTTACCATCACCCGGCGGGTGGCCCAACATCGAAAGCCTGGATCGCCTCAACGCGGAGGGAGAACAAGGAAGGAAAAGACAAGGACTTTAAGACTTTTGTCTTCCATCACAGTGAGGAGGTGCCTGGTAGACTCACTGTGATGGATGTTAAACTGTGCTCATTGTGTGTACTGTTATTTTATTCTCTGTCATGACTGCAAGGCACGTAGTTTCGTTCAAACCAAAAGTTTGAATGACAATAAAGGATACTTTATTTATCCTTTATTTGTAAATGAGATCCATTGCGATTGGATGTCTTTGAGATGGCATTGTGACATCATCACTGGAAGGTGGTGCAAGAATCTGCCACTGAAAAGCAGTTAATTTGTTTCAAATTTGGCTTTTTTAAAACTTTAATCGTGAATAACTTTTGAAATATAGCATGAAATCTTAAGTGAAGCTGAGAACGGTGTGGAACCAAAATGCAACCAGAACTTCAGGAGCAGCCCCTTCAGATATTGGTAGACGGGCAGTAACCTCGTTACCGTTGGCAATGTCCCATTGTGATGTCATTGTGGCAGTCGGCAGCCAGCTTGAGAGGCCATTGTGATTGGTGCACTGTGAGAGGCATTGTGACATGATCACTGGAAGCTCTCTTGAGAAGGCTGGAAACTGTGAGAAGGTGGTTTGGCTTTTTTTAAACTTTAATCATGAATAACTTTTGAAATATAGCAGGTAATGTGAAGCAAACTGACAGGGAGAGGCATTGTGACATCTCTGAGAAGGCTGGAAGCTGACTGAGAAGGCAGTTTTAGCTGTTTTTAAAATTTCAACGATTAATAACTTCGGAAATATAGGTGGAAATGCGACGGGAAGATATTTATCACCACTCTGGGAAAAATGTGAGTTGGATGTGTGAAAATGGACAGGCTGTGGCCTAGCGTTTGGAAGAAGCTAGGAAAACCAGATTGACACATTGTGGGCAGATCGTGGGGACAAACAATAGGAAGACTTTTAGTATTATAGAGATAACTCAACCATTTGAATTTTTATCTCCCAATTCCTCAGGGAACATGAAAAATGTTGACTCTAAACCTTCTGGCTCTTGTTACATGGAGTTGTATACTCCCAGGGCAACGCCTTTGTTCCAGATGAAAACATCTAAGCTGACATTACAGAAGGAAAAAGCACACTGTCCTGGGGCAACACCAATACAGTTTTGCAGATGAATGCTTGGCAGGATGTTGGTGCAGGAGCTGGGAAGGAAATGGGATATACAGTGCCCTCCATAATAGAAACATAGAAAATAGGTGCAGGAGGAGGCCATTCAGCCCTTCGAGCCAGCACCGCCATTCATTGTGATCATGGCTGATCGGCCCCAATCAATAACCCGTGCCTGCCTTCTCCCCATATCCCTTGATTCCACTAGCCCCTAGAGCTCTAACTCTCTCTTAAATCCATCCAGTGATTTGGCCTCCATTGCTCTCTGTGGCAGGGAATTCCACAAATTCACAACTCTGGGTGAAAAAGTTTTTTCTCACCTCAGTCTTTTATTGATTTTTCACGGGGATATATACAAAACTGCAACACCATCACCATAAATAAAACAAAATAAGAAAAACGACAATCAAAATAACCAAATAAATAAATAAATAGGGGGGTGGAAAGAGGTAAATAAAAAAATAAAATTGGAATAAGACTGGTTCACTTACCCAATTAAAAAAAAAAGTTACATTGATTAGTTATCTGGAGATATTTCAATATTCGCACAAACATACCATCTAGTTCCATATAACATAGTCTTCCCATATCTAGCTCGGCATGGCTCAAATAAACGGTCCATTTTTCCCAGATCTTCTCAAATGAATTCTCCTTGACTCTCAAGAAATATGTCAGTTTCTCCATAGTAATGATGTCTCGCACAATTTCTAGGCACTGTTCCTGTTTTGTTTTTTTTCATTAAGCCACTGCCTGGTAATGGCCTTCTTACTTGCTGCAAGCAAAACTTTAATCAAATAGGTATCTTCTATCTTTACAATAACTTTAATGTGCCCCAGATACATCACAGGGCAGGTATTTGGGATTTTATAACCCAAGATATTTTTAATAGCTGCGTTAACATTTACCCAGTATGGCCTTGTCTTTACACAGTTCCAGAAAATATGCGAGTGGTCTGCCTCCATACTCCCGCACAGCCTCCAACAGTGTTGTGCAGCAAGTTGTCTGCTTTTTATTTTGGGTGTTATAAAAAAAAGCTAGTTAGATTCTTCCAGCCAAATTCTCTCCATACTAGTGAGCTAGTGGATGTACATTGTGTTTCACACATTTGAGACCATTCTTCTGTTATTTGAATTTTAAATTCTGCTTCCCATTTTGTTTTTATGTTGAGCGTTGATTCTCCCCCGCTTCCCACCAGAGCTTGGTAGAAAGCAGAGATGATCCGAGACCCCTTCTGTTTGTATGCATCCACAATCACCGTGATCACGTTATTGAAGTTTCATCTAGTTCTGGCCTTATCTCTTTTGTAAAGTAGTCTCTTAATTGCAAGTATCTAAAAAAATCTTTGTTTTCGTGACCATACTTTGACTTTAAATCTTGGAAGCTCATACACTCGCCATTTTCTGAAACTGTATACATTGCCGTTATGCCTTTTCGTGCCCATTCTTTGAATCTTGAATCATACACCCCTGGCTTAAACTTTGAGTCATATGCGAACCACTTCAATGCGTGAACCCCTCTTTTTAATTTGTATTTTTCCACTATAACATTCCATATTTCTAACGTAAATGCTACTATTGGATCCATAGCATGTCTCAAAGCCCCTCTCAGATATTTGTCTCCCACCAAAATCTGGGTCTGGTAACCCTGTATCTCCTTTTCCATTTCTTTGCATCGAGACTCATAATCAGGTCTACACCAACAAGCCAGAGGTCTGAGTTGAGCTGCAAAAAAGTATTTCCTCAGATTTGGTGAAGCCATTCCGCCCTTGCTTTTCGGCAGTTGAAGTGTTGATAGTTTTATTCTTGTTTTTTTGCTATTCCAAATGAATCTAGAGATCATCTAATCCCAGGCTATGAATTTGTCTCGGGGAACATTAATTGGGAGAGATTGGAATATATATAGTAGTTTAGGTAGGATATTCATTTTTACCGTTTGTATTCTGGCACTGAAGTCTAGAGGAAGGGTGGACCACCAGGGTCTGCTCAGACTCCTGTAGTCGCTCTCTTGCTGTCACTCCCGTCTTCGCTCCTCTTTCCAACTCTCTGCCATGTCATAGCCTGGAGAAGACGCTCCATCTCTGGGTCCGCCGGCTCCTCAGCGCTGTAATCTGGTGTCTCCACGGAGTAGCCTCTCCTCCTCAGCTCCTGTGCTGCGTCTTGTGCACTATGATATGTGCATGTTCCTGAGTCCCAGTGAATACGCATCTTGTCCAGCGGGGTCTGGAAGCGGACATCTCTCCCCTTCAGGGCCCTCTTTATTCCCCTATATGCCTTGCGGTTCTGGACAACCTCCATTGCATAGTCGTGGTCAAGTGATAGACGTCGCCCGTCATTCATTATCTTCTTTCCCCAGGCCTTTTCCAACACCATTTCTTAGGTATTAAACTCCAGGAAATTTACCACTATGGACCTAGGTGGTGCGTTATGTTCCGGTTTACGAGCCAAAGCTCTGTGCGTGCGCTGGATCCGTACGTTGGTGTCCGTTGTTATTGCGAGTTCAGTTTTCAAAAGTTGCTCCACAAATTCAGACATGGATTTGCCTTCTTTCTCTTCTGGTATGCCGTAGATGCAAATGTTATTTCGTCTAGACCGTCCTTCCAAATCAGTCAGTTTTTCTTGCATGACTTTCTGTTTTTTCATAGATTTAATCAGCACATTTTTCATAGCCATGCTAATTGTCTCAGCCTCTTCGATTCGTGCCTCGGCTTTGTTTAGTCTAGTTTCGTGGGCGTGGATTTGTTTAGAGTTAGCAGAAAGTTTATGGTAAATTTCTTGCTTCAGATCTTTGAGTTCGGCTTTCATGTCTTCTTTGAGTCCTTTTTTAAGTTTATGTAAGTCCACTTTATATTCAGCCCTGAAGTCACGTATTTCCTTACTGATATTGTGGAGCATTGAGCGCATGGTTTCTGCCGAATCATCCTTTGAGCTTTGTCCATCTCCGGTGAATTCTTTCTTACTTGTCCGTCACGTTTCTTTTTACTTCTAGTTGTCGCTCCCCCACTCATTCCAATACAGAATGCTGCGAATTATGTGGCAATTAGTGAATTAATGGGAGGCTAGTTTTAAACTTGCTATCGGGAGCTCGAAATTAAGCAGCCATCTGCTCGCCTCGCCACCGGAAGTCCTCTTCTCACCTCAGTCTTAAATGGCCTCCCCCTTATTCTAAGACTGACCCCTGGTTCTGGACTCGCCCAACATTGGGAACATTTTTCCTGCATCTAGCTTGTCCAGTCCTTTTATAATTTTATATGTTTCTATAAGATTCCCCCTCATCCTTCTAAACTCCAGTGAGTGCAAGCCTAGTCTTTTCAATCTTTCCTCATATGACAGTCCCACCATCCCAGGAATCAATCTCATGAACCTACGCTGCACTGCCTCAATTACAAGGATGTCCTTCCTCAAATTTGGGGGCAGACCCATCATTTAATTGTTTTCCTCTGTACTCCACAATTTGAGATTTGTAATTGAAAATATTACATGTGGTTAAAGTGCACATTGTTAGATTTTAATAAAGGCCATTTTTATACATTTTGGTTTCATCATGTAGAAATTACAGCTGTGTTTATACATAGACCCCTCATTTCAGGGCACCATAATGTTTGGGACACAGCAATGTCATGTCAATGAAAGTAGTCATGATTAATATATTGTTGCATATCCTTTGCATACAATGACTACTTGAAGTCTGCGATTCATGGACATCACCAGTTGCTGGGTGTCTTCTCTGGTGATGTTCTGCCAGGCCTGTATTGCAGCCATCTTTAGCTTATGCTTATTTTGGGGGCTACTCCCCTTCAGTTTTCCCTTCAGCATATAAAAGGCATGCTCATTTGGGTTCAGATCGGGTGATTAACTTGGCCACTCAAGAATTGACCATTTTTTGGCTTTGAAAAACTCCTTTGTTGCTTTAGCAATATGTTTGGGATCATTGTCTTGCTGTAGAATGAACCGCCAGCCAATGAGTTTTGAGGTATTTGTTTGAACTTGAGCAGATAGGATGTGTCTATACACTTCAGATTTGTCTATACCTCAGAATTCGTTATGCTACTACCATCAGCAGTTTTATCATCAATGAAGATGTGAGCCAGTACATTCAGCAGGCATACATGCCCAGGCCATAACACCCCCACCACCGTGTTTCATAAATGAGGTTGTATGCTTTGGATCTTGGGCAGTTCCTTCTCTCCTCCATACTTTGCTCTTTCCATCACTCTGATATAAGTTCATCTTCGTCTCATCTGTCCACAAGACCTTTTTCCAGACCTGTGGTTGCTCTTTTAAGTACTTGGTAAACTGTAACCCGGCCATCCTATTTTTGTTCCAAACCAGTGGTTTGCATCTTGCAGTGTGCCCTCTGTATTTCTGTTCATGAAGTCTTCTGTGGACAGTGGTCATTGACAAATCCACACCTGACGCCTGAAGAGTGTTTCTGATTTGACGGACAGGTGTTTGGGGGTTTATGATAGAGAATTCTTCTGTCATCAGCTGTGGAGGTCATCCTTGCCCTGCCAGTCCCTTTACGATTAGTAAGCTCACCAGTGCTTACTAATTCGTAATTATGTTCCAAACAGTTGATTTTGGTAAGCCTAAAGTTCGGCTCATGTCTCTAAGAGTTTTATTCTTGTTTCTCAGTCTCATAATGGCTTCTTTGACTCAATTGGCACAACTTCGGTCCTCATGTTGATAAGCAGCAATAAAAGTTTCCAAAGATGATGGAAAGACTGGAGGAAAGACTACGTACTGAGAGCTCTCTTATACCTGCATTAACGAGGCAATTAAACACACCTGAGCAATTACAAACGCCTGTGAAACCATGTGCCCCAAACATTATGGTGGCCTGAATTCAGGGGACAATGTATAAACACAGCTGTAATTTCTGAATAATGGTGATATCAAAATGTATAGAAACACACTTTAATAAAATCTGACAATGTGCACTTTAACTACATGTGATTTTTTTTAATCGCAAATCTCAAATTGTGGAGTACAGAGGCAAATAAATAAATGATGGGTCTTTGTCCCAAACAATATGGAGGGCACTGTAAGAGAACATGAGTGCATTACTCCCTGCAAATTAAAGGCAATATGGAAAGGGATGGAAACGTGTAGGTAGGTGCTGATTTCTAAGGATGACATTGTGACCACTTAGCTTTTCTGCCACTAATCTGCCTTTGCTTCTGTTCCAAGGTGAAAAATAAAAAAGCAAATGGAGCTTAGGGTGTCTAAACAAATTCTAACATTTGATTCAGTATGTCTGCACTTTAATTGCAATATTCCTCCAGATAGTAGGCTATTCAACCAGAGAGAGCAAAGGAAGGCAGCTTGAATGTCAGATCTTGGGTCTTTTGGGAACTTGGATAACTGCAAATGGCGAGGTCTGTTTTTAAGGCATTTTATATATTTATATATATATATCAATTGATTCTGGTAATTTGATTACAGATTATTTGAAATAACTTGTAATGGCAGATCTGAAGGCCACACTTTTGAAAATCTAGAGGAAAGGAGATTATATTTGCAGCATGTCATTGTTTTTTGGAAGAAGATATGGCGACTGGTCAATATCGGCATTGTCCTGATATTAAGTCCTTTGAGACAGCACATAATCAAAATATTGCTGGGACATAATTTGTCTTGATTGTTCACACTTCTGTGTGCTTACTTAAAGATATAAAATTGTATAAAAATAATTCTGAAGAAGGGTCTCGACCCAAAACGTCGCCCTTTCCTTCTCTCCAGAGATGCTGCCTGTCCCATTGAGTTACTCCAGCATTTTGTGTCTACCTTTGATTTAAACCAGCATCTGCAGTTCTTTATTTCCACCTCATTTTTACTGGTTCCTAGCTAATGGCTGAAGAGAGAAATTCTGACAATGATGTAAAATAAAGGATTTTATTATTATAGAAAGATGGAGGAATCAGCACACAGATGGGAATAAATTCAGCAGGGTTTAGTGCTTGGTGGCCTACCTTAAAATTCTGGTTAGTGTAACAGAACCGAAGGCTATATCCTAGAGGAATTAGAGTGAAAGCTGGTGGAACAAAAGATCTGCCTGTCCTGGCCTTCATCCGTGCTTTAATGACACCATCCTCTCATTTTCCTCACTGTAGGCCTCTTTCTTCGGTAATGATTGCAATGATGTTGCCCGCAGTTGAGAGGTTTTGATAAAGCCATGGTAGCTATATGAGGATTATCTTATTGCTGCTTGAAAATAATTTAAATGAACGCCAATCACACAGTCAATTTGTCGTGGCCATTTGCAGATTTACCTTATTTATTGAGCACTCGTGTTATAAAAACCTTGAAGACTCTGAAATTTAAGTGAGTTTTATTCAGACTTGCACAGACACACCATTTCTCAATACTCTCCACAGCATTATTCATGAAATCTACTTCAAATGTTAGGGTGACAGATTTATGTGCACTTAATTGTTATGTAGGTTGGTTAGGGAGATAGTGAGTGGACACATCATCTTTCACAACAATACTCAATACTGGTGCTGCGCAAGAATACCATTCTCAGTCTCTTACTGTACTCTCTTTACACTCAACGGCTGTGCAGCCAAATTCTGCTCCAACTCCATTACAAGTTTGCAGATGACATCACTACTGTTGGCCTGATGTCGAACAATGACAGGAAAGAAATAGAGTCAAGACAACCAGTGTTGACCAACCTGTCATGTGGGACCTTGTCAAATGCTTTGCTAAAAATCCAACTAGACACATATACGATGAAGGGCAGCAATAAAATCAAATATACAAATTTGTATTTTCTTTTAAAAATTTGATCAAGTTAATCATGCTAAATTCATGCCGACTATCAATGAACTTTCCTAAATGAGAGTTTATTCCATACCTCAGAATTGGCACCAATAATTTGCCTATCACCTAATTTAAAATAACTTGTCCACGAAATCTAAACTTAACCCTTTTTAAGCACTATGATAGCATTCTGTCAGTCTTTTTGGATCATTGCTGTTGTCTGAGAACTAGCAACCAATGCGTAGAATTTACAAGGTTTTCTTCTTTGCTTCATGTAACAATCTGCTGATAGATCTACTTTCAATACAATGGTGTCTTGATACTTCCTCTTTTACATAATTATCCCATCCACTATTTCACACAGTGTTCCTTAACATCAGCATTATGCTACCCATTTCCTTTCTACCTCATCTGCTACTGAAAACAAATTTATTTTCTCTTTTCCCCAGTTCTGGCAAAGAATCTGAGGGTTTAGAAGGTGTGAAAATGCACACCTCCAGCTTCAGAGACAGTTTCTTCCTAATTGTTATCAGGCAACTAAACCATCCTACCGACAACTAGACGGTAGTCCTGAACTACGATCCACCTTATTTTAGACCCTTGGATTATCTTTGATCAGACTTTATCTTGTATCATGTATCTGCACACTGGATGGCTCGATTGTAATCATGTATTGTCTTTCCGCTGACTGGTTAGCACGTAACAAAAGCTTTTCACTACATCTGTACACGTGACAATAAACTAAACTAAAACTGAACCTGAAACAATAACTCTGTTCCTCTTTTCACAGATGCTGTCTGATCTTATAGCATTTTTTGTTTTTATTGCAGATTTCCAGCAAGTCCAGTTTTTCTTTCAACGTTGTTCCCTGCATTATTTGAAGAAAGCCATAAAAATATTCATGAAGAACCCTATGATAAAAAACATCATTTTATGGGTTCCGAGTGATGACGACTTTTCCCTTGGTTATCCCCTTTGCGTAATTTTTAAACGGCTTGGGATTATTTAAAAAATGACTGACGAGTATTTTCCATGCTTTCTCTTCTGCTTTCCTAATTCCCCTTTTAATTTTAGCCCTATATTTTATGCTCATTCCAGGCTCTCACAGTGATTGGCATGTTTTTTTAAACCTTATATAACCCGCAATGCATTCAGCAACATCTAGATTAGTCAGTTCCAACCTTTCTCATTTTGTGGGAACATATTTATCCCTCAAATCTCCTTGAATACTTTCAATGGCTATTTTCAGTTGCTTTTGCTAAATAATTTCTGGTCTTCCTTTATCCAATTTAGAACCTTGATTCCTATTTCATCTTGGTCCCTTTCCAGTTATATACTAACCGGTAACTGAATTATCAACACTAGTACAGACATGTTTCCCAGAGCTATTTATGCTTCCCAGAGCTATGGTTACCTAGCTTGCTTCCCTAAAACTAAGTCCAGAAGTTCCCAAGCCTCATCCCACCTTGGTAATACAAGTACCTGTGGGCAATGTAATCTGGAGCACAAAACAAGCTGCTGGAGGAACTCAGCAGATCAGACAGCACATGTGGAGGTAAAGAGATGGTCCACATTTTGGGTTAAGACCCTGCACCTGGACTCTGCCAACCTTGCTGGATTTGCTGTATACTGATGTTTTTTTAAATTAATTCTGTCCCTTTATTCCTTTTACACCGAGTACATCTAATAATTATAAAGACAATTGAAATCCCCACTATTACTAAAAAACTACAGGTGCTGGAAAACTGAAACAATGAGAAAAAATGCTGGAAAAACTCCTAGTTAGGCTGCATACGTGGAAAAAGAAACAGTCAACCTTTCTGGTCTGCAACTGCTTAGTCAGAACTGTCCACAGCGGTACGGTGGCGCAGCGGTAGAGTTGCTGCCTTACAGCGCCAGAGACCCGGGTTTGATCCTGACTATGGATACTATCTACGGAGTTTGTACATTCTCCCCGTGACTGGGTTTATGAAGTCTCATTTGATGATCCTTCTGATATATGCTTTGTCACCTCTGTGATTGTTTCTTTAATCCAATATTTCCACATCCTATGCTCTCTTTATCCCCTCTCATTCCTATCTGAAAAAACCTGTAACCAGGAGCATCAAACAGCCGCCCCTGTCCTTAAGCCATGTTTTCACAATAGCCAGAAACCCTACTTCCATACATTGATTGATTAAACTGATTGAAAAACACAGCATGGCAACTGGCCCCACCGCCCACCGAATCCATGTCAACCATTCACACTAGTTCTTTATTATCCCATTTTCCCTTCCTCTCCCTACACACTAGCGGTCAACTTAGAGGCCAATTAACCTACAAGCCCACATGTCTAGGAAGAAACCGGAGCACGCGGAGAAATCCTGTGGCGTCACAGGGCGAACGTGTGAACTCCACACAAACAGCACTTGAGGTCAAGATTGAACCCGGATCTCTGACGCTCTGAGGCAGCAGCTCTACCAATTGTGTGTGTGTCGATGTCTTCTGATGTGTCTGCTGGAAAGGGAACACCAAAATTCTGTGCCATCACATAACTTCATAATGCAGGAGTCAAAGGATCAGTTATGTAGACTGATCACCAAAAGATTCCAAAGCAACAGGAAAGGTAATGTTTCGGGTTGACATCCTTCTTTAGACCCAAAACATCACCTATCCATGTTCTCCAGAGATGCTGCCTGATCTGCTGAGTTATTCCAGCACTTTGTCTCTTTTTGTAAGCCAGCATCTGCAGTTCCTTGTTTCTCCAAAGCTACAGGATTGTCTCAGTGGGTGACATTAACTTCTTCAATATTGACTAGGACTTACTCAGTGCCAAAGACTTAAAACAGGGCAGAATTTTTTCAGTTTATTCAAGAGAGTTTCTTGAAACAGTATGTGGATGTTCTAACCCAAGAAGGGAACATACTGTGGGGAAATTAGCCTGTCCAGGTGACCGTGTTACAGTGGAAGAGCACTATTAAGATAGTGACTGCGACTCCTTAAGTTTTACCTTCAGTTTTAAGATTTTTGAATAGGGAGAAGGCTGGACCCTGGAATAAGGCAAATTACAAGGCAAGAGCTCGGGAAGGTATACTCGAGGCAGTTGTTACAGGGTAAAACCCCAGCTGACATGGAGTTATTTAAAGGCCAGTTGTGTTCCAATAAGGATGAGGGTGGCAGAATAAGGGAACTTTGGATAACCAAACAGGTTGTAAATTTAGTCAAAAAGAAAGAGGAAGTGCATGCAAGGTTCAAGAGGATGGAATCAGACAGGGTCTTTGAGGAATATAAAGAAAGGAGGAAATAACTCAAGCGAGTGATTAGAATGGCTGAAAGGGGCCACAAAATGACTTTGGTGATTTGGATTAAACAATCCCACGGCTTTTTATGCCTATATTAAAAACAAAATTAAGATTAAGATTTTGTTAACAAAATTAGAATAGTGAAAGGCTTGGATAGAGTGGATGTGGAGAAATATGTAGGAAAGAACTGCAGATGCTGATTTAAATCGAAGGTAAATACAAAAATGTGGTGCCGGGATAGAAGCTTATATGATAGTGGCAGTTTAAGAGACTTCATGGATAGGCACATGGATGCGGTGGGATATGGATTATGTGTAGGCCGATAAGGGTTAGTCTTGGCATTGTGTAGGCCCAGACATTGTGGGCCGAAGGGCCTGTTTCTATGCTCTAATGCAAAAAATCTAAGACTGCTATGAAAATCTTGAAATACATTTCTACGTTTTATCCCGCTGAAAGGACAACTTTTAGTAAAATTGATGTGAAATTGGGGAAAATCTAGCAATGCAAAAAGTTCCAAGAATCCCCAAGGATGATACAACTTCAGACATCAGCAAAGCCAGTTGAAGGAAATTCCACTACTTTAGGTGCCGATGGAAACAGGAAGGCACATCCAAGATTTCCCTCAGCGATTGAGCAGCAATTCCAAGCATTGCTCCCTTTGGGGAGCAGGAGGAGAAATTGGTGATTTCAATGTGGTGAAATCAATGTTTATGATTTTGTTGTTAATGATTTTCATGAAATTATTCATAACAGTTATTGTGACAATTTTCAGATGCCCCAGTCATGCTGGAGTTTGAATTCATGATGGTGTACCGCTTGAAATGTGATTCTATTTTCAATGTTGAACCAATCCTATATTTTCCGCTACTTATTAATTTTTGGTCAAAAGTAATATTTCTTCCTTTGTGGATGGTTTATAAATTATGTGCTGAAGATATACCCTTACTGTTATGGGAGAGGAAAGGCGTCATGTTGATAAATGATGTCATGAGAGGTATTACTCAACTGCAAGCCTTCAAGGCCATTGAACAGACCTAATAGAGTTAGTTGCAGCATGGAGAAGAAAGTATGCTCAGTGTTGGCGTTGATTCTGTTCTTGGAATTCAGTAAGTGTGCTAACTTTGTCTTGCTTCTTTTACAGAAGAAAGTGATGTGTATGTTTGATCATGAAATATTTATGCTCACAAATGACATTTCTGTTGCAATATTTTCAACGATGTTACCTGCGATGAACTCTACGCACCAGCAGCTGTTATACTTAAATGTCTAGGATAGATATGGAAATGAAATTACCAGTGTGTTAAAATATCACTCCCTTCTCTTGCAAATGTCTCGTCAAGCAAAAGCTCTGCTTACTGTGGTACTGTGCCACAGAAACTATACATGCTCTGATTTCCGCTGGTTAATGTGGTTGAGCTAACTGTAACTAAATCGGGAATAGCAGCAGTATCATTCCTGTTGAGTTTCTCCAGCAATTTTGTCTATCTTTGGTGTTAACCAGCATCTGCAGTTCCTTCCTATACAAAAGTAAACTTCAGTGTTCCTTAGCTAGGGAGGAGAAAATTGGTCAAAGTTCTCCTGATTGCTTTCCATTGTCTCATGCTGTCAGATTCGGTAAGAGTAAAATAAAAATTTGACTCTAAAGTTAAACAACATTTTGACACCCAATACACGTGAATGATAACTGGAACAATTCCCTGGAAAACAAAATAATTCTGATAACATACCACAAAACTTCAGGTTTGTGTATTGTTTATTTCAGCATTATTCAGAAACCTCATCGTTTCTGTGAGTTCTTTCATCTCACTTCATTTTCTCACCGGATCTATTGTACTTTCTTTTTTTTCCTTTTTAAAAAAAAAAATATTTTTATTAGAGGCAGGTACATATCATATTGAAAACATTTAATGTATATCATTCCTACATTACTAATATCGATTGATATTCACTCTGCCTCTAGTATTTTGTTTTGTTTTTATATAGATAGAAAATAAGAGAATAACAGAAAGAGAAGAAAAGGGATGATAAAGAAGAATGGAATAAATTACTAAGAGTACAACGTTGGAGATATATTCGTACATTTTAAAATATAACTTCATCTAATCCTTAATTCGAGTTTCAGTCAGGTTCTCGTGCCGAACCAGTCTGTTCTTTCAAATAGTCAATAAATGGAGACCATGTTCTGATAAAGCGTTCTTGTTTGTCCATTAAGACAAGTCTAATTCTTCCCAAATGTAAGGTCTCCGACATTTCCATAATCCACATTTTAATTGTGGGGGTTATAGGACCTTTCCAAAATTTTAATATTAATTTTTTTACAGTTATTATACTATAGTCGATGAAGTTTCTTTGAGTTGTTGTAAGTGTTAGACTTTGTTCTAATATTCCTAGTATTATTAATTTTAAATCAGGATCCAATTGAGTGTTGACAACTATAGATATTATTCTAAAAATGTCTTCCCAAATTTTTTTGATTTTTATACAATTCGTGAATGTATGAGTTAGGTTAGCATCTAAATGTTGACATTTATCACAGATAGGGGAGATATGTGGGAAGATTCTGTTTAGTTTTGTTTTAGAATAATGTCATCTATGTAGTACTTTAAATTGTATTAGAGAGTGTCTGGCATTTAATGAACATTGATGTATATGTTGTAAACTTTCATCCCAAGCATCTTTCGTTATTTCTTGGCTTAGTTCATTTTCCCATGTTTGCCTATATAAATCCGTCCATGGTATCTCACTATCTAATAGGATGTTATATATATGAGATATTAATTTTTCTGTATTAGGATGTTTATTCAAACAGTCATCAAAGATTTCTGGATCTCTAGTTCTAAGGTTTTGAGTGTTTGATTTAACATAATCTCTAAGTTGTAGATATCTGAAAAAATCATTTGAGTGGAGTCCATAAGTCTGTTGTAGCTCCTGAAATGATAGAAAGGTGCCTTTCTTATAAAGTTGTCCCATCTTTTTAATCCCATAATTTTTCCATTGTATGAAACCTTTATCCAACCTAGGTTTAAATGAAGGGTTATTCGCAATGGGAAGAAAGAGTGGTAAATTATCCAATTTTAAGGTATTTTTTAATTGTTTCCAAATTCGCATACCACTGTATATTATAGGATTTTCCCTTATTGTACTTTCTTTGTCGCTTCACCTTACCACCCATTGTCACTTTGTCTCATTACATCATGTCAGCTCACATTAATTATCCCTTCACTTTACCTGAATTCACCTCACTTTACCTCACTTCACTTTTCCTGAATTCACAACTCATTGCTACTTCCCTTCATTTGTTCACAAAATTGGTCATTTGTATTCACAACACTATTGCAGATCTCCAAGTTCTTTTTAGCAACCCCTTTTCTGGGATGAACAGTTTGCTTTGTTGAACTTGATTAATACAAACTAATGCTGTGCTGCTCAAAATAAAGAGACCGCAAGCAGTTTACAAGCCAGGAGAATTGCATTTTGGACTCTTTTGGAACTAAAACAATTTAACAATTACCTTTTTGGCTGGATTGTTTTGTGCAAGTACGAAAATGGGCTCTGGGATATGAGCTAACTTTCAGGAGAGAACAAAACGTAGAAAATGTATAAATGCAGAAATAAGACATCTGAAAAAAAGCAGAAGATTGCACTAACGTGGGCATTCTGCTGTTCTCAAGTAAACCAATGATGTTTGAATGATTTGAAGAAATGTAGGAGTTGCATTAAATTAGAGAGTTCAAATTTCTCCCCAACTCTATCTCCACCACATTGATGACTGCATCCGAGCGACCTTCTGCACCCGTGCAGATCTCATGGGCTTTATTAGCTTCACCACTGTCCTTATACCTCCTTTTCATCTAGGGACCCCAACAGTTTTTTCAGGTGAGGCAGAGGTTTACTTGCACCTCCTCTAACCTCCTCGACTGTGGGCTCCTATATATTGGTGAGACAGTGCATAGACTTGGCTATTGTTTTGTTGAACACTTGCGCTCAGACCGCCTTGGCCTAAACAATCTAATAGTTGCCAAACATTTCAACTCCCCTTCCCATTCCTACATTCCCCAGCCAACAATGGGCTATTATGGATTCCACCCTTCCTGAGGTCATCTGTTGCCGACCCTGTTTTGTTCTGGCCCTCTCTATCTTTCAGTCTGAAGAAGGGTTCCGACCCAAAACGTCACCTGTTGCTGCCTGACCCACTGAGTTACTCCAACATTTTGTGTCTATCTTCAGTATAAACCAGCATCTGCAGTTACTTCCTGCATTGATTTATGTTCTACAATCCATTGCATTTGGGGTGCCACAACATTTCCTATCTCTATTAGAGATTGCATTAAGACGTACCTTACATTGTAAAATAAGTAGAATTTTGATTTGGACAAAAGGTGTATGGAAGTTTCAGAAATGCTCTAGGGTGTATAATATTTAGACAAAACAAGGTCACAACCTGAAACATTGTCTGTCCATTTTCCACCATAGATGCAGCCTGACCAGATTAGTTCCTCCAGCAGTTTTTTTTTTAACACAAAATTCCAGCATCTGTAATCTTGTGTCTCCAAGATGTATATTCCAGTGCACATAAATAGACTGACCAGTTAATTATGAACTTAAGCGTGATTTAAGAGATGTGGAATCTCATGATAGGGGAATTAGAGGATAATAGAGATACTGAAATAATGACTCTACATTTATTCTCTTTCAATTTTGTCTTATTTCATTGAGTTAGGTTTAATTCATGTGACAGTGGATGAAGTATTTCTATACTCAAAACAAGTCAGTAGATTAAAGAAATCTGCCGAAATTGTGATGAATCACAGTTTCTGTCAGCTGTCCCAATGCGTCAGTGCATATGAGGTATTCAAAATAAGATGATTTCAAGCTCATTTGAGGCATGTGTGGTGAACACGGATAATGTGACAACGCATTAATATTGTTATTAAGAATGAATTGCTGCCTTTGCATTGATTTATGTTTACTATTATGGGGCGTAAGTCCCGAAATGAAAGCGAGGAGCCAGTTGTTTCGGGAGGTACCTTTAATTATGTCCTTCTTGGTATCAGAAAAGTCCGCAAGAGAAAGATGGCACCCAAACCCAAAGATACTAGAGGAGCCAATATAGACCACTCCTACGAAATCCAATGGACTGACGTGTAGTACGGATCGGAACGCAACGGAACGTCATTTCCGCCATTTTAGGAATAAGACCCCGATCTCCGTTATGCCTCTTGCAGTTTAATCCACGTCAGTCCATTGAATTTTGCAGTTTATCTTGGTCTCTTAGCCTTCCATGTTAGACCATTATTATCTTTGTTGATAATAAATAAGGTGCTCCTTTTAAAAAAATTAATTAAAAAGGGAAACTGCGTATAAAATGAGCAACAATGCGCAATGAAAGGTCTCTGGACCATATGAATTCTATGATCTTTGGTTTAATCAGTGTTGTCGGGGAACGGTATGTGTGTGTTTCTGTGTGTGAGTGGCAAGATAGAGATAATATATTTCAAAATTCCTCATGGATCAGAAGTAACTTTGATTTAAAGCAACTCATGATGTACATGAGCCATTCTCATGATGTACATGAGCCATTCTCATATTTGCCTTTATATTTTGATATGATATAAGGAACATAAGCCATAAGCCAATATATTTGCCTATATTTAAAAATTATATATGATACACACACACATATATAAATGTGATATTGATGTATATAATTATATAACACACATACATATTTCTCTAGTTTCTTATATATATATAAACACATATATTAATTATATAAGATGCATATATATGTGTGATATATATGTATATAAATATATAACACACACACGTGTATGTTTCTCTAGTTTCTTTCTTGTGATCTCCTAATTTAGTTGAACATTTTTTTTCTTTCATTCAACCTCTCTGAAATCCTAATATTGTGAATAAATATAAATGAACACATGCCAAGATATTTTTTCATTCTATATTCGTGTAAAGAAATATAGTGTATACATACCTACATTGATGCAGAAGTGCGAACATTAGACATGAAAACTGCATTGCTACCATAGTTTAGTTTTTAATTTAACATATATTTGTGGGAAATCTGCATATATTTGAGGGAAATGAGTTACCGTATTTCCCAGCAATGAAGACGCACCACCATTTGAGTTGCTAAATTTTGAAAAAAGGATGGTGGGACAGGATCGAGGGTTTGGTTTAGTCCAGGGGTCCGCAGCCTTTTTTGCATAGGGGCCAGGACCCTCCGGGACTAGCTGCAGTTCCCAGGTCACCTGCGAGCCCCGGGTCTAGCTGCGGTTCTGCTGTCCGGGCCCGGCGGCCACTCGCAGCCACCCGAGCTCTGAGTGAGTTTTTAAATGTGAATATCTCATAACTAAACATTTGTGGGTTAGCAGTACATTGCATCTATCCACTCAATTTTAAATCATTCTACAACAAAATTCATAAACAAGGATAACTCTTATTTCTGTCATTTATGGTAAGATTTATAATTTATTGTTTTATGTGTGAGATATACAGGGTGTTCAGAACAAAGACGGCAGTTCTTTGACAAGTACATAGTTCGCTATAGGAGATCTTATCAACGAGTATTCTGGACCCACTGTCAACATCTGAAATTACAGTAAAATATCATATAGGATTAACTTATAAGAACACATCTGATTATAACTACATAACTGCAGAATGGATGATATGTCACTTAAATGCAATTGTTTTCAGGGGTGGGGAGAGACATGTATATTGAAGATGTATTTTTCCTCTAGTAGGTCAATTTATGCCTACTGAATAAATTCTGTATTCATGCCTACTATATTCTGTTGTGCTTGAAGCAAAGCAAGAATTTCATTGTCCTATCTGGGACACATGACAATAAACTCTCTTGATGACTTGATTTATCTTAAATGTAGAAGAGCTTACAATACCATGCATGCCTTACGGCAAGAACAAAACCAAAAATGTACAGCAGTGTAAAAATTGATACCTTTAATATTGTTTATGAAGGAACTGCAGATGCTGGAAAATCGAAGGTAGACAAAAATGCTTGAGAAATTCTCCAGTATTTTTGTCTACCTTTATTATTGTGCCAAGTCTAGATCTATAAAAGAAGGCTTTCTAATAACTTGCTCATGTACCAAAAAATGTCTTATATAATATAATACATTGTCGGGATCATAAGAATAGAATTATATATGTTCCCACCATTGGGAAGGAAATTGAGGCTTTAATGTGTGCTCCTCATGGCATGTCGTTGTTCCCTATAACTCTTTATCATGTATTTTAAACACAATTGATCCATGTACATTGTGTATATTTAACACCATTTATCATGTATTTTAAACACCATTGATCCGTGTACATTGTGTACATTTAATACCATTTATCATGTATTTTAAACACCATTAATCCGTGTACATTGTGTATATTTAACATAATTTATCCTGTATTTTAAACACTATTTCAAACTGGCTTAAACACAGCCGATTCGGGACCTCCACTGCTTGGAGGTCCTGAATAGGCCGCCTCCTACCGGGGCTTCATGATGTTATAGGCCGCGGGCCGGCGGTCGGAACTTTTCTCCAGCGAGGAATCCCAGACTCCGCGAGGGAAAGTGCACGCTGCCCCCGTGACTAGAAGCTCTGCACACCGTGGCTTCAGAGTGTTATAGTCCGCGGGCCAGCGAGTAGAGCAATTCTTCTGGCGACCCCCGGCTCCGCGATCTGAGCTATAGGAAGAGATCGGCCTCAAGACAGAAGGTTATAATTTTTTTCTTACCTTTCGTCTTTAGTGGGGAACCTGAAGAAAGACTGCTATAAAGTGCTTGAATAGCTTACATTGGCGATTCGAGCACTATAGCAGAACGGCTCGCTACGCTGGTAGATGTGGACGCCATGACAGAAGCCCATTAAAAAAAAAACCTCATATATTCGATTCCCAAAATGGCACGAAACAAATTACCCATGAGCCCATGACTGTACTACAGCTTTTTTGTCGAGTGGTTTATCTTGGCTCCTCTAGTATCTTTGCCCAAGCCCTTGCCTTTTATCCCTCTAGCTAAGGGCCGCCTCTGGACTCAACCATTCCCGTGCCGAGGGGTTTGATAGTTGGGATGGCCCAACCCTTACAAAATGCAAATAGAATGGGTGTAGTGTTCAAGAGCCTGATGGTTATTGGGAAAGAGCTGTTCCTGAACCTGGAAATTTCGTTTATTGTCACGTGTACCGAGGTCCAGTGAAAACCTTTTTGTTGTTGCATGCTATCTCGTCAGCGGAAAGACTATCCATGATTACAATCAAGTCGTTCACAGGGTACAGATACGGGATTGAGGGAATGACGTTTAGTGCAAGATAAAGTCCGATTAAAGATAGTCCGAGGGTCTCCAATGAGGTAGATGGTAGGTCAGGAAGTCTCTCTAGTTGGTGATAGGATGGTTCAGTTGCTTGATAACAGCTGGGATGAAACTGTCCCTGAATCAGGAGGTATGCATTTTCACACTTCTGTGCCTCTTGCCTGATGGGAGAGGGAAGAAGAGGGAGTGTCTGGTGAGACTTGTCCTTAATTATGCCGGTGGCCTTGCCAAAGCAGCTTGAAGTGTAGATGGAGTCAATGGAAGGGAGGTTAGTTTGTGTGATGGTCTAGGCTGCGTCCACAATTCTCTACAATTTTATAGGACAGTGTTTAGTGCAGATAATGTTGAGCCTATGCCAGATAGTCATACAGCATGGAAACACGCATTACTGTGTGCAAATTTGGGCCCCATGTCTGGAAGGATGTGCTGGCTCTGGAGAGGGTCCAGAGGAGGTTTACAAGAATGATTCCAAGGAATGAGTGGGTTAGCATATGATAAGCATTTGACAGCACTGGGCCTCTCACGAGTTTAGAAGGTTGAGGGGGCACCTCATTGAAACTTACAGAATAATGAAAGGAGTGGATGTGGAAAGGATATTTCCACTGATGGGAGAGTCGAGGTCTAAAGGTCACAGCCTCAGAGTTAAAGGGCGCTCCTTTAAAAAGGAGGTGAGGAGGAAATTCTTTAGTCATAGGGTAGTTAATCGTGGAACTCATTTCCTCAGGGCTGTGGAGGCCAAGTCAGTGGATATCTTTAAGGCGGAGATAGACAAGTTCTTGATTAGAACGGGTGTCAAGGGTTATGGGGAGAAGGCAGGGAAATGGGATGAGGTGGCAGTGATCAGCCATGATTGAATGGGAGGAGTAGACTCGATGGGCCAAATGGCCTATTTCTACTCCTATAGCTTGTGAACTTGTAAACAGGCTGTCTGGCCTAACTTACCCATGTGGACCAACATGCCCCATCTACACTAGTCCCACCTGCCTGTGTTTGGCCCATATCCATCTGAACCTACCAAAGCCTTGTAACTGTAAATGTTTCTTAAACGTTGTTATAGTACCTGCCTCAATTACCTCCTCTGGCACTTATACCATATACCTACCACTATTTGTGTAAAAAAAAAATCGCCCCTTATGTTCCTATGAAAACCTATCCCCCCTCACTTTAATCCTATGTCCTCTAGTTCTCGATTGAGTAAAAGACTGCATTTGCCCTATATTCCTCACATGATTTTTCTAAGATCATCCATCATCCTCCTGTGCTTCAACGAATAAAGTCATAGCCTGAAAAATTCAGGCCCTCGACTCCTGGCAATATCCTCATAAATCATTTTCGCACTCTTTCCAGCTTAACAACATCAGATATGACCTGTGCTGGCTCATCAGCCTAATCTCCTTATTTTACTTACAAATCCATTAGTTCTAAATACAAGTAATAGAGAAAGGCTGGCTTCTCCAAATGAACTGGAGCAGCCTGGTGGTGCTGCGGTAGAGTTGCTGCCTTACAGCACCAGAGTCCCGGGATCGATCCTGACTATGGGTGCTTATCTGTACGGAGTTTGTACATTCTCCCCGTGACTTGCATCGGTTTTCTCAGAGATCTTCGGTTTGCGGGGATCGCTAGTCGGTGTGCACTTGTTGGGCCGAAGGGCCTGTTTCCGCGCTGTATCTCTAACCAAAACTAAAGGTAGACACAAAATGCTGGAGTAACTCAGCAAGACAGGCAGCATCTCTGGAGAGAAGGAATGGGTGACATATCGGGTCGAGACCTTTCTTCAGACTGAAGGTCTTCTCCAGAAGCGTCACGACCCGAAACATCACCCATTCCTTCTCTCCAGAGATGCTGCCTGTCCTGCTGAGTTACTCCAGGATTTTGTGTCTACCTTCGATTTAAACCAGTATCTGCAGTTCTTTCCTACACATTCTAACCTAAACTGCCTTTGCAACATATAATTTTCTTCAAAATTCTTCAGATAATAAAATCTGCACACTAAGATCCAAGCACGGAGAAAGTAACATTTATGTCAATCACGTGTCAATGTCCATGCCCAATAAGAGGGTCTAACTATAACAATTCAATTTCACCAACATCTCTAAATCTCCCACTGACAGCACACGGGCGGAATCACCTTTGTTCAAAATTATCACAAATTATCGTCTATGGGCCAGCTGCATAAAAACTACAACGACACAACGTGCGACCAGGATTTGCTCTACTGATTTGCCCTAATCTATTTCAATTCTGCAAGGTACAAGTCAACAATATCATTGAATACTGCACTTGCCAGAATAAATGCAGCCTCAATCACTACTCTGAATGCAGATTCCCTCCAACACCTGACACTTAATAGCGTGAGATCCAATGACTCCAAATCTTCTTAAACAACTCTTCCCCATTCCAGACTGTCGACCACCTATAAGGACAACGGTGTGGGTTCATCTAATCACCCGCTCCAAATTGCATGTTATCCGGATTGGGAAATCTCTCACTGCGCCTTCATTGCTGGTGGGTCAATGTCCTGAAACCCCACCACTGTTCAGTGGGAGATCCTTTTCCAAATGGATCTGTGCAGTTAGAAAATGTAGATCACTCCAGTATTTTTTAGGGCAATTTGAGATATTAATAAACGTTGCCCTGTCCACAAAGTTCCTACGAATAAATGGAATTCCGATAATTGTGGATGATGAAAGGTGAGAAAACCAAAATGGTAAATTCATCACTAGCGACAGGAAACACTAGAAAGATGCGTGGAACACAAATTACAACGAAGGAATGGCAGCAATAGCACTTGCAATTTTTTTTTGAAGTTATGACTGTTAAATTATAGCGAATGTCTGATATTTGAATCACCGATGAGAAGCAAGGGAAAGTCATTGATAAAATTATAAATTTCAAACTACCTACTTTATCAAACCTAAACCTAGTGAAAACTTAATAAGAAATCCAGTCCTATTGCCTTCTAATATGGAGGATGATATAGTAGGCTTGTAGCGGCACCATACGTGGTGAATAAGGTGAGACATCAGGCAGGTTCAAACAGTAGTTTTATTCAGGTGTTACATGTTAAGTTGGTCCGCTAACGTAATTATCATTGCTGCTGTAGCTGAGCGAGGTTGTTCTCTCGGGCTCAGCTACTTGTTGACTCCCTAGGTCTCGAGGTGAGATAAGCTTAAGTAACAGGACACTCCCTCTAGGCCGTGACGTCACGTGCCAGCCCTCGTAGCTACTGACGAGGGTTCGACCATAAGTGGTCTGTGTATCAGCTGAAGCCACAGGCTCCTTTATGTTGTGATTTTAGTATAAATTATATTTAATGGGGATAGAAAATTGCTCAATGTTCTCCACCACATTATAAAAAATGCGCGTCAAAATGTATTGGTTTTGAATGTATCCCTTAAAATGGCCTGTCTAGTTATCTCCATTCTCGGTGGTTCCATTGACTTACGTGGCTGTGATTTTGCATCAGCTGGGCACTTAATTTGGACCAAAAGATAGAGTTTAAATATGCTACTGACATTATTCATTCCTTTTAAAGTGAAACACAAACTATAATTTACTATTCTCCATTTATTTTACAGCTGATTCCATTGAACTAATAGTTCCTGATGAGGTGACAGGGCAGCTGAGAAAATCAGCCACCATTCCTTGCATCTACGCACCATCTGCTCAGTACTATGTTATAGCAGTCACTTGGTACTTTGGTGCACGCAAAGTACTTATACAAAGAGACAAAAAATCTGATTATATTCCAAGTACCTTCAATCGTGGCAGAATCAATATTAATAACAGTCCTGGAGATGTTTCACTTGTCCTGAAAAACCTGGCCTACAGCGATCGAGGAACTTACACTTGTGAAGTAAAGTGGCTGTCCAGTGATGGGTTAAGAAGAACAAAATCAAGTTTGGGTGTCAATTTAATAGTAAAACGTAAGTGATCGTTTTGATTGTTGGTTATTTTACTTTCTATCAATTATCTATCAACTATATAATTTAAACCAATAATTAAATATTTTGACCCAAAGGATAGCTGAAAAGTATTGTAACTTTTAAAATGATTGATTCACAGTGGTTGCCAAAAAATTGTTGATCTGACTTACATAAACTGAATTCTACGTGGATTATTACTTACCGGGTATGAATTAGTCATTATTTATGTTTACAGTTCATATTGAAATCAAACATGCATTCAGTCTGTTTTGGTACCAGCAAGCCTCTGGAAAATGGATACAGAGAACAGTCTGTACCCTTACAAGTTTTGTTCATTATATCGTGGGATTTTGTGGTCAAAGGGGCTCCATTCTATGTCACCTACATTTCACAGTCCTGCATTTTGTGGTTGGTCTTTCCTGCCATTGGGAGATACAGCCGAAGGTTATATCTGGCAATATATAGTTTGTCCTCCTTCGTAGCTCTGTCTAAATCCAGAAACCCTTTACCCAACTGTGTGTGAAACTTCACTAGACTGCAGGCCACAAATGTAAAATTCACCAGGAGAATTGTAGCATAGATGGAACTGTAGTGAGGATGCGACTTGGAAATACACCACTGGCTCTTTATCACCACTGGTTCTAAATACTGGAACAGGATTATGGAAGTAACTTCACCAGAAGGACTGCTGCAATTCAACAAAATGTCTCACCATTATCTTCTCAAGACCAATAAAGGATAGATGTCCATTGACATCCAAATCAGCCAAAATTGAAATGTTTTTAGAAGGTGCTTTTTAAAATTATGAATATATACTCAGTAAATGTTTGGGAACTGTCAATTGGCCAGGAAGCATCTGTTAAGGAAGGAAAACAGTTAATAATTGGGTTATATTCACCTTTCAAAATAGTAGAGATCCATGTATAAGTGAAGTTGTGCTGGGGGTGTGCGAGGGAGCAGGTTGGTTTACAAGCTTGAGGGGTGAGTCATTTTGGAGACATGACAGGAATAAACAAAAAAGATCTGATGGAACAGGAGCAACGAATGGAAAAAAATGCTAAAGTTGCAAGATAAATTAGAATTTAATCCATTTTTTTTCCTATCACATCTAGTTATGCCTTTTGCCATTTAAAATGCATAAAGTACCCAATGGCCCAGATCACACCTGCAATAAGAATTAGCCTGTGTTTAAGAAGGAACTGCAGATGCTGGAAAATCAAAGGTACACAAAAATGCTGGAGAAACTCAGCGGGTGCAGCAGCATCTATGGAGCGAAGGAGATAGGCAACGTTTCGGGCCGAAACCCTTCTTCAGAATTAGCCTGCTCATCTATTAGCATTTAAAATCCTGAAACGATTATACTTACATACCTCGATCAGACAATACTACATTAACGATGCTAGTAGTTGTACAGGGCCCTAGTGAGACTGCACTTGGACTATTGTGTCAAATTTTGGTCTCCTAATTTGAGGAAGGACATTATTGCTATTGAGGGAGTGCAGCGTAGGTTCACCAGGTTAATTCCCGAGATGGCGGGACTGACATATGATGAAAGAATGAGTCAACTGGGCTTGTATTCACTGGAATTTAGAAGGATGAGAGGAGATATTATAGAAACATATACACTCCTTACAGGATTGGACAGGCTAGATGCAGGAAAAATGTTCCCAATGTTGGGGGAGTCCAGAACCAGGGGTCACAGTTTAAGAATAAGGGGTAGGCCATTTAGGACTGAGATGAGCAAAAAATTCACCCAGAGAGTTGTGAATCTGTG
The DNA here is from genome assembly GCA_038087875.1 of Malacoraja senta. Lineage (NCBI taxonomy): Eukaryota > Metazoa > Chordata > Chondrichthyes > Rajiformes > Rajidae > Malacoraja > Malacoraja senta. Next base: position 13,092,609 of record CM075983.1, on the reverse strand, counting down.
GAATTCTCTGCCACAGAAGGCAGTGGAGGTCAATTCACTGGATGGTTTCAAGGGAGAGTTGGATTTAGCTCTTAGGGCAAAATGAATCAAAGGGATATGAGGGAAAAATCAGGAACAGGTGCCCTGGTTGAATTTTATGAATCCTTAAATATAGGAGAGGTGCCAGAGGATTGGAGGGTGGCAAATGTAAGGCGTTCTACAAGGTGCCGCATGGTAGGCTTCTCTGAAAGGGAAGACCTCATGGAATCCAAGGAGAGACAGCTGAATGGATAGCAAATTGGCTTCCAGGAAGGAAGCAGAGGATTAAAGAAGGAACTGCAGATGCTGGAAAATCGAAGGTACACAAAAATGCTGGAGAAACTCAGCGGGTGCATCTATGGAGCGAAGGAAATAGGCAACATTTCGGGCAGTCTGAAGAAGGGTTTCGGCCCGAAACATTGCCTATTTCCTTCGCTCCATAGATGCTGCTGCACCCGCTGAGTTTCTCCAGCATTTATGTGTACCTAGGAAGCAGAGGATGTTGGTGGAAGGTTGCTTCTCGGACTGGAGGCCTGTGACTAGTGGTGTGCATCAGGGTTTGGTGTTGGGCCCGTTACTGTTTGTCATCTACATCAATGATTTGGATCAGAACATACAGGGCAAGATTAGCAAGTTTGCTGATGATACAAAAGTTTGTGGTTTTGCAGATAGTGAAGATGGTTGTGAACGATTGCAGCAGGATCTGGATCGATTGGCCAGGTGGGCGGAGGAATGGTTGATGGAATTTAATACAGAGAAGTGTGAGGTGTTGCATTTTGGGATGTTGAACAAGGGCAGGACCTACACAGTGAATGGTAGGCCTCTGGGTAGTGTTGTAGAGCAGAGGCATCTAGGAGTACAGGTGCATGGTTCCTTGAAGGTTGAGTCGCAGGTTGGTAAGGTGGTCAAAAGGTCTTTTGGCACTTTGGCCTTCATCAGTCAGAGTATTGAGTATAGAAGTTGGGAGGTCATGTTGCAGTTGTATTAGACGTTGGTGAGACCACATTCAGAATATTGTGTTCAGTTCTGGACACCATGTTATAGGAAAGATATTGTCAAGCTTTAAAGGGTTCATAAAAGATTTACGAGGATGTTGCCAGTACTAGAGGGTGTGAGCTACAGGGAGAGGTTGAGTAGGTTGGGTCTCTATTCCATGGAGCGAAGGAGGATGAGGCGAGATCTTACCGAGGTATACAAAATCAAGAGAGGAATAGATTGGTTAGATGCACAGAGTCTTTTACCCAGAGTAGGGGAATCGAGGACCAGAGGACATAATTTCAAGGTGAAGGGGAATGGATTTAATAGGAATCCGAAGGGTAACTTTTTCACTCAGATGGTGGTGGGTGTGTTGAACAAGCTGCCAGAGGAGGTAGTTGAGGCTGGGGCTATCCCATCGGTTTAGAAACAGTTGGATAGGTACATGGATAGGACAGGTTTGGAGGGATATGGATCATGCGCAGGCAAATGGGACTAGGGTAACTGGGACATTTTTGGCTGATGTGGGCGACTTGGGCAGTAGGGCCTGTTTCCACACTGTATTACTCTATGACTCTAATGGGTTACTGATTTTATATGATCAGCCATGATCATATTGAATGGGGGTGCTGGCTCGATGGGCCGAATGGCTTACTCCTTCACCTATTTTTCTATCTTTCTATGTTTGAGTGGTGATTTAAAATTATGCTACAAAGTGACTTGGATTTTCTTGCAGCACTGACTACAGTTGTAATACTGAAAGCAGAAATTACTGTTGTGGATTTTAGAGGATGAAAACTGAATGTTTACATCTGGCACTTCTCACTTGATTCAGGGAGTAAAGATCTCTCTGCGTGCTGCTGCCAAAGCTGTGGGCACTCGTACATGATGATTCAGTAATATCACTAACTGTGAGCCCCACACTTAAAGTGTAAATAATTCTGATTAAAGCATGTTAAGCAGAAGTGCTATTACAGTACACTTATGTCCTGCTGAATCAATTGGTACATTAAGTCATTGGTTAGTTGTATTTTCACTTGGTAAGATAAAACTCTGTCTGTAAAATGTTACCCATTATATTTCCAGGTTTTCCTACCAACATAACTCCAGCTGTGTTCCCTAAGGTCCTCCCTACCAGGGGTAAGATGTTTTTTTATCTTTCTATAGATGCCCGCAGCATGTTTATTATTCGCTGTAAAGACAGACGAGAAGGTTGCAATTATTTCAATGATTTTGTAGTAAAATACAGATTGCTGTAGGTAGAGAGTTCTGTGCCTTTCAACTCTCTACCCAACTGCTCATTGGGAGATCCTTTCACAAATGGACATGGAATTAGAAAATGTAGCTAACCCCAATATTTTCAAGAATAATTAGAGATAGTAATAAATGCTGCCCTTCCCCAAATAACCAAGAAGAGTAGTTCCGAAAATGGTGGGTGATGAAGGGTGAGAAAACTAAAATGGACGTTCAGCATTGTAGCAACAGGAGGGGCAAGAAAGATGCATGGAACACAAATATCAATGAAGCAATTCCCAATACCTGTAATAACTCTTGCAAAATAATTTTGAAGTTATGACTGGCAAATGATAGTGAATGTCTGATATTTGAAACATCAAAGAGAAGCAAGAGAAAATCATTGTGAATATGAAATTAATTTCAAACTAAACCCAGTGAAAAATGAATGAAAATTCCATGCCTATTACCTTCTGTGTACGTATGAGGTATGTATGAAATTAATTTCAAACTAAACCCAGTGAAAAATGAATGAAAATTCCATGCCTATTACCTTCTGTGTACGTATGAGGTATGTAGAAAAAGGATATAGAAGATATAGTAAATGTTATGGTTTGTGTCAATTATGTTTAAAGGAGATGGAATATTATCCTCAAAGTTCTCACATGAAACAGAAATACAAGCTTGTCAAAATTGAGTTCATTGTTTTTGAATGTATGCCCCTAAAATGGCAGTGTCTAATTTGCATTATTGTCCATTCTAAGTGGTTTCATTGATTGCTACATGGGTGTTTTTGTATCAGCAGAGCACTTAATTTGAACCAAAAGATACAGTACAATTACGCAACTGACGAATAATTCTCCAAGATACTCAGTCAACGTCATACAGTATGGAAACGGGCCCCTTGTCCACACCGAGCACATGGCCCATCAACACTAGTCCCACCTGCCTGCGTGTGGCCTATATCCTTCCAAACTTATCCTATCCTTGGACTTGTCCAAATGTTTTTACAAGATAGTGACAGTACCTCCCTCAACTACTTCTTTTGGCAGCTCATTCCATATACCTACCATCCTTTGTGTTAAAAAAGAAGTTGCTCCTCGGATCCCCATTAAATCTTTCCTCCCTCATTTTAAACCTGTGTCCTCTGGTTCTAACTTACTCTGGGTAAAAGACTCTCTGCATATACCCTATCTATTCCCTTTTAAGTGAAACGCAAAAAACTCTAATTTACTATTCTCCATTTATTTTACAGGTGATTCCATTAAACTAATAGTTCCCGAGAAGGTGACCGGGCAGCTGAGAAAATCAGCCACCGTTCCTTGTATCTACACACCGTCTGCTCAGTACACTGTTACAGAAGTCATTTGGTACTTTAATACACGCAAAGTTCTTATACATAGAGTTCAAGGATCTGATTATATTCCACTTTTCTACAATCGGGGCAGAATCAATATTAATACCAGTCCTGGAGATGTTTCACTTGTCCTGAAAAACCTGGCCTACGGCGATCGAGGAACTTACACTTGTAGAGTAAAGTGGCAGTTCATTGATGGATTAAATGGAACAAAATCAAGTTGGGGTGTCAATTTAATAGTTGTAAGATGTAAGTGATCTTTTTGACTATTACTTTCAAAAACCAATAATTAAACATATTGACATGGCTTGCTTAAAAATATTATCTATCTATATACTATTAAAACTCTGTGTGTGTGTGTGTGTGTGTGTGTGTGTGGATGGATGTGTGTGTGGATGTGTTTATTTATTTGTGGGTGTCACATTTGGCCTTTGATTCCTTGCTCCGCCAAAACCACACACGAAAACTCCACGATTTTATCCATTTCGCTAGACATTACACTTTTACATACCCTAACACACTCCTTATTAGATTTAGACATTTTTATGTACACATTTTAAAATAAAATCCATCCCCCCCCCCACTCACTCATTTTGTCTCCTCCTGCTGGCCAGCCACCATAATGGCTGCTGCCGACCGGCTCTGCTCCAAAAACGACGCCATTTTTTTTTCTTTCGCTAGCGATTTTCGCCCCGGGGTCTGAAGCACGTTCGGGGTCCAGACCCAACTGGTCTGCACTTGGTCTAGTATACTTTTAAAACTGTGTGGGTGTATGTAATATTTTTGGCCTTTGATTCGTTACTCCGCCAAAACCACACGCAAAAACGCCGAGATTTTTACTATTTCCCTAACCATTTCACTTTTACATTCGTTCATCCACTCCTCATTAAATTTTGTCATTTTTCAGTACACATTTTTAATAAAATCATTTCCCCCCCACTCACTCATTTTTTAGCCTCCTGCTGGCCAGCGACCATAACGGCTGCTGCCGCCCGGCTCTCCTCCAAAAACGCCGAGATTTTTCCCATTTCTCCACTCCCCCCCCCCCCCTCCCAGGCCCGGCTCTGTTACGCTGGCGGAAGCCAAAGATCGCCTGCTCCCCCGCTGCTTTTCGCCGTCCTCGCTGGCTTGCACTGTCTGAAAATCCTGCGCGTCAACGGCCTGTCGGCCCGCAGTCGCATTGACGGCGTACGTAGCGTCTCGACGGGCGTACGCAGCGTCTCGACGGCGTACGCCTAGCGCGTGGCGTTGCGCGATGACGTCAGGCCGCCCCCTCCCATTGCAACCGCGCGTTGCGGGAACAGACCCAACAGGTCTGCACTTGGTCTAGTAACCTTTAAAATTATTGATTCACAGCGGTTGCCAATAGATTTTAAAATTGATCTGACCTACATAAACGGAATTACTGTATATGTGGATTATTACTTACCCAAGTATGAATTAGTGTTTATTTATGTTTACAGTTGATATTGCAATTAAATACGCATTCAATAAAACAGCAATCAGTATAATGTGAAACAATATTACATGGAGTGAATTACCTTGCATATGAATTCCTGAAAGGTCATCAAGAATGCCTGCCACCCTGGCCATACCCTTTCCCTTTTTCTAGCATTTGGGGGAAGGTACAAGAGCCTGAAAGCTTGGACGTCCAGACTTAAGAACAGCTTCTTCTCCGCTGTAATCATGCTCCTGAACCAATCACGTCTTTCACACCCTCTTACAGGAGATGTTACCGCATACTCTCACTCTTAACTCTTATATTATTTGGTTATTCCATTGCTGCACTTCAGTATTTTTTTTTCCATTACTTCAGGTTGTTCAACATTCTTTTACACCATTCTGCTCTTTTATATTTGTCTGGATGGACAAGTGCATAGTTCCCTGTAAGTGGCGTCACAGATAGATAGGGTGGTAAAGAAGGCTTTTGGTACATTACCCATCATTTACCCATCGAGTATAAAAGTTGGGACGTCAAGTTACAGTTGTATAAGATGTTGATGAGGCAACATTTGGAGTATTGTGTTTAGTTTTGGTCGATCTGCCAGAGGGAGGATGTCATTAATGTGGAAAGAGAGAGGTATGAAGATATTGCCAGGACTTGAGGGCCTGAGCTGCAGGGAGAGGTTGGGAAGACTAGAACTTGGTGCACAGGAGGCTGAGGGGTGGTCATAGTTGTATAATATCACGAGGTGAATGGATAAAGTGAATGCGAAGAATCTTTTACCCAAGTAGGGGAATCGAGAACTAGAGGGGCAACAATTTTCTCAAAGGGTGGTGGGTATATAGAACGAGCTGCTAGAAGAAGTAGCATGTAAAATATACTTGGACAGGTACATAGATATGATAAATTTCGAGGGATATGAGCTAATGCAGGCAAATGGGACTATCGTAGATGGGGCATCTTGATCGTCGTGGACATGTTGGCCCAAAGGGCCTTTTTTATGTGCAGTGTGACTCTATGACTAGAGGAGAGGATTAAATAAGGCTCTTGTCATTATTCTTGAAATAATGACAAAGGCGACAGATGGGAACACCAACAGCTACAGCTTCCCTTCACTAGACAGAGGGCAGGCCACAAGTATAAAATGCAGCAAAGGAGTGTGGATGGAACTTCAGTGATGAACAAACTTGGAATACACCACTGGTCCTTGATCTTCACTGGCTCAAAATCCTGGAACGCTCATTCAACAGGATTATAAAAGTAATTTCATCAGATGGACTGCAGCAATTCAAGAAAGTAGCTCACCATTATCTTCTCAACAACAATTAACGATTCATGTCCGGTGACATTCATATCATCCAAATGAAATTTGAAATCTACTCGGCAAATTCTTGGAAACAGTCAATTGGACAGGCAGCTTCTGTTGAAGAAAAATGTTCAGGTCATTGTCCTTTTATCAAAACTGAAATGTGGACATTTTAAAGCTCATACAGAGCTTTGTAAAGTGAAGTTGTGTTATGGAGAGAGCAGATTGGTTTTCAGGCTGGAGGGCTGAGATGTTTTGGGGGCATGAAAGGAATAAACAAATTAGATCTGATCGAAAAGGAGCAACTAATGGAAAGTACTAAAGCTGCACGGTGAAATTAAAATTAATGTTTGTTTAATATAGTTTTGTTATCTAACACATCCAACTACATAAACTTGATAAAGTACCCAAAGGCCCAGATCACTCCTGTCATTAGTATTAGCCTGCTCGTCTAATAGCATTCAAAATCCTGTATCAATTTTATGTACTGTACATAGCTCTATCAGGCAATCACTATTGTTAATGGTGCTAGTTGCATCTTGAATGGTGAATTTAAATTGTCGTTTATGCTGCAAAGTGACTTGGATTTTCTTGCAGCATGTTAGTACGAACTACAGTTGTAAAACTGCAACCAAAAATGAATGCTGTAGATTTCAGAGGATTAAAACTGAATGCCCACATCTGGCATTTTTCACTTAATTCAGGAAATGAATATCACACTATGTGTTTCTTACAATGCAAACAGAATGCCCTGGTACCTCGTACATCCCAATTCACTAATGTATGAGCTCTACACTTAAGTGTCCATAATAATCGATTTCGGTATTCCGAAAAATGCAAGGAATCATGGGATTTGTCAAAGGTCACTCACGATAAACATTCTCGGCAACTGTGCTGCTGCAGTGGCGGCCTGTTGCAGTGGTGGCCCAGGCTTACAGCCAGCATAGAGAAGAAGCGCTAACTCCTGCTCCGGGTCGCTGTCCCGTCAGTCCAGGGCTGTGGGTTAACCTGGCGGGACAGGCAGAGTTGAGCTACAGTTTGTGCTTCTCCGCATTAATTAAGCAGACTACTGTTATACATGTGTCCTGAATCAATTGGTACTTGAGTCATTGTTCACTTTTATTTTGACACAGTAACATAAAACTCTGTCTTTAAAGTTTACCCATCATCTTTCCAGATATTCCTACCACCACATTTCCAGTTGACCAGTTTGCCGACATCTTCTCTACCAGTGGTAAAATGATTTTTATAATTCTATAGATGCGCGTGACATTATTATTCTTCTGTTTAAAGGCGGAGGAGAAGGTTGAAGTAACTACAGAAATTAAAGAGAGCATGTTCAGTATACAGGGCAGGCAGGAGCATGTCACGGACCAAGGAAAGACGGGTTAAATTGCACGTTAAGGCAGGTGAACTCAGGTCATGGATAGGTATATGGGACTGGGATATTCTAGCTATTACAGAAACATGGCTGAGGAAGGGACAAGACTTGCAACTCAATGTTCCCTGGTACAAATGTCACAGAAGGGATAGAGACGGAGGTAAGTGTAGTGGTAAGTTCCTCGGGGATTGTTCAGTGAGGCTATTTGGGTAGAATTGAGAAATAAGAAGTGAATGGTAATTTTAATGGGATTGTTCCGCAGGCCTCCCCAATAGTCAGTGGGGATTAGATGAGGAAATATGGAGAAAGATCACAGATCAAGAATAATTGGGCTGTAATAGTGGCATGGACGAGAATGCGAACAAAAGTGTTTAAGTAAGGATGGATCTGGGAATTGGTGACAATACAAAAATCAGATATGTACATTTACCCAGAAAATTGTCCAATGCTTAAGTTCCAGTTACACTGCCATTTTCCAGGAAAACAATGATACAAATAGGACATGTCCAACTATCTGCCAATCAGCCTACTCTGAATCATCAGCAAAGCTCAGAGTTCTTTCAAGTGCACACTTAATCACCATTATCTTGTTCTCTGATGTCTGCTATGATCTTTGCTCAACTCCAGACTTCATCACAGCCTTGATCCTATGATGAACCACAGTGATGAATTCCAGAGAGAGTGGAAGAGTGACTGCCCTTGAATAAAGGATTCATTGACTGACTGACTAGCATCAATAATCCCTTGTTAGACTGAAGTCAGTGTATGTCAAAGGACAAATCCTCCAACGGTTGCAATTATACGTTACAAACAGGAAGATGGTTAGAGTTGCTGGTAGTCAATCAGTCCAGTGTCGGGTTAGCTGAAGGGATTCCCAGGCCCAACAATCCTTGGCTGCTTTCTCAATGAAATTCTTTCTAGAAGTGGGGATGTCATAGATTATAAGTGATAGGGGTAGAATTAAGCCATTTAGCCAATCGTCTACTCTGCCATCCAATCATGGCTGACCTATCTCTCCCTCCTAACCCCATTCTCCTACCTTCTCCCCCTAACCTCTGACACCCGTACTAATCAAGAATCTATCTACCTCTGCCTTAAATATATCCATTGATTTTGCTCCACAGCCTTCTGTGGTAAAGAATTTCACTGATTCACCACCCTCTGACTAACGAAATTCCTCCTCATCTCATTCCTAAAAGAATGTCCTGTAATTCTGAGGCAATGAGAATCTCCCACTAGTGGAAACAACCTCTCCACATCCACTCTATCCAAGCCTTTCACTTTTCTGTACCCTGATGTGGACTGATTGTACAATTGCTCAGAATATGATGCAGTCCATACTTGCATAACATTCAGATATGGGTTGAGAAGAGTCAGAGAAAGTGGGATGCTGGTTGGGGAAAGGTTTGTGTGGAGGTAAATGAGGGAAAGAACAAACTGGAAATCTGACAGACTGTAGAATAGTGCAGGAAGGAACTGCAGATGCTGGGTTAAACCGAAGATAGACACAAAAAGCTGGAGTAACTCAGCGGGTCAAACAGCATCTCTGGAGAAAAGGATTAGGTGACATTTAGGGTCGAGACTAATATCACAAACCCTTGTTTCTAATCGTGCACTAATAGAATATAGAAACAGGCCCTTCAGCCCACAATGTCTGTGCTGAACATGATGTCAAGACCAACTCTTATCTGCCTGCAAGATCCTTCCACTCCCATGTCCTATTCAAAGTCTCTTGAACGCCAACATTAAAGTTGCATGTTAAATGCAGGTTAAACAGACTTTTGTTTGCCTTATTGCTGCTGATCATGGATACATATATGCACTGCGAGATTGTCTTTTCACTTACAAGGATAAATCACCGTCTCTAACATTTTGCTGATTATTTCCCCAGAAATACTTTCCACTGGACTTACAGCTACTCGGTATACCCATCCAACAAGTGTTAAGTTTATATCCTAGTTTGCCTAACCTCTCCCTATAGCTCTGTAGCTGTCTGAAGAAGGGCCTTGACCCAAAACGTCACCTATTCCTTTTCTCCAGAGATGCTGTCTGACCCGCTGAATGACTCCAGCTTTTTGTGTCTATTTTAGGCTGTAGAATAGGGTGATTAAATGTAATTGGATCAATAGAAAATTCAGCATTAAAATGACGCAGATTAATTCACTCAATATTCAAACATGTTTGTCTTTATTTAAAATGATGAAGGTTTTGCTTAAGTACACAATAGCCCTCGATCATTTAGGAAGTAGTATCATAGAGCACTGCGTATTTTCTACCCGGAGCGGAAATTAAGATTCTTACTCATTAATATTGCAGAGTGCAGCCTATTTTGCAGCCTATTGGTGTAAGTTATGGTGGTAATAAGGGCAGAAATTATTGTGGTTGATATTAATGGATGAAAACTGATCAAAACTACATTAGGTATTTTCTTCTTTCAGATATTTTTTCTACATGTAGAATATAATATCATAGGAGTCCAAAAATGTTCATTTACTAATATCCTAAATCATTGTTTCTAATCATGCACAAATTTGAATATAGGACAGTGCATCACGGGAGCAGGCCCTTCAGCCCACAATGTCTGTGCTGAACATGAAGTCAAGACCAACTCTTATCTGCCTGTCAGATCCTTCAATTCCCATGTCCTATTCAAAGTCTCTTGGAACTGCCCAAATTAAAGTTGCATGTTAAATGCAGGTTAAACAGACTTTTGATATAATGCTTGCCTTATTGCTGCTGATCATGGTTACATATATACACTGCAAGATTGTATTATCATATACAAGGATAAATCACTGTCTCTAACATTTTGCTGATTATTTCCCCAGTAATTCTTTCCACTGAACCTCCAACTAGTCTGAATACCCGTCCAATAAGTGGTAGGTTTATAGTTTAATTAACGTTATTACTAGACTGCCTAACCTCGCCCTATAGCTCAGGTCCTCGAGTCCTGGCAAGATCCTCATGAGTCTTCTCTGCCCTCTTTCCAGTTTAATGGCATCTTTCCTACAGCAGGATGACTAAAACTGAACACAATATTCCAATTCACTAAATGTTAAGCAATGTTTGTTTTTTTCACTCAGATTGGGGTGATATGCTTGCATTTGTAAAGAAAACCAGCATTGTTTAAAACTTAACGTGCATTAAATCTGTGATGATCCTGTGCATGGGAGCCCTGTATAGTCAGTATATTAAATGCAGAACCAGCATCTTAAGGGGTAGAATTAGTCCTAAAAGAGAAATGAATGGCCATTTCCATGACAGTCAATTGTTGCTCTTTAACATGAATGTCAGTGGTTCCCCTAATTATAATCAATAAGTAACTTAATGAAAGATTTTAATGAAATTAAAAAAATAACAGCCATCTAACAGGTAGTCAGTACAATGTGCAAAGATTAGTACAGCAATGCAATATCAGCAAAAAAGAGTTGCGCTTGAGTCTGTGATGGGTTTGAAGAGGTTTTGATAATATTAAAGGATTAAATAGTTGTCACTCAGGTTTTAAGATACTTCCTCCTCCCCAATGCCAGCAATTTACAGCAATGCATGAACTAAGTATAATTATTCTGCACATTCTCTGTTTTGGCTGCAACTTAGCTACAATTTAGGTAAGTCTGTGAAAGGGTTTATCATTGTTAAATAATGATGAGCAGCAGAGGGCAGTAATAATTCACCAATTGAGTTATTCCACTATAATTGTCACCTGGTTACACTGCTTTGTGATATGATTTGTTGCCAGCCTATTGGTATCACTGTGGTAGCTTTGTTAGTGGCCAAAGTTACTGCAGGTAACATGAGAGACTGAAAACTGAATGATTCTAGTTGTCTGTTGTTCTCTCTCACGATCATTCTATTGGCCTCTGCAATATCTGAAAAATAATTTTATTGGGAGCTCTCAGATGCTCATCCACTGATATCACCATCCTTAATACTCACCTTAAGTGCTAATAATTATAGTGATGTGCCAAATGCATGTTAAACAAACGTTTGATATAATGCTTGACTTACTGCAGCTGATCAATAGAAGTATATATAATTATGATAGGCATTGACAGTCAGAATCTTGCTCCCAGGGTGGAGATGTCAAAGTCTGGAGGGCATGGCTCTTGGGTGAGAATGGCAAATTTTAGGAGAGATATGTGGGACAAGTTTTTTTAAAACACAAAGTCTATATTCACTATTAAGTTGCATTTTCATATACAAAGATAAATCTCTGGCTCAGAAATAATCAACATTTTGCTGGTTATTTCCCCAGCATTACTTTCCACTGGACCTCCAGCTGATCTGAACACCAGTTCTGTCATTGGTAAGTTTACAATGTTTTATCTGTAGTTTCAAACAGTATCTGTTTTTTCGAATTTTATTTTGGACAAGCGCAAAAATTTGTGTTTTTGCCACATCAGAAATTCCTAATTCCTGGAAGGGAGACAATTCCATCAATGATTTGTATCTGAATCTTGAATAATGTTCTATATTTATCTCTAAAGTATTTAGTACTTTATGTACTTTAATGGATTAATTTGGGATATTCCTGGGTTGTAGTTGATAATGAACAACAGAGGGCAGTAACAACACATTTGTTGAATTTTACTCTTTCCTCTCATAAAGGGAGAAATACATAGGTGGTGTCTTACACCAAGCTTGGCTCTTGTTGTCAAGTTTTAGAAAATCTACGCACCTTTGTCAATGCTGAACAAACAAGTAATTCACCGTAAAATGGCCATAATGTTGGAAAACTGATTGTCGTGATTCCTTTACAACTTTATACACTTTATAAAACGTAATATATTTATCTCAGACAGGAATAGCTTGTTGTAGGTGGCTACGTGCCTGTTCAATGTAAAACTAGGACAACCGTACTGCATGGAGTGTGGAGTAGGCCCTAGTTATACTCAACTGGCTATGTAGTTTGTTTACCCAACATAAGATTCCTGAAATATTCTATTCCAAGGACCAGGCAAACAGAGGAAGCAATGGAAGGATGTGCTCAAAGCCTCTCTGAAAATATGCAATATGACCACTGACTCCTGTGACTTTGGCCTAGCATCATTGCAAGTGGAGAAAGCATGAAGTATGATATTGAGAACCTTGGGAGCACGCAGGTAGCAATTGTAAACCGTAGAAGGAGCACACCGCCTCACAAACAATATACGCTGCAGCCCCATCGACCATCATCTGTCTCATCTGAGAATGCACAATCCTGAGGGGTTTCCTAAGGAAAGGATTTACCCCCTCATTTCTACGTGCAGTGGGAAAGGCAATAGCTTCATTGATATATCCGATAACACTATCTCATATCTAGGCACATTGCAGCCTCGAGGACTCGCCATCAAACTCAACAATTTCAGATTGCTCACTAATGCTGATTGTATTGGAACAGGCCAGTGCTGTTGTCAGGTCATCCAATTATATTATTAACATTTTGTTTTCTCTTCACACACTCTTGGGAAGTTCCAGCATCAGGTTCAGCTCTGACCTTTCTTACTAAGCTTCAACATATCCCTTTGTTCTCGTTCTCACTCTTTCTCTCTCATTATTTCTCTCTCTGTCCACTTTCCTCTGCAATTTAAAACTATTTTCCCTCTTCCAATGGAGGGTTTAGACCTGAAATGTTAAATCTGTTTCCCTTTTCACAGATGCTGCCTTGCGTGCTGATTGCTTCCAGCATTTTCTGCTTTTATTTCAGATTTTGAAATAGATGGCACGGGTTATTGATTGGGGACGATCAGCCATGATCACAATGAATGGTGGTGCTGGCTCCAAGGGCCGAATGGCCTCCTCCTGCACGTATTTTCTATGTGAAAGTGGGATAGTGTGAAGGGGTGATCGGTGGTCACCACGGACCTGATGGGCTGAAGGGCCTTTCTCCATGCTGTATCTTTCCATCAATCAATTTCCAGCATCTGCAGATTTTACTATGTCAATGAGAGGAAAGAGAATGTTTTAGTTCCTGTGACACAGAATGAATGCGATGGGTATCTGACTATTTTAAATCTTTTTTTCTATTTTCCCACTTATCCTCTGATTGAAGAGCTTAAAAATATATTGATTAGGCACCTGAAAATTGCACTGAGGTGTAGTGAGGGAGTTCATTGCATAGAAGTTCAGTTCAAAGTCAAGCTCTCTTCCATTCCGAGCAAACCATGTGTATATTATAGCCTCTTATAGGAAGAGGCAATAACATCTTCTAAAGGAATATGCAAAGCCAAAGATGCTTTTACATGGGTGTAATGGCCATTATCATAGTAGGCCATAAAAATAATGTTTGATTCAAGCATTTTGATAAAGCAAGGTGGAAAGGCCATAAAAAAATTGAAGCAAATAGAATCAAAACATTTATGAGATGAAGGTTAGGAACTCGTAGAGAAGATTTCTTTGGGGGATTTAAGTGGAACTATGAAAATGACGAGAACAATATATAGCAACTTTCACAATTTGATGCCACTGGGCCTCTACTCGCTAGAGTTTAGAAGGATGAGCAGGGACCTCATTGAAACTTACTGAATAGTGAACGGCTTGGATAGAGTGGATGTAGAAAGGATGCCTCCACAAATTTTAGAGGTCATATCCTCCGAATTAAAGGACGTTCCTTTAGGAAGATGAGGACTTTCTTTAATCAGAGGGTGGTGAATCTGTGGAATTCTTTGCCACAGAAGGCTGTGCAGGCCATGTCTATGGATATTTTTTAGTCAGAGATAGATTCTTGATTAATAAGGGTGTTGGAGGTTATGGAGAGAAGGCAGGAGAATGGATTTAGGAGGGAGAGATAGATCAGCCATGATTGAATGGTGGAGCAGACTTCATGGGCCAAATGGCCTAATTCTGCTCCTATCACTTATGACCTTATGACAACCTCATAAGCTTGGGATCTTTTGCAAATGGTGAGAGAGCTAAAGGAGCATCAGTTTAATGCCTTTTCTGACAGATAACATTTGTTCACCACTGAAATGCACCATAAGTATATATAATTGAGGAAAGACCATTTTCAGTGCGTTTCTATCTATTGTGAAGAGTGGCCCAAAGTGCAGTTGCACAAAAAAATGTAATACCTTCAATATTACTGCAACGGGTAATGAACATCAACAGAGGTAATCCCTGGTTCCATGTTAAAGAATACACTTGGTTTGTCTCCATTAAACAGTACATTGGGCTGGACATTTTCTAGGCTGACCAGAAGTCAGTGTTCAAAGGAAGAACAATTTTTTATTTTTTTTGGAACTTATTTATGTGTAATATTTTTAGTTTTTTGGCAGTTTTGTTTTGTGAAGCTTTATTTGCCCCAGATCATGGGTAACCAGATTTTCCACTGCTCCAGTAAAACATCTAGATGCACTTTGCTTTCATTCTTGATTGCCTGGAGGAGGAAGAAGAAGAGGATGAGAGAGCAATGCTAGTAATTCTAACAGGGTTGAACTTTTCTTACCTATGTATCATACATATAGCACCAATAAAATCCATCGAGAGATGCATGGAGGATTATTAGAATTCCTTACGGAGCTAGACAGACAGTACAAGATAATGGCACACTATCCCTTATCAAGATGACTGCCTTTGCCAGTAACACCCGCAACATAAGTGCGACTAAAGAAGAATGACTGATTATGGGTTTATCTGTGGCCTTTCTCAACAACAGAAGAAAAAAATAGTCAGGTATCACATGCAACCAAGTGATTAGTGGAAGAGTGTCTAAGAAGCTCCTGGAAAATTTCAGCAATCAAATTCATTATTTGAATTTGTATGATATGTGTCTCTCTGCATATTTTTCAAGTGATGGTAGATTATCTGAATACCTGCCAGTTATGTGCAGATTTGCAATTATGTGGACATCTAGACTGGTCTGTTGACCATTACAACTCAGTCAGTTGTAAATAACATAAATATTAGAAATATTCAAGAGCAACACTTTGAAATCTGGCCCTGCCTTTCTAAAATCCAAATGGCTAGACTAAATAAAAAACAAACACTCTTAACATGTTGATGAAAATAATTAATTAATATGATTGATTAATTATGGAAAGTACATAATAAGTATCTGATCATTCTTTTCCTTTGGTATATGTTTGTAAATAATATTTTAACTATCTAGTAATGAGGTTCAGACAAGACCATGAAAATGTGACCATGACTATGGAAACCAAATTACTAGCAGAAGCTAATGAATGGTACTTCTCTTAAAAGAATCCTGTCTACATTTATTTTGTAAATATCTCTTTAACAAGCAAGAATGCCTTTGGACAACTTCCTTGAGATTCTTCTCATTGTACCCCTTGATTACACTGAAACCCAAAAGAATAGCTCTAAACACCATTTAGCAATCAGAAATTCCTCCTTTGAAATTTGAGCTATTCATTTACATCATACTTTTGAAATGACGTGGAAAATGGGGTAGATAGACCACTACTATATATAAAATTAATTTTGTCTATATTTTAAAAATCTTTTGGGTATCTCCATGTGAATGTATAGCACTAATTACTGTGATTCTCTTTTCTAGGATTCGGCAGTACAACAATCCCAATTTGGGTGTTTGTTTTGACAATTATTCTCACAGTGCTCATTTTTTCTACTATCATTGTCTTAATTTTGTACAGAAAAAGAGCAAAACCAGGTAAAAGTGAAGGTTACTTACAAAATTACTGATAAAAACACATTCTGGTTTATTAATACTGAGTTAACTGTTAAGGGTCTGTCCCATTTACGCGATTTTTTTTCGGCGAGCAGGTCGCCGAACATTTTCTAAATGTTGAAAATCCAGAGGCGACCAGAAAAAGGCACGACACTTTGGGCCACTACTCACGACAATCACCCCGCGACATATTAATATCCCGAGGGATATTGACTGCTCCAGCAATGCCCCCTGTCTGTTATTCAGTGTCCACCCTTAACAATAAAAAAATGGCCACCAGGGAAAGCTGTCCTCATCCATGAAATCATACTCAGCCATAGGCACCTCAGGAGAGGATGGACAACATTAAAGAGGCAGGAGGAGAAAACTCAATGTGAGATTATATTTTCTTAACGTGCCATGGGAGTAGTAGAGCTCAACTACATCCAGTGGCACATTAAGAATAAGGGGTAAGCCATTTAGAATGGAGATGAGGAAACACTTTTTCTCACAGAGAGTTGTGAGTCTGTGGAATTCTCTGCCTCAAAGGGCGGTGGAGGCCAGTTCTCTGGATGCTTTCAAGAGAGAGCTAGGTAGGGCTCTTAAAGATAGCGGAGTCGGGGGATATGGGGAGGTCAGGAACGGTGTACTGATTGGGGATGATCAGCCATGATCACATCACATGCTAGCTCGAAGGGCCGAATGGCCTACTCCTGCACCTATTGTCTATTGTAGGCCTTTTGACCTATGTTCAGTAGGAAATAGCAGGCCACAGACCTGCGATCTTCTGATTTGTGTTGGCAGTGGATGGGGTTTCCTGCTGCTCATTAATGCCCAGGAGATTTCCACATCACTTACCTTCCCATGATTCTTTCTGCTAATATAGTTTGAAGCACAATGCAATGATTTAATGTTTGTTACTATAAATACAGTCTTTGTTATGGTGATCTGAAAATGAACACAATGGGATTGATCACATGTCTCAGTCCTGCTACCGTTGACACTACAAAAGCATCCCAAGGTTTTGGAGGAGTCCAGTGGCGGCTGTGAGGGAAGGAGCGCAGAGAGTGAGAAGGCACAGTGGTCAGGGCTAACATGGGTGTAACGAGTGATGATGCTGAATACTTATTCAACAATCAGAAAGGCTTTCACTTTAAGGTGTATTCTGTGGTTGGAATTCTGAATGTTGGCTCCTGCCACTTTATGGGCAGTATTTAACTTGCATGGGAATCCGGTATCTTATGATATTAGCACACACTGTGTGCGTCTCCAAACTTATCTTCAATTTCTTTTGCACTTGAAGTTGATTATATTGGGTTCATGAGAGTCTAAGGTTTCCATGAGCATTTTGCAAGATAGCAGCCAGTTGCCATTGTGTTATATCTGCCACACTGCCCTAAATGTGATGTAACCGAGAGAGTGAAAAGTTCTGTGCTGCGAAATACCCGTATGCTATTATTATCTGAAAATTCAGGCTGATAAATTTCCTATGTCTCTCAAATACTTTGTTTTTCTGTGTTGATTGAATTTCATCTTATTTCCGATGTTTGATGATTATTGTTTTGTTGTAAAGAACTTTATATTTAATGGCGTCAATTGCTCTCAGATTCTAATTGAACTTTTTGTTTTCCAGACCACACATATGAGTTTACAAGGTAGGTGTGCTTTCACTTCATTGCTATAGATTCATCTTTAACCCACGCCAGTTTAAAAATCCGATTCCATTTTTATCACATGGAGTGTTGGGGATTTCATTTGAGTTTTGGAATTGCAGTCCATGCTTATATATGTTTCTCTGTGAAAACCTCTTATTCATGATCATCTCCACAGACTGAATGTATTTATTTATTTCAGCATTTCAATCCAGCACTATAAAAAAAAATTGAAGGGTCATGACCCAAAATGTCTCCCATGCATTCCCCCCATAGATACTGCCTAACCCACCGAGTTCCTCCAAAACTTGGTGTTTTTGTTAAGATTCCAGCATTTGCAGTCCCTTGTGTTTCCCCTTAAAACGTAGCACGTTAATTGAAACTTTACACTGCCTCATAATTTTTGCATATATTTATTTCCCAAATGCAAAAATATATAGTGTTAGAGATTGTAGATAATATGAGTTATTTTTTTGGACTCTTTGGTTACATTTTCACATTCCTACTATTACTTCCATTCCCTGCTCTTTTGTAATGTATGGACCCTTAACTCTAGCTTTGTACATATCCTGAGTTGCAGACTGAAGCCAACTGGCTGCTGTGTCCTACAGGAACCTCCTGAGACTGAAAAGCATTCCACTCGGACTCTGCCCGTACTTTTTATAGCATCTATCTATCTATTATATAAAACTCTGTGGCTGTCATCCGTCTGTACGTCCAACGTTCTGCTTGACTTGTGCCACGCAGCCCTTTGATACCGCCCTACGCCCACGCGGAAACGCCGATATTTTTTACCGTTTCTAAAGAGATTACGTTTATCTTTATGAATAGACAATCCTGACTAAATTTGGTCGTTTTTATGTACACTTTTAAATAAAATACTTCTCGCCCCCCCCACCCCCAAACATTTCAAAATGTTTTAAAAAACAGCCCAGCCATAGAATGTTAGTAAAGATTCCGTTGTGTGATGTCACAATGCACAATGGTCACAGATCTCCAATCGGAATGGATCCATTTACTAATGCCTTGGCAGCAGCCCCAGCCCCTCCCCCCAACCCCACAGCCTGTGTCGAAGGGCGTTGCCGCGTGTGTGGGGGGGATAGGGAATGGGGAAATTTCAAAATGTTAAAAAAAACAGCTCTCAGCAATAGAATGTTAATGAAGGTTCCGTTTTGTGATGTCACAATGCCCAATGCTCAAAGATGTCCAATCGAAATGGGACCAATTTACATATGCCTTTGCAGCAGCCACAGCCCAGCCCCTCCCCCCCACCCCTGCAGCCTATGTCGAAGGGCGTCGTCACGTGTGAGGCAATAGAGAAAGAGGATTGGGGGTGATAGGGAATGGGAAACAGATGGACTGTCCCTACCCCTCCTACTTCAATTCTCCCTCCCCACTCTTCCCCCTCTCTCCTCTCCCCCTCCCTCCCCTCCCACCTCCTCTCTTCCCCCTCCACCACCCCTCTTCACCCCCATCTCCCCCCACCCCCTTCCCCTCTCTCTTGCACCACTCCCCGCTACCCCACTGCCTCTCACTCCCACTCTTCTCCTCTCCCTCCCCACCTCTCTCCCTCCACCCCACCCTCTCTTCCCCCTACTCCTCTCCCCTTCCCCTCATCCCCTCCCCCCTTCCTGCCCTCCCCGCTCTCCTCCCACTCCCCACTCTCCTCCCCTCCCTCTCACCCACCCTGATCTCCTCTCCCTCCCCCTCTCCTCTTCTCTCCCCACCCCGTCTCCCTCTCCCCTCTTCCCCTCATCCCCTCCCCCCTTCCTGCCCTCCCCGCTCTCCTCCCACTCCCCACTCTCCTCCCCTCCCTCTCACCCACCCTGATCTCCTCTCCCTCCCCCTCTCCTCTTCTCTCCCCACCCCGTCTTCCTCTCCCCCCCTCCCCCCGAGTGTGTTTGGGGGTGGTTAGTGTGAGTGTGATGCCGCAGCCCCCCCCCCCCCCTCCCGCTAACGCGCGTTGGGAAAACAGCCCGCCAACAGTCTCTCTGTCTTTAAGACGGAACTGCAGATGCTGGAAAATCGAAGGTACACAAAAAAAACCTGTATATCATCAGCGGGTTCAGCAGCATCTATGGATCGAAGAAAATATGCAATGTTTCGGTAGAAAACCAGTCTGAGGATGGGCTTCGGCCCAAAGCGTTGCCTATTTCCTTCGCTCAATAGATGCTGCTGCACCCGCTGTGTTTCTCCAGCTTTTTTTTGTGTACCAGTCTCTCTGTCTCTCCCCTCTCTCTCACTCTCTCTCTCTCTCTCTCTCTGCCCTTCTCTCTTCACAGCCCGCGGCTCGACTCATGCACGCCCGCTCCAACCCCCCCCCCTTCACCTCTCTCCCCATCCTCTCTTTCCTCTCTCCACCCCTCTCCTCTCTCCCCCTTCCTCCCCACCCCGTCACCCTCTCCCCTCTTCTCTCCCCACCCCGTCTTCCTCTCCCCCCATCCCCCCGAGTGTGTTTGGGGGTGGTTAGTGTGAGTTTCGGGGTGGTTAGTGTGAGTGTGATGCCGCAGCCCCCCCCCCTCCCGCAAACGCGCGTTGGGAAAACAGCCCGCGAACAGTCTCTCTGGCTTTAAGATGGAACTGCAGATGCTGGAAAATCAAAAGTACACAAGAAAAACCTGTATAACCTCAGCGGGTGCAGCAGCATCTATGGATCGAATGAAATAGGCAACGTTTCAGGAGAAAACCCATCTAAGGGTGGGCTTCAGCCCAAAGCGTTGCCTATTTCCTTCGCTCCATAGATGCTGCTGCACCCGCTGAGGTTATACAGGTTTTTCTTGTGTACATTTGATTTTCCAGCATCAGCAGTTCCGTCTTAAACAGCTCTCAGCAATACAATGTTAATGAAGGTTCCATTTTGTGATGTCACAATGCCCAATACTCACAGATGTCCAATCGAAATGGACCCTTTATATGCATATGCCTGCAGCAGCCCCCAGCCCCTTCCCCCCCACCCCCGCAGCCTGTGTTGAAGGGCGTCGTCACGTGTGTGGCAACAGAGAAAGAGGATTGGGGGTGATAGGGAATGGGTAACAGATGGACGGTCCCTACCCCTCCTACTTCAACTCTCCCTCCCACTCTTCCCCCTCTCTCCTCTCCCCCTCCCACCCCCTCTCTTCCCCCTCCACCACCCCTCTTCACCCCCATCTCCCCCCCCACCCCCTTCCCCTCTCTCTTGCATCTCTCCCCGCTACCCCTCTGCCCCTCAATCTCCACTCTTCCCCCCTCCCCTCCCCACCTCTCTCCCTCCCCCCCTCTATCCCTCTCTTTCCCCTACTCCTCTCCCCTTCCCCTCATCCCCTCCCCCCTTCCTCCCACTCCCCACTCTCCTCCCCCTCCCTCTCACCCACCCTGATCTCCTCTCCCTCCCCAATCTCTCCCCTTTCCTCCTCCCCTCTCCCACCGTCCCCTCTCCCCTCCCTCCCCCCCTCCCTTCTTCTCTCCCCACCCCGTCTCCTTCTCCCCCCTCCCCTCCCCAACCCCGTCTCCCTCTCCCCCATATAACCATATAACCATAACAGCACGGAAACAGGCCATCTCGGCCCTTCAAGTCCGTGCCGAACATTTAAATTTTTTTTTAATTTTTTTTTTAAATAAATTAAAAATAAATACTTCCCCTAGTCCCATCTACCTGCACTCAGACCATAACCCTCCATTCCTTTCCCGTCCATATACCCATCCAATCTATTTTTAAAGGATAACATCGAACCTGCCTCCACCACTTCCACTGGAAGCTCATTCCACACAGCTACCACTCTCTGAGTAAAGAAGTTCCCCCTAATGTTTCCCCTAAACTTCTGTCCCTTAATTCTCAAGTCATGTCCCCTTGTTTGAATCTTCCCTACTCTCAATGGGAAAAGCTTATCCACGTCACTCTGTCTAACCCGTTCATAATTTTAAAGACCTCTATCAAGTCCCCTCTTAACCTTCTGCGCTCCAAAGAATAAAGACCTAACTTGTTCAACCTTTCTCTGTAAACTTAGTTGCTGAAACCCAGGCAACATTCTAACCATTCTAACACACTAACCACCCCCCCTCCCCCCGCCTGTGTGTTTGGGGGGTGGTTAGTGTGAGTGTGATGCCGCAGCCGCAGCCCCCCCCCCCCCCCCAAACGCAAGGTAAACAAAAAAATGAAGTATAAACTCAGCGGGCGCAACAGCATCTTTGGATCAAAGGAAATAGGCAATGTTTCATAACAAAACACGTCTGAAGATGGGTTTCGGCCACAAACATTACCTATTTCCTTCACACCACAGATGCTGCTGCACCCGCTGAGTTTCACCAGCTGTTTTTGGTGTACCAGTCTCTCTGTCTCTCCCCTCTCTCTCTCTCTCTGCCCTTCTCTCTTCACAGCCCGCAGCTCAACTCATGAACACCCGCTCAAAATCCTCCCCTTCACCTATCTCCCACATCCTCTCATTCCTCTCTCCACACCCTCCTCTCTCTCCCCCTTCTCTACCCTGTTCCTCTCTCCCCCTTCCTCACCACCCTCCTCCTCACCCTCTTCAATTTTTTTTAATTCTAACATTAAATTTTCTCTCTCTGCCCCCCACCCCCTCTAGACGCACCTGAGGAGGTGAGGGCTATTCGTCAGTGGATAGGGTGGAGATGGGATAAAAGAAGCAAATTAAAAAATTAAGATAATATCAAGGGTTGTGATGAGTGTGTGTGTTTGTGGGTGCCAGATTACCACCCCGCAACCGTGCTTTGGAGGAAAGGGGGTGGTTAGTGTGACGCCACAGCACCCCCCACCCGCAAACGCACGTTCGGTGTCCAGACCCAACGGGTCTGCACTTGGTCTAGTCTATTATATAAAACTCTCTGGCTGTCGTCCGTCTGTACGTCCAATGTTCTGCTTGACTTGTGCCGCGCGGCCTTTTGATACCGCTCCGCGCGGCGCGCGGAAACGCCGAAGTTTTTTTACCGTTTCTAAAGAGGTTACGTTTATCTTTACGAATAGACGATCCTGATTAAATTTGGTCGTGTTTATGTACGCTTTTTTAAATAAAATACCTCTCCCCCCCCAAACCAAACATTTCAAAATGTTTAAAAAAACAGCTCAGCCATAGAATGTTAGTAAAGATTCCGTTCTGTGATGTCACAATGCACAATGGTCACAGATGTCCAATCGGAATGGATCCGTTTACATATGCCTTTGCGGCAGCCCCAGCCCCGGCCCCTCCCCCAACCCCCGCAGCGTTGGGCATTGTGACATTCACAAAACGGAACCTTCATTTACATTCTATTGCTGAGAGCTGTTTGTTTAACATTTTTGAAATTTCCCCATTCCCTATCACCCCCACACGTGGCGACGCCCTGCGACACGTGTGACAAATCGAAATGAATCCGTTTACATATGCCTTTGCAGCAGCCACAGCCCAAGCCCCTCCCCCCAAACCTCGCAGCCTGTGATTACGTTTATCTTTACGAATAGACAATCCTGATTAAATTTGGTCGTTTTTATGTACACCTTTTTAAATAAAATACTTCTCCCCCCCCCACCCCCAAACATTTCAAAATGATTAAAAAAACAGCTCAGCCATAGAATGTTAGTAAAGATTCCGTTGTGTGATGTCACAATGCCCGATGCTAACAGATGTCCAATCGGAATGAATCCATTTACATATGCCTTGGCAGCAGCCCCCAGCCCCAGCCCCAACCCCGCAGCCTGTGTCGAAGGGCGTCGCCATGTGTGTGGGGGTGATAGGGAATGGGGAAATTTTCAAAATGTTTAAAAAAAACAGCTCTCAGCAATAGGAATGTTAATGAAGGTTCCGTTTTGTGATGTCACAATGCCCAATGCTCAAAGATGTCCAATCGGAATGGACCCATTTACATTTGCCTTTGCAGCAGCCACAGCCCCAGCCCCTCCCCCCCACCCCCGCAGCCTGTGTTGAAGGGCGTCGTCACGTGTGTGTGAATAGAGGAAGAGGATTGGGGGTGATAGGGAATGGGAAACAGATGGACTGTCCCTACCCCTCCTACTTCAACTCCCCCTCCACACTCTTCCCCCTCTCTCCTCTCCCCCTCCCTCCCCTCCCACCCCCTCTCTTCCCCCTCCACCCCTCTTCACCCCCATCTCCCCCCCACCCCCTTCCCCTCTCTCTTGCACCACTACCCGCTACCACTCTGCCCCTCACTCACCACTCTTCCCCTCTCCCTCCCCCCTCCCTCTCTTCCCCCTACTCCTCTCCACTTCCCCTCATCCCCTCTCTCCACCTCTAACATCCCCTCCCCCCTTCCTGCCCTCCCCGCTCTCCTCCCACTCCCCACTCTCCTCCCCCTCCCTCTCCCCCACCCTGCTCTCTTCTCCCTCACCAATCTCTCCCCTTTCCTCCTCCCCCTCTCTCCTCCCTCCCCTCTTCTCTCCCCTCCCCGTCTCCCTCTCCCCCCTCCCCTCTTCTCTCCCAACCCCGTCGCCACCCTCCACCCTCCCCCACACCTCTCTACCCTTCTCCTTGCCTCACCCACCCCTCTCTCCCCCCTCCTCCATCCCCCTCTCCTCACCCCTCTCCCTCTCATCCCCTCCTCCTCCTCCCACCCCCCATTACTCTCTCCCCATCCCCCTTCCCTCTCTCACCCCATCCCCTTCCCCCTACCCCCGCTATCCCTCTTCAACCACTCCACCTACACCTCTCCCCTCCCTCTCTCCCACTTCCACCACTCCCCCTACACCTCTCCATCTCCCTCCCAATTCTTCCACTTAACTCCCAAACCCATCCCCATCTCCCTCCACAACCCCTCCCCACCCCTCTCCCTCCCCACCTCTATCCCTCCCCCCTCCCTCTCTCCCTCTCTTCCCCTACTCCTCTCCCCTTCCCCCTCATCCCCTCTCTCCACCTCTAACATCCCCCTCCCCCCCTCTCCCCCCTTCCTGCCCTCCCCGCTCTCCTACCACTCTCCTCCCCCTCCCTCTCCCCCACCCTGCTCTCTTCTCCCTCACCAATTTCTCCCCTTTCCTCCTCCCCCTCTCCCCTCCCTCCCCCTCTCCTCTTCTCTCCCCACCCCGTCTCCCTCTCCCCTCTTCACTCCCCACCACGTCTTCCTCTCCACCCCTCCCCCCGCCTGTGTTTGGGGGTGGTTAGTGCGAGTGTGATGCCGCAGCCCCCCCCCCCCCTCCCGCAAACGCGAGTTGGGAAAACAGCCCGCAAACAGTCTCTCTGTCTTTAAGACGGAACTGCAGATGCTGGAAAATCGAAGGTACACAAAAAAAACTGTATATCATCAGCGGATTCAGCAGCATCTATGGATCAAAGAAAATATGCAACGTTTCGGTAGAAAACCAATCTGAGGATGGGCTTCGACCCAAAGCGTTGCCTATTTCCTTCGCTCCATGGATGCTGCTGCACCCGCTGTGTTTCTCCAGCTTTTTTTTGTGTACCAGTCTCTCTGTCTCTCCCCCCCTCTCTCTCACTCTCTCTCTCTCTGCCCTTCTCTCTTCACAGCCCGCGGCTCAACTCATGCACGCACTCTCCAACCCCCCCATCCTTCACCTCTCTCCCCCATCCTCTCTTTCCTCTCTCCACCCCTCTCCTCTCTCCCCCTTCCTCTCCACCCTTCCTCCCCTTCTCCTCTTCTCTCCCCACCCCGTCTTCCTCTCCCCTCTTCTCTCCGCACCCCGTCTTCCTCTCCCCCCCCTCACCCCATCCCCCCGAGTGTGTTTGGGGGTGGTTAGTGTGAGTTTGGGGGGTGGTTAGTGTGAGTGTGATGCCGCAGCCCACCCCCCCCCCTCCCGCAAACGCGCGTTGGGAAAACAGCCTGCCAACAGTCTCTCTGTCTTTAAGGCGGAACTACAGATGCTGGAAAATCGAAGGTACACAAAAAAAAACTATATCATCAGCGGGTGCAGCAGCATCTATGGATCGAAGAAAATATGCAATGTTTCGGTAGAAAACCAGTCTGAGGATGGGCTTCGGCCAAAGCGTTGCCTATTTCCTTCGCTCAATAGATGCTGCTGCACCCGCTGTGTTTCTCCAGCTTTTTTTTGTGTACCAGTCTCTCTGTCTCTCCCCTCTCTCTCTCTCTCTCTCTCTCTCTCTCTCTCTGCCCTTCTCTCTTCACAGCCCGCGGCTCGACTCATGCACGCCCGCTCCAACCCCCCCCCTTCACCTCTCTCCCCCATCCTCTCTTTCCTCTCTCCACCCCTCTCCTCTCTCCCCCTTCCTCCCCACCCCGTCTCCCTCTCCCCTCTTCTCTCCCCACCCCGTCTTCCTCTCCCCCCATCCCCCCGAGTGTGTTTGGGGGTGGTTAGTGTGAGTTTCGGGGGTGGTTAGTGTGAGTGTGATGCCGCAGCCCCCCCCCTCCCGCAAACGCGCGTTGGGAAAACAGCCCGCGAACAGTCTCTCCTGGCTTTAAGATGGAACTGCAGATGCTGGAAAATCAAAAGTACACAAGAAAAACCTGTATAACCTCAGCGGGTGCAGCAGCATCTATGGATCGAATGAAATAGGCAACGTTTCAGGAGAAAACCCATCTAAGGGTGGGCTTCAGCCCAAAGCGTTGCCTATTTCCTTCGCTCCATAGATGCTGCTGCACCCGCTGAGGTTATACAGGTTTTTCTTGTGTACATTTGATTTTCCAGCATCTGCAGTTCCGTCTTAAACAGCTCTCAGCAATAGAATGTTAATGAAGGTTCCGTTTTGTGATGTCACAATGCCCAATACTCACAGATGTCCAATCGAAATGGACCCATTTATATGCATATGCCTTTGCAGCAGCCACAGCCCCAGCCCCTTCCCCCCACCCCCGCAGCCTGTGTTGAACGGCGTCGTCACGTGTGTGGCAATAGAGAAAGAGGATTGGGGGTGATAGGGAATGGGTAACAGATGGACTGTCCCTACCCCTCCTACTTCAACTCTCCCTCCCCACTCTTCCCCCTCTCTCCTCTTCCCCTCCCACCCCCTCTCTTCCCCCTCCACCACCCCTCTTCACCCCCATCTCCCCCCCACCCCCTTCCCCTCTCTCTCTTGCATCTCTCCCCCGCTACCCCTCTGCCCCTCAATCTCCACTCTTCCCCCCTCCCTCCCCACCTCTCTCCCTCCCCCCCTCTATCCCTCTCTTTCCCCTACTCCTCTCCCCTTCCCCTCATCCCCTCCCCCCTTCCTCCCACTCCCCACTCTCCTCCCCCTCCCTCTCACCCACCCTGATCTCCTCTCCCTCCCCAATCTCTCCCCTTTCCTCCTCCCCTCTCCCCACCGTCCCCCTCTCCCCTCCCTCCCCCCTCCCTTCTTCTCTCCCCACCCCGTCTCCTTCTCCCCCCTCCCCTCCCCAACCCCGTCTCCCTCTCCCCCATATAACCATATAACCATAACAGCACGGAAACAGGCCATCTCGGCCCTTCAAGTCCGTGCCGAACATTTAAATTTTTTTTTAATTTTTTTTAAAATAAATTAAAAATAAATACTTCCCCTAGTCCCATCTACCTGCACTCAGACCATAACCCTCCATTCCTTTCCCGTCCATATACCCATCCAATCTATTTTTAAAGGATAACATCGAACCTGCCTCCACCACTTCCACTGGAAGCTCATTCCACACAGCTACCACTCTCTGAGTAAAGAAGTTCCCCCTAATGTTCCCCCTAAACTTCTGTCCCTTAATTCTCAAGTCATGT
>CM075983.1:13015700-13064825 GCA_038087875.1 Malacoraja senta | reverse complement strand
CCAGCTTTTTGTGTCTACAACTTACAAACCCATACGTCTTGGGATGTGGGAGGAAGCCCACGTGGTCACTGAGAGAACGTGCAAACTCTGCACAGAGAGCAACAGAGATCAGGATTGTACCCGGGTCTAGCGCTGTGTGGCAGTAGCTACCAGCTGTGCCACCCTGTGTTTTTTATCTTGTTTTTTTTTCCTTTGTATTGAAAATTATCTTTGTTTCACAGGAACTCAGGTAATAATCGAGACAAAGAAAATGATATTAGGGAAGGTTACTAAAAGCTTTGTCCAAGGAAATGGTTTTAAGAAGGTTCATAAGGGTGGGCAGGGAACGTTAGGAAGTAAATTTTTCAGTATTGGGCCAACAATGTCTGAAAGAGAAGACACCAATGTTAGGAGAATGGAGCTGGAGATGCACAAGAAACTAAAATTGTAGGAATGTCTAATCCTTGGAAATGTTGTAAAATTAGTTACACAGAAAGGGAAGGATGAGAACATGAAGGTATTTTAGCACAATTTTAAATGAGGGAAACTTGGGGATTGGCAATTACTGATGAGTGAATGCAGACAAGATACGGGGCAGTATAGGATTAAAATATATTGATTAAGCAATGAATCTGTCTCAAAACTTACCCCCCCGGCTCCATCTGCCCATCACCCCCCACCTCAATTAGTTCCACCCAACAGTCCCTGTCTTGCACTTCCTTACCACTCCTTTATACTGCCTATCTCCCAACTCCATTCTCAGTCTAAATACAGTGTCTTCACCTGTAGCGTTGGTCACCCCATTTCTCCACAGATGCCGTTTGACCCAATCATACATCTATGGGTGTGGGAGATTGCAACCTTCACGTGGTCCGCCCTGTTTCGACGAATGCAATCAACCTGGTGTGCACAATCAAATAAGATCAAATAGAACAAGTTGTCCTGCAACTTTAGGCTGTGCATGCCATACGCAAGAAGAAGAAGATATGTCCATGCCTGGTGTGATTATTGAATCATTCTCAGACACAGTCTAAGAATAAAGGGGAGGCCATTTAAAATTATGAGAGAAAAAAAATTCACCCAGAGAGTTGTGAATTTGTGGAATTCTCTGGCACAGAAGGCAGTGGAGGCCAATTCACTGGATGAATTTAAAAGAGAGTTAGAGCTCTTGGGGTTAGCGGAATCAAGGGGTATGGGGAGAAGGCAGGCACGGGTTACTGATTGTGAATGATCAGCCATGAATGGCGGTGCTGGCTCGAAGGGCCGAATGGCCTCCTGCACCTATTTTCTATGTTTCTACAAGAGGATTCGCACTTCTATGTGCATATGATTATAAACTTGTTGGATGCAGAGGATTGTCCATCAAGTAGGTATATAATACAGCTGTTCCATAACATATACAAGGGGACCCACATACTGGAATATAATGTTAATCCGAATTGCAGTCACTTGGAAGTGTAAATTTGTTTAGACCAGGGGTGGGGAACCTGCGGCCTTTTGAATGAATCCAAATTTTGTAGAACAAATCATTTTATTTTTATTAATATGTTTTTATTTTTTTTATTTTATTTTTGTTAGAAGCAATTGTACAAAAAGAAAATGATCGGCATAACAGTTATACAATTTTCGTACTGCTTCAGTTTTAACATTTTATGAACTAATAACTAGATTGGAAAAAAAGGGAAAGAAAAGAAAAATAAAATAAAAAATTTCAAGAAAAACAAGAAAAAGAAAAACCGCAGAACTAACGAAGGTGTAAAAGAAGCGGAGATATATCCCACAACCCTTCCATACGCCTGCTCACCCGACCCTAGCATCGGTTAATATGTTTTAGTTCGTCTTTTTTAATTTTAATCTTAAAATGAACGTATTTAAAATACCAAAGAGTAAAAGAAGATTCAACGAATAATCCTCCCTGACTGATGGCCACTATTAAAACATTAGTAAGTCATGAGGGCTATTTTAACACCTGTTATGCTCATGATTTAGTTCTAATGCGACTCTAGAATGTACGTTAACCTCCCTGCCTGACTGGCGCCACCACCGCCGGAGGCTGGTTGACGAGAGGGAAAATGTCCGAGAGAGTCCGCTGGCCGTCCAGTCTTCAGTATTATCAACTATGATAACGGTGCACGTGGCAGTTAGTACATAGTAGTTCGATTTTTACAAAATAATGTACATTTTGAAGTGTATCTAATTGAAGTTTCTTGGATGCAGCCTTATTAGATTACAGCTAACTTAATGCGGCATTCCAACATGAAAAGGTTCCCCACCCCTGGTTTAGACCTTTGACATGGTTCTGCATGGTAGGCTAGTCTGGAAGGTTACATCACGTGTAATCCAAGGTGAGATAACCAATTAATTCAGGCTTCTTGTATTCCTAGTTTTCTCAGGAGAGTAACTTTAAGCCCCATAGAGGGCATTTCCCTCAGGAGAATGAACTCCAAAACTTGCCGCTAAATACATAGCATTTTGTTTTCGCAATCAGCTCGTTTAAAAAAAAAATTCCATTCTCAAAGCTTTCAAAAGTAAGCACCGGGCATGCTGGCATGCTGAATTCCTTAATGCAAGCACATTGTGTTGTTGATGCAATTACTATTCTAACATTGGGGAGCCTACCATAATAAATATCTTGCCTAAAAAGTAAACAAAGATCTTTGTTACCAGGGCGAGCACTACAACACCATGCAACCATAAACTTGGTTTCATCCTGAAAGGCAATAGAAGTGAGATTGTAGGTTCTTTATGTTAAAATAAAAACTTGCAAAGAAAGTTCAGGTTTTTCTTTGAAATCCGGTTTAACACAGCGTGGTGAGAAGGGGAAAGAAAACTGTTTTCTACATTGCCCAACTTTCCAACATGACTTCCAAATATAGCTATCGATATCAACAGTCCAACACACATCCCTTTTTGTTGAAACTTTTCTGCTAGAAGAGGAAGTTGTGAAAACGCTGCTATTGACAGATAGCAGAAACTAGCTATTAGGACATGGGTTGCCTTAATGCAGAGAGAACTGCTTCACTATTTCCACTATATTCATAATTTTCACAATATGGCATGGTTGGTTGCGAAATAACAGCATTTTCAGATTAATTCTAAGCTAAACATACATTCTGTTTCAATGTATATTGTCAATATCTTTGCATCAAATGTAAAACAAATTGGAACTGATATAAACATTGAAAACGCTGGAGCTTTCACTGGAGGCCAGGCAGGAGCACTAGAATGTGAAATAGTTAACTTCTTATCTGAATTGGACTGATTAAATGTTAGTTCCACAGGAAAGGAAACATTTTGAGTTGAACTGTATCATGATATGTTTTGGCATTTCTTTATTTGAGCATTTCTGATAAACCCACAATTATATATGTGAAAACATCACGATTCAAAGTGCAACTTTTGATATTTTTCCATTCTATGTCCATTTCTGCAGGGCGTCATTTAGTTTGCAAAGAATGAGAAAATGAAAGGACTTGCATTTACAAAGAGTCTTTTGCCAACCAAACACATTCAAAATACTGCAAAGGCAGTGAAGTATTTTTGAAATTTAATTTACAGCTACGATGCAGAATGTTGGGGCCTATTTGTGCTGTCTGTGTGGAGTTTGCACATTCTCCTATGGCCAGGTGAGGTTCCTCCTTGGTGCTCCATTTACCTCCCACAACCCAAAGACGTGCGGGTCAATTTACCTCTAAATTGTGCAAGGGGAGGATGCGAAGTGAGATAAGATAGAATGAGCGATGGATGGATGACGTGGAGAGTTTGGTGGTTGCTTTCAATGTGAGCCTGACTGTAGAAGTCTGAAGAAGGGTCTGGACCCGAAACGTCACCCATTCCTACTGTCCAGAAATGCAGCCTGTCCCGCTGATTTACTCTAGCATTTTGTGTCTATCTTGCCTGCATTAGGTTTGTCCACCACCTAGGATCGTACTAGGATGTTCTGATCATTTTTATGCGTCAAACTGATCTATCAGTTGTCCATTTTTAACAGCTGGTTGCATGTAATTTGCATTCCACAAATATCACTTTGAAGAAAGTTGATGTGGACGTTTGTGGTAATATTAGTTGGACTGCTCGTGATGGAATCATCACAAACTCCCACTGTGATTTTTACGTGGAAGTCCAAGGTATTAAAACTAAATGTTCCCATCAGTGTATCCCACCGTGAATGTAGGCAGGGGGAAAAAAAGACTAAACACAGGAAGTAAGAAATAAATTCAGTTCATGCTGCAATAATGCTGTCAGCATCGAAGAAACATAATATTTGAACTGTCGACTGCAGGCTAGATATCTCTTTGGAAAGCTGACCATTTTTGGGCTTTACCAGGGAAGTAATTGTTCAACCTTTCTCCGAACCCCTACCCTTTCAATTGATTCACAGAAATTCTCCATGCAACCACCCCCCCCCACCCCCACCCCCTTATCCACCATTCCACCCAACCCCCAGCAGGACTCTCAGCTGCCGTGTCTCTGTATGTGGATGTTTTGTTGTGCAGGGCTTGGGAGTGCAGCCAATGTCATCATGCTGCCCACCATCATCCTGACTGATACTGGGTGGTAGGGATGCACAGATGCAAAGGTGCAGCTTTTAAAGGCAGGAACCTGGTGTTGGCCACACACCCTTGTATATTTCTTATTTCTTCTGCAGGCTTCCTCCTAAACGCAACTTTAAGAACCTTCAGGGCATACTGTATCTCTGCCTTTACACTATCTCTTTAGACTTTAGAAACAGGCTCTTCGGCCCACCGAGTCCGCGCTGACCACCGATCACCTCATGCATTAACACAATCCTGCACGTTGGGGACAATTTTACCAAAGGTAAACGTGGAAAAATGGAGCTCGCTTAGATGGGTTGGCATGGTTGACATGGATGAGTTGAGCCGAACAGCCTGTTTTGTGCTGCATGAGCCCATGACTTGTTTTGCTAGCCCAACAACTTAACACTTTTACAATTGTATCCATTCCAGTCTTTCAATTATCAGCTCATTTTGGCACATGTAAATTATCTGTACTTTGTTATGTTGAGATAACATTGTCTAGATTTAATCTTGAACCATGACAAAGCTTTGTACCATGACAAAATGAAAAAGTTGCAGATAATTTTCAGCATCTTCAGTAAGTAGCCTCATAAATTACACAGAATATTGAACAACTTCCAGTAGCTTGAAAAAAAACACTATAGTGCCTTTTGTGAAACATTTAGGAGATGGCTGTGCAATGCTGTAAAGGTTTCTCAATTTTAAGGGGAGATGTGTTTTTGAAAATATTGAGCAGTTCTCCCTGAGTTTCTTGTGATTGCAGAAAGCCACAGCTTCTGCTTCTCCTGCATTTATTGCATCAGCTTGCCTGTACTTTGCCATGCTTCAGATTAGTTAACAGTCGAGGGTCCTTTCACTGCAGGGCATTGAGGGGCCGAGTCTGGTGGGGACACCCCTCAAACAAGGAAAAGTATATAACCCCAGGGCCGCACAAGTGTGGCAAGGGTGCATGGTTTAAGGATAGTTTCGAACACTACTGAGTATTAAGAAACAGTTAGACAGGCACATGGATAGGATAGGCTTGGAGGGATATGGGCCAAATGTGGGCAGGGTCTGAAGAAGGGTCTTGACCTGAAACGTCACCCATTCCTTCTCTCCAGAGATGCTGCCTGTACCGCTGAGTTACTCCAGCATTTTGTGTCTATCAGGTGGGGCTAGTGTTGCTGGGACATGTTGGCCGGTGTGGGCAAGTTGGGCCAAAGAGCCTGTTTTCACGCTGTAGTACTCTGACTATGACTAATGAATGTATAGACGTTGAGAATCTCGGAAGAGTTTTTGTTCTTGTTTTATATATATTTTTTATTCTGAATAAAACTTATTTTTGGAAGTAAAAATCAGTTAACTTTAGATTCAAGAACTAACGAGTTAAGTCATTTATATATATATATATATATATCTGAACATGCAGTGTAACTGTAGACATGCAAAATAAACTCAATTAGTTAAGGTTGAAAGACTGCTTCAGCCTGCAACATTCTGAACGCATAACTATTTCCTAAGTTCCTTCCTTTCTCTCCTCAGGCCTTTGACATGTTCATTTCTGTTGACACAAGCATTCCTCTCCCATTATTTCCTATTTTACACTTCAAAAGCTCTTCAAGGGCTTAAGGCCCCTTACAGAAATGAAAGGTACTATGTAAGATGTCAGAGGTTGTGGGGGGGAGGCAGGAGAATGGGGTTAGGAGGGAGTGATAGATCAGTCATGATTGAATGGTGGAGTAGACTTGATGGGTCGAATGACCTAATTCTGCTCCTATCACATGATCTTATGATTTTATGAAGATGTACAACTTTTTTGGTTGCAGATGAGATCTTAGTTTTGCCTGTTTTAGTCTCACAGTTTTATATGCACGTACTTTCCTGCGTTACTTAGCAAACAGGTGTGGGAGTTGTGACTCAGTTTTCACTTCCCCAGCCCATGGAGGCTGAAGTTGATTGTAATGCTTTGGTGATTGTTGCTCTAAATGATATCTGCTAACTCAGCACTGACCAAGAATTAAGTTTGTATATTGAAGCTTTTCAGGTTTGCTGCTGCAACTGGAACTAATGGGCCAATTGAGTAAAGACTTCTAGGCAGTCAAAAATAAATTCCTCTCAAATATTGAAGACAAAGAGTAATTTTCCAAAAGCAGTCTCATATTCAAATGCACCAGTCTTTTCCATTAATACATTGTACTCTTCCATAACGCGTAGGAAGGAACTGCAGATGCTGGTTTAACCGAAGATAGATAACTCAGTGGGTCAGGCAGCATCTCTGGAGAAAAGGAATAGGTGATGTTTCAGGATGAGACCCTTCTTCAGGACCTTCTTACTCTTCCATGACCCTTAAATCAAGCTAAGAGCGTTTATATTAATCATAGGTGATTGTCTAACATGGAACAGTTAAGAAATCTACAGGGTTATTGTAAAATATAAAATGGACTTGCATTTTCCAACCATCTTCTAAACAGTGATCAAATGTGCCTACTCATCAAATGTAACGGTGATTGCAGTTTGTGTTTAAACCTAGTGGGTGAGTAAATTGGTCATTTTGCTTTGTAAGAATGAAGCAATGTTTAATTATGTTTACTCTTCAAGATGTGTTTAATGTATTAGACAGATGCTATTAAAGTCAAAAATATATTATCAACATAAAAAGTTTTAAATAAACTGACAGGATTGCCATTTTTGGCTCAATTGACTGATTCAAGTTTGATTTTCTATTGGAATACAAAACATTTATATTTAAAAATAGTTCTGCTACAGTAATTTTATTTGAATTCCATTAATTTGCTCATTTGGAAGCTGCAATCTATGAAATCTTTCCCTATACAGTGGATAAATAAACTAAATACCTTAAGTAGTAGCCTCGACTCTCCAATGGGTCGGGTCAATGGTTACGGGTCAAATGGTCTCTATTTGAAGTTCAGTTTAGAGATACAGCATGGAAACAGACCCTTCGGCCCACCATTGATCACACATTCACACTGTTCTATGTTATCCCACTTTCGCATCCACTCCCTAGACCCTCAGGGCAATTTTATAGAGGCCAATTAACCGGCAAACCTAAACCACAATTAACTGTTTTTTTTAGAAGTTAATGGAATAATTACGTATCTGCTGAATTACCTGTCTCAATGCTAACTCTTTCCCTCAGAAATAATAATTTATTTCTTGGGCTAATCTCATAAATGATAAGCTAAAAAATGTGGAGCACCCCAGACCTTGGTCAAAGATAATTTCGGTTTTATTTCTTGAACCTGGAGTTTGTGCTTTTCTTTGGTAAACCAGCATCTGCAGTTCCTTGTTAAGACATAAATTCTCCCTTGTCTGTTTGTCCATGCATATGAGTAAACCATATGGGCTTATTCTGAGGATGCTCCCATTTTATCCTGAAGATATGGTTTGAAGGAAGTAGATAATTACTGATATTCATAGAACATCACAGGAAAAAGCCCTTTGGCTCACAATGTCTGTGGTGAAAGTGCTCACCCAAGTGTAAGCCTACATGCTGCATATCAGTGGGTTTATTCATTGTGGGCAACACCTCACAAATGCATTTCTTGAGTTCCCTTGGTGAAGAATTACTTTTTTCTTTGCAGCAATGTTCATTATGAACATAAAATTTGAAAATGTTGGTAATGCACATTATGCCAGCTAGCATTTGTGGAGAGAAAAACATTTCAGGCTGATGAGTTTTCATTTCCAGCTCAGAAACACTGATACTGTTTCTCTCTCCATAGATGCCGACTGGCCTGCTGTGTGTTTACTGCTCCATTACTGTTTCCAGCATTCACCAGGAGCATACAGAAGCCCAGTGCAAACCGTGAAAGGAATGCACCACCACCCGACTTGCCTACCTACTTGTTTAAGTGCTGCCTGTCACACCTTTGGGTTCTGCATTGGCCTCATCAGCCATTTTATAATGCAGGTCCAGATGGACTGCCAAACTAAAGGAGAAAGACAAGGTAAGAATGGAAACTCAGGGAACTGAATCTTTCTATCCAGTGCCTGAAACAGAATAAATAGTTACACCACCACAACTAGTGGAGTTAATAAGATCACCCATCTGAGCACAGACAGGTAAAACCTAGTTCTTCCCATTGCCGGGCCTAGACTCATTAGGTTATGAGAGGAACAAACTCAAAGTTTCCAGTTCCGATATATCTTATTGGACTGTTGCTATTGTTGTTCACTGCATATTGTTGGATATGGTTGAGATTGAGATGAAAATGTTTTTTTAATGCAATATCCATTATACACAAATATACTGGTGGCAAATGGATGTCCACTTCCAGAGGAACACATGGCATTGAGAATTAGTGCCTTATATAGATGGAGATTGGGACAAAAACGAACAGGAGTATTCAAAGCAGCTTTATTAACATAATGCAAAGAGTGATTCATGCAATTACAATTCAGAACGTAATGTGGAGGCCAAACATTGAAGATATTTAACGTTTTAGTTAATCCATACTTTTAATTCTGCAATGGAAAAATATAGCCCTTTTAATATGGTAAAAATGCCTTTTTTTTAAAAACCTTTCTTCGTTTCCCAGCGCTTTCTCAATAGATATTTCATGACTATTTGGTGAAAATTATGGAGCACTTTCTCCAAACAGGAAGAGGAAAATATACCTCATCCATTTGTTTCGGTCATGCAAAGGCACAGATCCAATGTGGTCATCAGTGAATATACCAGAGGTTCTGAACACTTGTGTTAATTATACAGATCGGTAGGTGCTGGATGAATGACTCAAACTTTAATTGACTCTCTAGTTTAGCATATTAATTTGTCATCAATCTTATTTCTTTATATCATACATAATATCCTTTGGTTTAATCTTAACAATCTTTTGCTAAGTCCAATATGTACACTTCCTATCTTAAATATACCAACTCTATCATCTAGTTAACTCTTATCATCTAGTTTACACATAATGTTTATTTCACTCTCGAGCCATGCATGTGTGTTTAATTTTATATATATACATGCAGATAATGGAGCCTTGTCAGTAGTGTGCTTATATCTCCAAGCCTTGTTCAGCCCTGGGGAATGTTCAGTTGCTTTTCAGCTCCGCACTTGGGGTATTTGACAAACTGACACTGTTTAGAATTGAGTGTCTGAATTCAGCTTGTCAAATACACTCAGCGTCGAAGCCGTGACCACTTGGGTGGGAAGCTACTGTGAATTCATCTTTGGTTCCTTTGCACCTGAAATAAACAGACACATTCTGTAAAGTGGAGCTCCAATTATTATTCCGCCCAACCTTAGAGAAAAAACAAATTAAATACGAGCAACATCAATGGGTTCCGACTGCCAAATGTTCCCGCTGATTTTAGTTTTCCATGATAAAATTAGTTTAATCTTTTGATATTTCCAGATATTTTATTCCCTTTTAAAAAGGTAATTAAGAAAAAAATTGTAGGTAATCATTATAAAGATCCATTACATGTGGCTGAAAATAGTCCTGGGATAATCATATTAATATATCAGTAAAAAAGCTATTGAAAGGTATTGGCACAATGAGTAGAAGCAAAAAAATGTGGCTCATAAGAATCCTGAAGAGGAATATGGAATCATATGTGATGGTGCATGTGAAACATGAATAGTGATATATGTTTAAAAACAATCAAGAAATTATACAGTTTCTAAATAGTAAATACAAAGCGACTCTGTGTCACATTGCATTGTATTTCAAAAGATGCCAGCGGTTTTTACAGTAATGCTTCCAGGTTGTTTCCAATGAACCACATTAATATTTTTCTAGCCAAGTCAAGAATCACTTGAAGAAAATCAAGTTCCAAAAGCTTTCGAGTCTTACCCTGAAAACAACATCCTTAATGCGATGGAGCCCCACATGTGCTGCCTGGTCTTATGGTCGAATGGAGTATCTTTGACCTGAGACATTAACTCTCTTTCTCTTTCCATAGATGCTCCCTGATCATCTGAGTGCTTTCAGCATTTTCTGTTTTTGTGTGGCTGCTTTGAGCAGCATGCACCTCATTGAAACATAATGCAATGGAACATGTAGTAACTTTGTATTTACTATATAGAAACTGTATAATTTCTTGATTGTTTTCAACAGCATCTACCGTTCAGCTTGCAGCCCTAATAGTGAGATCAGCCTGGCTATTCCAATGTTGTGGGCCAGACCCTGCCCTTGCTAAATCATTACAGTTATCCTCCATCCTGAAGAGTATCTGAATAGATTGTGAGCAACATTTCCACCTCCTAACATGTGCTGCCGGGTTCCATAATACACCGTAGAGGTTAAAACAGTTGAAACGTGCAATGGGGTGGGCGGTGGCGTTATATATTGCCCAACCAGTGGAGTACAAATGACTGTAGACAAAAATGCTGGAGAAACTCAGCGGGTGAGGCAGCATCTATGGAGCGAAGGAAATGGGCAACGTTTCGGTTCGAAACCCTTCTTCAGTACAAATGACTACCCTCTTCAACTGCAATTGCAGCACAAGTTTAGAAGAGTCTTAAATTTCATTAATGTTTTTTTGCCATCTTTTCAAGTGGCATTTGAATCATTGTTTGGACATTTATTTTCCAAAAGGAAGGAATTGTTGGCTAAAATGGAAGGAAGGCATGACCAATACCTCTTTAGCTGTTAGAGATACTTTGTATTGCTTAGAATAATTTAGAAACAATTGTATCTTGTAGATGTCAATGCCACAATTAATTAATTATTTTGTTTCCAACAGATATTAGAATGCTATGTTATTGTTTTATATTCCCTGATTGTTATTAAAATAAGGTATGTGATGCAACAATATTAAAGTCTTGTAAAATTTGTCTAATAAATGCAATGATTAAACTAAACTAATATCTTGCTTATGCTGCTTTCCACTCATTGTCCACCTCTTGCCCTGAAGTTAATCTCTAGATAATGGAATGAAAGTTCTCCAGGGTGTCAGACTTAACTTCTACACCTTGTTCCCCATTTTTAGTGAATCTGTGATGTGATAAATACATGCTCCCATCTTAATTGAACCATAACATTTATTAATAAGTTTAGTTTTAAGGCTGTTGCATATTATTGGAGCGTTACCCTAAATCCAGACTGTTCGGTGAACTTTTGTAAACTCTGTCCACACCTGAAAAGTAGCGACAGTTGTGTACTGCCTAGGTGATCTCTGCTTTATGATTTTACCGGGTTGTATGTAAAACAAAGCATTTCACTGTACCAAGGTACATGCGACAATAAAGTATCGTTGAATCATTACATTCTGCTCAGCCTTGGAACACAGGATGCTGATATTTGGAAATTTCCACGATCCAGCACAAATATCTCTGACACCATAATTCATTAACTTCAGGAAAGGGTCACATACATTTAAAGAAGGCTAAATTATTTTTTAAAACAATTAGTTGATAATTATATTTCCATCCATAACGTAAAGAAAATTCATTAAGTTCATACCTCCTTGACTGGGGCCAACAGTCAGACCTACCACAGGAAAGGACCTGCTCCACCTTCCTTGTCCAACATTTCGATGGTGAAGACAAGTAGTCAACTGACTGGTATTGAGGAAAACATGTTTCAACATCTCTAATATTATTGGCTCTCTGAAATACAGAAGGCTGGTCATATCGAACCCATAAATCCCCTGCAGGAAACTCAGAATGAGGAAGATAACTGTGAGGTTTTGTTTGCAGGAAGTGGCTGCAAGAAGCATGACAAGATGACAAGGCCTATTGTGAAACCTGCTGCTGAAAGAGTTTAATGTTAAAAGTTGTACCATCATCTTGGAGTTTTCAAAGTTCACAATTTTGTGTGGAGTTTTCCTGTGACTTTTCCCATGTTAAAAATAAATAGCACAAGAGAAGAATTTAACATTTCCTTCGTGTTTTCAAAACATTTAAGCAGATACATCCCCACACTGCTGTGTGTTTGGGCATTGCTACATTTTTGGTGTATATCAAATATTAAAGACATTTTTGGTTATATCTACTCAAGATTATTATTTTTTGCCTGTTTTTAAAAATCTTCTTTCCTAAACTTGCCCAGTCTTTCTCAAATATCATATGAGAGGCGATAGGAGCCTTTAGGCTGAATCGCCCACACTTCAAGATCACAGATACTGGGTGTCAGCAGGCATTCAACTGTAGAGAATATCAGAGCCAAGCACAGTCCTATGCACAACCCATCATAATAATACTTTATTAGCCAAGTATGCTTTGCAACATATGAGGAATTTCATTTACCATACAGTCATATGAATAAAAAGCAACAGAACAAGTTTATAACAAGAGGAATCTTTATAACAAGAGGAATCGAATATAGGAGCAAAGAGGTCCTCCTGCAGTTGTACAGAGCCCTAGTGAGACCACACCTGGAGTATTGTGTGCAGTTTTAGTCCCCTAATTTGAGGAAGGACATTCTTGCTATTGAGGGAGTGCAGCGTAGGTTTACAAGGTTAATTCCCGGGATCGCGGGACTCTCGTATGCTGAGAGAATGGAGCAGCTGGGCTTGTACACTCTGGAGTTTAGAAGGATGAGAAGGCATCTCATTGAAACATATAAGATTATTAAGGGTTTGGACATGCTAGAGGAAGGAAACATGTTCCCGATGTTGGGGGAGTCCAGAACCAGGGGCCACAGTTTAAGAGTAAGGAGTAAGCCATTTAGAACGGAGACGAGGAAACAACTTTTCTCACAGAGAGTGGTGAGTCTGTGGAATTCTCTGCCTCAGAGGGCAGTGGAGGCCGGTTCTCTAGATGCTTTCAAGAGAGAGCTAGATAGGGCTCTTAAAAATAGCGGAGTCAGGGGATATGGGGAGAAGGCAGGAACGGGGTGCTGATTGGGGATGATCAGCCATGATCACATTGAATGGCGGTGCTGGCTCGAAGGGCTAAATGGCCTCCTCCTGCACCTATTGTCTATTGTCTATTGAACACACAAAATACACTTTAACATAAACCTCCACCACAGTGACTTCTCCACATTCCTCACTGTGATGGAAGGCGGAAAAAAAAGTTCAATCTCTTCCCTTCTTTGTCCTCCCGTGGTTTGGGGGCTTCGAGCCTTCCGTTGATGGGACGATCTTGGCTCCCATAGCCGGCGGCATTTGGGTCCTCCGCGTCGGGGTGATCAAGCTCCTGCATAGGGGGGATCTCAGCTCAGCGCAGCACAGACAGGAAGTGGAAGCCTTGCTGGATTCTCCCTTGCCCAGCTCAGTTGTGGAATGACACTGCAACTCTATGTGCCATCAGTTAATTTTACACAATCTTACTGCCATCTGGTCTCTTAAAATAACAAGCTTTATGAAACCATATTTTTCTGATAACTTGCAGATGGCAATCAGAAAACAAAGTTCATGAGTTCTTCACACCTCCACACTTATCGGATGAGGCTTGCTCATTGTACAGCTAACAGTACGGTTAATATGAACCTTGTCTGGATGAAAGCCCAAAATTGGAGAGGCTCTAATCATTTTTACTCAAGTTTCATTGAACTGCTGTTGGTGCTGTGTGACTGTCAAATGCAGCACCTCCACAGCCAGCCTTCTAGCCCAGTACAGCACAGGAACAGACCCTTCAGCCCACCTTGTCTGCACAAACCATCATGCCAATCTAAATAGTCCTATCTGCCTGCACATGGCCAGTATCCCTTTATTTCCTGCCTGTCCGCGTGTCTGTCTAAACACTTCTTGTCGAAGCGTTGGTGTTCCTACCATCTTCCCTGTCAGCGCAGTCCAGGCAACCACCATTCTCTTTGTAAAAGAGTTACATCTCCTTTAAACTTTCACCCTCCTACCTTACACCTATACCCTCTAGTGTTCTACAGTTCACTTGGATCAGATTGGCCCTGGTAAGTTAAGCAGTTTAATGCTCTTTACCATCTCACAATGTCCTTGCATAATGGGATACATCACACATCTCACCGTCCCCCATGTCCTACTCCTTGGTGAATACTGATGCCAAGTGCTCATTTAGTACCTCGCCTACATCCTATGACTCCAAGGATAAATTCCCTCCTTTATCCTTGGATGGCTCTACCTTCTCCCTAGTTAGCTTCTTGTTTTAAATGTACGAATAAGAAACCTTTGGATTCTCTTTAATCTGACTTGTGAATTACATTTCAAGGCCCCCTCCTAATTCCCCGCGGGTTACTTCCTGGTTGCTTTATATTCCTCAAATGTCCTGTCTGATTTAATCTTCCCAAACATTGCATATGCTTCCTTTTTGACCAAATTTACAACCTCTTTGGTTATCCAAGGTTGCCTTATTTCTCCTCCTCACTAGAACATGTTGGTCCTGAACTCTGATTAGTTGGTCTTTAAACAATTCTCACATGTCAAGGTGGATTTACCCAATAACACGTGCTCCCAGTTTATTCTCCTCAGCTCCACTGAATCTTGTTGAAACCTGCCTTAGTCCAATTTAGTACTTTTCCCCAAGGTCAAGACTTATCCTTATTCACAGCTATTTTAAAATCTTTGGAATTGTGAACACTGTTCCCAACCCCTCCCCCCCCTAAATCACCAGTCACATGGGTAGGCTTGTCTCCCAATAAAAGATCCAGTCTAGTCCCTCTTCGAGTTGGACTGTCCACTGTCCACATATTGCTTTAAGAAACCCTCTTTGGAAACACCTAACAAATTCTGACGCATCGAAGCCTCGTGAACTAAGGAAGTAACAGTCAATATCAGGGATGTTAAAGTCACAATGACACCATGACAATCCCATTGCTATTACATCTTATTGTGGTCTATCTATATATCTATTCCTCTATTTCCTGGTGGCTATTGGGAGGTCGATAGTATAGTCCCTTTAGAGTGAGATGGATGCTATCACAAAGGTCGGTTTCTGAGGCTGTGAAGGAATGAACGAATGAACAAATCAAGGGATGGAAGTTTTAGCAGCAAAGTAAATCTGCAATGTAAATGTATCAGTAATGAAGGGAAGTAAACTTGCACCTTAAGGAATGTGAAGCTAAGGTCAGTTATTAACTG
The DNA here is from genome assembly GCA_038087875.1 of Malacoraja senta. Taxonomy (NCBI): domain Eukaryota; kingdom Metazoa; phylum Chordata; class Chondrichthyes; order Rajiformes; family Rajidae; genus Malacoraja; species Malacoraja senta. The sequence continues at coordinate 13,049,358 of CM075983.1, read as the reverse complement.
ACAGGTCAAATCGAATCAAATCAAATTTATTTATAAAGCACATTTAAAAACAACCCACGTTGACCAAAGTGCTGTGCAGATATTTGTTGTCACATGCACCAATTGGAGCAGTGAAATTTGAGTTACCATGCAGCACACAAATACGATAAACACAACACTATAGAATTTAACATTAAACATAAAAACATCCCCCACAGCGGAATCAACGTTTCCCACTGTGAGGGGAGGCAACAAAGTTCAGTCATCTTCCTCTTGTTCACCCGTGGTTGGGGCCTATTGAGGCCTCCGCAGTCGCCGCTACGGTGAACTTGCAACCACCGCACTCTATAGGAAGTTCAAGAAGGAACTGCAGATGCTGGAGAATCGAAGGTAGACAAAATTGCTGGAGAAACTCAGCGGGTGCGGCAGCATCTATGGAGCGAACAAAATAATCCCATTATTTCCTTCGCTCCATAGATGCTGCCGCACCCGCTGAGTTTCTCCAGCAATTTTGTCTACACTCTATAGAAGGCAACCAGAACAGATTGTGGATATTAAAGACAGCCAGATTCAGAGACTATGACATATTTTTGCAATGTTGAGAAGATTAATTCAGAACATTACAGCGAATAAATGTATAGCAACAGGCTCACAATCATTTGTGCCATCAGTAGATACAATTAGATGTTTTTGTTACTGTAACTGCTAACTGCAGCAGAGTTACTGGTAACTACACAGAAACTGTCACACAGCATGGAAACAGGTCCTTTGGCCCATTGAGTCCACACTCATTATCAAGCACCCATTGTCACTAATCCCATTTTTACTCACAATCCCATCAAGAGATGATACTTGGGAGGCAGGTTTCATTTTCCGGCTTTTGATTTGTGATGGGAAGATTTTGTTCTACCAGATTGTGACCACATTTTGTCTCGGTCAGCTAATATAACACAGACTAGAAATGAAACCACCATATTTTGTGTAAGAAGGAACTGCAGATGTTGGTTTAAATCGAAATGTTTCGGGTCGAGACCCTTCTTCAGACCTTACCCGAAATGTCACCCATTCCTACTCTCCAGAGATGCAGCCTGTCCTGCTGAGTTACTCCAGCTTTTTGTGTCTCCCTTCATATTTTGTGCGGATTACTGCGTACATCGCTGTGTTTTACGGAAAGATAAGCACAAATGTTGGAGTTACTCAGTGGGTCAGGCAGCATCCCTGGAGAACATGGATAGGTGACTTTTCGGATCGGAACCCTTCTTCAGACTGATAGTAGATGGGAAGGGCAGAAATCTGGGATAGAGGAGGGGCAGGACAGAGTATGGCTGATAATAGATGAATGAATACAGGCTAGGGGGTTATTTGATAGGCAGATTGTTGGACAAATGCCAGAGATGAAGAGGCAGGTGTCAGCCCGAAAAGAGGAAGAGTTGCTGAGTTTTATGGGCCTGTCCCACAATGCGAGTTCACCCAAGAGCTCTCCCGAGTTAAAAAAAAAAACTAACTCGTGGTAAGTACGTAGAATGTACGTAGCGGGTACGTCGGAGCTCGTGGATGTCTCATAGCGGCTCATAATGCTAACGGCAGGTACTCGGGAAACGCGGAAACTCGTGAAGTTTTTTCAACAGTGTGAAAAATTTCCAAGAGTAAAAAAATACTCGTGATGAGGTACCACGAGTTTGATTTTTTAAAAACTCGGGAGAGCTCTTGGGTGAACTCGCATCGTGGGACAGGTCCTTTAGGCTGTTGGTGAGCCCACCCTTTGTCTGGAAGATCAAACATAAAAGAATGCAGATTGGGTCGAAGAAACATGACTTAAAATATTTCCAATAAGTTGTCTTTCTGCATTCTGCATTCTGCATATTTCAAAGGCATATTTATCATGTATTCTTTTCCATGGAAAACATCTCTTAGAAATGAACTATGAGAGTCAATGCAATAAAGAGAGTTATTTCAACAGTCTGTGGTGGGTTGCAAAGTCATGTTCAAAGGGAAGTAACAGCATAAGTTTAACCGCTACTGAGCGCTTCTTGCATGTTGATACATGAAGTTGCTCAAGATCAGCCGTTAATATTTGCCCACTCTGTACGTGCGAGATAGCGGCTATGTCTGCCGTGGATTGGTAGATTGTTAAAGATTTGTCAGTCGCTACAGAGTTGGAGATTAAATTAGTCAATCCAGATGAAGAGTTAGTCAAACCTTAAGACAGAATCCATTTTGTGGCAACTCAAAAACTGCTTAGAATATGAGCAACTGTTTAATTTTGTTTTGGGATTTTACAAACGTTTTGTTGGGGATTACATTCTACAATTAAGTCTATTTTGATGACAAGCCGGATAATTTATCTGTGAATTCTGATTATTGGTAACTGCACCATAACTGTAATGGAAGCTCCACCTACGGTGCCTGAAGTAACAGTTGTAATCAATATTCTATCCCTTGTGTTGGAGGGAAAATAATAAAATATTACCATGTGTACTTTGGCATTGAATTACAAATTGGAAATTTCTGAAGGGCATGTACATTGCAGGAAAGGACACAAATTGCAGGAATAAACTCATCAGGTCAGGCAGCATCTCTGGAGAATGTGGATAGGTGACATTTCAGGTTGAGATCCTTCTTCAGACTGAATTATCCATGTTCTCCAGAGTATTATCCATGTTCTCCAGAGATGCTGCCTGATCTAATGAGTTATTCTAGCACGTTGTGCCTTTTGTGTATTAACCAGCATATGTACAGTAGTTCCTTGCTTCTTCTTCATCTACTGTTTATACATTGCAGGATTTTATTGATGGAAGACAGATGGTTCTCCTGTAGAAGATTTACATTTTAAATGCTCTATTTTTCTTGATCATCTCGCCTTTTAGTGTTGTAAAGGCCATTTGAGATAAATTTTGTCATTGCTGATTATTTCAAGGAACCTTTATATATTTTTACTTTATTTTACTTTAGAGATACAGCATGAAAAAAGGGCCCTTTGGTCGACTGAGTCCACGCTGACCAGCGATCACCCCATACACTAACACTATCCTACAATCTAGGGACAATTCTTACAATTTTAACAAAGTGAATTAACCTACAAACCATCTCAGGGAGAATGTGCAAAGTCTGTAAAGTCAGCACCGGTAATCAGGATAGATCCCGGGTTTCTGGCGCAGTAAGGCAGCAACTGTACTACTGCGCCACTGTGCCGCCCAAGTTGTAATTTCACCGGGATGGCAATTCACTTTCTGTTATCACAGGAGCTACTTTTGACCAAAAGACCGTACAACATAGGAACCGATTTATGCCATTCAACACATCGAGTCTACACCGCCATTCAATCATGGCTGAACCTTCCCTCTCAACCCCATTCTCCTGCCTTCTCCACGTAATCTTTGACACTGTTCCTTGACCTGCTCCTCTTGTTGCATGACATTTGGTCCTTGGCTCATTGACAAATGTAGGATAAGGAAAATGCTAGTCATTAAGGTGACAGGTCATGGTGAAATACATTTCTGCAATGCTGATGGTCAATGGTGCCTCTCTAGTGGCCAGTTTTGACCCATGAGATCTACTCTGATCTCATCCCATTTAGCACGGTGATGGTGTGACTAAACATTATGGAGATTGTCTGTGGCTTGGGAACCACTAAAATCTGATCTGTCAGGGCAACAGGCAGATGGGTGAGGACACATTCAAGTAGGTCTTTCTTTAATGTAATAAAAACTAACTACAGGTGTTGGTTTATACTAAAGATGGACACAAAAAGCTGAAGGAACTCAACGGGACACGCACAATCTCTGGAGAAAATGGATAGGTGACGTTTCAGGTCAGGACAAAGGGTCCCAACTTGAAACGTCTCCTCTCCATGTTCTTCAGAGATGCTGCCTGACCCGCTGAGTTACTCCGGATTTTGTGTCTATCTTAGATCTATCTCTACTAGGTCAAGTAGGTATTGTTGGTTCGGCATTACCTACTGCAGGTCGAATTTGACGTATCCTTTGGGAACAAAATAAAGTGCTGGAGAAGTTGGCTAGTAGGTCAGGCTGCATTTCTGGAGCAAAGGAATAGGTGACATTTTGGGTCGACATCCTTCTTCAGACTGTCTTGACCCAATCGTCATCTATTCCATAGCCAACAATGGACCATTGTGGGCTCCACCTTTCCTTGGTCATTGGTGCCTGCTCTGATTTGTTCAAAACCTTTTCATACATCTTTCGGAACCTTTTCATACCTTTCCCTCTCCCCTGACTCTCTGTCTGAAGAAGGGCCTCAACCTGAAATGTCACCTATTCTTTTTCTCCAAAGATGCTGCCTGCCCCACTGAGTTACTCTAGCATTTTGTGTCGATCTTCGGTGTAAACCAGCATCTGACAGTTCTCCCAATTCTGTTACATCACCATATAATCGTGAGGAGCATCATCTAGGCGGACAGTGTAACTGTAAACCAAGATTCTGATGACTAATTTGTTACAAGGCTTCCCATTGCATTTTATTTTGATTATATTCTGTTGCAGCTGGATAATGTAAAAATTGTTAAATAAAATGTTTGCTTAAATATGAAAGCAACCCATACATTTTGTTGAGAACTCTTGATTCTCAACAAGAGCAGCCATGGTGGTGCTGCGGTAGAGTTGCTGCCTTACAGTGCCTATAGCACCAGGGACCCGGGTTCGATCCTGACTATGGATGCTGTCTGTACGGAGTTTGTACGTTCTCCCCGTGACCGCGTGGGTTTTCTCTGGGTGCTCTGGTTTCCTCCCACTCTCCAAAGATGTGCGGGTTTGTAGGTTAATTGGCTTGGTATAAATGTAAATTGTCCCCAGTGTGAGTAGAATAGTGTTAAAGTGTGTGGATCGCTGGACGGTTCAAACTCAGTGGGCCGAAGGGCCTGTTTCTGCGCTGTATCTCTAAACTAAACTAAACTAAACTAAAAATGTTAACTAAGAATGATGTACTTTATCAATAACACTCACATTAAAACTTAAATGTTTATAGTGAAGTTCAGATCTAACATTAGCCTTTCTTTTGGTGAGATTCTTATCTACTGTGAAAATGTGTTTAGAGTGGGCTCTGACCATCAGGAAGTACAGCAATGTGTGAGTCAATAGAAAACATTTATATTTGTAATAATGTTATCATCTTTTTTCTTCCTGTTAAGGGAGTGTTATGAAAGAAAAAAGTAAGATAATGGAAGCAAAGAAGAAGGGCTCCCAGATGCTGTCCTTTACTCCTCAGTAGGCATTTTGTAGGAAATGGATAAGAGTGATCAGAGCTATGGGCAGACACTTCCACCCCAGCCTGAAACTAGGAGTTTTACAATTCCTCGCTGTACAGTGGTCCTGAGCTGCCATCTACCTCATTCAAGACCCTCGGACTTGAATGAGGTAGATTTAATTGAACTTTACTGGACATTTATCTTGCACTAAACCTTATTCCCTTTATCATGCATCTGTACACCGTGGACGGCTCGATTGTAATCATGTACAGGATGACCGCTAACTGGTTGGCACGCAACGAAAAGCATGGCAATAAACAAAACTAAACTACATCGAAACTGTAGGCAGGAACAGAATGGAGCAGGGATGTTGCAGTCAATTCTGTATGCTTCAGGATGCTTTTCACTCACAATCAATTGACATTAAAGTGATCAGGCAGCTGAGCAATAAAGCTAGATTTGTGGCCTGTGCACGTTACAAAATGACCAAAGATTCCCAACTCAGCATGCTACAAGGAACCAAGTGGCTTTTAGCTGGACTGTGAGTTGAAGGAAACACTGGGGGAGCTATTTACACTGAGTCGCACAGACAGGATGGACTTTACCCTACCCCCAGAAGGTGCGAGTGCTATCAGACCACACAATGACATGTGCTTGTTTAAATCTAATGGTCCGTAGAAACATAGAAACATAGAAACTAGGTGCAGGAGGAGGCCGTTCGGCCCTTCGAGTCATTGTGATCATGGCTGATCGTCCCCTATCAATAACCCGTGCCTGCCTTCTTCCCATATCCCTTGACTCCACTAGCCCCTAGAGCTCTATCTTAAGGGCCTGTCCCACGGGCATGCGACTCCATGCGGCAAGCGCGACCTAACCGGAAGCGGGAGCCGTGCGGGGGCCGCGCGGAGGTCGCGGGGCCGGACCCACTTCGATCGCCGGAGCCGTATGGAGTTGTGCGGAGCTTGTCCCGACATCGCGCGGGGCTCTGAAAAACTGACACTGTTCAAAAATTCCGTGCGGCAACGGCCTGCCGCCCCGCAACCGCATCGAGGCCGTATGCAGCCGCCTCGAGGCCGTGCGCACCGCCTCGACGCCGTTCGCAGCCGCATCGAGGCCGTGCGCGCCGCCTTGACGCCGTACGCACCGTCTTGACGTCACTTGACCTCCGCGCGGCCACCGCTTCCGGTTTGGTAGAGCTTGCCGCATGGAGTCGCATGCCCGTGGGACAGGCCCTTAACTCTCTCTTAAATCCATCCAGTGACTTGGCCTCCACTGCCCTCTGTGGCAGGGAATTCCATAAATTCACAACTCTCTGGGTGAAAACGTTTTTTCTCACCTCAGTCTTAAATGACCTCCCCTTTATTCTAAGACTGTGGCCCCTGGTTCTGGACTCGCCCAACATTGAGAAAACATTTCCTGCATCTAGCTTGTCCAGTCCTTTTATAATTTTATATGTTTCTATAAGTTCCCCCCTCATCCTTCTAAACTCCAGTGAATACAAGCCTAGTCTTTTCAATCTTTCCTCATCTGACAGTCCCAGGGATCAATCCCAGGGATCAATCTCATGAACCTACTCTGCACTGCTTCAATCACAAGGATGTCCTTCCTCAAATTAGGAGACCAAAACTGTGCACAATACTCCAGGTCCGTCTTTTTGCTCCAAACCCCTGCGGGTCTGGCGGTCCACAAGACTTACAAATCCAGAGAGAAGTGACAGCCATGGTTCCACAAAGTCTGGATTCATCCCCAACCAGCAGTGGGGTTAGAAATGGAAGGAAAGACAAAGAGAGAGGCAGGCTGCAAATGCCAACTGGCCAAGGGGTTGGAGAGAGATAGACACAAACTGCTAGAGTAACTCAGCAGGACAGGCAGCATCTCTGGAGAGAAGTAATGGGTGACGTTTCAGGATCAGAATTCCATGCATGTGATCATCTGTATTTCAGTTCCAGTAGGTTTTGGGTCAAACCATCAGGTAAACCTGGAATAATTTGGGATCAGCCTTTCACACCAGTCCTCTGTTATCCCACTTTGTTATCCACTCCCTTCATATTTTGGTCAATTTTAAAGATAGTACGACATCACAAATGCCTAACAGCTTTATCATTATTGAATCAAACAGACGTCAGAAGATCAGTCCCAACGTCATGTCCTCTTCATGATTCGCTCACGAGAGGACATCTTGCTTCTATTGGGCCTGGTGGTCTCATGGTCAGGTCTCCCAACTTAGATACGTTTTTGACTTATCCCAGAATTCTGGTTACCATGACGACAACCTGGCGGCCAGTGCCCTCGGTGTGGAGACGGCCCTGAATCAGACTCCTGATGGAGACAAACTTATCTCCATGGTTTACATTATTTCCTTTCTGATGCAGCTGGCTCTTTGTTTATCTCTGGCACAACTACCGATAATATATTGTCTTCCCCTTTTCACCTCATGTCACGTTGCACAATTCTTAGTTTGCCCCTGGGATGTGGACAGTATAATCCACTCTCAGGAACATCACCACCCATCCCATGTGTGGAATAAACATCTGGGATCTCTCACACGTGTCCATCTCACCAATATATCTGACACATTATGGGTCTGCCTTCATTATCACGCTGCCACATCTGGAGAACTTTATTTTATTTTCTTTTGCACTTTATTACTGCCTTTAGTACTGCCTGGCACCACAAGCCGCTGAGAGGGTTCTCCCGACGCCGGAGTACCATCACCCGGCGAGAACGGCCAGGAACATCGAGCCTCCGTAGTGGCGACTGTGGAGGCCTCAATAGGCCCGACTATGGGTGGACATGGGGATGGGGACTGGACTTTGTGCCTTCCCCCACAGTGGGAACCATTGTGGGGAGATGTTTTTATGTTTAATGTTAAACTTCTTAATGCTATGTTGTATTTTTATTAGTGTGCTGCAAGGACATCAGAATTTCCCCTGAATAAGGGGATTAATAAAATAAAAATCAAATCAAATCAAATCAAATCAAATCAATACAAGCCCAGCTTCAATATCCCATCCTTGTTGCCAATGCAGTCTCTGTGGGCTTGTCAACATTGCTTTTTGAAGGTCAATTAAATAGGAGGGAGCTCGATCCAAACATTCTTTATTAATGGCAAACTACACCCAGTTAAAGGGGTGGGAGATTGCAACCTTCACGTGGTCCACCCTGTTTCGACGAATGCAATCAACGCGACGTGCACAAACAAATAGATCAAATAGAACAAGTTGACCTACAACTTTAGGCGGTGCACGCCATACGCAGGAAGAAGAAGAAGACTCAGTTAACGTGTATGAAGGAAATGCAGATGCTGATTTAAACCAAAGATAGACACAAAATGCTGGAGTAACTCAGCGGGACAGGCAGCATCTCTGGAGAGAAGGAATGGGTGACGTTTCAGATCGACATCCTTCTTAAGTCGGAAGAAGGGTCTCGACCCGAAACGTCACCCATTCCTTCTCTCCAGAGATGCTGCCTGTCCTGCTGAGTTACTCCAGCATTTTGTGTCTACACCCATTTAACAGCAGTGTTTGTTACAGCAGTGTACCAGAAGTCATACATAGAGTATGACTGTACATACTTTATGCAGAGTTGTAGCAGTACACATGCTTCCTAAAGGTACAGTATATATATACTGTATATATATATACACAACTATTAGACTTCAGGCATTTGAATATTGGTTACATTTTACACTATATAAAGGCACCGTGGTGCCATGCCTATCCCCCGGCAGGAGGCCCGGCTCACCCGACACGGAGATGGGAAGCCCGTCCTCGAGAGGGAAGCCGCTGAACCTGGCTCTGCTCATCCCCAAGGACTGGAGAACCGGAGAGGAGGGCGGAGATAGCCAAGATGGCGGTGGTGGGGGGGACACATGTAAAACAATATCTGTACCCAGAACAGTCCTCTAAAGGGAAAAGCTGCAGCACAATATAATGTTTAATTATTCGACCAGAGCTTCTGAGGTAAACCCTTTCCTTCATTCTCTACATCGCTCTAATTGAAGCCTCACCCATAATTAATATGAAGACCGTAGAGCAAACACTCAGATGGTCAGACTGCATTGGTGTTTTCAGGCCGGAGACCCTTCATTCTGGAGACTAATGACTCTTCCAGCATTTTCTGTGTTATTATTCATCAATAAGATTATTTAATTGAAAGATACAGCGTGGAGAAAGGCCCTTTGGCCCACCGAGTCCTTGCTGACCAGCGACCATTCACACTAGCTCTACATTATCCCACTTTCTCATCCACTCCCTACACACTTGGGACAATTTTCAGAGGCCACTTCACCTACAAAATCCGTACGTCTTTGGGATGTGGGAGAAAACCGGAGCATCCGTAGGAAACCCACGCAGTCACAGGGAGAATGTACAAACTCCGCACAGACAGTGCCTGAGGTCAGGATCAAACTGGGGTCTCTGGCGCTGTGAGGCAGCAGCTGTACAACTGTGCCATCCTTTGTTTCCACTACTACAATGTCCACCTCCTATTCATCTCATTAGTTTATTTAGTTTAGTTTATTGTCACGTGTACTGAGGTACAGTGAAAAGCTTTTTGTTGCGTGCAATCCATTCAGTGGAAAGACTACACAGGATTACAATCGAGCCATCCGCAGTGTACAGATACAGGGAAAAGGGAATAACATTTAGTGCAAGATAAAGTCCAGTAAAGTCCGATTAAAGATAGTCCGAGGGTCTCCAATGAGGTGGACGGTAGCTCAGGACTGCTCTCAAGTTGGTTATTCCTCCTTTCACCTCAAACGTCTAATGCCCTTGAGATGCCAGGAACATAATGCTGCAATTCTCAAAGGACTTCACTCGGCTATGTTCTGTCTACTTTGTTGAAAGACAAGGTCATGAACAAAAGCAGGAAGATGAGGTCTGTTGAAGGACAGTGATGTCACTGCTCCTTAGACAATGGAATACAAAAGCTACTGTACCTAGTCCTTGAACGTTGCATTCTTCAAAGACCAGACCAGGCACTGAGGAGATTAACCTTCACTGTTAACCAAGTGAAAAAGAATCAAGGACTTAGTGATGCATGAAAACAACAATGCTCATGTGAAGACACTGCAGAAACACATTTCTGTATGAATGATATTTATCAACAGAATGAACAATATTTTTAGATCAACACATTCATTTTCCTTAGCATTGCACCATTAATGGAAAAATAGAAAAATACTATTCAAGATCTTTAAGATAATGGATAACTAATGACATGTCATGTACGATATTTGAGGTGGGAACAGGAGTAGACTCCAATTCCCCGAATGCAGCAAGAATTTTTGTTGTTGCAGATTTTAGCTCTAAGTAATCCGAAGAGCATTCAATTTTTGTTCAGTCTTCTGTTTTCTATTCTATTTTCGACTCTTTTCTTTTTGTGAAATCAGTTGGAAGTTTGGGAGACTGTCTCTTCTTCCTCTGGGAAACATATTTTGCTCTTAAGGAATGTTCCCATGCAGGAGTTTTTGACACCAGTCATGGGAATATGCTATTTGGAGACAGCATATACCAGAGAGACAAGCAATCAATGCATTGGGTAAAGTTGCAGTAAATGAACTATATGAGCTTTTGTAGCAGCAGTTTTAGAAAATTGCTTTCTAATTGTTCCAAAGTAATGTGGATTTCTGCCCTGTTGTGAAATTTGGTTTGAATGAATTCAGTCTAAGGTGATGTATCTACACATTTTCTATGCTTCAAATTCAACGCTTCAATCAATTTAGTTTAGTTTAGTTTAGAGATGCAGCATGGTTAAAGGTCCTTCAGCCCATCGAGTCCATGCTGGCTATTGATCACCTGTTCACACTAGTTATCCCACTACACACTCAGGGCAATTTGCAGAGGCCAATTAATCTACAAACCCGCACGTCTTTGGGATGTGGGTGGAAACCGGAGCACCTGGAGGAAACCCAAGTGGTCACAGGGAGAATGTGCAAACTCCACACAGATAGTGCCCAAGGGTAAGATCGAACCCGGGTCTCTGGCGCAATCCTGATCAATTAATCAAAGAAAATATTATTAATAGGTGTTAAGGAAGATGAGCCTTCTTCATCCAAGCTTCAAGATTTCATTACCTTTTGCTCTGTATCTGCCTCATCTTCCTTGTAAATGAGACTGTGTTATTGAAGGACCGCTGGAAGGGGCTAACACAGCGATTCAAATGGAAAGGAACTGGGCCACTGGTGCTCCTGTGATTATTCACAAAATTGGAGTTGGGAGTTTACCCACCAAAGTTCATGGGCAGCACAGTGTTAGAGCAGTAGAATTGCTGCCACACGGCGCCAGAGACCCAGGTTGGATCCCAACTATGGGCACTGTCTGTGTGGAGTTTGTATATTCTCCTTGTGACCACATGCTCCCACATTCCAAAGACATGCGGTTTGGTAGGTTGATTGGATTATGTAAAAATTGCCATATGGGTGATCGATGGCTGGCATGGACTCAGTGGGCTGAAGGGCCTGTTTCCATTATGTATCTTCCAATTCAATACAATCCAATATTTACTTTGCGACAGATAAGAAAGTCATCCTCAGTCTGTAGGGCCTCAGCCTAATTACAGAGAACATAGAACTGCACAGCACAGGAACAGGTCGTTAAAGAAGGAACTGCAGATGCTGGAAAATCGAAGGTACATAAAAATGCTGGAGAAACTCAGCGGGTGCAGCAGCATCTATGGAGCGAAGGAAATAGGCAACGTTTCGGGCCGAAACCCTTCTGAACAGGTCCTTCTATTGAGAGAAAATATTCAACTTCCTTAACAACATAATTATAAGTGAGATTTTCTTCGATGAATTAACTAAAGCATTCAATTTGATGCATAAAAAGTTGAAGATGCTTCACTTTAGACCGAATTAAGTAAATTCATGTCTGTACTGAACATTGTGTCAAATTAAATGAATCCCTCGGACTGCAGGTGATCTGGGTCTCTCCATTCCCTGCTTATCTGAAAGCCTCTTCACACTGTTGTAGCTGGTCGCAGGGAGAATGCACAAACTCCACACAGACAGCACCCGTAATCAGGATCGAATTTGGGTCTCTGGCGCTGTAAGTCTCTGAGTCAAGAGTCAAGAGAGTCAAGAGAGCTTATTGTCATGTGTCCCAGATAGGACAGTGAAATTCTTGCTTGCTGCAGCACGACAGAATATTGTAAGCATAAATACAGAACAGATCAGTGTGTCTATATAGCATAGACCATATATACACACATAAATAAACAGATAAAGTGCAATAGGCTGTTATAGTTCAGAGTTTGTTTGATTTTCGAGTTTAATAGCCTGATGGCTGTGGGGAAGAAGCTGTTCATGAACCTGGATGTACCAGATTTCAGGCTCCTGTACCTTCTACCCAGAAGCGGAGAGATGAGTGAGTGGCCAGGATGGTGAGGGTCCTTGATGATGTTGGCAGCCTTTTTGAGGCTGAGACTGCGATAGATCCCTTTGATGGTGGGGAGGTCAGAGCCGAAGATGGACTGGGCAGTGGTCACAACTTTCTGCATTCTTTTCCGCTCCTGGACGCTCAAGTTGCCGAACCAAGCCACGATGCAACCAGTCAGCATGCTCTCTACTGTGCACCTGTAGAAGTTCGAGAGAGTCCTCTTTGACATACCGACTCTCCGTAATCTTCTCAGGAAGTAGAGGCGCTGATGTGCTTTCTTTATAATTGCATCAGTGTGCTGGGACCAGGAAAGATCTTCGGAAATATGCATGCCCAGGAATTTGAAGTTCTTGACCCTTTCCACCATCGTCCAGTTGATATAAACGGGATTGTGGGTCCCCATCCTACCCCTTCCAAAGTCCACAATCAGTTCCTTGGTTTTGCTGGTGTTGAGAGCCAGGTTGTTGTGCTGGCACCATTTGGTCAATCGGTCGATCACACTTCTATACTCTGACTCGTCCCCATCAGTGATACGTCCCACAACAGTGGTGTCGTCGGCGAACTTGGTGATGGAGTTCGCACTATGACTGGCTACGAAGTCATGAGTATAGAGTGAGTACAGCAGGGGGCTGAGCACGCAGCCTTGAGGTGCACCTGTGCTGATAGTTATCGAGGATGACATATTTCCACCAATACGGACAGACTGTGGTCTGTGGATGAGGAAGTCGAGGATCCAATTGCAGAGGGTTACGCAGAGACCCAGATCTGAGAGCTTGGTAACCAGCTTGGAGGGGATGATCATTTTAAATGCGGAGCTGTAGTCAATGAATAACAGCCTGACATATGAGTTTTTGTTGTCCAAGTGGTCCAGAGCGGAGTGGAGAGCCAGTGAGATCGCATCCACCGTTGATCTGTTGTGGTGGTAAGCGAACTGTAGTGGGTCGAGGTTTTTGTCGAGGTAGGAGTTGATTTGCTCCATGTTCAACCTCTCAAAGCACTTCATCACCACAGACGTTAGTGCCACTGGTCGATAGTCATTGAGGCACGTCACCTTGCTCTTCTTGGGCACCGGTATAATTGAGGTCCTTTTAAAGCAGGTGGGAACCTCAGACCTCAGAAGTGAGAGGTTGAAAATGTCCGTAAAAACTCCAGTCAGTTGGTCCGCACAGGTTTTTAGAACACGACCGGGTATACCATCAGGTCCAGGCGCTTTCCGAGGGTTCATCCCCCTGAAGGATCTTCTGACATCGGTCTCTGTGACTGTGACTGAAATACCATCACGGCGAATGGGGGCTCGGGAAGGCACATCAGTGTTCTCCCTATCAAAGCGTGCGTAAAACGCATTGAACTCATCAGGAAGTGATGCTTCGCTGACAATTGAGCTGCCTCCTGATTTCGCCTTGTACGAGGTGATGGCATTCAAGCCCTGCCACAGTTGCCGAACATCCGTCTCATCCTCCAGTTTGGAGCAGGTCCCTTTTGGCCATTTTGATGGCCTTACCAAGGTCGTATCTGGACTTCTTGTAGACCATTGTATCTCCAGACCTGAATGCCCGGGATCTGGACTTCAGAAGAGTGCGGATCACATGGTTCATCCAAGGCTTCTGGTTAGGAAACACTTTTTGTTGGAATGCAGTCCTCCACACATTTCTTTATGAAGTCTGTAACGACTGTGGCGTATTCATTCAGGTCCGTTGCCGAGTCCCTGAACATTGCCCAGTCTACAGACTCCAAACAGTCCTGGAGTTGTTCCTCTGCCCCCCCCCCCCCCCCGACCAGCTCTGTACTGTCCTCACCTCTGGGGGTGCTTTCTTCATTTGCTGCCTGTAGGCAGGAAGAAGCAGCACCGCGGTATGGTCGGATTTACCAAAGTGAGGGTGAGGGATAGAGCGATAGGCATCTTTGATGGTGGTGTAGCAGTGGTTGAGGGTGCTTAGTCCTCTGGTGCTGCAGGTGACATGTTGGTGGAAGTTAGGGAGTGATTTCTTCAGGTTGGCTTTGTTGAAATCCCCGGCTATGGTGGTAAATGCCTCGGGGTAAGTCATCTGGTGTTTGTTGACCACGGCGTGCAGCCCCCCCAGTGCCAGGTGGACATCAGCCTGGGGAGGGATGTAGACCGCGGTCAGGATGATGGAGGTGAATTCCCTCGGTAGGTAGAAGGGACGGCACTTCACAGCCAGATGTTCCAGGTGTGGAGAGCAGGAGTTGGACAGGACTGCCACGTCTGAGCACCACGCAGAGTTGACCACGAGGCAGACGCCCCATCCTCTCCCTTTCCCAGATGCCAGTGTACGGTCCATGCGATGGATGGAGAAACCTTCAGGCTGGATCGCTGTGTCTGGGGAGCTGGGGGTGAGTCATGTCTCTGTGAAACAGAACACAGAGTATTCCCTCAGCTCCCTTTGGTAAAGCAGCCTTGCCCTTAAGTCCTTCACTTTATTTTCAAGGGACAGTACATTGGCCAGTAGGATGGTAGGGAGAGGGGGTCGAAGTCCCCTACGACATTTCCACGCTGGAAGAAAGATTCTGTCTGTCTACCCAATCTATGCCTCCAATGACTATATTCACCTATCTCAACCCATATCTTAATTACCATAAAATTAAAAATAAATAGAGAAATAGAACAAAAAATAAATATTTGTCTTTCCATAAAGTCAGTGCATCTTCAAGTGTTTTACAGCCAATCTGTAATCTCTTGTCTGATACAGAAAATATTAAAACAAATTTTAGATGTTTTACATTCAAAATTGAACCGTGCATATTTCTTTCAGTTGTTAAATACGCTCACATCAACATTATTGCTCATATTAGGGGAAAAAAAGTAGTTGGAAAGAACAAATTAAGGATGTAATACTGCACTTAAACCACAATGGGGAGCACAAGAATATATTTAGTAACTTCTTCCTTCATGTCCATCTTCCATGTTACAAATGTTGACATCGCTGTCATCGTCCGTCCTGAAAAGGACGCAAGCTTCTGGCGACAATCAGTGGGAGCCATCACTTGTTGCAATAGATGATGGTGGTAGCACAATTAGCTCAGGATACTTCCAGTTTCCAGCCCCAGGACGTGGGCACTTCTGCTATGGGGCCATTTAGTAACTGAGAAAACTTGTATTCTGGCAACGTTTCCATAACATTCGCATAGTTTACATTGTTGTATTGAAGTTAAGGAGAGATAAATGCGCATCGGCTTCCTGTAAATAACGAGGCCCCGTCTCAGAGAGCCATGTTCTATCTTAAAGTAAGAGGACCATTATATTCTGTACTGATTTTGAATTCCATAATGCAATGAAAATATACAAAACAGCTTTAAGAAAGATCAAGTTTGCATTTTTATAGCACTACTTGCGACATCAGGAAGAACAATGCATTTATGTAATTCATTGCCTGTAGGGTTGTTGGTAAAGAAGCAGAGAGCAAAGGTGCACAGACAGCAATATTGTTTAGTACAGTGGAGAACATTTCCTGCTCCCCCTTATATAGAGCCATGAAATTGTTTATCTCTGCCTTGGAGGTCAGATTTAAAGTCTCATCCAGATGATATTTTGGGTTTGGATAAAAATTCAATTTACACCAAAGACAATAACTATGTGAATTAAAATAAACACAGAATGGGTCGGCACAGTGGCACAGTGGCAGAGTTCTCCCTTAAGGGCCTGTCCCACTTTCACAACCTAATTCACTACCTCTGCCGAGTTTGCCCTTGACTCATACTCGCAGCATGGTCGTCACGAGGTCGTAGGAGGTTGTAGGAGGTCGTAGGTAGGTCGTAGCAGGCCGCGATGCTAGTCGTAGGTACTCGTGGCGTCAAGTAGGTCGGGGCGTTTTTTCTAGCATGATGAAAAATGGCCATGAGTAAAAAAGGTCATGAATTAGGTCGTGAAATGGGACAGGCTTTTTTACAGTGCCAGAGACCTGGGATCGATCCTAACTACTGTACTGTTCTATGTTCTATGTTCTGTATTACAATCTAGACTGCATTGCCTGAAGGGATGGTGAAAGAGGTTCAATAATATTTCTCAAATGGAGATGGGAACAACATTTCACAGAGTAGTGGGGAATGAGCAATAAGAAGAGACCAATTTGATAACTCTTTCAAAGAGATAGCACCAACGAATGTCCTTCACAGCTGTGTCAGTCCATAAATCATTGGCGTGCACTGGATGTCTAGTCCATATTGTGTGAAGCAGATTGCAACATCAAATCTAGAGGCCTATGTTGACTTGGAGACGTGTCAAAATGCAGGCTGTTGTGATCATGGGCTTTGCAGGTAAGAAGGTTTCAAGTTTTATTGCCGGTCACAGGTTATGTGAGACAATGCATCTAGGCTGAGCCATCTGTTCTTAATTCCCACCAATGACCCTTGATGAAGATCATCTTGACTGATCATCTTGCTGGCAGCGTCCATGGAATTATACCCTAACATCTTCAGGGAAGGAAAGATTAAGACAAAATTGTACCACTTGCAAGGCCAACATCTCACCTGACACCAAGTTAATTTTAGTTTAGTTTAGAGATACAGCATGGAAACAGGCCGTCCGGCCCACTGAGTCCACGTCAACTAGCAATCATCCAGTACACTAGCATTATACTACACACCAGGGACAATTTACAATCTTTATCAAAGTCAATTAGCCTACAAACCTAAACGTCTTTGCAGTGTGGGAGGAAACCAGTGCACCTGGAGAAAACCCACACAGTCACGAAGAGAACATACCAACTCTGCACAGACAGCACCCGTAGTCAGGATCGAACCCAAGTGTCTCTGGCGTTGGAAAGCAGCAACTCTACCACAGTGCCACCGTGCTGCCCGACCAGCTCTGACAACATCATAACTTCCGTATTCTTCTACTCGATCTTTCCTGAGATAAAGGCCTTTTTGATTCCAATTACTGTGTAGTAAATTGATCTCTTTTCTTACAGGTATTGATTGCCTGGAAGTAAAGCCGTACAAGAGATTAGAGATTAGAGATTAGAGATTAGAGATTAGAGATTCCTTTATTTGTCATTCAGACCTTTCGGTCTGAACAAAATTTCGTTGCCTGCAGTCATACATATAATAATAAATGACAAAACACACAATAAACACAAATTAACATCCACCACAGTGAGTTCACCAGGCACCTCCTCACTGTGATGGAGGCAAAAGTCTTAAAGTCTCTGTCTCTTCCCGCTTTGTTCTCCCTCTGCGCTGAGGCGATCCAGGCTTCTGATGCTGTGGCCCCGCCGGGCGACGGTAAGCCAGTCCCGCGGCCGAATCCGTGCTCCGTGACGGGCCGGCTCAAACCCCGCGGCCCGGGGTGGTCGAAGCTGCCGAAGCTACCGCCCTCCAGTCCAGCGGACGCAGCTGTAGTTGCGGGAGCCCCAGAAAAACAGGTCACCAACCTGTGACCTGCGCGCTCCCGACGATGTCGTCCAAGGCCGCGTTCCATGAGCTGGGCTGCGATACTGAGAATTGCTCTCCAACAGGTAGTGGCTTTGTTGATTCAGAATTAAATGACTCGGAATAGACTGGTTCAGCAGCTCAACCACCCAAAGAGAACAGGCTCAGGAAGAAAAAACACAAAACTGACCTCTATCTAATGTTTAGACCTCACCAGTGAAAGCCAATGATAATAAATATAACCCATGTTTCTCAACAAACTGCATTCTTTAAATTGAATGGAAACAGCTGATTCTTGTTAATGGCAGAAAGGAATATGTGCAATAAATAGTTAGCGATCATGTACATAGATGGTTTTCCCTTGTGGCTCCCTCTCGCTATCATCTTAGTTCTCATCATTCTCCCTCCCACCTCTCCCCTATCCATCCCTCTCCTGCCCCATCTTTCTCCATTACCCTTGCTCCCTGCAACATTGTAACTTTAGACAGACATCTGAGGATCTATTTGATGATCAATTAAAATTTTCAGATGAGGGGCATCTTAATCCATGGTCATTTAGAAAGAGGAAAGGACAAATTAACCTTTCATTAGTCTTTGGTTGCTGACTAAACTGGTGGGCAAAAATACTTTGATCTAAGGCATCATTTAATACACGTGGATGTTTTAAGGTGAAGTTTTAAGTTACCAATACTTTTCACTGGTTACTTCAACCCATTGCTGGACGTGGACCAGAAATTATGACAAAGTTCTGTTTCTGTCACATTCCTGCCCTCTCACTCACTCACGAGGCATCCTGGTAAGGTAAGCTATCCACAACCTGACACTATATAATATGTAAGAAGGAACTGCAGATGCTGGTTTACACTGAAGATAGACACAAAATGCAACGGGTCAGGCAGCATCTCCGGAGAAAGGGAATAGGTGACATTTCGGGTCAAGACCCTTCTTCAGACTAGGTGTGATTGAATCTGATGAAGGGTCTCGACCCGAAGCGCCACCAATTCCTTTTATCCGGAGATGCTGCCTGTCCTGCTGAATTACTCCAGCTTTTTGGGTCTATCCATAGGGAATCTGAGATTGGACATTTTAATCCTCTGCAGATTGAAGCAAGCATCTTTTTTTTAAATATTTAATTACGTTAACCTTTGTGAAAAGGTTATACGATATTTGGCTCAGGCTTATGGGCACTATAGTTACCCAAAAATATTTCATACATTCAGTGTCACAAGCATAACACAGCTGCAAAAACCCAACAAGAAAATGTAGAACTGTTGAGGCCTAGAATAATACTTCTGTATTACATCGTTAAGCAGTGGTCTGTTCCAGAGGTCGAAAATGTCATGAAACAAATCGGTATATGCTGACACCGTTGGATATAATTTTCCGTTCAGGTATTGGAGGGTTACAACTGGATTATTATAATATTTTTCAAACAAATAAGGAATAGCATTCATTCGTAGACTTTTAGAGTCAGCCTCCAGTTAGTATTTAAGATGAATTAGGTTTTTGTGAACAATCATATTAGAGTCATAGAATCATACACAGTTGTATAGCACAGAAACAAGCCCATATGCCCGATATGTCCATGCCGATCAAAATACCCCATCTAATCTTGTCCTATTTGCACACCCATAACCCTCTAAACCTTTAGTTTTAGTTTTAGAAATACAGCATGGAAACAGGACCTTCAGCCCATCGAATTCATGGCGACCATTGATCACCAGCACACTCGTTCCATGTTATCCCACTTTACAGAGCCAATTAACATACAAATCTGCATGTTTTTGGAATGTGGGAGGAAACCGGAGCACCCAGAGAAAACTCATGCGGTCACAGGTAGAACATACTAACTCTGCACAGGCAGCACCTGTAGTCAGGATTGAACCCGGGTCTCTGGCGCTGTGAGGCAGTAGCCCTATCTCTGCACCACAGTGCCACCTCGCACTTGTCTAAATGTCTTTAATATGCTGTTATAGTATCTGCCTCAACTATCTATGTGGAAGCTCATTCCATATACCCACCACCCTCCGATGGTGATAAACCTGCCCCTCAGGTTCCTATTAAATCTTGCTCCTGTCACCTTAAACTTAGGTCCTCTAATTCTTGATTCCCTTTCCTGGGTAAAAGACTTTGCATTCCCCCATATATTACCCTCATGATTTTATACATTTCTATGAGATCACCCCTCAGACTCCTGCACTCCAAGGAATTAAGTCCTACTCTGCCCAACCTTTCTCTATAGCTCAGGCACTCAAGTCGTGGCAACATCCTCGTAAATAAGTTTATAAGTTTATGTGCACAAGTTACACGAGCAGAATTAGGCAATTTGGCCCATCAAGTCTATCTATCCTTTCCTCTCACCCCCATTCTCCTGCCTTCTCCCCATAGCCCCTGACACCCTTACTAATCAAGACTTTGTCAATCTCTGCCTTAAAAATATCCATTAACTTGGCCTCCACAGCAATTCATTCCACAGATTCACCACCCTCTGACAGTGAAATCTTCTTTGCACTCTTTTCAGCTTATTAAGGGAACAGGAAATAGACATGTAGACAAGTAATAGTAAGATTAAACGAGAACTTACCAGTTTGAAGTTTGATCTTTATTTTATGAGGAGTTACGTCGAGGGATTACGTGAAGACCCCGCCAGCACGCATGCGCGACATTCTTCAAAGCAGCGGTGTGGAATCACAGTAATAGTAATGAAATAAACATAGTAAGATAAGAAGAACTAGGATACCAGTTGACCTTTACAAGAGGGTGGGCGTGGAGGGCACATAATCCCTCGACGTAACTCCTCATAAAATAAAGATCAAACTTCAAACTGGTAAGTTCTCATTTAATCTTACTATTTTACTTCGGAGTCACGTGAGTGACCACGTGAAGATTTTAAAGATCTGTGATTTCATACCGTGGAACAAGTCCATGCCTCACTCATTGCCAAAGTCATCCAAGGGAGGAAGTATGTTATCGTCATTAAACATGAATCAATTTTTCAAACAATAACGATTTATTTATTTATTTTTTAACAAAGAAAATAATGCTCCCTCGGCTAAATTATATTGCAGAACTTAAAATTCTCTCTGCAAACACTGCAGGTTTGGCGATCGGCTTATTATAAAATATTTGGAAAGTCTTTTCCGTAGACCATCCTGCTGTCGCCAGGATATGGTCTATTGGTACCTCCATATTTCTTGCCGCCGATGTTGCTGCTGCCCTGGTGGAGTGAGATTTTAAAATGTCAGTATCCACCCCAGCAGCCCCCAGAACCTGTCTGAGCCATCTTGAGATGGTCTGTACTGACACCCGTCCATGAGGCTGTTCGAAACTAACCCCAAATCCTCTTAAGGATTTTGTTATCCTAAGATAAAGCCGTAGGTGTGTCATGACACATAAACGGGGGTCAGATGGGAATGCCCGGAATTCCAAACTCAGTCCCGAAGTTCCTGGTCTATTCTGTTTGACCAACTCTAAGATCCGGAAGGTTATCTTGTCAGTTGATGTTTTCATATTGTCCAATCTTAATTTGTATAGGGACTGGACCCTTTGAGCGGAGACCAAAGCCATCAGCATTACTGTTTTCAGTGTGAGCTGTTCCAGGGACTGGGACATTGCTGGTGACCAACCCCTTAGCAATGTCAGTACAACACTGACGTCCCAGATCTGGGTGTACCTTGGTCTGGGGGGATTGGTGTTGTAGATACCCCTCATTAGTTTGGCAAGCAGAGGGTGGGATCCCATGGACTGCTGTCCCAGTGCCTGCCATAAATATGCTGACAGAGCACTCCTAGAACTGTTAATTGTGCTGTAACTCAGTCCTTCATCAAAGTGAAGGCTGGATAGGAACTCCAGGACATTGGTAATTGTAGCTACCCCAGTCCTTGAGCAGTACACTTCCCACTTCCGAATGCTGGAGAGGTACTGCTTCTTGGTCGATTCTCGGTAGGCCGCCGTCATCATGTTCATGGTCCTGTCCGATAATCCCAGATCCAAAAGAGGTCTTTTTAAATTCTGCAAGCCAACAGATTTATCCTGTCATGGCATGGATGAGTTTCGCCCGTAACAGGATGGACCAAGAGATCTGGTCTTTTGGGAATGGTCATGAGTGGTTCAGAGACCATGTCGAGGACCACAGGGAACCATGGCTGTGTAGGCCAATCGGGTACTACCAAAATACCTGAAGCCGAGTCCATTTGTATTTTGCGTAGGACCCGACTGATGAGGCAGAAGGGGGGAAAGGCATAGAAAAACAATTTTCCCCAATTCAGCGAAAACGCGTCCATCGCTGCTGCCTCAGGGTCTGGTTCCCAAGCGACATATGTTGGTAACTGGTGATTCAGTCTGGATGCAAAGAGATCGATATCAGGTGTACCATACCGCATTGTAATATCAGCAAATACTTTGTGGTTCAACATCCATTCGGTGTTGTCATTAAATTTTCATGACCTGGTGTCTGCCACTGTATTGAGCTTACCTGGTAGGTAAGTTGCTGATAGCCAAATATGTCTGTCGACACACCATTGCCAAATTGTGCTGACCAAATCGTCACACGATATCGACTTTATTCCACCCATATGATTGATATAAGCCACCACTGTGGTATTGTCAATTTGTAGGCGGACATGCAAATGGTGCATAGCTGAACAGTAAGCTTTTAGCCCATAAAACGCACCCAACATTTCTAAGTAATTTATACCCAGTGTCTGTAGTAGTGATGATTCTTGTATGTTCCATCTACCACCAGTACTAGATATAGTGTTAGTTGCTCCCCAGCCATGAGCACTGGCATCCGTTTGTAATGTGAATGATGGGTTACTAATAACGATGGGGCTGGAACTATGCCAAATGTTTTCTCTCCACCATTGTAACTCCGAAATTGCTTTGGCTGGTAATTGCATTGCCCGATCAAAATGACCTTTATGTTGTTTTAGCGCTTGCACCTTTGCCCTTTGTAAATTTTGGTAATGCAAAGGTCCAAACTGAGTAGCTGGAAATGCTGCTACTAGTTTCCCAATCACTTTTGCCACCTGTCGAATAGATGGTTGATTAGTAACAATCAATTTGTTGCAGACTTCCACCAAATCTGCTGCTTTGTCCTTTGGCAATGTTACAGACATGTGGACAGAGTTATTTGTTAATCCCAGATAGTCCATAGTTGTGGATGGTGTCAACTTAGATTTATCTGGATGTATGATAAACCCCAGTGTTTCAAACAGATGTTTGGTAGCTAAAACCGCTGATTTAGCTAATTCCAGGGTTTTCCCCACAATCAAAATATCATCAAGTTATGCCATAACAATATGTTTTTGTTTCCTAAGTATTGCCAAGGCTGGTTTCAATATCTTGGTAAATAGTGTTGGGGCTGATGTTAACCCATTAGGCAACGCTTTATACTGCCATAGTTGCCCCATCCAGTTAAATTTTAGGTATCTACGATGATCCTTATGAATGAGTACTGAATAGTATGCATCTTTTAAATCGATGCATGCCATGAAGTATCCTTCGGAAACTAATTGTTTGGCAGTAACAAATGTTTCCATTTTGAAATGTATATAGTTAACCAAAGTATTCAGTTTAGTTAAGTCAATGATGATGCGACATCCACCATCTTTCTTAGTTTTTGTAAATATGTTCGATACAAATTCCAGAGAGTCATGCTCCGTTCTCTCTATAACTCCTTTAGCATGTAACCTCACCAGTTCTGCATGTCCTTTGAATTTTTCCCCTTGTGAGAGTACAAACTCCCTGTCAGGTACACGTTGAACTGGTGGCATACTTTTTTGGATGAAATCAATTTTGTATCCCTGAATACTTTGTAGTATATATTTGTCAAATGTAATATTCCTCCATGTTTCCCAAAACAAGTGTAACCTTCCCCCTGTTAGTACAGGACCTACACCTTTTATGTTCTGGAAGGAACCAGACCCACCTACCTCCATGGTTACCGGTGGTAAGTTCATTTCTTCCGCCTCTGTCTCTTCACTGGTCGAGGCATCGGAGTGTGGGGTTGGCGCATCTTCCATGAGGGCCGCTCTGGGCCTTGGCCTAAAAAAGACCTTTGTGGTTGATGTGCGGCCCTCACGCTTTCACCAGCACCCTGGTGTTGATGCCTGCTGGTGGATGCATAGGGGTGCTGCCGCCTGGGGTGTGTGGTTTTGCTCGTTCCTGCAGCTGCCCTCATAAGCCCAACGGCTTTAGACTCTTCATCCAGTTCTTTTACTTGTTTGGACAAGTCTTTCCCAAACAGCAGTATTTGTGGCTGTGCAGTTGCAGTTTTGCACAACCCTGCGAATTTTGGGTTGAGGGCAGGTTTGATGGCAGTTTATTTCATACTGTGTATTACACAGTAGGGCCAGTGTGTCCTGCTGGTTATCCGTCATTTCGACCCCGTCAACAGAACGAGCGTAAGATGTTATAGCTGAAGTCAGAAGTTTTAATATTTTCTGAAGCTTCACCTCCTGGGCCCTTATACCCAGCCCAATGTACCCCCAGATTTGGCTGTTGATGGCGGGTACATTTAGCGAGATGCAGTTCTCCGGAGGTATGTATTGTCCCATAGTTTCATTGACTACCTGTTCCTGTAGAGGGTGGAAGGACAGGTTGTCTATACTGCCCGCCAGTTTGGTCTGCAATGGTTGTCCCACTCGCGGTGGTATCCCAAACTTGTTGACCACTCCCAGCAGCTCTTCCTGGTCCTGCACCCCCAGCACACTACTGGTATCTTCAGCCATGATCCCCTCTTCCAGGCCAGCCCAGCCCTGGCCCCCAACGCTCCCCTCTGAAGAGGGAGATGCGATGGACAGCGCCGAATACGGTGCTGTTGTGGGTGTGCGAGCACTCCCGTGGCGAGCTTGCTCCATCTCCCGGAGCAAGTCTCGCTGGAGCATCTGCTCCATCAACCGCTCCATGCGGGATAGACGGTCACCTTTGCTGCTCTCGGGCAGCGCGTCCTCCTGACCGGACTCATCCGAGTCTATCGGCCGGACCGACTTCTGCTTTGCCTTGCCTCCAACCCGCTGCATTGGTTCCAGCTGAGCAGCTTGGGGCGTTGGGCTTGGCTGCGCAGTGTTACAGTCGGTGACGTCGGTCGCCCCCCCCCCCCCCCTGCCGGAACCTTCCTGGTCCACCTCAGGTGTACGGGACGCGACATTCTTTGTTTTTCTCCCCTTGTCCATAGCTGCTAAAATTAAAGCACAACAAGGGTTCCAAATAACGACCTCAGACTAAGATTTCCTTACCTGCAGGTCCCGTTTTAAATCTTGCCGCGGGAGAGCTCTTCCCCCGCCTGTCGCGTTGCACTGCGTGAGACGCTATGTCGCGCATGCGTGCTGGCGGGGTCTTCACGTAGTCACTCACGTGACTCCGAAGTAAAATAGATAGATTCATTGGAAGCTTCTGTTGGATGGACATCAAATGGCAACAATACTGGTGTGTGTCGGAGTTGATATGTTTGGCACATGTAGGACATGGCAGGAGATGACGGCATGAGTCAATGCTGTGTAACCTTCATTACCGGACCCTGGAACAGATGATGTGTCAGAACGTGACACATATGAAAGTCGTCAAGACCACCCAAAATACACACTTTAGTGCAAAGAAGCCCAATTATGCTCTTGAAAGAAATGTTGCATTTTTACTGGTAAAGTTGCTGAGCCTTTGTAGAATCTCAGTATTGTAGAAACAATTGAGGCAAAGCAGTCATAGAAACATAGAAACATAGAAAATAGATGCAGGAGTAGGCCATTCGGCCCCTTGAGCCAGCACCGCCATTCAATATGATCATGGCTGATCATCCAAAATCAGTACCCCGTTCTTATTGGTCCCTCATATCCCTTGATTCCGTTCTCAGCTGAACTTCAGAAAAGTGAATGGAACAAAGATTGCGTCTGGGAGGGGGTGAAGTTACACTTAAAAATATAAACCATCTATACCTTGCTATATCAGAATTCTGGGATCAACAAAGCATGATGTGGATTAGATATGAGCACATACTTTCATAAGTTCATAAATGATAGGAGCAGAATTAGCCCATTCGACCCATCGTCTACTCTGCCATTTGATCATGGCTGATCTATCTTTCCCTCTTGGTCCCATTCTCCTGCCTTCTCACCATAACCCTCAACACTAATCATCCTTCTGAATCTCGGTGCTTCATTGGCTATGGGTGACCACATTTGAACTATTGTGTTATTATAGCACTTTTGATGATATTAAAGATTTTTACACTAATTATCCAGGATTTCATTCAAATGAGTGGGATTTCACACATTTCAAAAGTTCACCCCCAAATTCCTATCCATCTGCTGACTGGTGGGGGCCCTACATTAAATAGCTGGGGGCAGCTTTGACCCAGCCTCTAAAATATATGGACTCACTTAAATCAGCAAACTCAGTGAAGATAACACTAGCATACAATCACATCCTTTCTAAATTGTTCATATAATAAATGATGCTGTGAGCTGTGCAAGCAACAGTAAGGTCAAGTGAGGGGTCAACAATATCAATCAAATTGACATGTAATTAATGCAACCTAATTTACTCATTGAGGTAATTAAATACACCTTTCCTTCTTATGCAATTCATTTTTGACATGTGACACTTTGCAGCTAAATAAGTTATGTGAATAATGTATCAGGACAGATTAGATAACTTTGAATCATTACAATTAGCATTTTGTTGCTTAATCTCTTAACAAAATATGTGGCTTTCAGTGAGGGCACACAGCTCATCCAGAATCAATTCGCACAGGCTGAAATACGTAAGCAGATACATAAATGTGGAGTTCAACTAAGCGAAAGCACATGGGTGATAGTAATGTCTGAAAGAAAGGTCATCCCCTCCAGAGATGCTGTCTGACCTGTTGAGTTACTCCAGCACTTTGCATTTTGGTCAAGGTTGCAGCATCTGCAGTCTCTTATATCCCCCGAGGTTAGTTGCCTGGCAAATAACCACAGTGATACCACCATATGCAGCAAATAGTGGACACAGCCCAGACCATCACACAAACCAATCTCCCCTCTATTGACTCCATTTATACCTCACGCTGCCTTGGCAAAGGTCAGCAGCATAATCAAGGACAAGTCGCACCCTGGCCGCTCCCTCTTCTCCCCTCTCCCATCGGGCAAAAGGTATAGAAGTATGAAAAAACACACCACCAGATTCAGGGTCAGTGTCTTCCCAGCTGTTATCAGGCAATTGAATCATCCTACCACAACCAGAAAGCAGTGCTGAACTACTCTCTACCTCATTGGTGACCCTCGGACTATCCTTGATCGGACTTTGCTGGTTTAACCTTGCTCTAAACGTCATTTGGTTATTATGTAATGGCTTGACTGTAATCATGTATTATCTTTCTGCTACTTGGATAGCACGCAACAAAAGATTTTCACTGTACCTCGGTACACATGACATAAAACTAAGCTAAACTAAACTAATTTGTCCTCTTACCTATTTTACTTTTTGCAAGTACAACATGAAACCGGAATGCTGCGAACACGTGACTCAGGTTTGGATTTGTGTGATAGTAAAATGGGAATCTCCTTGGGCATTCCATCTAATCCTCCTCTTCAGAGAGATACCCATCTAAGGTCCTCATCTACTGCGGCAGTCCTCAGGAGCAAAGATGATTTCCTTCAAGTCTTTGGAATGTGGGAGGAAATCGGAGTACCCAGAGAAAACACACGCAGGTCACAGAGAGAACGTGTAAACTCTGTACAGACAGCACTCATAGTCAGGGTTAAACCCAGGTTTCTAGCACTGTAAGGCAGCAACTCTACCGCTGCGCCACTGTGCCGCCCCTAGGTCTGTTGTAAATCTGGTGATTGCTTTACACTCCACCCAATTTATTTTATATTGAAGTCGAAGGATAGATTACAGTGTCTTCAAAGGTAAAAGAAAATTAAAATTAAAAAACTGCAGGAAATCTGAAATAAAATCCAGTGCTGGAATTTCCAGCATAATTGGCTTTTAACAAAACGGAAATGAGTTGGATTGTAAAGCGAACTGTTAAATCATTGCCCTTGCCTCCTGATGATGTACAAGACAAAATTTGCCCTCAGTGTGTTTCAAGTGAGCATTATTATTATAATCTATATTATGTGAAATAAATGTCTTCAGCCACGGGTGATGGTAGCAATGCACTGCTTAGCTCATTCATGGAAGTTCAACCCCAAAATAGACTTGAAAATGTAGCTTTCTTTCTACCTCACTTGATGGTCTTTCATATACATCACCGTCATTCTCACTACAATGAAATATGGCAACTGCTTGAGGTGAGGAACCAGGGCTAGTGCTCTGACAAAACTGATCTATTTAGCTTGAGTTTAGTCTATTGTCACGTGAACTAAATCACGTGATCTGTACAGTTTATCGGTACAGTGAAAAGCTCTTGTTGCATGCTAACCAGTCAGCGGAAAGACAATACGTGATTACAATCGAGCCATCCACAGATACATGATAAAGGGAGTAACATGAATAACGTTTAGTGTAGGAACAGTAAAGTTCCTTGTTACTCAAAAACAAGAGCTCCTCAGCAAGTCTCTTTGAAGATGTTCTCATCCTTTCTCAACAGGCAAAGTACGATGCAAATTAATGCTTAACTGACACACCCTTTCCTCTAATCTGCATGATTACAAGAAATGTTTCTACTCTGTTATTTGTTCATGTTTATGTTTGCATCCCATAGGGTTTGCAGTGGCTTTCAAAAGCTGCCATTCTTTGACATTCATGTGCCAGCTAACAACAAAGTCAAACATCCATTACCCTGTAAAGGACTCATGACTTCATTTGCAGTGTTTCAGAGGTTGTTCAAGTTCCTAATCACATAACCACGATATTAACTCACATCCACACCTAGAAAAGTCAAAGAAACTCCTTCCAGAAACCTGTGTAATATTGATTTTCACTCAAGTGCAAATCGCTCTATTTGAGTTTCACAAGACGGGCGTGGGAATGTGTTTGCCATTTTCACCTTGTTTGCTACTTTCAAGGTTTAGTGGAAAAGAAAATCTGTAAATTGTAAATCAATCGGCTAACCGGTCATTCCCCTTTTTGTGGCCTTTAATCAACAATTTCTCCCCGGTTTTTGGAACACTGATAACTCTCGAGCACCTTCGGTATAAGGGTGAAAATATGTTTTGCAAATGTTGATATAGAGGAGTTATTCATATACAAGTGTGTCTGGAGTAAGTTTTGAAAAGGAAGTGAGCATGAATGGAGGCATTTTCATTTAGTTTTTCTGTACAATAGTAAATCTGCTTATGTCTATCAATTCTTTTGAATTAATAAGCATACAAGCCTTCAGTGGTCAATTGCAAGTGGCCATTTCAAGAACACTAATTGTTATCCAGGTCCTGCAGCCATTGGGTGCTACATTAGGAGTACAACCTTCATTCCAGCCGACTGTTTATGTGATCTGAAGATGTAATCAACTTTTGTTGATGAGATAAGTCTGCAGTTTGTGAGGCTGGTACGCAAGGCCTGCAAAGAGAAACATGCATAGAGAAAGCATCGCTCTCCCACAAACAGAAAAATGACTACCATTTTATTTAATGTGCACTTAAAGCGTGGGTCAGCAGTGCTTTGAAATAAACATTTCATCGCAAACACACCAAAGTCTTAAGGGGTCTCTTGACCCGAAACGTCACCCATTCCTTCTATCCAGAGATGCTGCCTGCCCCGCTGAGTTACTCCAGCATTTTGTGTCTCTCTTTACACCAAATCACCTCTGTGTCCAGAATATATATATATCCATTGCCATAGTTGTTATGCGCAAAAATGTATGCTAAGCCGAGCATAGTGAGGCCATTTTGATCACAGAGTTGCCACTGTGAAAAGGACATTGTTCAATGTAGAAGTCCTAGTTTTGCCCTCTGACTATTGCCGTTTGCCATTTTTTAAAACTTAGACCCCAGAGGTGTGAAACCATTTAATTCTCTGCCTTCTCCCTTTTCTTTCGGTAAATATAGAAGTTTAGTCTCCAATTTACCACGTCAACTCTTTTGTGGTTTTGTTGGTTTTCCCTTTATGGATTTTCGTTCTTTATTCTGTTTCTCAATAAATATAAGTTTGCATGTTCATAAAAGAAGGTAAAATTATGGAAATAAGCAGCAAATTAGGCAGCAAATGTGGAGAGAGAAATTGATTAATGTTTCAGACGGAAGATAGACACAAGAAGCTGGAGTAACTCAACGGGTCAGGCAGCATCTCTGGAGAAAAGGAATAAGTGACATTTTGGGTCGAGGCGCTTCTTCAGACTGAGAATCGGGGGAGAGGGAAATGAGAGATATGAGAAGGTACATAGAAAAAATGAATGAAAGGTATGCAAAAGGACAAATAAGCCAGCAGTGATGATCAAGGAAAGGTGGAGCCCACAATGTTGGCTGAGGAGAAGGTGATAACAAGTGATACAAAGAGTGAAACTCAGCATGACGACAATGAAACTAGTACAACGATTGTGGTGGGGGAGGGTTGGAGAGAGAGGGGTTGCAAGGGTTACTTGAAGTTGGAGAAATCAATATTCACACCGCTGGATTGTAAGCTGCCCAAGCGAAATATGAGGTGCTGTTCCTCCAGTTTCTGTTTGGCCTCACCCTGACAGTGGAGGAGGCCCAGGCGGTCTTGGATTATTTTCGTTTTTTATTTCAGATTTACAGCATCTGTCGTATTTTGTTTTGGCATGTGTAGATATGACCGAGGCACAGTTAATACATGGTTGTCCAGTTGCTAAACTATAAATTAGCAAGGGATCAGGTCTACATTAAGGGAACATCGAGTAATACGTTAAATTGATGCAACATATCTGATTTAAATAAGAATTTATTTGGTTGTTGTTGGAGCCTGGCCAAAGGCAAGATGGAGAATTGAAACAAAAAGATATTTAAAAATATATATACTGTGTGCTTTTACACTGATCCTGTAGAATATCTCGCCATATATGCCAAATAATAATTTCATTAGTGCTTATAGAATCAGATCCCATTCAAATGT
Organism: Malacoraja senta; assembly: GCA_038087875.1. Lineage (NCBI taxonomy): Eukaryota > Metazoa > Chordata > Chondrichthyes > Rajiformes > Rajidae > Malacoraja > Malacoraja senta. Next base: position 13,018,431 of record CM075983.1, on the reverse strand, counting down.
CTGATCTTTTTTCAAAGTGATAATTTTATTATACTTGTTGTTATACAGAAATCTGACTTACATTACAGTACATTATGGTTATTTTCTAGGATATGGTTAATGGCAACCATTCTCCAGTCATTGTTATTAAATAGTGCATAGCTGGAAGTCATAGGTCATGTTTTATGTGGCCTCGCTCCAATATGTGATGATATTTTCACATTAAGACAATTTAGTAGGGTGACAAAGAGTTTAGCTGTAACTGTAGGATATTAATGCATAAGTACCTAATAGAGGGAAAATCCTCTCCAAATATCTCAATTAAACTAATAAAATAATTTATCAGCTTATCAGAATGTTAAATTTTTATTTAAGTACTGCACTTCATAATAAATTACTTTTAAAATCTAGGTGAAGGGCAAGGGCCATAATAAAGATTATCAGTGAATCTAAACATATTACACACGTAGAGTAAAACTGAAAAAATGGGCAGTAGGTTAAGACTAATCATTAACAACCAAGCTGAGTTTTAAAAAGTTGTTGGAAGATGGAGAGAGACAAGGAAATACAAGACTTTAAAATTCTAGAAATTAGTTTTTGAGATTGAGTTGAAATGAAAATCGGTCTGGTGTATGTGGTGTGTCCAGATGAATACATAGTTAGGAAGGAATGTTAAATAAATAATATAGAACCATTCCATGATATATTTACCATATATGCTTATGCATACATGATATATTTATTCATCGGGGGCACGGTGGCGCAGAGCTAGAGTTGCTGCCTTACAGCGCCAGAGACCCGGGTTTGATCCACTTTCCCACTCCATACACACTAGGGGCAATTCACAGATGCCAATTAACCTACAAACCCCCAACTCTTTGGGACCTGGGAGGAAACCGGAGCACTCGGAGAAAACCCACGTGGTCACAGGGATAACATGTAAACTCCACGATTTAACCCGGGGTTCTGGCTCTGCGCGGCAGCAGCTCTACCAGATGCGCCACTGTGCCAACCTCCATTTTGAAAATGCCGAAAATCCACCTCCCACCTTTCTCCCCTGCCCAGGGGCGGAAAACCCGGGGGGGGGGGGGGCAGAGGGGACACGTCCCCTGCATGTTTTGAGAGGTGGGGGACATCCCCCCCAAGTTTTTGTAATCCGTATTTTAAAATCTCCGCTTTCCGCGAGACAGTGGGGGTGGGACTGATGATCGAGAGCGCCGATTGGACGAGAGAGATGTTGGTCAGCAGGCAATGGGGGCGGGACATGATAATTCAGCGCGATGATTGGAGGAGGGAGGGGGGGGTGGGGACTGAGGATAGAGTGCGGTGATTGGAGGAGGGAGACGTGGCATAGACCTGTGCCTCATCCGCAGGCAGGATCGATCCCGGCCGGGTCTCCGGCGCTGTCCCGTCCCCACCCGAGTGGCCCCCCCCCACGGGTGGCCAGAGAGGTCGGCAGCAAAGATCCTCCGCTATGGGATCTTTGGTCGGTAGTCAGACCGGCGAGGTGCCCCCAGACCCACAGCCAGCGCAGAGAAGCAGCGCTAAACCAGGTCAACTCTGCCTGTCCCGCCAGGTGAGCCTATAGCCTGCCTGGGCTTGCGGGAAATATGGCCAGCGCGGAGAAGCAGCGCTGGTATCCCGTCAGTCCAGGCAGGGCTGTAGTTAACCCGGTGAGACAGGCAGTGTTGAGCTGCATTTAGCGCTGGATTGAGCCTCCGAAGCAAAGATACTACCTCGCGCGTGTGTGTGTGAGTGTGTGCATGCGCGCGCGGCCGCCAGAAAATTGTGTCCCCCGTCCCCTCCATGTTTTGATAGCGAGTTCCGCTCTTGCCCCGGCCTCTTCCTACTTGCAATTTCCCCTCTACACTTTCAGTCCAGATGCAGGGTCACTACCTGATATGTTGACTGTCCACAGATACTGTCTGATCCACTGAGTCCTTCCAGCAGCCCTCTTTCTTCCTCCAGATTACAACATCAGCCGTTCCTTGAGCTTGCCATGGTAACTAATTTCTTCCCACTCAAACTGAGATAATCTTTGTTCAACCCGTCCCATCCCTACCTTATCTGCTACTGAAACCTAACTTGCTTTCTCGATTCCCCATGAAGGGTCTCAGACATGAAACATGAAACAATAATCTGTTTCCCTTTCCACAGATGCTGCCTGACCTGCTGAATGCTTCAAATATTTTCCATCTATATATAAATTAAATGATTTGGTGGTTTAAAGACTAACTCGCTAATTAAATATCTGTTTTGCTAAAAATATCCGGATAATTACATTTCTGTGCTGTGGTAAGTGTAAGAAATCAACAGCAAATGCTACAGCTTTTGATCTTAATGTGTCTTTTTTTCCAGTCATTTAATAAACTTCTAATTTGATCATGTCCCGATTTAACATGGAGGAAATAGATATTGCATGTCACCATGCAGTAGAAATGACCCTTCCTTCCAACAATGGCATGGATTGGTAAATCAAGTGGATGTTGTTTGTACAAAGATTAAAGGAGTATAATTATTTCCTGCTTGTAGATGCATGACACATGTGTAACGCAGCAAGGCACATTATCAGTCCGATAGAGAGAGACTTAGAAGATTTTGTTTGGGGCACCCACAGCAAAGGAACTTCTAAACCGTAATTAAATAACTCGCACAAACAATAACAAAAAACGGCAGGGATCTCACGCTATCTGAACGTTTAGAACTTAGAGATGGGCATGCGTTGTGCAATCAGGATAAACACTCGAAGCTC
>CM075983.1:12866332-13015500 GCA_038087875.1 Malacoraja senta | reverse complement strand
GTGGTGCTCAGACATGGCAGTCCTGTCCAACTCCTGCTCTCCACACCTCGAACATCTGGTGGTGGTGAAGTGCCGTCCCTTCTACCTCCCAAGGGAAGTTCACCTCCATCCTCCTGACCGCGGTCTACATCCACCCCAGGCAGACGTCCGTCTGGCACTGGAGGAGCTGCACGCCGTGGTCAACAAACCACCAGACGTCTTACCCGAGGGTTCCCACCATAGCCGGGGACTTTCAATAAGGCAAACCTAAAGAAATCACTCCCTAACTTCCACCAACATGGTCTCCTGCTGCACCAGAGGACCAACACCCTCGACCACTGGCTACACCACCATCAAGAATGCCTATCGTTCTATCCCTCGCCCTCACTTCGGTAAATCCGACCATACCGCGGTGCTGCTTCTTCCTGCCTACAGGCAGCAATTAAAGAGCGCACCCCCAGAGGTGAGGACATACAGCGCTGGTCGGGGGGGGGGGCGGGGGGGGGGGGGCAGAGAATAACTCCAGGACTGTTTGGAGTCTGTAGACTGGGCAATGTTCAAGGACTCGGCAACGGACCTGAACGAATACGCCACAGTCGTTACAGACTTCATTAAGAAGTGTGTGAGGACTGCATCCCCACCAAAACCGTCCGAGCATTTCCCAATCAGAAACCTTGGATGAACTTTGAGATCCGCACTCTTCTGAAGTCCAGACACTGGGCATTCATGTCTGATGATACAGGGGCCTACAAGAAGTCCAGATACGACCTTGGTAAGGCCATCAAAAAGACCAAAAGGCTCCAAACGGAGGGAGAGACAGATGTTCAGCGGCTGTGGCAGGGCCTGAATGCAATCACCTCTTACAAGCGAAATCAGGAGGCAGCTCGAAAGTCGGCGAAACAATCACTCCCTGATGAGCTCAATGCGTTTTACGCACGCTTTGATAGGGACAACACCGATGCGCCTTCCGAGCCCCCATTCGCTGTGATGGTATTTCAGTCTCAGTCACAGAGGCCGACGTCAGGAAATCCTTCAGAGGGGTGAACCCTCGAAAAGCGCCTGGACCTGATGGTATACCTGGTCGCGTTCTAAAAACCTGTGCGGACCAACTGGCTGGCGTTTTACGGACATTTTCAACTCTCACTTTCTGAGGTCTGAGGTTCCCACCTGCTTCAAAAGGGCATCAATTATACCAGTGCCCAAGAAGAGTAAGGTGACGTGCCTCAATGACTATCGACCTGTGGCACTAACGCCTGTGATGATGAAGTGCTTGAGAGGTTGATCATGACGCAGATCAACTCCTACCTCGACAAAAACCTGGACCACTGCAGTTCGCTTACCGCCACACAGATCAACGGTGGATGCGATCTCGCTGGCCCTCCACTCCGCTCTGGACCACTTGGACAACAAAAACTCATATGTCAGGCTGTTATTCATCGATTACAGCTCGGCATTTAATACAATCATCCCCTCCAAGCTGGTTACCAAACTCGCAGAACTGGGTCTCTGCGCATCCCTCTGCAACTGGATCCTCGACTTCCTCACTCTCAGACCACAGTCTGTTCGTATTGGTGGAAATGTGTCAGACTCAATAACAATCAGCACGGGAGCACCTCAAGGCTGCGTGCTCAGCCCCCTGCTGTACTCACTCTATACTCATGACTGCGTAGCCGGACATAGTGCGAACTCCATCATCAAGTTTGCTGACAACACCACTGTTGTGGGATGTATCACTGATGGGGATAAGTCAGAGTATAGAAGAAGATCGAGCAATTGTCCATATGGTGCCAGCACAATAACCTGGCCCTCAACACCAGCAAAACCAAGGAACTGATGTGGACTTGGAAGGGAGTAGGATGGGGGACCCACAGTCCCGTTTATATCAACGGGGTCGATGGTTGAAAGGTCAAGAGCTTCAAATTCCTGGGCGTGCACATCTCTGAAGATCTTTCCTGGTCCGAGAACACTGATGCATTATTAAGAAAGCACATCAGCGCCTCTACTTCATGAGAAGATTACGGAGAGTCGGTTTGTCAAGGAGGACTCTCTCTAACTTCTACAGGTGCACAGTAGAGAGCATGCTGACCGGTTGCATCGTGGCTTGGTTCGGCAACTTGAGTGCCCTGGAGAGGAAAAGACTACAAAAAGTAGTTAACACTGCCAGTCCATCATCGGGCTCTGACCTCCCTTCCATCGAGGGGATCTATCACAGTCGCTGCCTCAAAAAGGCTGGCAGTATCATCAAGGACCCACACCATCCTGGCCACACACTCATCTCCCTACTACCTTCAGGTAGAAGGTACAGGAGCCTGAAGACTGCAACGACCAGGTTCAGGAATAGCTACTTCCCCACAGGCTATTAAACCTGGCTCGGACAAAACACTGAACTTTATTAGCCAATTAACTGTTATTTGCACTTCATCAGTATATTGATTCATGTGTGTATATATTATAGAATGCCTTGCAGTCAATGCCTACTATGTTCTGTTGTGCTGAAGCAAAGCAAGAATTTCATTGTCCTATCAGGGACACATGACAATAAACTCACTTGACTTGACTTGATAGGAAAATCTTTTTGTAGAAAGCAAAATGAAACAAAGCCTGCAAAAAAATAGGGTGATAGTGGCCACTGTCAGTAGCTCAGTGAACCTACTCACTAGTATCTGGGACAGGAATATTTAAGGAAGATGCTTCTAACTGTGTTCAATCAGATAATCCCAGCAGGGTAATCACAACGGACCTGTCACACTCAGAATTTAGTGAAAAGAAAATCATTAGCAACCACTTTGGATTTCCTAACCTACATGGTATTCCTTTTATCAACAAATGATCTAAACCTCCAGAGCTGTTTCTGAGTAGCAGATGCTACGCATAACTTTTTGCTTGATTTTCTTTTCTTCGCTCAGGTGCACAGGCTTAATTGTATTGACCAATACCCACCAACTATTCGCTATTAGTTTCGGGCCCTGCCATAATACACTATGTATTTTCCTACAGTATCCCCAGGGGGTCATCAAAAGGTTATTCTTGGTCAATTAACTCTGTCAAGAAAATGAAAACTGACCTAAGCTGAGAAAAAATGTAAAATATGTTGACTCATGCTATATTATTTATTTCAGTGTTCTTGAGACAAAGAGCAATTGCATTTTTGGGAAATTTCTCCTAATCACTTCTTATGACTTCATGAGAAGAATTGCAAAAGCTCTGCAGAAGCAGCAATGGAGAACAATTGTGAAAATCCTTACAGAAATTAATGACACCATTTTTATTAAAGCAAAAAATATCAGAACTTATAGAAGGAAATGGACTCTACTAATATACAAATCCTAGAGTTAACTTCATAATCAGGAGTTCAGGGGTTCAATGAAGAGGAAAAGAGTTCAGGTTTCCAAATATAGATTACTCCCATATCTGCTGCCACAAATCCATCTGGATATCATCAGATCATACAGCACAAAACAAGCACTTCAGTCCAACTCATCATGCTGACCAAGATGCCCCATCTAAGCTGGTCCCATATCCTCTCTCCCTCTTTACATCTTTCCTATTTCCGGTCCATGTCCTTCTACCTCTCTTTCCTATCCACGCACCTGTCCAAACTCTTTTAATGTTGTTACTGTACCTCCCTCAACTACTGCCAGCTCATTTCATATACCCACCACACTCTGTATGGAAAAAGATGCTTCTAAGGCTCCTATTGAATTTTAGCATTCTTACCTTAAACCTATGCCCTCCAGTTCTTGAAACCTCTACCCTGGGAAAAAGACTTTGCATTCACCCTCTTGGGCAGCACAGTGGTGCAGCGGTGAGAGTTGCTGCCTTACAGCGCCAGAATCATCAAGGACCCACACCATCCTGGCCACACACTTATCTCACTACTGCCATCAGGAAGAAGGTACAGGAGCCTGAAAACTGTAACGTCCAGGTTCAGGAACAGCTTCTTCCCGACAGCCATCAGGCTATTAAACACAACGAATAAGATATGAGCTCTGAACTGCAAAAGACTATATAATTATTTGTTATTTGCCTATATTTGTTATTTATTGAACTTTTTTCTCGTTTTCCCGTTATATACAATATTTACATATTCACATATTCTGTTGTGCTGCAGCAAGTAAGAATTTCATTGTCCCCATCTGGGACATATGACAATAAATCACTCTTGACTCTTGACTTGACCACTTGACTACGGGTGCTTGCCTGTACGGAATTTGTATGTTCTCCTGTGATCTGCGCGGGTTTTCTCTGAGATCTTCGGTTTCCTCCCACACTCCAAAGACATACAGGTTTGTACTGTAGGTTAATCGGCTTGGTATGAATGTCAAATTGTCCCTAGTGTGTGTAGGATAATGTTAATGCGGGGATCGCAGGTCGGCTCGGACTAGCTGGGCCGAAAGGCCTGTTTCTGCGCTGTATCTCTAAACTAAACCTAAAACAAAACTAAATGATTTTATACACCACTATCAAATCACCCGCCAGCATCCGGCGGCTCCTAGGAATATATTCTAGTTTTGTATAGTTTAGAAACACAGCGTGGAAACAGGTCCTTCGGCCCATTGGGTCTGCGTCGACCAACAATCCCGTACACTAACATTATCCTACACACTAGGAACAATTTTCAATTCTTTCAGAAGCCAATTAACCTACAAACCTGTATGTCTTTGGAGTGCGGGGAGGAAACTGGAGCACCTGGAGAAAACGCGGGGGAGATGGGGAGAACATAACAAACTCCTTTCAGACAGCATTCATGGTCAGGATCAAACCGGGTCTCTGGCGCTGTAAGACAGCAACTCTACTGCTGCGCTGCCGTGGGATGAATCTCACTATTCTGGGCAGTTCCAGTAGTTCATTAACCTTGTACTGACTAATAATTATTTGCATTAAATGTGCCTTTAGCTCTTTGCAGGGGGAAATCAGCCTATGTGATTCAGAATGCACCTGTTGTTGGGATCTCTCAGATCAGCTACGTTTTAATAGTGCTGCATGACCTACTGCCACACACTTTAAAGAGAGCACCACTAAGGCAGCTCCTTTCCCAAAAACCAGAACCTGATTCAGGCAGGGCCCTGTTTTACTCAGGTCCCCATTCATACAGCTGACAACTCTTGGCCATTCCAGTCTCCATTCTCTGTCACTACGTGTCCCTCTCACTTATTGTGTTTTCATTTGTTTTTCTAGGTTGGCATGTAAGTATTATAAGTTCCCCTCATTTAGAGTCAATAGAGTCATACACAATGATAACAACCCTTCAGCCCAATTTGTCCATGCGACCAAGATGCCCATCTACCTGGTCTCATTTTTTCTGCTTTGACCCGTATCTCTCTAAACTGTTCCTATCCATGTATCGTCCACAGAGCGCAGAGGATCATTGGGACAGAGCTACCAGCCTTGGAGGCATCTACCACACACGGTGCCTCAGGAAGGCCGTCAGCATCCATATGGACTCATCACACCCTTGTAACGGACTACTTGAACTACTTCCCTCCGGCAGACGTTACAAGGCCTTCTACGCCCGAACCTCCAGACTCAGAAACAGCTTTATTCCAAGAGCTATTGCGGCTCTGAACCGGCCCTGCTGAGTGCCCCCCCACCCACCCCCCTGGACAGTCTCCCTCGGATGGTCACGTCACTCAACTTGCTTGCTTATTTATTTATTTTACTTTTCCTGTACATCGGTGGAGCTGCATACTAAATCTCGTTGCACTGACGTGCAATGACAATAAAAGATTATTATTAATATTATTATTATTATTATTATCTGCCCGAATGACTTTTACATATTGTTATTGTACCTGCCTGAACTACTTCCTCTGTCATATCTCACCACTATGTGAAAAATTTGCCACTCAGGTTCCTCTTAAATCTTTCCCTTCTACCAAAAACTATGTTGGTTTGAACCTAACATTTAACATTTCATTGACTTACAGAAATCACAAATTTAACCACAATAGTTTTTTATTTGGAAGTCCCACTGAATCTAGATTCATCATCTACTTCTGGAATATAACAAAATATTGCACTATCTGAAAAATAATGAAAGGAAAATAAGTCAGGCTTCCAAGTATTGATTACTATAATCCCCATTAAGGTATCTGGATATCTTCATGCTACAGTCATAAAGTCATACAGCATGGAAACAGGCCTTTCAGACCAATTCATCCATGCCAACCAAGATGCCGCATCTAAGATACCTCATTACCCGCGTTTGGCCCATATACCTCTGAACCTTTCCTATTCATGTATCTTTTCAATCTGTTAATTGTTGTTATTTTTTCTGCCTCAACTACTGGCAGCTCATTCCATATACCCACCACATTCCATGTAAAAAAGTTGCCCCTCCAGTTCCTGTTAAATCTTTCCGCTCTCACCTTAAGCCTGTGGCCTCTAGTTCTTAATCTCTCCCTACCCTGAGGAAAAGACTGTGCATTCATCCTGCCCAATCATGATTTTATATACTTCTACAAGATCACCCCACAGCCTCCTGCGCTCCAAGGAATAAAGCCCTAGGCTGCCCAATTACTCCAATAGCTCAGGCCTTGAGAACTGGCAACATCTTCGTAAATCTTCTCTAACACTTTTTAAATCCACAGAGACAACAAAAAAAACTTTTCATTGTTTTCTCTCAAAAAATATCAATTCTGATAAACAAGATTGAGTGCCACGAACATCCAGTTAAATTTATTGCTGGTATTCCAGTGCTTTGTTGAACAGATGGCATTTAATCAGTGAATTATTTGGGCAGTTTACAACATCACTCAAGAATGGAGGAGTGTTCAATTTGCTTGTGCCTTATCTATTGACACAGCACTGTGCAGTGACCATGTGGTGTTCACTGAGTAAGCTTTTTGTCTTCACGGATCATGTCATTGCAAGCAATTTAATATTTAATACTTAACATGGCTAGAAAATGCACCTATTTCATCAGCAAGAAACCCAATTCTGCCAAATCAAGGGATGTAATACCCAAACTGGTTTGTGAACTTTAGGTATTTTAATCACTTCAGATAAATAATGACCTTGGACTCACTGAAGCTGAAACTCCACAGGAGATCTGCTGACTGCCCATCGTAACTCCAGACAGAGACCAATCAAACCCTTTGACATTTCAACCTCATTTCCACAATTAATCACAGGTGTTATGTGGCAAATGATGAACTTCTTAGTGACATTCTTGTCTCTCGACTGAAGACATAAATTCTTTGCAGGGTTATTGTTCCACATCACTAATCATTGTCCAATACCTTGTCTAAGTAAGCAATCTTTCTTTGATTGCCTTTGACAACGTATACAGCATCAGAACCAGTGCTGTCTTCATCCACCTCCACGAGTGCACACACAGTGGCCATTGAAAATTGAGCAGAAGCAAGAGCTACGGACATTATTTCCTCTTTCCCGACATTCCGGACATTCAAACTAACTGTGCAACCAATAAATCTGAAATTGTAATGCCGCAACCCAATGACGGAAGCTGAGATTCACACTTTAACAAATGCAGTTGGGGAGTATGAAATTCTTAAACTATTGGGGCAATTAGGATTAGTGCAGATGAGCAGATAGAGACAAGACTAGAGTAACTCAGCGGGGCAGGAAGTATCTCTGGAGGACAGGATAGGCAACTTTTCGAGTCAGAATCCTTCTACAGACTGATTGTAGTAGGATGGAGAAAGCTGAAAGAGAGAAGGGAGTGGCTCATCTCTTCCAATCCAAACCACTCCTTTGACAGCACTTGCCCCTGCAACCACGGAGAAATTCAGAGACCAACAGAGGAGGACAAAGGGCTTAATTAGGAAGGGAAAATAGATTATGAAAGGAAACAGGCAGGGAACATAAAAACTGACTACAAAAGTTTTTATAGATATGTGAAGAGAAAGAGATTAGTTAAAACAAATGTAGGTCTCTTGCAGTCAGAAAACAGTGAATTGATCATGGGGAACAAGGATATGGCGGACCAATTGAATAACTACTTTGGTTCCGTCTTCACTAAGGAGACATAAATAATCTGCCGGAAATAGCAGGGGACCGCGGGTCAAAGGAATGGAGGAACTGAGTGAAATCCAGGTTAGTCGGGAAGTGGTGTTGGGTAAATTGAATGGATTAAAGGCCGATAAATCACCAGGGCCAGATAGGCTGCATCCCAGAGTACTTAAGGAAGTAGCTCCAGAAATAGTGGGATGCATTAGTGATCATTTTTCAAAACTCCTTAGATTCTGGAGTAGTTCCTGAGGATTGGAGGGTAGCAAACGTAACCCCACTTTTTAAGAAGGGAGGGAGAGAGAAAACGGGGAATTACAGACCAGTTAGTCTAACATCGGTAGTGGGGAAACTGCTAGAGTCAGTTATTAAAGATGGGATAGCAGCACATTTGGAAAGTGGTGAAATCATTGGACAAAGTCAGCATGGATTTACGAAAGGTAAATCGTGTCTGACGAATCTTATAGAATTTTCGAGGATGTAACTAGAGTGGGATAGGGGAGAACCAGTGGATGTGTTGTATCTGGACTTTCAGAAGGCTTTCGACAAGGTACCACATAAGAGATTAGGATACAAACTTAAATCACACGGTTTTGGGGTTCAGTATTCATGTGGATAGAGAACTGGCTGGCAAACAGGAAGCAAAGAGTAGGAGTAAACGGGTCCTTTTCACAATGGCAGGCAGTGACTAGTGGGGTACCGCAAGGCTCAGTGCTGGGACCCCAGCTATTTACAATTTATATTAATGATCTGGACGAGGGAATTGAAAGCAACATCTCCAAGTTTGCGGATGACACTAAGCTGGGGGCAGTGTTAGCTGTGAGGAGGATGCTAGGAGACTGCAAGGTGACTTGGATAGGCTGGGGTGATGTGGGCAAATGTTTGGCAGATGCAGTATAATGTGGATAAATGTGAGGTTATCCACTTTGGTGGCAAAAACGGGAAGGCAGACTATTATCTAAATGGTGGCCGATTAGGAAATGGGGAGATGCAGCGAGACCTTGGGTGTCATGGTACACCAGTCATTGAAAGTAGGCATGCAGGTGCAGCAGGCAGTGAAGAAAGCGAATGGTATGTTGGCCTTGATAGCAAGAGGATTTGAGTATAGGAGCGGGGAGGTTCTAATGCAGTTGTACAGGGTCTTGGTGAGACCACACCTGGAGTATTGCGTACAGTTTTGGTCTCCAAATCTGAGGAAGGACATTATAGCCATAGAGGGAGTGCAGAGAAGGTTCACCAGACTGATTCCTGGGATGTCAGGACTTTCATATGAAGAAAGACTGGATAGACTTGGCTTATACTCGCTAGAATTTAGGAGATTGAGAGGGGATCTTATAGAAACGTACAAAATTCTTATGGGGTTGGACAGGCTAGATGCAGGAAGATTGTTCCCGATGTTGGGGAAGTCCAGGACAATGGGTCACAGCTTAAGGATAAGGGGGAAATCCTTTAAGACCGAGATGAGGAAAATCTTTTTCACACAGAGAGTGGTGAATCTCTGGAACTCTCTGCCACAGAGGGTAGTTGAGGCCAGTTCATTGGCTATATTTAAGAGGGAGTTAGATGTGGCCCTTGTGGCTAAGGGGATCAGGGGGTATGGAGAGAAAGCAGGTATGGGATACTGAGTTGGATGATCAGCCATGATCATATTGAATGGCGGTGCAGGCTCGAAGGGCCGAATGGCCTACTCCTGCACCTATTTTCTATGTATCTATGTATCTATGCAACACCTGCATTCTTACCTCCTCCTTCACATCTACCCATGAACTTCCAGGTGAGACAGAGGTTCAGATGCACCTCCTCTAACCTCATCTTCTGCATTTGTTGTTCCCAATGTGGCTTCCTTTACATTGGCGAGACCAAGAGTAGACAACAACACTCAGTCTGCCAAGGCCTAGCGGATCTCCCAGTTTATATCCTATAACTTCCCTTTCCATTCCCATGCCAAGTTTTCAGTCCTGGGCCTTTTCCATTGCCAAAGTGAGGCAACGCTCAAAGTGGAGGAATAGCATCTCATATTCTGCTTGGGCAACTTACAAGCCAATAGTATGAACATTCAATTCTCTAATTTTAGCTAACAAACCTACAAACCCCCTTTCCTCCCTACCCCCTTATTTTGCCTTCTCTTCCTTGTCCCCATACCTAGATGTGCACACAACTCCCTTTCCCCTTTCTCCCACCCATCTTCTCCCTGGGAGAGGAGAGAAGAGGGAGTGTCCGGGGCAAGACGTCCTTGATTATGCTGGTGGCCTTGCAGAGGCAGCGTGAAGTGAAGTGAAGTGAAGTGTAGATGGGTTCTAGGTTAGTTTGTATGATGGTCTGGGCTGCGGCATAATTCTCTGCAATTTCTTGTGGTCTTGGGTGGAGCTGTTCCCAAACCATGCTGTGAAGCATCCTGATAAAATGCCTTCTACGATGCATCTGTAGAAGTTGGTAAGAGTTGTTGGAGACATGAGAACTTCCTAAGCCTTCAAAAGAAGTAGAAGCTTTGGTGTGCTTTCTTGGCCATTGCTTCACTATGGGTAGTCCAGAACAAGTTGCTGATGATATTTACTCCTAGGAACTCAAAGCTTTCAAACATCTCTACTTCAGCTTCGTCAATGTATCACTTCCTGAAGTTGACCACTATCTCCTTTATTTGGCTGACATTGAGAGAAAGGTTGATGCCTTGACACCAGGTTTCGAAGTTCACGATCTCCTTCTTGTACTCTGTCTCGTCATTATTTGATATCAGGCCCACTACGGTGGTGTCATCCGTGAATTTGGAAATTGAGTTTGTTTTCATTCTGAATAAAGTTTATTTTTGGACAAAAAAATCACTGTTCTCCAAAGATGCTGTCTGACCTGCTGCATTACTCCAGCACAGTATATTTTTTGTAAACCAGCATCTGCAGTTACTTGTGTCTAAATCCTTGCTTGCAGCAGCTTAATGTGTCCGTAAACATAATAACACATAGCTAACATATAATTAACAAAAATTCCATAAATAAATAACGCCAACTCATTTCCCTCTGCACATAAACTTTAAAATAATTGCTCTCTTTCTAAAGTGAGCATCCTGCAGTTTTGGAACAGCACAAGTCGAACATACGTTCTTCTGTATCAAGAGCTGAAAATTATTTTTGAGGTAAACGGGAATGTCAGACGTTAAATCTCTTTTATGAAGGCTTTGAAGTCTCTTTTTTCCCTCTTTATAAATATATATCCCGCCTTTGACAATCCATTTGATGTGAGTTTTGCAATGTGGAATCCGTGTTCCCCAACTCCACCCTGGCCAACTCCCTCAATGTTGTGTCAAAATGTAAGATTTAGGAGCTTGAACAGGGGAAATGGACCCATTGAACCTGTTCTACTATTCAATGAGAACACAGCCACAATCTTGGACACCCTCTCATTCATTTGCTTAACCCCCTCATAGACCAAATTAAATCAATCCCTACTTCAGTGTAAAACACAAAGTTCTGGAGTAACTCAGGAGGTCAGGCAGCAACTCTGGAGAACAATTATTTTTTCAGAAAATAAACTTTATTCAGAATAAAAATTCAACTCAGTTTATAAAGGTGCGCCAAAGGGCCTGTTTTATGCTGTACAGCTCAACGACAGCATGACGCTGAAAGAAAACGTTCTACTCGTCCAATTAAGATTTTTCCCAGAGGAATGCAGATGTGGTCTCATCAAAGGCCTTTACAATTGCAGCAAAATGTCTTTCACAGAAAAGGTTATTAGATCATTTTAGCTCCTAATTGCTTGCTGCCTCTGCTGATTTGGTTTTGTTTAATGTACTCCCAAAGCTGAACGAATATAAACATTGAATACCTTCTCTCCACAGAGAAAGAAAAATATTTTCCTGCTCCTGCCCTAAAAAAAAAATGACCTCAGTGCCCCACATTAACATTCCATCTACCACCGTCCACCTAATTCACCCTGGCCAAGTATCTTGGCAGAGATTGTATTTATTGTCAAGAGTAGTACATCCAGACTGATGCAAACACTCAGATCTCTGCAACTGGACAAATGCATCACCAGTGCTCTTGTCATGCCCATCCTTCACTGGAGCACCTAGAGCCCCAACACTGTGCAAAACGTTCCACATGTAGGAATTAGGTCGCAAAAGATAAGCTACATTCAGTTATATACTTTTTAACATTTTGTGCTTTATTTTAGAATTTATGTTGATTTTACTATTTTTTTAAAATAGGTATTTTAGTTTTACATATGTAGAATGTTTTCAAATGTCATATGCATCAGGCATGCCTGCTATCAATGGCAGTCAGTATGTCCTGAGGATGTTGACCTGGGGCGAGATGGGAGAGATGTGTGTGGACTCTGCCGCAGGTGCTCTCCAGTGCACACACAGTTCTCCCACCATCCAACCTGCCTGGTCATCCTACTTTTTTCCCCCTTCTCCATACACTCATATTCCATCCCTGGGTCCCCTCATTTCTCTTTTATCCCCCTCTCCCCCTCTTTCCCATCCCCATCGACCCACATCCTTTGTCCGGCTTTGCATTTCACTCCTCTCGTTATCTGACACCCTTTTATCTGCTTTTCACCTCAAGCCTTTGTCACTTACTCCCACTCTTTCGCCCATATCTACCTTTCGCTTGCCAGGCATAGTTCCACCCTCAAATTTATTTTCCAACTTTCTCTCCCCCTATTCCATCAGTCTGAAAAAGGACCTTGATCCAAAATATCATCTGCCATTTGCCTCCACTGGCCTGCCTGACCCGCTGAGTTCGTCTAGCATTTTGTGTTTTCCCCATGGTCTAACATTCTGCTGCCACGGTGAGGTAGGTCCAAGTGTGTTCTGAAGACAATTCTTGTGTGAAACAATGCCTATTTTATCCCGATTTATTTATTTATAATTTTACTTAAGAGATAAAGCATGGAAACAGGCTCTTCAGCCAAATGAGTCCTTGCCGACCAACAATCACACATGCACTAGTTCTATCCTACATGCTAGGAACAATTTACAGAAAACAATCAACCTACAAATCTGCACGTCTTTGGAAGTGGGAGGAAACAGGATCATCCAGAGAAAACCCACACGGTCACTGGGAGAATGTGCAAACCTTGTACAGACAGGACCCGTAGTCAGGTTTGAACTCGGATCTCTGCTGCTGCAGGGCAGCAACTCTACTGCTGAACCACTATGTTACCATTGCTGCGCCACTGTGCTATCTGAATTTTATAACCCCTGAATATTCCCTAAAAATAAGATGTTAGCAAAAAAAAACACAAGGTGCTGGAGTAACTCAGCAGGTCAGGCAGCATCTCGGGAGGACATGGATAGGTGACGTTTCATGTTGGGACACTCTTCACACTGTTTGAGGTAAGAGGGAGAAAGCTAGAAGAGAGGTGTGGGCAGGACAAAGTCTGGCAAGTGATAGATGGATACAAGTGAAGGGTTTTTGATTAGCAGATGAATGGACAAAGGATACAAAAGGGTAAGGTCCATAGGGGGAGTTCTGTGAAGGAACAGGACAGCTCGTTTACATCCTCATAGACGGTCATGTTGAGAATCTGCAGATCCTTCTATGCTGGTCTGTACAACAGAAAGACCACAGAAAGCACAGCCTCCCAGAATTTGTTGTCCTTTATCAAGGAGGTCTTGGAGGACAGCAAGCAGGAAATCTTGGAGGACCCCAACCACTGACCCTAGAGAAGGTGACTAGCTCCATCCATTCCTTTGACCTGGATGGTTTCCATGTGTTCATAAAATATAAGCAACTTGGGATGCGTTGCTTATCAATGTGATATAGTGAAATGTTGGCTCACCTTACTTTGGCAAGACCTTCTTGAACTCGTTACCTGATGACGTGCCCACTGAAAATATGTGATGGATTCACCCTGGTATTTCCTGCCAGACAGCTTTAAATGTTTTTACTGTGAGGGCGACACGTGTGGTTCCAAGAAAGCAAAGATCCTATGCGGTACTTCTTTCATGATGGAGTTATGGAGGTGGACAGGACTGGTCCACATGTTTAAGTTCTTGCAGCAGTCGATTGGGAGAATCTGTTTGCAGGCAAGTAAATGGTTGGCAAGTGGGAGGCTTTCAAAAGTGAGATAGCAAGAGTACAGAGCTTTTCACTCTCAAGACAGTGCAAGATTTAAATAGTAAATGGTAAAGCCCTGAAGAGTTGCGGAATAGAGAGATCAAGGCATAGAGGTGAATTGTTTCCTGAAAGTGAGAGTCAGTTGGACACTGTGGTGAAGATGGTTTTTGGCACACTTGCCTTCTTTGGCAAGGGTATAGAGTACATAAGTTGGGACGTCACGATGCAGCTGTAGAAATCACTGGCGAGACCACACTTGGAGTCATGTGAACAGTTCTGGTCTTCCAGCTTTGGGAAGGTTATCATTACGTTGGAAGAGGCACCAAAGAGATTTACCAGGTTGTTATGTGGGCTTGTGGGCTTGAGTCATATGGAGAGGCTGGAAAGCTGGGACTTTTTCTTCAGAGTGCAGGAGACTGAGGGGTGACCTTCATGAAATGTACAAGATCATGAGGGGTATGGATATACTACAGTGAGCCCTCACAGTCTTTCCCCCAAGAGTGACTGACTTTATGACCCTATTGGACATTACTATCAGTTTTACAACTTGGCTTCCAATTTCGCTCTTGTACAGAAAGGTGTCCAAGTAAAGAGAATCCAGTGGACAAAGTGGCTTCATACCTACTGGGTTAATTACAACCCTACCACAGTTCATCCCCTAATTGCTGCTGTCATCTGTAAAAACAAAACTTCAATATACTCACTCTTCCTTTCTTGGGTTAAAAGCCATAAAGGTTGATCAGCTCAGTTACCCCTCAGGCATACAGACTGCCCACCACACTCCAGCTCAAACTCCTGCTGCCACACTTAAAACATGATCATATTTGAATGTTTTATGGCATCACTAAAGGAAAACAATAAAACTGTACATTAGTGACTTTACTGCTGGCAGATGTTCATGTGTAGTCCGGTGACATATGACAGCATGAATAACCAGTCCGAAGACATATAGCTAGTTTAAAAACACTTTTCAAAGCTCTGTTCCCTCTCATTCCATGTTCACATGATCAAGACGAGAAAGATTTCGCACATGATGGAGTACATCCTTCAACTGCAGCCAGCACAACAAGAATTTCAGTTCCATTCAGGAACGCTAATATTAATCTGTTATTTCAGCACAGTCGTAGCTTAATAGCAGAGTTCTCCACAGGAGAATACATTAAGAACAAATTACATCCTTTAATACTCAAAACCTAAATTTCTGTAAATGAGTTTAGATTTTAAAGATACAGCATGAAACTGGCCCTCCGGTCCATGCTGACCATTAATTACTTGTGCACTCTAGTTCTATATTATCCCACTTTAATATCCACTCCCTACAAATGAGGGGCAATTTACAGAGACCAATTAACCTACAAACCCACACGTCTTAGAATGTGGGAGAAAACCCGAGCACCCAAAGGAAATCCATGTAGTTACAGAGAGAATGTGCAAACTCCACACAGACAGCACCTGAGGTTAGGATCGAACCTGGGTCTCTAGCTCCGTGAGACAATAGCTCTACCAGCTGTGCAACTCTGCCATCGCTATTGAATGTTGTTGAAAGAGTTCCTCTTTGAAAACATTTCATTTTTTATAAGCTCCTAATTTTGAGTTTGAGGTTACATTTTCAAAATTACACTGAATGATCAAAATTATTCTAATACTGGCATGAAATCTAACTGTTCAGAATTCATATTAACTTTACCAACAAACAACATTCGGCGAATTCCAGTATTCTGCTCAGCACTATTCACATTCGAACTCCCAGGAATGAAAGAAACAGAGAGTGCTAGACAGTGCCCGGTTCATTACAGGCACTGACCTCCCCACCATCAAGGGGATCTACAGGGGGTGCTGCCTCACAAAGGCAGCCAGTTTCATCAAACATATGCTTTCATCTCGCTCCTACCTTGGGAAGAAGGTACAGAAGCCAGTAGACCGTGACCTCCAGGTTCAAGAACAGCTTTTCCCCACAACACTAACCTCAGCAACTACGATCTTCTACGGGCTGCGTCTTTGGTTGCACTACAGACTTCGGTTACCTAAAATTACTGTTACTGATTTATTGTATGATTGCTTTTGTTATATTATCTGTGTGTTATTGTGTGTATGGACCCGTTAAGCTACAGCAACTAAGAATTTCATTGTTCCATTGCCGGTACATATCATAATCAAACACACTTGACTCTTGGCTTGTAAATCCAACTGTTACAAATTCATATTAACATCATCAACAGATAATATTCAGAGAATTGAAAAAACATTTAAATATGAGCATCAGTATTCTGTCCAATGGTTCTTTATTATCACATGTATCAAGGTGCAATTAAATTATTTTTATGTGTACAGTGCGGTAACATTATTGCCATACATAAATACATTCCCTGATTAAGTACGGAATGTATAGTAACAGCCCACTGAGACCACGTGCAAGAATTGACAATTTTTGGCACTGTTTCTAAAGTCTCAGCTGCAGCTGGCCATAAAGAGCCATTTTAGCCATTGCCTCCGTCCGGAACATGAGCAAACCATCGGCCCTCTCTTTGCCCGGCCACCTTCAGCCTTTTGTGCCCCGCAGCCATCCTTGAGGGCGTGGAAGGCAAGAACCCTGTTCTTCTTACCGGTCCTTTGTTTTAGCGACTGCCGTCGTTGCCGACTCCCTCCACCCTCCTCTCCGGTTTTCCAGTCCACAGGGACGAGCAAGGGCCAGGCTCGGTGGCTTCCCACTGCAAGTGGGTTCTCAGTTCCACGGCGAGCGAGCCAGGCCCAAGGCCTTTTGGGAGCTTCTGCCGCATTTGGCCCGTTGACATTATTCCCTCTCCCTACTGATGTAATAAGGGGCTTACTGTCGCAAATGTCAATATTGGTAACATTTTAAACTGCCTGTTGTGCATTTAGATGCCAATATCACATTGAGTAATGTCACCATTTTCTATTTTAATGTGCTTTTCATCATCATTTTGCTCTTGATCTCATGAATTTCATTAGTTCACCCCTTTACAATATATACTGTAATAGGATCATTTGAAATTCAAAATTGAACACCAACAAAATACTTGTATTTGTAGAGAGACCCAAGAAACTGCAGATACTAGAATCTTGAGCAAAATGCAAAATGCTGGTGAAAATCTGTGGATCTCCCAATCTGAAAAAGTGTTCCGACCCGAAACGCCACCTATCCATTCCCTCCACAGATGCTGTCTGACCCACTGAGTTCCTCCACCACTTCATGTTTTGCTTGCATTGAAATAGCACAATTGAAACTGCAAAATGTCACACAATACTTCAAAGGACTGACAGAAAAAAAAATTAGGAAGAGGCCACATAAGGGAGGTATTGGAACACAGAAGCAAATGTTCAATCAAAGTAGGTTTCAATTTGGAAAGCAAAATAATGAAGCGGGGAGGTTTAGGAAGACAATTTCAGAACTATTGGCCTTGGCATGGTGGCAATTGGTGGAGATTCGATTGCCAAGAATACATTCACATGTGCGGGTTGTAATCAAAGAAGATTTGGTTACAACATGGAAGTGCAAGTTAAATTTTGTCCTACAATGATACAGACTAACCCCCAACAAATGAACACATATTTGCCTTCCAGATAACTATTTATAGTACCTCTAATGTATATGCATATTTACGGTTTTATTTACATAATTCATTCTTGTCCTTTATGATTTTTATGTAGATTTCAAGACTTCTTCAAAATTTATGTATAATCTGTTATTAAATGAGATCTGCATCATCTGTGGTTTGCATCAATGATCTGGTTGTAGTCATTTTTCATCTTCTCTGGAGACATCTGATAAAGGTCTTGTTTCTGAATGAATACAAAAATAAGAAAATAAAAATTGATGATAACATTCTATTTTGTGCATAATGGATTATATCATAAAGTTAATCAAATTTAATTCATTCACAGAAATGACAACAATTTAAGGAAATTGAGATGGAGGGCATGAGTTATGAAGCGAAGGCTGGGACTTTATTCCTTTGAGCACAGGAGGCTGAAGGGTGGTCTTGTAGAGATATAATCATGAGGGAAATATATAGTGTGAATGCACAATCTTTTCCCCAGGGTGGGGGAAATCAAGAACTATAGGGTGTAGGTTTAATATGAGAGGGAAAAAGATTTTATCGGAACCCGAGGGGCGATTTTTTCAAACAGGGTGGGGGGTATATGGAACAAGCTGCCAGAGGAAGTAGTTGAGACAGATCTAAAGCAACATTTAAAAGACCTTTGGACAGGTACATGGTTAGGAAAGGTTTAGATGGATATGGACCAAATGCAGGCAAATGGGACTAGCTGAGATGAGACACCTTGGTCAGCATGGACAAGGTGCTATGTGAAGAGAATTTGTTACAGAGCATGGCATTTGTTATTTAATTTTTAAATCTACATCATTAACTATTAGGGGAGTAGAACGAAAATTTGCAACATCTTATTCTATTGAGCAACTGACTAAACATGCATTATTCACTCTTATCAACATCATGTTTGTTATTTAAAAATAAGTTTGAGGATTACAAATCAATGAAAAAGGTCCAACACTTTATTTACTTACACTACAAAACTAAATAGATTACAAATGCCTTTGGAACCATGCATAACCCATAAGCTTCCTTTCTTATCTGTTATTGTACACAATAGCTGTGAGCTAGTGATCCAAGTCTGATCATCAGAGAAACATAGAAACATAGAAAATAGGTGCAGGAGGAGGCCATTCGGCCCTTCAAACCAGATTCATTGTGATCATGGCTGATCGTCCCCAATCAATAACCCGAGCATGCCTTCTCCCCATATCACAAGATAGTCAAATCAATTCTCTCTATCCCAAGAAGCAATCAAATTTGTTTATATGATTACATAAATACCTTTCACAAGCCTCAAGAATTTAGGCCAAATTGACTTCTTTAAGAAAAAAGAGTAACTCAGTGGGTCAAGCAGCATCTCTGGAGAAGATGCTCGGGTGAGGTGTCGCGTCAGACTGATTGTTGTGGGGTGAAGAAAGCTGGAAGAGAAGTGGGAGCAAGACAAAGCCTGGCAAGTGATAGGTGATACAGGGGGGGGGGGTGGGGGGGGGTAGAGTTGAGAGGGTTGATAGGCAGATGGTTGGACAAAGGCCAGAGATAAAAAGACATAAAGTGTGAGATAAGGATAGAAGAGGAGTGAATTATGAAGCTAGAGGAAGGAATATAGGTGGAAGGGGACAGGGGCCTCGGGAAGGGGAGAAATGGGTGCGAACCCAGGTGGAGCATATGGAAGCGAGGGGGGAGATAAAAGGTGGGGGAGATAGGGGAAGTGTTTTTTTGGGTTCGTTATCTAAAATTGGAGAATTTTATGGTTATACCGCTGGGTTGTAAGCTACCCAAGTGGAATATGAGGTTCTGTTCCTCCAATTTGCATGTGGTCTCACTCTAGCAATGAAGGAGGCCCGGAACAGAAAGATCAGTATGGGAATGGGAAGAGGACTTAAAATGGTTAGCAACCAGGTGATCCAACAGGCCTTGGTAGACTGAGCGCAAATGTTTGTTGAAATGCTTGGTGACGCCAATGTATAGGAGGCCACATCGGGAACACCGAATGCACGTGAACTTCTTTCTCCCATGGAAGGACAGCTGGGGTCCCTGGATGGATGTGAGGGAGGAGGTATAGGGACAGATATTACATCTGCTCTCCTCCACTATCAGGTGGCTGTTATTTCCTGATAACCTGCTCACCAGTCTCCACTCTGGGTTTCACCACCACCACTTGATTCTAGACTTCATCCACGTTATGTCCAAAGAAGTTAATTCCAAGGGTGAGGTGAAAGTGATTATTCTTGAAATTAAGGCAGTATTTGATATAATCCATGATAAAGTTATTGAGAATCAAGGGAAAATGTTTCCACAAGCCATTGGTCATGTTTTGTACAAGGGTAAATTATAATGGTCATTGCAGGTCAATGACATCCCATCAGGATATCACTGCAGGAGTTCCACAGATGTGCCTTCAGCCAAACCATGTTCAACAGCTTTATCAATGTCAAGTCAAGTCAAGTCACTTTTATTTCTATAGCACATTTAAAAAACAACTCTCGTTGGCCAAAGTGCTTTACATTGGTGGAGGTACTAACATTATACAACATTGGTTCATAGATTAAGTACATACATAAATACATACATATAGCCCTCCCTCAGAGGACATCAAGAAAGGCTTGAGAGTAAAGATGAGTTTTAAGTATAGACTTAAAGGAGTCGATGGAGGGGGCAGTTCTCATGGGAAGAGGGATGGTGTTCCACAGTCTAGGAGCTGCAACCGCAAAAGCGCGGTCGCCCCTGAGCTTATGCCTAGACCGCGGGATGTTCAGTAACCCCAAGTTGGCCGATCTGAGGGACCTGGAGGTGGAATGGTGGGTAAGCATACTTTTGATGTAGGTGGGGGCAAGCCCGTTAAGGGCTTTGTGGACATAAAGAAGGATCTTGACATTTATTCGGAACCGCACAGGGAGCCAGTGGAGAGAGGCCAGAATCGGGGTGATGTGGTCCCTTTTTCGGGTGCCCGTCAGGAGTCTCGCTGCGGCGTTTTGGACCAGTTGCAGGCGGAACAGGGAAGATTGGCTGATGCCAGTGTAAAGGGAGTTGCAGTAATCGAGGCGGGAGGAGATAAATGTGTGGATGATCTTTTCGAGGTCATCAAACTGGAGGAATTGTTTTATTTTAGCTATCGTCCGAAGCTGGAAGAAGCTTGCTTTTACCACGGCATTGACTTGTTTGTCAAATTTCAATGAAGTGCTCTCTCTCTCAAGACCAGCAATGATGATGCCTGTTAATGGTTTCACTGTTTCCAATTGTTTCTGGAGTTCTTCAGAAAATGCAGTAGTCCATTTCTGCATGCACCAAACCTGGTCGATGGAGCCACAAGGAACTGTAGATGCTGGAATCACGCATAGACCACAAAGCACTAGAGTAACTCAGTGGGGTAAGTAGCATCAGTAGAAGGAATAGATAGTTGACGTTTCAGGCCAGGACCCTTCTTCAGACTGCTTGTAGTAGGGGGGAGAAAGCTGGGAGAGAGGTGGTGGTGGGACAAAGCCTGTCAATGTTTCCATACAGGCTGACATGTTGCTAGGACTATACCCTTCACGGGAACACCACTACCTTTAAAGATCCTCTTCATCATCCTGATAATTACTGCAGTGCTTTTAATGTCATTGTGTCAAAATCCTAGACTTCATACCCAACAGGAGTGCAGTAAGTGTATTTTCAACAGAAGGAAGGCAACAGTTTAAGAAGACAGCTCTAGGCCAACAAATGCTGGCCTTGCCAGTGATGTCCACGTTCCCGTCACTGAACAGGAAAAACAGTGATCTTTCACTCTAAACACACTGAACAATAATGAGAACAAAACATCTGTACTTTTAACTGATCAGAAATCCCCTAATCCAATTAGTTGTATTTGTCAAACATTTTGTTTATTATGCTTCTGTTCTTTGACACGGTTATTATAATGCTCATTATACTTGATGCCAGTTGGCCTAAACGGGATTCTGTGACAGAAGATATTCAACTCATTTCACCATCATAGATATGAAAGCTACATGTTGTAAACCAGGGTGGAAGGCAGATTTGTAAAGATATGTATACCTTCCATTTACCGATTACTATTCTTCCTACTTTGATGAAATAACAGGTGGTTTAGCTTTTTGCAATAACACAGAAATAACTTTGGAGATTTCATCAATGATTTCCACCTCTGGCCCAAAAAACTGCAAAGCCTCCTTCACTGGCACAGAAAGGTGATCAGTCCCTTGTCTTCTTCTTAGATCTGCCGGCCCATGAACGCAGATTTACATAATCAGAGAGGAAGTCATCTCAGTTCAGTTGTTCAGTTTAGTTTATTGTCACGTGTACCGAGGTACAGTGAAAAGCTTTTGTTGGTGCTAACCAGTCAGCAGAAAAACAATACATGCTTACAATCAAGCCATTTACAGTGTATAGATACATGATAAGGGAATCACATTTAGTTCAAGGTAAAGCCAGTCAAGTCCAATCAAAGATAGTCCAACGGTCACCAATGAGGTAGATAGTAGTTCAGGGCTGCTCTCTAGTTGTGGTAGGATGGTTCAGTTGCCTGATAACAGCTGGGAAGAAACTGTCAACCATGAGCACTAATTCACATGAATAAACTTTGTGACAATAGCGATAAAAAGTCTGAAGAATAGGGAAGAGGCTACCCTTATTAATCTTAACGTAATGAATCAGTTACTTTTGCAGAACATATCAGACATACAAAACACTTTGCAACATTTAAGGTGTTACATAAATGCAATTTGTTGTTGCCTTGTCTTTTAAGTTAATTTCCAAGTACTCAATTATTATCATTGCCAGTGATGGTGGGAAGCTATGCTTTATTTGACATTTATTTCCATCCTGGGAAAAAGGTTCTGACTGTCTACCCTATGCCAATTACAGATTTATAATTTTGCCAGATTACAGGCCGAGGTTGCCCCTTGCACCACTTTGCAATGTTAAGGACATTATATTACCACATGTTAGTGCATTTTTTGGATTGGCAGCATAAAGGTTTTCAGAAACTGAGAGATTGAGATCTCACAGAAGCTGCTTGAGATATCAACAGTTCTGGAGAAAAAGCAAGGCACTTTGAGACTTCATGGGAGAAGTCCACATTAACCCACTGAATCATGTGTCAAGTGGAATCTACAACAGCCTGACTGATGATACAACGGTTTAATGAACATCCGATCTAATGCAAATATGTACCAGTCAATGAAGTGCTGGTGTGTGTTGAATTGGCTGATCCTAGGCCGCTGAGACGGAGGACATGCAGTTGAGATGGCAGAAAAGAAGAGAAAGTAATAATGGGATTATCCTTGATAGCTAGCCAGTGACCCCTGGTGGAAAGCATGGATGTGAAATGGTGACAGAATCCGCCTCATCTTTGATGCTCCTCACCATCACTGGCCCTCTCAACGTGCAATCAAAATGAACACATTGCTTAAATCTTGAAAAAGCTGCTGTCAACCATCAGACAAAACTTCAGCACAAATCAGCATCTTGTGGTAAAAAGGTGTCAAACATTCATGAGTCATTGACCTCATTCCTGTGCTTTAATTATTTTTAACTGAAGTTAGCAAATTACATGTGCTCCCCATCCTGAGTTAACTCTTTCCTTAAGGTTTTCTGTCATTGCTATGAGTGTCACTGAAAAGCACAAAGATCATGACAATTTTCCCTTTCTGAGCCTGGCCATAGTTTGAGGAAGGGTCTCGACCCAAAGTGTCACCTATTCCTTTTCTCCAGAGATGTTCCAGTCTAAGTTACTCCAGCTTTTTGTGTCTACCTTTGGTTTAAAGCAGCATCAGCAGTTCCTTCCTATACTGCTTATAGTAGTTGTACAATTTTTTAACTTAGAGTCATAAATTTAGGTTTAGGTTTATTATTGTCATGTGCATCGAGGTACAGTGATAAGCTTTGCTTTACATGATGTCCAATAATACTATACATAAATAAAATCAAGTAAAACTCAAGTACAATAGATAGAGCACTCAACTGAGTTGAGATTCAACTGAAGCCAGGTGACTTAACACAAACTTTGTATCAGGCCTGGATGGAACTTCAGTCTAAGGTCCTTCTGGCACCCAGACATTGAGGGGCTACACCTAGTGTAAAAGCCTCTCAGACTCAGAAACATTGAATTCTCTAATTTCTTGTTGTAGCCCCCTACTCTCACTCTCTTTTCCCTGCTCCCCCTCATCTCGGTGTTCACACATTTCTCCCACTGTCTCATGCCACCCGTTACCCTGCTCCTTTCCCCTCCTCCATACAGTATTCTCCCATCCATGCCCCACATTTGCCTTTTATCCGCCCTCTTTCCCCTCGGCCCTGTACTCTTCCACCTTTACATTGTATTCCTCCTCTTCTCTCCTTATCTGACACCCTTATGTCTCCTTTTCACCTATAACCCTTGTTATTTGCTCCACCCATCTGCTAATCATCCATCTCACCTGTATTTACCAATCACTTAGAGTGATACAACGTGGAAACAGGCCTTTCGACGCAACTTGCCCACACCAGCCAATATACAGTATCCTAGCTACACCAGTCCCACCTGTCCACGTTTGGTCCATATCCCTCAAACCTATCCTATCCATGTACCTCTCTAACTGTTTCTTAAACGTTGGGATAGTCCCTGCCTCAACTACCTCCTCTGGCAGCTTGTTCCATACACCCACCACCCTTTGCGTGAAAAATCTACCTCTCAGATTCCTGTTGAATCTTTTCCCCTTCACCTTAAACCTATGTCCTCTGGTCATCGATTCACCTACTCTGGGCAAGAGACCCTGTGCATCTACCCGATCTATTCCTCTCATGATTTTATACACATCTATAAATTCACCCCTCATCCTCCAGCGCTCCAAGGAATAGAGTCCCAGATTACTCAAGCTCTCCATATAGCTCAGACCCTCTAGTCCTGGCAACATCCTCATAAATCTTCTCTGTACCCTTTCCAGCTTGGCAACACCTTCCCTGAAACATGGTGCCCAGAACTAAACGCAATACTCTAAATGCGGCCTCACCAACATGCAACATCTTATACAACTGCAACATGACTTCCCAACTTCTATACTCAATACTCTGATTGATGAAGGCCAATGTGCCAAAAGCCTTTTTGATCACCTGCAACTCCACCTTCAAGAAACCATGCACCTGCACTCTTAGATGCCTCGGGTCTACAACATTCCCCAGAGCAATACCAGGCCTACCAGCCTTGCCAGGCTTTGCTCCACCCCAACTCTCATTTTCCAGCTTTCTCTCCCCTACTCCAATCAGTCTGAAGAAGGGTCCCATCCTGAAACATCGTCTGTCCATTTATCTCCAACCTTTGGTGTTTTGCTCAAGATTCCAGTCTTTGCAGTACTTGTATCTCCAAATACTATAAGTTTTGCATTGGCCAAAGTGGGCCTCTTGTGTAGCAATAGTGTTCTGTATTGCTCACATCAATGCAAACCAGTAACACTAAGAACTTATAGACTGAACAACTAAATGAATGTAAAGAAAGTCATGCACCGTTTTTTCCATAAATATATTTTTATGAATAAAGTCTATTTCTGAAATATAAATAAGAGGCTAACTGGTCTTGGTGCCTTTGTGCCATGCGATATAATGCATTCAGCTCATCACTGCAGAGGTCCATAGAGCTTGTTCTAACTTTTGAGACTGAGCCTGTTATATAGAACAGGTAGGTTTTGCAGTGCCAGGTGTTATGGCCACTCTTATACCCAGGTTCCCATAGATAAAAAATAGACTTCCAGAAAAAGTTGTTGAGGCATTTACGACTACATTTGGAGAGATTCTATCGCAGCCTTTGTGCTATCTCAATGGGACTTTGGTTTGGCCGCATTTGGTGTATTGCATGCAGTTCTGCTTGCCCCATAACAGGGAAGACATGGATGCTTTGAAAAGGGTGCAAAGGGGGTTCACCAAAATTGTACTTGGATTAAGAGGTCTTGGCTAGAGGGAGAGGTTGGACAGACTTGGGTTGTTTTCTCCAGAACGCCGGAAGATACAGCAAGACCTGATATACGTAAGTATATAAAATTATGAGAGGAATAGATGTGGTAGACAGTCAGAACCTTTTCCCCAGGATGGAAAAATCAAATATTAGAGGACAGGACAAAGAGAGTGGGAGTAGGTGGGCTAAAACATGAAATTGGAGAATTCAATGTTACTGACTCTGGGAGGCTTCTACACTAGGTGTAGCCCCTCAATGTCTGGTTGCCAGAAGGACCTTAGACTGAAGTTCCACCCAGGCCTAATACAAAGTTTGTGTTAAGTCACCTGGCTTCAGTTGAATCTCCAGCACACCCTTAACTAGCCTCAGTTCATCTGAAGTCAGGGAGAGGATCAAGAATTATCCAAGTGTCATACCTGAATACTCTTTAAAGATGTATAAAATGCAGCCTGAAGAAGGGTTCAGATCCGAAACGTCACACATCCTTTTTCTCTCCAGAGATGCCGCCTGACCTGCTGAGTTACGCCAGCACTTTTTGACTCTCCAGAAATCCCTGATGGGCCTGTTAAACTACGACAAATAAGAATCTCAGTGTTCCATTGCTGGTACATATGACAATTAAACACTCTTGACTCTTGACTTAAAGTGTGTGCGTGTTTGCATGCGTGCGTGCACCTGTGTCTCTGTGCGCACCTGTGTGCACATATATGTATTTCAGATGAGGACATTATTGAGCCCAGCTGTGAAGTCCACAATAACTTAATGGCCTGCCAATAGTTGTACGCGAAGAACGCCCTATCAGGTGATGCTTTGAAGGAGAACCAGCCCCATGAAACCACACCACTAAGAGTCCGTTCCTTCCGCAAAGTATGTCGAATGATTATGTTGGAGGGATTATGGCAGTTCAAATGCATTTTATGACCTTCTAACGAGAATTCTTTCTGATAATCACTCCCATTCACCCATTATACTCCAAATCACCACATGAATCTACTTGTTTTTTTTCTTTCTATTAATTGCCAGGGACCGATGACAGGAAGTTTGTTTCTGGGGTGCCCATTTCTCCAGGCCACCAAGGAATCTTGTGCAGTGAGTAGAGCAGCGAACTTCAAAATGATAAAGATGCAAAGTGATTGGTATAATTGTTCCAATTATGTAACCAGGTTTGAACTAAACAAAAAAGCTCAAATACAATATCGTGCTATGGCACAGATGTTATGCACATGTTTTAATCCTTTTAATTAATTACACTTCTCAACACATGGATGAATTGCAAGGTGACAAGGCTCACATTAACAAATTGACCATTGATTTAATTTTGGTATTCTCCTTAGATCATCAGATGTAAGGCCAGCAGTCTCCATCTAGTGGTGAATTGATTCAATGCATGATACAATTTCAGCATCAAGAGTTAGTGTGCTCAATTGTCATATGTACCAACAACTGAACAATGGCATTCTTACTTGTTGCAACATAACGGGCCTGTACACACAACACACATAAATAATATATAATAAAACAAATAAATTTCAATTAATCAATAAATTATTTCATTTCATATCCTCAAATCTTTAAAGGCCCAATGCTATAATATTCAGACAGCCTGTAATAAAAAAGAATTATCTTAAACTATTCTTTCTTTACCATAGCCATAAAAATTGGATTATTAAACAGAAATAGGGAACTGCCATGTACCAATGAGCAAATAGGAAAAAAAACCCTGTACTTTACAGAACAAATAAAAATTACAGCACAAGAGTAGGCTCTTCGGCCCACAATCTCCGTACCAACATAATGCTAACCGCATCTGCCTAGATATGATCCATACCACTCCACTCCATGCATATCCATGTGCCTATCCGAATGCCTCCTGAAAACAACTTTAGTAATGATCTCCACCACCCCTCTCGAAGGACGTTCCAGGCACCCACTCATCTCTGTGTAAAAAAACTTGCCCCATACATATCCTTTAGAAACATAGAAAATAGGTGCAGGAGTAGGCCATTCGGCCCTTCGAGCCTGCCCCGCCACTGAATATGATCATGGCTGATCATCCAACTCAGTATCCTGTACCTGCTTTCTCTCCATACCCCCTGATCCCTTTAGCCACAAGGGCCACATCTAACTCCCTCTTAAATATAGCCAATGAACTGGCCTCAACTACCTTCTGTGGCAGAGAATTCCAGAGATTCACCACACTCTGTGTGAAAAATGTTTTCCTCATCTCGGTCCTAAAAGATTTCCCCCTTATCCTTAAACTGTGACCCCTTGTTCTGGACTTCCCCAACATCGGGAACAATCTTCCTGCATCTAGCCTGTCCAACCCCTTGTACGTTGGACGTTTTTGTACGTTTCTGTAAGATCCCCCCTCAATCTTCTAAATTCTAGCGAGTACAAACCGAGTCTATCCAGTCTTTCTTCATATGAAAGTCCTGACATCCCAGGAATCAGTCTGGTGAACCTTCTCTGCACTCCCTCTATGGCAAGAATGTCTTTCCTCAGATTAGGAGACCAAAACTGTACACAATACTCCAGGTGTGGCCTCACCAAGGCCCTGTACAACTGCAGTAGAACCTCCCTGCTCCTATACTCAAATCCTTTTGCTATGAATGCTAACATACCATTCGCTTTCTTCACTGCCTGCTGCACCTGCATGCCTACTTTCAATGACTGGTGTACCATGACACCCAGGTCTCGTTGCATCTCCCCTTTTCCTAATCGGCCACCTTTGCCCCTCTCACCTTAGTTTTAAGGGTCTCTTTCAAAGCTGTATGACTCTATGACTCTGTGTGACAGAAGTTTTCAGTTTATAGTGTGACTTGTGACTTGCCTCTGAGTCAGATATCTCTGAATTCAAGTCCTGCTCCAGGACTTGAATAGCACAACAGAAGATGTTCTGCAGAGCAGCACAACATGCACAGTTGGACATTGATCTCTCGATGTTTAATCCTACATCTACCCTCATGGACAGTTGCACTTGCAGTTCCACAGACACAGCAGTGATTCCTATCAGTTGCATACTTTTCACATAAGCTGCCAGACCTGCAGAGTTTTTTTGACATTCTCTAATTTTATTATTTATTTATCACTTGATTCTGAAGTAAGAATGCCTCATGAAGGGTGGCTTACGACATCAATCGTTCTTTCTGAGTTCTGGTGGGGAATCCAAATTCTGAGGACTGGAAAAGCTCAGTCCATCATAATCCACCCATCTAATGCTGCATCATCATCAGAGGTTTGTACAAAAGAATTATACATGAATGCTCAAGAGTACATTGCCTGTATTAGAGGATTTCAGCTAGAAGGAAAGGTTGCATAGGATTGTTTTCTCTAAAACATCAGAGGTTCAAAGGTCTTTTATTGTCACAAGTACCAATTAAGGTACAGTGATATGCGAATTACCATCAGTGGGGAGACCTGAAAGAAGTATTTAAAATGATAAGAGGCATAGATAGGGTAGACAGTCAGAACCTTTTTTCCCGAGAGTTCATATGTCCAACATGAGAGGCCATAGATATAAGGTGAGAGGGAGAAAGTTTAATAGAGCTGTGCGGGGCAAGTTCTTTACACAGAGTGGTGGGGGACTGGAAGACATTGCCAGAGGTGGTGGTGGAGGCAGACATGAGTGTGGTGATTAAGATTTTAGACAGGCACACGGAAGTGCAAGGAATAGAGGAACATTGATCATTTCAGATAGATTAGATTAATTTAACTTGGCATCATGTTCAGCTCAAACATTGTGGGCTGAAGGGCCCTTTCCTGTGCTGTACTGTTCTATGTTCTATGTTATTATTTTAGGCATGTATAAGTATTCACAGTACAATATTATGATTCTATACAAACAAATTTATTAGTTTATAATATTTTTCTTCAACTGATTGAGGTCCTCTTGTACTCAAAGAGTACATTATATTAACTAAGAACACTGGATTAACATTTTGTATTACTCTAACTATCCTATTTCTCTCTGGCCAATATCCAGTATTTGCTACTGGATATTGAAGGGCTGAGTGGGGAACCCTCCCTCAAACAACAGAAAAGCACCCTCAAGCAACCATCAGAGCACTACACAACATTAACCTCAGCAACTGTGAATTTCTATGGACTGTGTCTTTTGAACTACGGACTTTGGTTTCACACTATTATAGTTACTTATAATAACATTAATTTATTGAATTAGTTGTATTATGGATTTTTTTTTTTTACCTCTATGTCAAAGTGTTAATGGGCCTGTTATGCTGCAGCGATCAAAGGAGCAGTATCGGTACATATAACAATTAAACACTGTTGACTTTTGAATTTATCTCTTGAGTGTATCACCATATAGGGCCTCGTAAGTGGCAATGGTGTAGGAGTATGTAGGAGTTGTGGTACGTACTGAATGTATAGACTGAATGACAACAAGAAGATTTGCACAGTGTTTTTTGCTTATATTATATTTTATTGTGAACAAAGTTTAGTTTTGAAATTTCTAAAAAATCTGAGCCTAGATTGGTGAATATCATGCTCTAAAAAAGTAGGGATGAAATGAAAATAAACCCCAGAATTCTGACAGTATTTCACAAAGGAGCTCTCTGCGTGGAGTTTTTTTTTTTTTAATTGAGTAGCGACCTGGCAATGATGTTTAAGAAAGAACTGCAGATGCTGGAAAAATCGAAGGTAGACAAAAATGCTGGAGAAACTCAGCGGGTGAGGCAGCATCTATGGAGCGAAGGAATAGGCGACGTTTTGGGTCGAGACCCTTCTTCCGGCGACGTTTTGGGTCGAGACCCTTCTTCGCGACGTTTCGGGTCCCGACCCAAAACATCACCTATTCCTTCGCTCCAAAGATGCTGCCTCACCCGCTGAGTTTCTCCAGCATTTTTGTCCACCTGGAAATGATGGTAATTAACTAACTCTATTGTCCCTTAATTTGCAAATAATTCTCTTATCAATCCTTCGTCTGACAAATGCAAAATATACAGCATAGAAGAAGCCCATTGTGGTTATGTTGGTGAAATATTATCTATTTTATTTCAGCTGCAGTAATTAGAGTCATAGATTCATACAAAGTGGAAAGACCCTTCGGCCGAACTCATCCATGCCAACCAAACCGCCCCATTTGCTAGTCCCATTTGTTTGCATTTAGCCCATATTGCTCTAAACCTTTCATATCCATTTATTTGTCCAAATGTCCTTTAAATGTTATTGTACCTGCCTCAACTACCTTTTCTGACAGTTCATTCCATATACCCACCAACCTCGGTGTGAAAAATTCCCCTCAGGTTCCTATTAAATTTTTCACCTCTCACCTTAATCATTGCTCATTGTTTCCCAATTCCCTATCTGTGGAAAATAGGACATCCACCCTATTTATTCCTCTTATGATTTTATACACCTCCATATGATCACCTCTCAGGCTCCTGCGCTCCAAGGAATAAAGTCCTAGTCTGCCCAAACTCTCTCTGTAACTCACACTTGAGTCTTGGCAACATCCTCATAAACCTTCTCTGCCCTCTTTCCAGCTTAATGACATCTTTCCTCTAGCAGGGTGTCCAAAATGTAAAAAACAATACTCCACGTGCAACCTCACCAACATCTTAAACATAATGTCCCAAGTCCAACTTATAATTAACCTAAAGTTGCTCAAGTAAGTCAAGAAAAATTATTATTCAGTTTAAACATACGGTGTATTTTCAGTTACTTAACCTGCTACAATAAATGGTGATACTGCTGCAACTAAAACAAAGCTTTCAACAAACTATACAGGTCTGTGCTAAATTTCATTTAATTCCTAAGTTAAAGTTTCCTGTTGTTCTGTTATGTCTGGCTTGAGCAGGAATGACAGAACTGATTACTTTGAAATGAAGAGCGCAGTTTAAAATAAGTTGGCTCCTCAACATAATTAAACACAAATGTTCAGAGAAAACCACCCTAACTGTGCATGTATGAATCCAAAGAATTCATTTAAAACATTTTGTGGTTGTAGATTTTTTTGTCGTGCGTATGTGAAAATGTTGTTAATTTTCAACAAAATATCAAAAGGTTTGTTTTTACTTTCTCGGGAAAAACCCACGACTTAAAATCTAATATCTGTTTTATTCCTAAATCTGCAGATTCTGAGAGCTGGTTTGACAATTTGATATAATAATTACCAATTGAAATAAGATTATTTTAAAGTCTCAGAAAAGTCAAGAAAAGATAATCTAATACATTTTGACTTTACATCAATAAATTCAATTTACAAATGGCAGAATAAATTTATGTATTTGAGCAAATTTTAAAACATATTTGTTGTAGGGCTTGCAGTTAAATTCACTAAATGCATTGCTCTCAATTTGAACTAATTACCCTGGTAATCATTTCTATTATGTTTGAATTATCCCAATCTCCTGCAACAACTTCACCTTTTCACAAAGTCACTGTTAATATCTCACCTCTTGAAGATAGATTCAATTTAGATCACAGGCATCTGTTATATTTTTCAATTCAATGCAAGTATATTTTTGAGGAAAAAAAGCTTGGCAGATGTTCTACAAAGGGACCAAACATTTTTCAGACCAGCTGGTATTTCTGTAACATGCACAATTATAATAAGAGGGAGCTAATCTAGTGAACTGTTTGCAGCCTCAATTGCCTGTGTAAATTAAGCCAACATTTTAAGTTTCACATGACACAAAAGAAAAATGATCTACAAAAAATCACAATCTTCCCTTTAAGAATATCACTACATCAGGTTTGTCATGTGTATGCATTCAATTATATGTAATGAAATGCAGATTGAAGAGTGACACTCTTGATCAAGAAACTCAAGAGGGTTTATTTGTCATATGTACCGCCAACAGAACAATGCAATTCTCGTCTGCTACAGTTTTGCAAGCCTGTAAATGCAATAATACACAGATAAATGTATAACAATAAATTAATAAATGTAATACCAAGTAATCATAATCGTGCAAAATCAAAGTCCGTAGTGTAACACAAGACACAGTCCATAGAAGGTCATAGTCGTTGAGGAAATGGTTGGTGTTGTGTTCAATGGTTGCTGGGAAGGAGCTGTTATTGAACCTGGTTATGCAGCACCTAAAATATTATGTCTTAAATAATCCATTCAGCACTGCACACTCCAGTATTTCTTCCCATCTTATCTCTTCTAATTCTATTTGTATTATTGTCCAAGCCTTTCTCCAAGCATCTGCAGTTGCCACCTACACCTTGCTCCTATATTGTTTCCTTACACATATCATTGGTTTTCACCTCAACCATTCCCTGGTGTAATAAGGTCCATGTTCTCTGGGTAAAAAAAGCTTCTACTGAATGTTCTATTTAATTCCTTATGTCAATGCCCTTTTGTTTTGCTCATAATTTTTAAGACTTCTGTCAAATGACCATCCAGCCTTTCTTTCAGAGAAAAGGGATCCAACCTCCTGACCAATTGAGTAGAACCTCACAACTCTGACATTGACATGACTTATTTTTGATACCCCTCAAGGTGCCTCCATATTCCTTTCATGACATATGGGTCAAAAATAAACGCAGAACTCAAAGTATGGTTTAAGCTACCTTTATCACACTTGAGCAAAAAATAAAATACTGGAGAAATTCAGCTGATCAGGTAGCATCTGTAGAGTGTATGGACAGACGTTTCAGGGTGGGAACCTTCTTCAGATTCATTGGGTCCTGACAAAAAAGTCATCTGTCCACTCTCTCCACAGATGCTGCCTCAAAGCATTCTAGAGGTTTTCTTGAATTCCTCTGTTATGCAAGTATTTTCCACCCACACCATGGACAGCTGAGAATGAGTCAGTAGGAACAGTGCCACTGTCTGAAGATCGCTTTTTCAGTTAATGGGCCTATAGCCAAAATAAGACTCAATACTTTTAAGAACTTGAAACCTTAAGGGCACAAGTGGATGGCGGAAACGTGGCGACTCTTTGTGTACTGCCATGGTGAAATCTACCAATTTGTACACTACATTGTTGCACTTTTATACTTACATATATTTGTGCTTCTTGATAATGTGATTTTATTGAATTTATGCAGAACAAAGAACTTCACTGTATATAGGTATATGTGACAATAAAGTACCATTGAACCATAAAAACATAACATTAATTTCTTAGAAACAATGCCAAACTGTTGTTACAAATTATTCTACAAGTGAAATCTTCTTCAGGATATTTTCGTCGACTTTATCAATAAGTTCTCTGAAAGTGCCGTCACAGGTAGATCCTGGTCAGGAAACCACGGGGAGCATTTGGCTTCATCAGATGGGACCCTGAGTGCAAGTTGGGACATCATATTAAGCGGCAGGAGACATTGTGAAACCATACCTAGATATTGTGAGCAGTTCCGGTGGATTTTTTTCAGAAAGAATGTGATTAAGCTAGAGACTGTGAAGAGAAAGATTGACAAGGATGTCATGGGACTGGAATGCTTGAGTTATAAGGACAGATTGAATAGATTGCAGTGATTT
Source organism: Malacoraja senta (assembly GCA_038087875.1). NCBI lineage: Eukaryota > Metazoa > Chordata > Chondrichthyes > Rajiformes > Rajidae > Malacoraja > Malacoraja senta. Next base: position 12,981,543 of record CM075983.1, on the reverse strand, counting down.
CCTGTGAGCTAAGGAAGCTGAGGGGTGACCTTATAAAAGGTTTGTAAAATCTTGAGGGACATAGAAAAGGTGGATGTCACACTCTTTTTCCTAAGATAGGGATGTCTAAAACTAGAGGGAACCAGAGGTGAGAGAGGAATGATTTAAAAGGGACCTGGGGTCAGGTTTTTCACACAGAGAGTGGTCGGTTATGGAATGAGTTGCCAGGGGAGATGGCAGAGGATAGTACAATTGCAATCTTTAAAGGGAGTCAAATGCAGGCAAATAGGACCAATCCAGGAAGGAATTTTGGTCTGCAGGGATGAGCTTGGCTGTGCTATGTAACACTATGACTCTAGTGTTTTTAAGGTTCTAACACTGAACATCTGTATAGATACTTTTTGATCAGCTGGTATATGTTTACTGAATAATGTGGTCTGAATTTCTTCCCAGGATGATAAGTTGACAGTTTTACAGCTGTTTCGGAAGTCCATTTGCTTTTCCTATCATTGAATCAAGTGTTGTCTGTGTGTGTGGTAGATATGAAATGATGGAAGTTAGGAAAACTGCATCAACAACAATTTATATTCGACCCATCGCATTGAAGCTATGGCCAAAAAAAACATACCAATGCCTCTACTTCCTCAGGAGACTAAGGGAATTCAGTATGTCTCCAAAAGCTCTTACAACTTCTACAGATGCGCTGAAAGCATACTGTCGGGTTGTATCACAGCCTGGTTTTGGAACAGTTCTGCCCAAGATCACCAGAGTTGCAGAGAGTTAGCAATGTAGCCCAGTCCATTGTACAGACCAGACTCCTTACTATTGACTCTATCTATACTTCACGCTGCTTTGGGACAATAGCCAATATAATCATGGACCCTTTTCATCCCATTCATTTCCTCTTCTCTCCTCTCCTATCGGGCAGGAGACACAAAAGCTCAAAAGCACATACAACCAGATTCATGAACAGTTTATTCCCCTCTGTTATGAGGCTACTGAACAGTCCTCCCATAAGCTAGTAGTATAGTCCTGATCTTCCAACCTACCTTATTGCGAGCGATGGACTTTTTCACTGGAACTGTAATGCTACAATGCTGTAAAACTATATTCAGATCTCTGATATTTTACTCTTTGCGTGACCTGTTGTACCTATGTATGGCTTGATTGTACTCATGCATAGTGTGATTTGGATAACACACAAGCAAAGTTTTTCACTGTATCTCAGTACATGTGTCAATAATAAATCAATATCAATACCTATCTTGATTAAATGTGATAGATTTCTTACTTAGTCAAGGGAGCAGCTGCTTCAGAGTGAGCAGTTTTTAAGTCTGTATGTCAGTTTCCTCTGATGAAAAGAATGGCCCTGACCTACTAACTACCTCATTGGAGACCCTTGGACTATCTTTAATCGGACTTTACTGGACTCTGTCTTGCGCTAAGCATTAGTCCCTTTATTCTGCATCTGTACACTGATTGTAATCATGTATAGTCTTTCCGCTGACTGGATAGCAAGCAACAATAAAGCTTTTCACCGTACCTCAGTACACATGACAATAAACTAAACTAGACTAAACTAAACAGAGTGATTCACAAGAACTTCTATTATTATCAAGTGAGCAACACAAGCGACTCAGTAATTTCTATCTAGAGTGCCCAATTTTGCAGGAAGTATGTAGTTGACCTCTGTCCAGACAGTGAGTCAGAAGATTGTACAAGAAATGTGTGGTTAGATGAGCTACATAAAATTAGGTGACAAATCCAAAAGAAATCTAATCCTCCCAACATCAGTGTGTCAGTGAGTTTGTGGGATGGTTTCAAACTTCTGGTAGAACATTCAGCAGTTCAAGAACACTGTTTCCAATTGATGTGATAGTCAGTGTGATTGAATTGGTACCTCGGGAAGTGTTCTCAGGAATGAGAGCTGCTATTTCCCCTTCTCTTTGTTTGGCTGCACAGGTCTTCCCAACCTGCGGATGTTGGTCTCCCAGCGAGATGTTCGTGAGGGAATGGTGCGGACTCCAGTCTGCAGGAGTACGTGCAGAAGGATGTACTGAAGCTTGGTGCAGCTAATGCAAAGGCTCTGTGGGGAAGGACCACAGTCTAGGATCGTTCCACTGCTGTGGAACTGAGTGGAACTGAATTGAAGGGCTGAGTCCACTGGGGACACCCCTCAAACAAGAAAAGGGGTAAATTATCAACACATGGAGCAGCTACTGACAATCCAGTAATAGCCTGCGCACACCCTGTCAGAATCATACAACAGGGAAACAGGCCCTTCAGTCCAATATCCATGTCGTCCAAGACTCTATCTAAGCTAGTCCCATTTGCCTGTGTTTGCCCCATATCCCTCAAAACCTTGCCTATCCATGTACCTACCCAGATGTCTTTTAAATGTTGTTATAGTACCTGCCTCAACTTCCTCCTCTGGCAGCTCGTTCCATATACCCACCACTCTCTGTGTGAAAAGGTTACTCTTTAGGATCCTAATAAATCTTTCCCCCTCTCACCTTAAACCTTTCCCCTCTAGTTCTTGTTTAAGAAGAAGATAGAGCTCCTCCCGTCAGTTCTTCTTTACTTACCTGTGCTTATGTCCCACCCCAGCTCAACTCAAACTCACTCCTGATCTCCCAGTAGCCCAGGACACAATAAACAGATCTCACTCCCAACCATCCTAAGGACCAAGCCATGTCATACAACCTTACTGTGCCGCAACCTCTGATGGTCTTTTTGAATCCTGGCCCTGAACTCTGTCCTGCAACCCTCGTTACCCCCAACACAACGAGCATATTTTCAACAATAAACATGTATCATAACAGTTCAGTAGCTTCCAAAACCTTGGTCAGCATATCCAAGTTAACATGTAGGCTAGGTTAATTGAAGATATAGATAACAGAGATTACAAATATAATTTGGTTGTATCATATTAATTTAGATGTCACAGCAAGTCACACAGTATATGGGCAATAAGGGATGGCCAATGAATGTTGGCTCAGCCAGCACAACTGACATTGCAGGAACAAGATAAACACCTACTATATATGTTGAAGTCAACATACATGTAGTTGGTATTTTTTGAAGAGCTTATAGAACCAGAGCTTAGAGTGGCACAGTAGTGCAGCTGATAGAGCCTGACAGCGCCAGATATCTAGGTTTCATTCTGATCTCAGGTGTTGTCTGTGTGGAGTTTGCACGTTCACCCGTGAGATTCATCTGGGTGCTCCAGCTTCCTCTCACATACCAAAGACGTGCGAGGTTTTTGGTAACTGGCCTCTGTAAAAAATTGCCTGTCATGTTAGGCAGTGGATTCAAAAGTGGGATAACTTATGAAATATGTGAACAGGTGATTGATGGTTGGATATGGTGGGCGAAGAATCTGCTTCCAAGCTGTGCCTCTAAACGAAACTATGTCTCTGCAACTAAGTTACAAACAGCACTTTCCTTTGCTTGCATTCAATTGAAGACCACCAGGTGCGCCGGGGAGATGGCAGCCCTGCCGGCAGTCTGTTTGTCTTTTCACTCTTTTGTTATTTTTTAGTTTGTTAAAAGTTTTGTTTTAATGTCCTTCGGTTTGTTTTATGTGGGGGGAGGGGGAGGGGGAGGGGATCGGGGGAAACTTTTTTTCAAGTTCCTACCTTGCCGAAGATGTAATTATTTTTTGGATCACATTCTCCGGGCTCTGCGACCTTCCATCGATGGAGCTGGAAGCCTCCACGGACTGTTGTGAGCCCCACCACGGGGCGCGGACTTAACATCGGAGCTGATCCCTTGCCTGGGATTGCTCCCACTGCGACCACCGTGGAACCAACACCAAGGGCTCGCAGTCTTCGGGTGAGGCCGAGTTGGGAGCTCCAATGTCGCGGAAGGTTCGATCAGCCCCGACGCGAGGTTCGATCGCCCAGCACGGGGGAGCTGACGTCCCCCCCGATGCGGGAACTTGATCGCCTCGACGCCGAGGGCCCGAACGCCACCGGCTACGGGAGTCAAGATCGTCCCGTCAACGGGGGCTCGAGGCCCACAACCGAGGAAGAACTAAGGGAAGGACTTGAACTTTATTTCGCCTTCCATCACAGTGAGTAATGTGTAGGAGTCACTGTGGTGGATGTTCATGCTAAAATGTGTTTTTGAGTGTTCTGTTACTTTTAATTGTATGACTGACCTGGCCAATGAAATTCCTCGTATGTTGCAAAACATACATGGCGAATAAAGTGTGATTCTGATTCTGATTCTGATTGATGAAATGAGTCATAATAATAATGAAATACATAATCTATAGTTTTACTTTAGAGTAATGGGGGGAGGGGGGGGTAAACAGGCCCTTCCACCAAACTTCGTCTGAAGAAGGGTCTCAACCCGAAACGTCACCCATTCCTTCTCTCTGGAGATGCTGCCAGTCGTGTTGAGTTACTCCAGCATTTTGTGTTTATCTTCAGTGTAAACCAGCATCTGCAGTTCTTTCCTACGCATTTTGAATAATCGCAGGTAAAATTAATTGAGCAATCTGCACACAACTAACAGATTAATGGAGTAACTGATACCAGTGAACTAATAAATTCATTTATTGAAATCACACAGGTCATGAAAAATCTATTAATTCATGCAGCAGTGGATAAAAGTAAATTACTGCTCCTATCAGCCTTTGTTCCTGCTCTCTGTTCCTCAGAACAGTAATTGTCAGTGATTATCTATTATCTACTTTTGAAAACACTATGAAAACATATAGCGAACTTGCTGATTGTAAAGTTACGTTGAAACAAATGAAAACATTTAACAGACAAATATATATTAGAAAACACAAAGGACTGAAGTAAGTCAATGGGTCAGGCAGCATCTCTGGGGAACATGGGTTAGTGACTTTTTGGGTTGGGATCCTTTTTCAGACCTGACCCGAAACATCGCCTGTCGATGTTCTCTAATGATCCTGCTTGATCTGTTAAATTACTCCATCACTTTGGGTGTTTTTTCCCGTAAACTAGCATCTGCAGTCCCTAGTGTCTCCATTAAAACATATGTGTTGCAAATATATATTTTGTGGAAGGAGGAATGGATTAGTATCAAATGTCACTGGTTGCTACATCGTACAAAGCAATCAATTGCCGGGGTCGCATGCAACAAACTGGGGAGCATGTCGACCAAGGATTAAAAAGCGAGTTCAGTATTCCAACTGCACATGGCCAGGTCAAAGGTTACAATGCATAAACATTGCTGGAAAGCAGTGGAGCTATGTACATATACACCTTCATTTCTTCCATTTTTTCTAGCTTTGATTCTTCTAGGTAGGAAAATACTGCTTTCAAACTATGAATTAGTTGTATTCATTATTCCTTTGCTAAAAGCTAAGATTATTTTGTCGTTTTTATTGCTTTGGTGTGTGAGCGAGATCGTGCTCGTCCGTGGTCATGGTCGGGCCCGGGTCTCCAGCGCTGCAGGCGCTGTTGAGTTGCTGCTGAGCCGTCCCCATCCGCGTCCCCTCCCGGGTGTCCCGTCCTTGTCCGGGGGCCGCTGGAGATGTCAGGCCGGACTTGCAGCCGGCGCGGGGAGAAGGCAGCAGAGTAGTTGCAGCACTTTGTGTGTATCCCCATTGATGGCTGGTGCTCGGCTTTTGCTGGCGCCGGAGGGGTTGGCCGGCGGCCGCTGGCAGTCCTCGCCCCTTCGGGGAACAGGTTCCTCGGGAGTTGGAGCAGGGTTGGGCTGGAGTTGGCGCTTCTTCTGTGCACTGGCTGTGGGCCTGGCACCGCTGGTGTCGTCAGTCCGGGGCTGTCGGTTGACCTGGTGGGACAGGCGGAGTTGAGCTGGGGTTGGCACTTCTTCTCCATGCTGGCTGTGGACTGGGGCCGCTGGTGTCGGCGGTCTGGGGTGGCCCCGGACATCTCCGGCCGCCCCTCAGGCAGGGATGGGATACTTTGGGGGGGACGGAGCAGTCCAGTAGCGGTTCGGCAGCGCTTGCTGTGTCGGGGACCCAGGTTCGATCTTGGCTGCGGAAGAGGTGCGGGTCTGTGTCCGCACTCTCCCATGTCTCCCACTCGCATCTGCCCCCTATCTCTCGCTGTTACACCCCGCTCTCCCGCTACCTGTTCCTTTGGGGGGTGGGAGGGGGGGGATGAGGAGTTGACCATTTATGGGAGTCTCTCTGGAATCGAGAATTTCATTGCTCATTCGTATTCATAGATGAGGCTGAAGAATTCCATTACCTTGAAATTAGCAGGATAGTGAAATTCGACTGAGAAACTATCATATTGTGTTCCAGTCTGGAAAAACATTAATTTTCCTATAATGTGACCACACGGCACCCCCGTTCCTCAGATTAAATATTTAAGAAAGAACTGCAGATGCTTGAAAAATCGATGGGAAACGAAAATGCTGGAGAAACTCAGCGGGTGAGGCAGCATCTATGGATGCAAAGGAATAGGTCTGAAGAAGGATCTCGACCCAAAACGTCACCTATTTCTTCGCTCCATAGATGCTGTCTCACCCGCTGAGTTTCTCCAGCATTTTTGTCTACCCTCTACAGTTTCTTCAGTTCACTTTTCCTTTGTGGTGAATTCCTTTGACAAATCCCATGATTCCTTGCGTCTTTCGGAATACCAAACTCGCTTATTCTAGGCCATCCAGGAAAGAGGAGAAACTAGGTTGGAGCTCAGGTTAGCCACTCATCAGCAGGAAGCATAAACAGGCCAGCGGGAAATGGGTCAGACAGTAGGACAGTCCTGTAGGGATCCTCTCAACCACAACCCTGTGCCACAGCACCATCTAGTGGGCTGTGAACTATCTTGGAACTACAGTCTGGCAAAAATAGACCAAGCGTAGACTAGTCAACCGTTTCCCTGAACACATGCACTGCGCTGGGTCCTCTGAGGCCTGCTGGATCTCCCAGTCGCTATCCATTTTAACTCCCCTTCCCATTCCCATACCGACCTTTCTGTTCTGGGCCTCCTCCGTTGCCAGAGGGAGGCCACACGCAAACTGGAGGAACAGCATCTCATATGCTACTTAGGTAATTTACAACCCAATGGTATGAGCATTGAATTCTTCAATTTCATGTTATAACCCCCACTGTATAATCCTCACTTTCCCCTGTCCCTCTTCCACACATTTCTTCCACTATCTCCTACAACCCAGAAAAGGCAGCATGGCACGGTGGCGCACCAGTGGAGAGACAATGCCAGAGGCCCAGGTTCGATCCTGACCACAGGTACTGTCTCTACAAAATTTGTACGTTTTCTCTAAGACTGCATGGGTTTTCTCCTGATGCTCCAGTTTCCTCCCATATTCCAAAAATGTGTAGGTTTGTAGATTAATTGGCTTCTGTAAATTGTCACCAGTGTGCAGGATAGAACTAGTGCACTAGTGATCGCTGGTTGGTGTGGGCTCAGTGGGCTGATGGGCCTGTTTCCAAGCTGTATCTCTAAACTAAACTAAACCAAACCCCAGTCACCCTCCTCTGTATGCTTATCCCCCATCTGTTCCATTTATGTTCTATTATGATCCAGAAGCCATTTTCTTCTCTCCCCTGTCCCCTTCTATCTATCCACATCCCTCCCGCCAGCTTTGGATTTCACTCCTTTGCAATCCTTTTGCCTTCCTTTCCCCTCTAGCCTTTGTCACTGACTCCAACCGTCTGCCAATCACCCTCACCCTCCTATCACTTATGACAAATTTCCAAAGAATCATAGAGCACAAAAGCTCATTTAGTAATCATGCCGATGTTGGCTTTTAGTAAAGTTATTTAATTTAATTTAATTGGTCTCACTTCTTTGATCATTGCCCACAGTCTGAAAAGATTACGTCTTAAAAATATATACAATTCTCTTTTGAAGGATACTGCTAAACTTGTTTCTCCCATAATTTCAGGCCCAAATCCGAGTTCCTCCAGCACTTTTTAATTCAAATGTTCAGACTTTCCGAGACTCGGGTTCGATCCCGCCGACGGCCGCTTATCTGTACGGAATTTGTACGTTCTCCCCTAGACCTGCATGGGTATTCTCCGAGATCTTTGGTTTCCTCCCACATTCCAAAGACGTACGGGGTTATAGGTTAATTGGCTTGATTAATTGGCCGGATAAAAATGTTTAAAAAAAATTATCCGGTATAAAATTGTCCAACTTCCAGTATAGTAGTGATGTTACAAAACTTACCTTCAGCGGCGCAGCAGTTCTGCCACTGGCCGTGTGCGCGACTTTGGCGCCTTTGAGGGGGGGGGGATGGGATTAAAATCCAGGTTTTGTACTGCTTGTCGGATGCGGATTTCCTCGGGCTACTAGCTGCTGAAGAAAAATCTATCCGCACTCCGTTCCCGGTATTTTTTTTTTTTTTTTTAAATCGCTAGACAATTTAATAATTGGATTAAAATAAAAAGCGAATTCTAACGCCCTCAATGCCTACAACGTGACGGATCGCAAGAACGGGATAAAACAAAGGGCAAGTTGTGTATTTTACATATAATCTTGCTTCTTGCAATGGCTTTAATCTAATATTACGTTGCGAAAATGAACCGGCAGTGTCTTTCCAACATGTAGAGAAACCAACATGTAGAGGAACCAACGAGAGAGCATGCTATTCTAGACTGGGTATTGAGTAATGAGGAAGGGTTAGTTAGCAGTTTTGTTGTGCGTGGCCCCTTGGGCAAGAGTGACCATAATATGGTTGAGTTCTTCGTTGGATGGAGAGTGACATAGTTAATTCAGAAACAAGGGTTCTGAATTTAAAGAAAGGTAACTTTGAGGCTATGAGACGTGAATTGGCCAAGATTGACTGGCAATTGATTCTTAAAGGGTAGACGGTGGATATGCAATGGAAGGCATTTAAAGAATGCATGGATGAACTACAACAATTGTTCATCCCAGTTTGGCAAAAGAATAAATCAGGGAAGGTAGTGCATCCGTGGATAACAAGGGAAATCAGGGATAGTATCAAAACAAAAGATGAAGCATACAAATTAGCCAGAAAAAGCAGCCTACCAGAGAACTGGGAGAAATTCAGAGTCTAGCAGAGGAGGACAAAGGGCTTAATTAGGAATGGGGAAAATAGATTATGAAAGAAAACTGGCAGGGAACATAAAAACTGACTGCAAAGGTTTTTATAGATATGTGAAGAGAAAAGATTAGTTAAAACAAATGTAGGTCCCTTGCAGTCAGAAACAGGTGAATTGATCATGGGGAACAAGGACATGGCAGACCAATTGAATAACTGGTCTGCCATGTCCTGAATCCGGAGGCTCGGCCGCAGCTGGCCCAGTGGACGACATCTTCGGGAGCGCGGGGCTGGCCAACTTCGGGGCTGCGGTGGCGTTCCGGCGGTGGCGACCTGAATCCGGAGGCTCGGCCACAGGCCCGGTGGACGACATCGTCGGGAGCGTGCAGGTCACAGGTTGGTGACCTGTTTTTCTGGGGCTCCCGCAACTACAGCTGCGTCCGCTGGACTGGAGGGCGGCAGCTTCGGCAGCTTCGACCACCCCGAGTTTGAGCCGGCCCGTCGCGGACAGAGCACGGATTCGGCCGCTGGACTGGTTTACTGTCGCCCGGCGGGGCCACAGCATCAGGAGCCTGGATCGCCTCAGCGCAGAGGGAGAAGAAAGCGGGAAGAAACAGAGACTTTAAGACTTTTGCCTCCATCACAGTGAGGAGGTGCCTGGTGAACTCACTGTGGTGGATGTTAATTTGTGTTTATTGTGTGTTTTGTCATTTATTATTATATGTATGACAGCAGGCAACGAAATTTCGTTCAGACCGAAAGGTCTGAATGACAAATAAAGGAATCTCTAATCTCTAATCTCTAAACTACTTTGGTACACAAAAATGCTGGAGAAACTCAGCGGGTGCAGCAGCATCTATGGAGTGAAGGAAATAGGCAACGTTTCGGGCCGAAACCCTTCTTCAGACTGATAGGGGGTGGGGAGAAGAAAGGAAAAAAGGAAAAAAGGCGGAGGAGGAGCCCGAGGGCTGGGGGATGGGAGGAGACAACCAGAGGGCTGATGAAGGGGAGGGGACAGCAAGGGCTAGCAGAATTGGGAGAATTCAATGTTCATGCCCCCAGGATGTAGACTGCCCAAGCGGAATATGAGGTGCATTTCCTCCAATTTCCGGTGTTGCTCGCTGTGGCCATGGAGGAGACCCAGGACAGAGAGGTCAGATACGGAATGGGAGGGGGAGTTGAAGTGCTGAGCCACCGGAACGTCAGGTTGGTTAATGCGGACCGAGCGGAGGTGTTCGGCGAAACGATCGCCAAGCCTCCGCTTGGTCTCACCGATGTAGATCAGCTGACATGTAGAGCAGCGGATGCAATAGATGAGGTTGCAGGAGATGCAGGTGAACCTCTGTCGCACCTGCTTAGGTCCTTGAATGGAGTCGAGGGGAGAGGTGAAGGGACAAGTGTTGCATCTCTTGCGGTTGCAAGGGAAAGTACCCGGGGAGGGGGTGGTACGGGAGGGAAGGGAAGAATTGACAAGGGAGTTATGGAGGGAGCGGTCTTTGCGGAAGGCAGACATGGGGGGAGATGGGAAGATTTGGCGAGTGGTGGGGTCACGTTGGAGGTGGCGAAACTGACGGAGGATCACTTGTTGTATGTGACGGCTGGTGGGGTGAAAGGTGAGGGCTAGGGGGACTCTGCCCTTGTTGTGAGTAGGGGGATGGGAAGAGAGAGCAGTGTTGCGGGGTATGGCAGAGACCCTGGTGCGAGCCTCATCTATCGTGGAGGAAGGGAATCCCCGTTCCCTGAAGAATGAGGACATTTCGGATGCCCTGGTGTGGAATGCCTCATCCTGGGAGCAGATGCGGCGTAGACGGAGGAATTGGGAGTGGGGGATGGAGTCCTTACAGGAAGCAGGGTGGGAAGAAGTGTAGTCCAGATAGCCATGAGAGTCGGTAGGTTTGTAATGGATGTCGGTAAGAAGTCTATCACCTGCGATGGAGATAGTGAGGTCAAGGAATGGTAGGGAAGTGTCGGAAATGGTCCAGGTGTATTTGAGTGCCGGATGGAAGTTGGTGGTGAAGCGGATGAAGTCAGTCAGTTGTGTGTGGGTGCAGGAGGTGGCACCAAAACAGTCATCGATGTAGCGGAGGTAGAGGTCGGGGATGGGGCCCAGGTACGTATTGAACAAGGATTGTTCTACGTACCCGACAAAGAGGCAGGCGTAGCTGGGGCCCATGCGTGTGCCCATAGCTACGCCTTGTATTTGGAGGAAATGGGAGGAGTCAAATGAGAAGTTATTGAGGGTAAGGACCAGCTCCGCTAGGCGGAGGAGGGTGTCAGTGGCCGGGTATAGGTTGCTTCTCTGGTTGAGGAAAAACCGGAGGGCTTCGAGACCATCCTGGTGGGGGATGGAGGTGTACAGTGACTGGACGTCCATGGTGAAGATGAGGGGGTGAGGGCCTAGAGAGTGGAATGTGCGGAGACGACGGAGAGTGTCTGAGGTGTCTTGAACATAGGTGGGGAGGGATTTAACCAAGGGGGATAGGATGGAGTCGAGGTAGGTGGAGATGAGTTCGGTGGGGCACGAACAGGCAGAGACAATGGGTCTACCGGGACAGTCAGGTTTGTGGATTTTGGGGAGAAGGTAAAATCGGGCCGTGCGGGGCTGGGGAACGATGAGGTTGGAGGCTCGGTCGGGCAGGGCATGGGAGTGGATGAAGTCGGTGATGGTGCTGGAGATGGTGGCCTGGTGCTCGTCAGTGGGGTCATGGTCCAGGGGTAAGTAGGAGGAGGTGTCCGAGAGTTGGCGCGTGGCCTCAGCTTTGTAGAGATCGACGCGCCAGACTACCACGGCCCCTCCCTTGTCGGCGGGTTTGATAACCCAATCTAGGTTGTTGCGGAGTGAGTCGATGGCAGTGCGTTCAGGGGGGGAGAGATTGGAGTGAGACAGGGGAGTGGAGAAGTTGAGGCGGTTGATGTCACGGCGGCAGTTTTTGATGAAGAGTTCTAAAGCCGGAAGGCTACGAGGGGGGTTCCACGAGGAGGGGGTGCGTTGGAGGCGGGAAAAGGGGTCATCAGTGGGGGGCGAGGACTCCTTCCCATGGAAGTGCGCTGTGAGGCGGAGGCGACGGTAGAAGCGTTCCAAGTCATGGAGGGCGCGGAACTCATTAAGGTGGGGACGGAGGGGGACAAAGGTAAGACCTCTGCTGAGAACAGACCGTTCGATGTTGGAGAGGGGGAGGTCGGGGGGGATGGTGAACACCCGGCAGGGATGGGGGTTGGGGCCAGAGGAAGGCAGGTGGGTGGAATGGGGACGAGGCGATGTGTGGTGGGGGTTGGTGGGTGGTGGGTGGTGGGGGGATGATGGGTGGTGAGGGGGTGGGGGGGTGAGAGGGCTGTAGTGTGGGTGGGGAAGAGAAGGGGTCCCATAGTTGGAGAAGGATGGGGAAGAATCAGTGGAACTACTTTGGTTCTGTCTTCACTCAGGAAGACATAAATAATCTGCCGGAAATAGCAGGGGACCAGGGTCAAATGAGATGGAGGAACTGAGTGAAATCCAGGTTAGTCGGGAAGTGGTGTTAGGTAAATTGAATGGATTAAAGGCCGATAAAACCCCTGGGCCAGATAGGCTGCATCCTAGAGTACTTAAGGAAGTAGCCCCAGAAATAGTGGATGCATTAGTGATAATTTTTCAAAACTCTTTAGATTCTGGATTAGTTCCTGAGGATTGGAGGGTAGCTAATGTAACCCCACTTTTTAAAAAGGGAGGGAGAGAGAAAATGGGGAATTACAGACCAGTTAGTCTAACATCGGTAGTGGGGAAAATGCTAGAGTCAGTTATTAAAGATGGGATAGCAGCACATTTGGAAAGTGGTGAAATCATTGGACAAAGTCAGCATGGATTTATGAAAGGTAAATCATGTCTGACGAATCCTATAGAATTTTTCGAGGATGTAACTGGTAGAGTGGATAAGGGAGAACCAGTGGACTTTCAGAAGGCTTTCGACAAGGTCCCACATAAAAGATTAGTATGCAAACGGTATTGGGGGTTCGGTATTGATATGGATAGAGAACTGGCTGGCAGACAGGAAGCAAAGAGTAGGAGTAAACGGGTCCTTTTCAGAATGGCAGGCAGTGACTAGTGGGGTACTGCAAGGCTCAGTGCTGGGACCCCAGCTATTTACAATATATATGAATGATATTAATGAGGGAATTGAATGCAACATCTCCAAGTTTGCGGATGACACAAAGCTGGGGGGCAGTGTTAGCTGTGAGGAGGATGCTAGGAGGCTGCAAGGTGACTTGGATAGGTTGGGTGAGTGGGCAAATGCATGGCAGATGCAGTATAATGTGGATAAATGTGAGGTTATCCACTTTTGTGGCAAGAACAGGAAAGTAGACTATTATCTGAATGGTGGCCGATTAGGAAAAGGGGAGATGCAACGAGACCTGGGTGTCATGGTACACCAGTCATTGAAAGTAGGCATGCAGGTGCAGCAGGCAGTGAAGAAAGCGAATGGTATGTTAGCATTCATAGCAAAAGGATTTGAGTATAGGAGCAGGGAGGTTCTACTGCAGTTGTACAGGGCCTTGGTGAGGCCACACCTGGAGTATTGTGTACAGTTTTGGTCTCCTAATCTGAGGAAATACATTCTTGCCATAGAGGGAGTGCAGAGAAGGTTCACCAGACTGTTTCCTGGGATGGCAGGACTTTCATATGAAGAAAGACTGGATAGACTCGGCTTGTACTCGCTAAAACTTAGAAGATTGAGGGGGGATCTTATAGAAACTTACAAAATTCTTAAGGGGTTGGACAGGCTAGATGCAGGAAGATTGTTCCCGATGTTGGGGAAGTCCAGAACAAGGGGTCACAGTTTAAGGATAACGGGGGAGTCTTTTAGGACCGAGATGAGAAAAACATTTTTTACACAGAGAGTGGTGAATCTGTGGAATTCTCTGCCACAGAAGGTAGTTGAGGCCAGTTCATTGGCTATATTTAAGAGGGAGTTAGATGTGGCCCTTGTGGCTAAAGGGATCAGGGGGTATGGAGAGAAGGCAGGTACAGGATACTGAGTTGGATGATCAGCCATGATCATATTGAATGGCGGTGCAGGCTCGAAGGGCCGAATGGCCTACTCCTGCACCTATTTTCTATGTTCTATGTTTCCTGCCAATATGGGGTTCAAATTCACCGCAAATGCAACGTTCCAATCGATCGTGTTCCAGAAACACCCACTAGCAAGATGATTAAAATGATCTTTTTTTTTTGGACAATCATGTCATAAGAGCATCTAAATCGTCTATATTTTGTGTTATTGTCTATCCATAGTCAATATTATTATACTAAATTATACTCAAGAGTTTTAGCCACATGTATTGTGCAAAAAATAATAATTTTTATTATATTGAGTGGATGTTTCTAGATTAATTTATGGGAATTAAACATTAAATTCCTTCCATCTGGCATATAAATTCATGACAGTGAGATTTATAAATCATGTTATATTGTGAATTCTTGTGTGAATGGGATTAGTTTGTTATTTGGATACTTAGGCTATTTTTAAAAAATATTCTTTTCTTAAGAAATGGCATCTACAGGACATTGTTAATGGGAAAGTAGTGGGCAGAAAGGCAGAAAGGCATGTGGTTTGAAGAGCAAAAACTTGTAGTTTACAATGCCAAAATTGAAAAGTTGAGGAAAAATAAGGTGTACAGAGTTGCTTATTGGTTCTGAGGAGTATGATGATGCTACTGATTGTGATATGCCAATGTACCAGCTAGCAACTGATCTTCTCCATAAAGACTTGGTCTATTGCTAGAAATTGTAATTTATTTACCTATATGTTATGGACTTACAGCATATACAATAATATTAAAGTTCTGATCTTGAGAATATCACATTTTTGAATTTTCAAGGCAGTCTGTGTGTTTATTACTATTTCTGTCACAACGGTCAATTTTGTAATTAGCTACAATTAGGTAATTAACTAATTGTATGCTTTAATTTCAGGTCATCCAAGTAAGATGTTTTATATTTGTTTCGGAATGCTTCAATCTATAATAACTGAAAATTTCATTCAGTTCTCTTAATTTTTAAGAAAGCTATGGGCTTTTGACTGTCCTCGATCACAGCTTTTGTGTTAAGTCATTGGAAAAGCAATAGGGAACAAGATGCTAATTTCCGAGTATGAAAATGGCCATAACTTTTTTAATACTGAAGATATGAAAGTGAATTAGGTGTCAAATTAGACTTCTTTTTATGCTTTATCTGATGGGATAAATTGCAGACTTGATTTTTTAAATCTCAAAATTGTGTAACATTGCTAAGTATATTCCCTGGTGGACTCTTCGGAAGGTACAAGGTTTTATTCAAATTTCTATTTTATTTTATTCAGTTTTATTCGAGATTCCAAGACCTGCGGTTTCTTGTGTCTCCCTCTAAACATTTCCCATCCATTTACCTGTCCAAATTAGGTATGTTACAAAACCTACCTTCAGCGGCGCTGCAGTTCTGTCACTGGCCGTGTGCGCGACTTTGGCGCCTTTGGGGGGGGGGGGTTAAAATGCATTTTTTCTCCTACCTGTCCTGGATATATTTTCTCGGGGTGCAAGCTTTTGCTGAAGATTTGTTCCGACGGCCGTTCTGTGAATTTTTTTTTTTTTTTTTAAATCGCTGGACAATTTCAGCGCTGGAGTAAAATAAAAATCAGCTTCTAATGCCATGAATGCTGACAACGGGGAGGGATTTCACGCACGGGACAGGTAAAGGAAAGCCGTTTATTTTGCATATAAACGTGCTTCTTAGGATGCCTTTAATCCAAATTTTACGTTGCGAAAAGGTGACATAGGACCCATACGAACCGGCAGTATTTTTCCTGCCGATATGGGGTTCAAATTCACTGCAAACCGCAACGTTCCAATCGATCGCGTTCCACAAAATCCCTCTCGCAAGATGATTTAAATGGCCATTAATTTACGGGAATTAAACACTAAATTCCTTCCATTTGGCCTTCAGTTCATGACAATGAGATTTAAAAATCATGTTATATTGTGAATTCTTGTGTGAATGTTATTTGGACACTTAGGCTATTAAAAAATGTTAATCTTTTCTTAAGAAATGGATAGATGTTTAGATCCAGTAATTGAATTTTGTAATTAGCTACAATTAGGTAACTAACTAATTATATGCTTTAATTTCAGGTCGTCCAAGTAAGATTGTTTCATATTTGTTTCAGAATACTTCAATCTATAATAACTGAAAATTTATTTCAGTTCTCTTAATTTTTAAGAACGTTATGGGCTTTTGACTGTCCTCGATCACAGCTTTTGTGTTAAGTCAATGGAAAAGCAATAGGGAACAAGATGCTAATTTCCGAGTATGATAATGGCCATAACTTTTTTAATACTGAAGATATTAAAGTGAATTAGGTGTCAAATTAAACTTCTGTTTATGCTTTATCTGATGGGATAAAATGCAGACTTGATTTTTTAAATCTCAAAATTTTGTAACATTGCTACAAATGTCTTTTGACTCGACATTTTTCCCTCAGACTTCCTGGAGCTGAAAATTATTTAATAATTTTAGTTTTCATTTCTCTGTCTGTGGTACTAATTGTAACGTTGATATTTGTATCCCGTCTGAAGGGTCTCGACCCGAAACGTCACCCATTCCTTCTCTCCAGAGATGCTGCCTATCCCGCTGAGTTACTCCAGCATTATGTGTCTATCTTCTATTTGTGGAGGTCCGTCTATATTTAAGTCATCGCTTGTTAATTTACACACGTCCACAGCATCCCGTTTGCGACTCCGAGCAACCAGAGGTGCGCGTCATTAAAACACCAAGTTGACCAATGGAAACGACGAGGTGGTGAGGTGACCAATCAGATCTCGCGCTTTGGGGCGTTGCTAACGGTCAGCCAATAGGAAAGGGCAGGCAAAGGACCAATCAGAGTGGGGCAGTAGGCACCGCCTCCATTCCGGTGATTGGCTCTCGCGCGAAAATAGATTTATATTCAAGTCAAACGTACAAACGGGCGCGTGACGGGAGGGGTGAGAGAGGTGGTGACAGGGAGAGAGAGAGAGAGAGAGAGAGAGAGAGAGAGGTGGTGACAGGGAGAGAGAGAGAGAGAGAGAGAGAGAGAGAGAGGAGGGAGAGGGGGTAGTGAACAGTGACAGGGGAACGGTGACAGAGAGAGGGGGAAGAGTAGTGACAGGGGAACTGACAGACAGAGAGAGAGAGAGAGAGAGAGAGGTAGGAATAGTGACAAGGGAACAGTGACAGAGAGGGCAGGGGTAGGAGCAGTGACAGGGGAACAGTGACAGAGAGGGCAGGGGTAGGAGCAGGAGCAGTGACGGGAACAGTGACACGAGGGGCAGGAGCAGTGACAGGTATATACAGGGTGACAGTGAAGGGCAGGAGCAGAGCTGGTGAGGGAGAAACAGTGACGGGAAGAGTGACAGAGATAGAGGGCAGAAGTAGGAACAGCGACAAGAGTCAGAATCACAGGACACCAGGAGGAAAGTAAAAAATAAGGAGAGGGAGTGGGGAAATAACTAGGAAGGAACAAGGGTGAGAAGGATTGTGACTTGAAAATGGTGGCCAAATGGAGCAGAGCAGACAGATAGCTGGAAAAAGAGAGAAGCGAGGAGAGTAGGGAGAAAATAGTATACAAGATCGAACAAGAGTGAAAAATATAAGGAGAGTGGACAAAAAGCAACAGATGAGAAACTGAGAAGTAGAGATGAGAGGGCAAACAACAGAATAGCCAGAGTTACCAAGACACCAACAGAACAGAGCTTCGTCAGAGTGGAGGAGAGTGAAGTTTCAGAAATACAGTTGAAAAGGTGTCTCTATGGTTTGTGTCTAACAGAAGATTAACCTGTGGGATGGTGAATCTGGTGAGTTCAGATGACCTTAAACTTTATGTATAAAGACAAGCAAAGGAATAAAATGCAAAGTGATGGAGAAGCTCAGGCAGCATCTGTGGAGTGAATGGAGTTGATGTTTCAGGTCGTGACCCATCTTCACACTGATAGAGTTGGGGGGAAAACTGAAAGGAGAGTTGGTGGTGGGGCAAAGCCTGGTAAGTGATGGGTGGATACAGGTGTGGGGGGAGTAATTGGAATATGGGTGGAGTAGGTGGCAAAACCTAGAGGTGAAAGGGAGAAACATAGAAAGGTGCAGGAGGAGGCCATTCAGCCCTTCGAGCCAGCACCGCCATTCATTGTGATCATGGCTGATCGTCCCCAATCAATAACCTGTACCTGCCTTCTCCGCATATCCCTTGATTCCACTAGCCCCTAGAGCTCTATCTAACTTTCTCTTAAATCCATCCAGTGAATTTGCCTCCACTGCCCTCTGTGGCAGGGAATTCCACAAATTCACAACTCTCTGGGTGAAAAAGTTTTTTCTCACCTCAGTCTTAAATTGCCTCCCCTTTATTCTAAGACTGTGGCCCCTGGTTCTGGACTCGCCCAACATTGGGAACATTTTTCCTGCATCTAGCTTGTCCAGTCCTTTTATAATTTTATGTTTCTATAAGATCCCCCTCATCCTTCTAAACTCCAGTGAATACAAGCCTAGTCTTTTCAATCTTTCCTCATATGACAGTCTCTCCATCACAGGGATCAATCTCATGAACCTACGCTGCACTGCCTCAATCACAAGGACGTCCTTCCTCAAATTAGGAGACCAAAACTGGAGACAAAATGGTGTCAGATAAGGAGAGAAGTGGGAGAGTGAAATGTAAAGCTGCAGGGTAGGATATGGAGAGAAAGGACAGGGGAGAGGAAAGAGAGGGAAATGAGGGACTTGGGGATGGGACGTTATCATACAGAGAAGGGGAAGTGAGCAGGGTAACTGTGATGGGGAAGATGGTAAGAGAAATGTATACCGGGGATGGGGAGGGGAGCGGAGGGCTGTGGACAGAGTGGGCATATTACTTGAAATTGCAGAATTCAATGTTCATACCATTGGGTTATCAGCTACCCAAGCGGAATCTGAGGTGCTGTTCCTCAGTTTGCGTGTGACTTCGCTCTGGCAATGGAGGAGGCCCAGGACAGAAATGTCATTATGGAAAGGGAAATTAAAATGGTTAGCAACTGGGAAATCCAGCAAGCTTGACTCACTGATTTCCTTCAGAACTTTAATTCTTTCCCCAAGATTCCAGCGTCTGCTGTCTCTTGTGTCACCATATTGCTGAACCAAGAAATAGATGTGTTTATCGCCTATGTGGCACCCTACTATCGCTGTACTCAAGGGATATGAGACAAACTCAGGCAAATGGGATTCACTTAGATGGGGCATCTTAATCGGCATGGACGGGTTGGGCAGAAGGGCCTGTTTCCATAGTACCTCTATGACTCTAAGAGGTAACATGTGCTTCTGAACCAGTGTATTCAGTACTTATTGGTTGTTCTCTTCCAAACTGCTGATTTAAAAAGTAAGTGTGGTTCTGATCAATACTTGTAAGTGCTGCAAGATAAACTCATAGAACATGCCAAATGTATTTTTGAATTTTTATAAATAGTGCACATCCCTGAAAGATTTAAGTAATTAATGCCCTGCCCCCAACTTTATCAGCTGTCAAACTTAAGTTTATGTTCAGATGTTCAATGCTGTGATGCATTGTAAAACTAAGAATAAAATAAATATTTAAACATGAAAATAATGAATATTCCAAAAATAAGTGCAATCCTGAAATTAATTTAAAAGTTAAAAATAAGCTTAAAATTAATTTTAAGTAGCTAAAATATATGTAACTAATTCCTTCCCCTTACCACATTATTCCCCATTGAAATTCTATCCATGTCCTGTGTTTAATGCTGGGGAAATAGCAGCAGGATTGAGCTTCAGCTCTGGGCTCCACGGGACTCCAGTAACACAGCATCTTGACACAGTATGATTAAGTATATTTGCAACTTCTGCATTTGACTAGACGGCAATTGATGGAGACCCATTTGGAACTGCTGGAATATATCCAGCTGAAAAATTATAGATTTACTCATACTGGGAAGCGCAGACTAATATATCAGCAGCCAATATTCAGGAACACTCTACTGTTAATGAATATAGGAAAGCACAATATTTTAACACAACCATAATAATACATTCAGGAGATATTATTCTATTGTGAAAATGCTTTTTAGTATTTGTGAGTAAAGTCAAAATATCTTTTCGATGGTTATGTTTCTTCTTATGATTACCTTTGCAGCTGACAGCTAAAAAAAATTTTTTTTAAAGGCTCGCACAATGAGGGCAAGTGAATTTGATTCTTCAGATGAAGATTTCGAGGAAGAGCACCCAATACCACTCCAAGTCTCTTGGTAAGTGTCTCCAGCAGGCACATTAATGATATTTTGCCCGGATAAGTTGTTTTGCTGCACCTACAAATGAATGGGCAAGAACAATTGGATCGGTCAAAGAGAATATTACTATAATTTGAAACATACAATAGATCTTATTTATGTAAGGGTTACTGCTCTATCATAGCCCTCCTAAGTGTTGCAACAATTTTTTTCAGGTGGAAGATATCATAGATTAAATAATATTTCCACCAACTTTCTTAACTTAGTTTAGTTTAGAGATGCAGCAAGGAAACAGTCTCTTTGGCCCACCGAGTCCACACCAACCATTGCACTGGTTCTATGTTATCCCACGTTCACATCCACTGCCAACATACTAGGGGTTATTTACAGAGGCGAATTATCCTACAAATCCGCACGTCTTTGGGATGTGGGAGGAAACCGACACACCCGGAGGAACCCCACACAGACACATGGAGAATGTGCGGACTCCATACAGACAGTGCCCAAGGTCAGGATCAAAACAGGATTTCAGGCAGCAGCTCTACCCGCTGTGCCACTGTATTGCCAACTCTCACCACTGCTAACAGCACTAACAAAGGAGGGAGCTTGTAATATAGAATGTTTGCATCAACATTTTCTACAAATGATTACAGCAGAAATACAGAATAAAAGGAAACTCTTCAGACCAATCAGTCCATATGGGTAATTTTGCTACATTCAGCTGTCACAGTCATGGTTTATCTTATTATTGTCACATGTACTAAGTACAATGAAAAGCTTTATTTTGCATGCTATCCAAACAAATCAGATAATACTACTGTATACATAAATGAAATCAAGCCAAACACAAGTACAATAGATAGAACAATCTATCTCTACCTACCTGTCCTCAACCGATCTCTATTCTAGTGAAGTTACATTTAAGCATGATCATATTTATATTGTATCATAATGATGAATCTTTACTGTACGATTTCTGTCCTCGCTATAATGTAGTATTAATCCTTTCAATTTTCAACTTTGATCTAATCAATATCTTGTATGTATTTAACATCACTTTTTGTTTTTTGTCTTTTGTCCAATAAAGTACCATGCACTTGATTGTCTTAACAGATCTCTTGCATTATACCTTATTTGGCACCTCATCAGAGTTCAGGACAACGATTCATTGCCTTTTAATGATTGTACAAGTATAGTATTAATTCTACAAGTGAAAGTTTTGCTTGGACAGTTAACTTTCCTAGAATTATTTTGGTTGTATATTTATTAGGTTGGGATTAGCAGTGGTGAACTGCCAGCAGTTCCTTGGAATCTGTGCTCTGCCCGGTAAGCAACTAATGTTATTTTCCTATCATATTATGGGTTTGAAACTCCTTTTCTATATATCAGCATTTAATAGAATAAGTATAATCACCGAGAATTATACATACAAAAGGAGTTCATTAGTTACCATGGTGATTTAAAATAATTGGTCAACAATCCGTTTCAAGTGATTACAAGTGGCAATGGCTACTCAAACAGCATGACAGTGAACCCTTTGCCACACCCTATGCTGATCTTTTAACCCACTTCCACTCATCTCATTTGCTCACATCAGGTCTGTATTCTTCAATGTCTTGCCTGTTCAAGTGCCTGTCTAAATATCTCGGAAATGTAGTGATTGTATCTGATTCATCACCACCTCTGGCACTACGTTGCAGATATCCACCACTCTTTGTGTATATAGAAAATAACCCTGAAAACTCCATCTCCCCTTAAACCTATGGGGGCTTCTCATTTTTGAGGCCCTTATGTGGGCAAAAGATTTTGACTAACTACCTCATCTGCATCTTTTATAATTTTATACACCTCTATCAAGTCACCTCTAGCTTCCTTCACTCCAGGAGCAAGAAGCCCAGCCTAAACAAAAGCCTCCCAATCCAACCTGATGAATATCCTCTGCATGTTCTCAGGGCAACCACATCCTTCCCATAGTGTGGCGACCAGAACTGCACCCAATACTCTGTGGTGCAACCAGTGTTTTGTAAAGTTGCAACACAGCCTCCCAACTTATATATTCGATGAAGACAAGAATGCCTTTTTAGGTTTCCCAGTTAGAATACGCCATCAAATGGAGAAGCAAGGAATCGCAAATGCTGGAATCTTGAGCAAAACACAATGTGAATTGAATTGAATACTTTATTGTCACGTGACAAGTCAGTGAAATTCTTTGTTTGCATATCCAAGGTATTGCAAATAGCCGCCCATAAAGGACGCTTAGTTACAAATCCACCCCGGCGCCAGTTCCCCTTTTGTTGTCTCCCCCCTTCCTCGTGGCCGGGTCCTCCATTGTCCATTGTTCTTCCCCTTCCCTTACGGCGGTCCCACCATGTGGATCCTCATTCTTCTTTCTCCCCCCCCCCCCCACGCCGGGACCCGTTGCTCTTCCCCCTCCATCACCCCCACGCTGGGTCCTTCTTTGTTCCTTCCCTCGGCAGCTATGTCCTCACTTCCACATGTCCGTCCTCTGCCGGCGCCATCATCGATCACCGCACCAACCTCTCCACTAATGCTGCCGGGTCCTCTCCAGATGCCTCCACGGCACCAACCCAGGCCCCAGGTTCCGTCAACCCAGGCACCGATGGCAGTGAGCTCGTCGACCCGCGAGGCTCTACCTCTGACCCACGAGGCTCCACCGCTGGCCTGGGCCACGAGACACCTCCGGAAGGCGCTCGCCGCACCAGCACCTCCAGAAGGCGTAACTGGAGTAACGCAGCAGGTCAGGCAACATCTTTGGTGGGAATGAACAGGCAACATTTCAGTTTAGTCAGAATACGCCATGGTGTGCAAGAAGCAAGCAGGCACTTAACACTGATTTGAGAAAATAAATTGGTGGCCTTGAACTCACAATTTCACATTTAAATGATTCCCACTTGTTGCATTAAGACCTGCAGCAAGTAGCTGTTCCTAGTCCCAATCTACCTTTAACAGCTCGTCTTATGAAGAGTCATGAGTGTTTAATTGGCATGTGTACTGAAAACAGTGGATTAATCTTTACTATTTTAATTAAACAGGTTGTAAATTTAAAGATATCAGAAGAAACCTTCAGAGAGATTTAGGTAATGTTTTCAGTATCTAATTTTCAGGTGGTGATTTGTGAATTCTTTACGAGCGAATTTCCATAACCCGACTGGTTGTATCGTGGGGGTCGCTTGTATTGTTTTTAACCTGTTATTGGGTAATGCAGATGGAATTCGTATCAGACTTGGTTTCCTCCCCTTTCCCAACTGTGGAAGGTAAAATGAGAACCTGTGGAAACAGCAATTACAAGTGCATGTTTGTTGTATCAGTTTGCTCTTTCTTTTTCCAGACAGATTCTGCAATCTGCACAGTTGTTGAAATCCTGTTGTTAACACAAATGCCTTGAGATTTAGCAGTGCATAGAATATAATCGTATGAATTAGGAACAGGGCAGGTACTCGATCCCTCAGCCTTTCATGGCTGATCTGACTGTAACCTCAACTCACATTCCTGTTAACCTACAGTCACCCCTCACCCTCTAAAGTATCATTGTACCTCTGGCTTTACTGTATTTAAAGACTCTGCTTCCACCACCTTTGAAGAGTACCAGAGACATGTGACACTCAGGAAAAAAGTTGCCTCCTCCGACTTAAACAGGATCTTAAATGTTTCAATCAAGTGCCCTCGCAATCAGCGTTAAAAGATACATCCAGTTGTAAACACTGCCCAGTCCATCATCGGCTCTGACCTTCCTACCATCGAGGGGATCTACCACAGTCGCTGCCACAAAAAGGCTGGCAGCATCATCAAGAACCCACACCATCCTGGCCACACACTCATCTCTCCGCTGCCTTCAGGTAGAAGGTACAGGAGCCTGAAATCTGCAACATCCAGGTTCAGGAATAGCGACTTCCCCTCAGCCATCAGGCTATTAAACTCAACTCAAACAAAAATCTGAACTTTAATAGCCTATTGCACTTTATATGCTTATATATGTGTGTGTGTGTGTGTGTGTGTGTGTGTGTGTGTGTGTGTGTGTGTATATATATATATATATATATATATATATATATATATATATATATATATATTCAACAGTATATGGACACACTGATCTGTTCTGTATTTATTTATTTCTACAATATTCTGTTGTGCTGAAGCAAAGCAAGAATTTCTTTGTAATATCTGGGACACATGACAATAAACTCTCTTGAATCTAGCCTGCCCAACATTTCCTCAGGAGACTACCCAACCATTTCTAGGAATTAGTCAACTTTCTTGGAACTTCAACAGATTAACATCCTTCCTTAAATTAGGAGGCCAATACTACACACAGTATTCTAAATGTGGTCTCAACAGTGCTCTATATATTTGAATCTCAACCTTTTCACTCGTTCAGTTCTGCAAGCAATCAATGATAATACTGCCCATGATAACATTGCTATTGTTAACTTTATTTGTTGTACTTGTATACAAGGAAACCCAGATTCCCTGAACTTAAAGTTCTCGCCATTTAGATAAGCATTTATTTTTCCAGTCAAACTAGACAAATCTGACATTTTCTTCCAGATTTTTGCCCACTCGTGTAACCTACCTCCATCTCTTGGCTGCTTCATGAAGCTCTCTTCACACTTTCTTTGTGGGCTTTGGTCCTATAGCATGGAAACAGGCCCTTCGGCCAAACTTGCCCACGCTGATCAAGATGCCCGTCCTATAGTCTCACCTCCCTGCATTTGACCCATATCGCTCTAAACCTTTCCTATCCATGTACTTGTCCATGTATCTTTTATATGTTGTTATTGTATCTGCCTCAACTACCTCCTCTGGCAACTCGTTCCATATGCCCACCTCCTTTTGTGTGAAAGTTATCCCTCAAGTTCCTATAAAACCTTTTCTCTCGCCTTAAACCTATGCCCTCAGATTCTTACCTACTCTGGATAAAAAGCTCTGTGCATTTACCCTATCTATTCCCCACATGATCTTATATAGAAGAAGACCCCCCCCCATCCTCCTGCGCTCCAAGAAATAAAGTCCAAGCCTGCTCAACCTCTCCCTATAGCTCAGGCCTTTGAGTCCTGGCAACATCTTCGTAAATATTCTCTGCACCCTTTCTAACATCTTTCCTATTACTGTGACCAAAACTGAACACAATGCTCCAAATGTGGCCTCACCAATGTCTTATATAACATGTAAGATACGATACGATAGAACTTTATTTATCCCAGGAGGGAAATTGATCTGCCAACAGTCATAAAACGCAAAATACATGAAACATGAAATTAAAGTGGAAAGGATTGGGGATGTGCAAAGATTTAGGGGGGGGGGGGGGGGGGAGGGAGTCAGTCTACCCCACGACAGAAGGGGAAATTGTAGTTTGATAGCCACAGGGAAGAAGGATCTCCTCTGGCGTTCCGTACTGCATCTTAGTGTAACCAGTCTGTTGCTGAAGGTACTCCTGAGCTGTACTGTCCAAGATGCTCCGCAGTTTGAGGATTGCGGTAATATAACATATAATATGTAACATAACATGTAATATAACATAGCGACTTCTATATTCAATATTCTGACTGATGAAGGCCAATGTACCAAAAGATTTCTTGACCACCCAGTCTACATGTGACTCCATTTTCAAGGTACTGTATACCTGCACTCCTAGATCCCTCTGCTCTACAACACACCCCAGAGTCCTTCCATTCACTATGAAGGTCCTGCCCTGGTTTGACTTCCCAAAATGCAATACCTTGCACTTATTTGTTTTAAACTCCATTAACCATTCCTCTGCACACCTGCCCAAATGTTGCAATTTTTCAGAACCATCTTCGCTATTTACGATGCCACTCACTTCCGTGTCATCTGCAAACTTACTAAACATACCTTGTACATTCTTAGCCAAATCGTTGACAAACCACAAACAGCAAAGGGCCCAGCACTGATTCATGAGACACCTTTGTGTCATTAACAAATTTAGAAAATAAATCATTGCTTCCTTCATCTAAGTTACTTGCAAAAATTGTTCAAAAGACCTCAGCACCGATAGCCTATGCCTAGCAGAAAAAAAAGTCTTTCCTGATGGCCAGCTAATCTTTCATACACATCCTACCCCAGAATATGTATTTTTCTGAACTAACCTTGATGCAGCAATAATTCATAACATCCAACTTCTTCAACTATTGACAGAGGACCTCAGGAGCTACAATGTGCAAAATGTTTTTGTGCTCTGCACCAAGGGAGAAATGGTGAAGTACAGGGTTCCAGGCTTGTTAGAATCCTACCGACAGAAGGGATTCACGGTGAATCACTATCCTTTTCCTGATGGAAGTGTTCCAGATATTGATAGCTGTTGGAAAATTCTGGAAGAGTTGAGAATCTGCTTGGAAAATGACAAGACGACCCTTATCCAGTAGGTGGCATTTCAGTCACTTGCAATAGTTAAATGTAAAAGACATTTCAGTCAGAAACTAGCACTGCAGTGATTGCCATTGCTGCAATTATTGTTTCCAGAAACAAATCATTTATATTATTCTGGTATGATACTGCAAGTCCACTTATGTTGGAAATGACACCGTGTTATGAAGCAGAGCTGTAGATGTTGTGTACATGGACTTCAGTAAGGCGTTCAACAGGGTTCCGCATGGTATGCTGCTCTGGATGGTTAGATCGCATTGGATCCAATGACAGATAGCTGAATGGATAGCAAATTGGCTCCATGGAAGGAAGTAAAGGGTGATGGTGGAAGGTTGCTTCTCAGACTGGAGGCCTGTGACTAGTGGTGTGTCTCAGGGTATGGTGCTGGGCCTGTTACAGTTTGTCAACTGCATCAATGATTTGGATGAGAACATACAGGGCAAGATTAGCAAGTTTGCTGATGATACCAAAGTTAGTAGTTTTGCAGATAGTGAAGATGGTTGTGAAAGATTACAGCATGATCTGGATCGATTGGCCAGGAGGGCGGAGGAATGGTTGATGGAATTTAATACAGAAAAGTGTGAGGTGTTCCATTTTGGGACGTCGAACAAGGGCAGGACCTACACAGTAAATGGTAGGCCTCTGGGCAGTGTTGTAGAGCAGAGGGATCTAGTACAGGTGCATGGTTCCTTGAAAGTCGAGTCGCAGGTAGATAACGTGGTCAAAAAGGCTTTTGGCACTTTGGCCTTCATCAGTCAGAGTATAGAGCAGGAGTCGGCAACCTACGGCCCCCGGGCCGAATGTGGCCCGTAACCCGGAATCATCCGGCTCGCAGGCGGATTTTTTTCCCCGTAATCATCCGGCCACAGGCTTCCTTCATCTCCGGTACCTCCCGGGCCAGAGGCCGCGGCGCCGAGCTCTGGCTGTACCGCATCCTGCCGACACGGCCACGGACCTTCTGTGTCTGGGCTTCACTGTCGGGATCGGGGTTGTCAATAGGCCGGCGACGAGTGAGTATGAGTATTTGTGCCACCGCCTTCAGGACAGAGCCAAGGCAATGGTCAGTAGGTACGCCATGTTCGTGAGCGCCCGTAACTAAGGTCCAGTGCTGCGGGTGGCGTCCTCGAAGGGGCGGGATCTATGTGAACACGTGATCTGATGTCTGCCATCCGGGGCGGGGGCAGGATCCAAGTGTCCACGTGATAGATGTGGCCCGCCATCCGCTCACACACATGCGCCTTGGCCCCTATGCAGAACAAGGTTGCCGACCCCTGGTATAGAGTATAGAACTTGGGAGGTCATGTTGTAGTTGTATAAGACGTTGGTGGGACCGCATTTAGAATATTGTGTTCTGTTCTGGGCACCATGTTATAGGAAAGATATTGTCAAGCTTGAAAGGTTTCAGAAAAAATTTACGAGGATGTTGCCAGGACTAGAGGGTGAGCTATCGGGAGAGGTTGAGTAGGCTGGGTCTCTATTCCATGGAGCACAAGAGGATGAGGGGCGATCTTATAGAGGTATACAAAATCATGAGGAATAGATCGGGTAGATGCACAGAGTCTTTTGCCCAGAGTAGGGGAATCGAGGGCCAGAGGACAAAGGTTCAAGGTGAAGGGGAAAAGATTTAATAGGAATCTGAGGGCAACTTTTTGACAGAAAGAGTGGTGGGTGTATGGAACAAGCTGCCAGAGGAGGTAGTTGAGGCTGGGACTATCCCATCGTTTAAGAAACAGTTAGACAGGTACGTGGATATGACAGGTTTGGAGGGATATGGACCAAGCGCAGGCAAGTGGGACATTGTTGCCCAGTGTGGGCGAGTTGGGCCGAAGGGCCTGTTTCCACATGGTATCACTCTATGACTCTAAGAAGGAGGTCCAAGATTACAAGCAAATGGCAGAAGGAATTTAACTTGGACAAATGTGAAGTGATACATTTTAAGAAGTTAAATCAGGGCAACACATACAGTGAATAACCAGATCCAGGGGAGCAGTGTTGAACAGAGAGGCCTTGGGGTGCAAGTACATAGCTCCTTGCTAATATAATATGGATGTTCTGATTAAACAGACCATTGCAGCTACAAATTAAAAATGTCAAGTATAATAAGCAATTCTCAGGTGTACACAACTTTTCTCAAATAAATTGAGGCGTATCTTAAGTTTTTATTACTCTTGGATTGAATACGGGTATCAGGAAGCAGGGCTCTTCAGACACCCTGGGGTTACTGAAGGCAGCAAAGACTCCAGAGAGTGGGTACTGAAGGATGCTAATTATTAGCATTTAGAAGAATGAGAAATGTTCACATTGAAGCATACATAAATTCTCATAAGATGGGAACTCTGGAGAGTTGAGAAGGAGAGTGTCAGACTAAGGGGTTAGCCATTTGGGACCAGAGATTGGTCAGGATTGTAAACCTTGTATCCACAGGTTTTGAAGCTGAAATGTTAATTTTAAAATATATTCACAATTGAGATAAATATTCTTTTGGGCAAAAGTAAATATGAAGCAGAAATCAGTAAGCCAAAGTATAGAATGACCTATTAAGTTAATGAATGGAAGAGTAAGCTCAATTCACAAAGGCACATTCTTTCCATTTTGTCAGATTCTCATTTTTCTTCACCTGCTAGCACATCCTCTGCCCTTAATATTCTAACTATCTTTGACAATGTTATTCCCACTCATTCTCGTCAGGACCATATTTCTAAATCTGCTTTTTAATATTCTTGCAACTATTATCCTCATTCTCAAGCCGCATACTGCCACTGCTCAGTTGCCAGTTTATCTTTACAGCTGACATTGACATGTTAATAACCCCAGGACCTGTTACTATAGTTTTCAATATTTGAATTCATAACTCAAGCGCAAGCCAAAGTACAGGGAGACCTGCATATCTCAGAATAGGGAGAATGCCGACCACTTTATTGCTTGTATCAGCACTGTCATCCTCATGCTTATCAATAAGCCACTGTGTACTACTTGCTCAATGCCACTGAAATAACCCTCGCCCATCCTTCGTGTTTACCTTTGTCTCTCTGCACCCAGCAGACACTCAACCAAGAATGAGTGAGCATTTCCATCCCTGGGATTAAAAGACACAAAGTTGTCACTTAAAAATGTCTTCAATGCAACAGCACGTTATACAATTATGCAATGAGAACATTGATCAAATCTCGTTTGGTTGAAGGTGTTCCATGTAGCTCTAAGTTTAAAGATAAAGCATCCTACTTTCTCATCCACACCCTACACACTAGGGGCAATTTACAGAGGCCAATTAACTTACAAACCCGCACATCTTTGGGATGTGGGAGGAAATCCAGGGTCACAGGAAGAAAGTGCAAACACCATACGCACAGCACCCAAGGTCATGATAGAACCCGGGTCTCTTGCGCCGTGAGGGACCAGCTCTACCACAGCGCTACCCTTGTTCTAGCAACTTCATTCCAGAACCAGCTGCTCTCACCATGCTATTTCACACCGCTCCTCATCACATCCTTTTATCTTTTCATTTCTGGCCTTTGTTCTACACAGTAGATATATGTGACTACATTATACCCATTATGCCTTAAGAGGGGGAGGGAAGTACTGATTCGGTCAAATAGCACATAATATACATTCTACCAAATAATAGGGCATAGCTTTAATATGAGAGGGGCAGGTCACTTTTTTTTTTACACAGGTAATGTGCGGCTGTGGGTGGTGGTGGAGGCAAATACAATAATGGCATTTAAGAGACTTTTAGATAGACACATAGATATTCAGTAATGAAGGGATATGGATCGGGTCCTGGCAGATAAGTGTAGGCATCATGTTCAGCACAGACATTATAGGCAAAACAGCCTGTTTCTATGCTGTACTGTTCTATGACAACTGAAGCGCAAAGAATGGAGCCATTTGTGGAAACTGCAAGACGCGAGTTATGAATGTGATGAAAGCTCAGGAACATTGTTATATCTTGTTCATTTTAAATATGCCTTCCTACTTTAAAACTTTTAGCAAATTTCAAGGATCACATTCTTACCCCAAATTTAAGTAATATTGAGAATACTTGCAGTTTTAATCTTGGCTTTATCCATCAATTAGTTGGATAAACGATTGATTACTCCTGCGTAAGTGGATCTGCATTATTTTTTCAGATGTTACGGAGGTCTTGGATGCTCGTGTCTAAGTAAGTGCAATTTTCTGTTTACATCTGTTCTTGTTCAGTTCAATTTAGAGATACAGCATGGAAACAGGCCCTTCAGCCCACGTCGACCATCAATCACCCATTCACACTATGTTATCCCATTTTCTCATCCACTCCCTACATTAGGGACAATTTTAGAAGCCAATTAACCTACAAACTCACGCAATTTTGGGATGTGGGAGGAAACCAGAGCACCCGGAGGAAACCCACGCAGTCACAGGGAGAACATGCAAACTCCACCCATAGACAGCACCCAAGGTCAGGATCGAACCCGGGCCTCTGGCTCTGTGAGGCAGCAACTATACCAGTTGCTCCATTTTAATCTTAGTCTTCACAGCCCCCCTCTCAACATATACCCAATTGAGGAATTTAATATAATCTAATGAATAATAACCTAAGTGTCTCCCTGATTATGTCTCCCAGTTGCAGCATGTCTCCTCCTTCAGCTGTCTGATACCATGCTGCCAGAAGAAGCAATTGCCCTTCTTTGTGAGCTCCGAGGAAGTGGAGCAATTCAGACCATAAAGGTAAAGTTGGATGTCGACCCAAATACTGCTCACTGCCCCTTTATGCTTTTGTGACCACTCTTCATGTTGATTGAAAGTGACTGCAAAATCCATTTCCCAGGCAGGGTGCCCTGGATTGGCCAATGCTTCCAAAATGTCTAAAATTCTTGCAATGTCAGATTTAAAAGAGTATGGGTAATTGGGGACAGTCAACAAATGTTTGTGCAAAGCAGATCATGCCTTACAACCTTGGTTGAGTTTTTCTTGAGGTGAAAAGAGATGATTGAGAGTAAATCAGTGGATGTTGTTTACATGGAGTTTAGTAATGCCTTTGACAATGTCCCGCATGGTAGGTGGAACCAGACTATTCAGATGTATGAGATCCACGGTGACTTGGTGGTTTGGATTCAAATCTGGCTTGCTTGTAGAAGACAGGGGATAGTGTGGATGGGTCTTATTCTAGATGGAGGTTTGTGACCAAGGTTGTTCCCCAGGGCGAGTACTGGAACCTCTGCTTGTGGGAGATATAGATATAAATGACTTGGATGTAAATAGAGATGGGTTTGTTTGTAAGTTTGCAGACAACAGGAAGTTTGAAGTTCCACACAATGAAGGAGACTGTCAAAGGATACACCAGGATATAGATCAGTTACAGATAAGGGCATAGAAATGACAGATGGAGTTCAAACTGGGGAAGTATGAGGTGTTGCACTTTGGGAAGTCAAATGCAAGGTGAAATTATACAGTTAATGACAGAACCCTTAATAGAATTGATGTACAAGGGGAAATTGGGGTCCAAGTCCATAGCTCCCTGAATGCAGCAGCACAAGTAGATAGTGGTAAAGAATGTGTATGGTATGTTTACCTTCAACAGTTGGGGCATTGAGTACAAGAGTCAGGAAGCCATCCAGCATTTTTATGAAACTTTGGCTAGGTGGCATTTTTCCAGTATTGTGTGCAGCTCTGCTCACCCAATTACAGATTATAACTAGACTAAGTGGGACCCGTTGGGTCCCAGCATCACACGGGAGGGCTGGCCCCCCAACGCAATATTCCACCTCTCCACCAATTCCAATATTCGTGGGTAGTGGAGGGGGGGGGGCTTTCTGGAGCGCTAATATGGGTGTTTGTGGGCCTGAAGGGACTGGTTTCCAGAGGGCTAGTATGGACATTGTGGACCGAATGGATTCTTGGGCTGGCAACTCAGTCACTCAAGCCTGTTGTGCTAGCAGCTCACTCACTCACAGCTGGTGGGCTGGCAGTTGACTCACGGCTGTTCCTTGAAATTCCATTTCAAGCAGGGTGCAAGGCCACCAAATTCAAGTGCAGTTTCTTACCACTTCAAGCAGGGTGCAAGGCCACCAAATTCAAGTGCAGTTTCATAGCATTTCAAGCAGGGTGCAAGGCCACTAAGACAGCGACTCGTGACCTCTCCCTTCTCCATCTTGCAGATACTGAGCCAAGCCCATGCTTCTGGGTTTTATAGTCCCTCCCCCCTCCCACCAGAAGGGGCGTGGCCTTCATGGTGTGATTGACAGGAGAGAGAATCTCAACATTTTTTAAACACTAATAACTCTTTTATTTTTCATCGATGAGAAAAATCCTCAGCACCTGATGAGCAGAAGGGGACTCTGAGTAAGATGGCCAAAACTCACAGCCGCACGTCGTAGCGTTTTTTCTAAAATCAATATAAAGCGCAAACTGGAAGTGGTCAAGATTACTTTTAATTATAGAGAAGGCAAGGCAACTTTAATTAGGCAAGGCAACTTTAATTAGGCACGGCAACTTTAATTAGGCACGGCAACTTTAATTAGGCAAGGCAACTTTAACTAGGCAAGGCCACTTTAATTAGGCAAGGCAACTTTAATTAGGCAAGACAGCTTTAGCATTTCCAAACCAAAGGCAACACAGCTTTAGCATTTCCAAACCAAAGGCAACACAGCTTTAGCATTTCCAAACCAAAGGCAACACAGCTTTAGCATTTCCAAACCACAGGCAACACAACGTTAGCATTTCCAAACCAAAGGCAACACAGCTTTAGCATTTCCAAACTATATTCTCAAACCACATTAAGGGCACTGACAGGTCAGTAAAACCACTCATTTTAGTAGACATGTGTTCAGTGTTATTCACAGCTCAGACTGAGAGACGTGACCCTCTCGCTCCCCCATCTTGCAGAGACTGACTGAGGCACTCAACACTTCCGGGTTTTATAGTCCCTCCGGAAGGGGCGTGGCCTTCAGGAGAGAGAATCTCAACATTTTTTAAACACTAATAACTCTTATTTTTCATCGATGGGAAAAACCCTCTTGTCCTGCGCAGCGGAGGGGGACTCTGAGTAAGATGGCCAAAAATCACAGCCGTAAGTGGCAGCGTTTTTTCTAAAATCAATATACAGAACAGGAAGTGGTCAAGATCAGAATTTTAGTAATATAGATTTAAATATATGTAGGAAAAGTTTTATTTAACGTGGCAGGTGCCAGGAACCCACTGTGAGGAGTGGTGGAGGCAGATACAAAAGTGGCATTTAAGAAGCATTAAGATGTGCAAGGAATGAAGGGATATGGATCAGGAAAGTCAAGATTGTTTAATTGTCATACGCATCAGGAATGGAACAATTATGTTCTTACTTGCTGCAGCATTAGAGGCACAATAATGCAACAACACAAATCTACAATAAACAATAATACAAATTTAGTTACACTGGGTAATCGGGCAATAATGGCACAAGCCAAAGTACGGAATTCAACCTATAAAAAGTCTATAATAGTTCAGTGCTGAGGTAGGGTTGTGCGATTTTGTTCGAGTGTGATGGATGTTGGGCAATAGGATCACATGCAGCCAGAAGGGATTAGCTTAATTTGCAGTGTTTTGGCTATTGGGGGCTATTGGGGTGTTCCTGTGTTGTACTGTTCCATATTAGCCTCAAACATTTTAGAGTGCCCAGATCTTAAACATGTATGAGACCCCTTGCAAATGTGAACATCCGAAGCCAATTTAATGATCTCTTGACAAAATTAATCAACACTTTGATTTGCTCTAATTTTGATATTACTACCGGCGAACAATAAAATTATTCTATCTCCTTTTCACAAGAGCAGGAATCCTCCAGCATCCCTCCCCCCCTCCACCTGGGGTTAATGAAGGCAGCAAAGACTCCCAAGAGTGGGTACTGAAGGATGCTAATTTTAGCAGTTAGAAGAATGAGAAATGTTCACATTGAAGCATACATACATTCTCATAAGATGGGAACTCTGGAGAGTTGAGAAGGAGAGTGTCAGACTAAGGGGTTAGCCATTTGGGACCAGAGATTGGTCAGGATTGTAAACTTTGTATCCACAGGTTTAGAAGCTGAAATGTTAATTTTAAAATATATTCACAATTGAGATAAATATTCTTTTGGACAAAAGTAGATATGAAGCAGAAATCAGTAAGCCAAAGTATAGAATGACCTATTAAGTTAATGAATGGAAGAGTAAGCTCAATTCACAAAGGCCCGTTCTTTCCATTTTGACAGATTCTCATTTTTCTTCACCTGCATTCACCACTAGCACATCCTCTGCCCTTTTTAATTAATATTCTAACCATCTTTGACAATGTTATTCCCACTCATTCTCGTCAGGACCATATTTCTAAATCTCATACCACAAATCTGCTTTTTAATATTCTTGGAACTATTATCCTCATTCTCAAGCCGCATACTGCCACTGCTCAGTTGCCAGTTTATCTTTACAGCTGACATTGACATGTTAATAACCCCAGGACCTGCTAATATAGTTTTCAATATTTGAATTCATAACTCAAGCGCAAGCCAAAGTACAGGGAGACCTGCATATCTCAGAATAGGGAGAATGCCGACCACTTTATTGCTTGTATCAGCATTGTCATCCTCATGCTTATCAATAAGCCACTGTGTACTACTTGCTCAATGCCACTGAAATAACCCTCGCCCATCCTTCGTGTTTACCTTTGTCTCTCTGCACCCAGCAGACACTCAACCAAGAATGAGTGAGCATTTCCCTCCCTGGGATTAAGAAAAGACAAAGTTGTCACTTAAAAATGTCTTCAATGCTACAGCACGTTATAAAATTATGCAATGAGAATATTGATTAAATCTGATTTCGTTGAAGGTGTTCCATGGAGCTCTAAATTTAAAAATAAAGCATCCTACTTTCTCATCCACACCCTACACATTAGGGGCAATTTACAGAGGCCAATTAACTTACAAACCCCCACATCTTTGGGATGTGGGAGGAAATCCAGGGTCACAAGAAAAAAAGTGCAAACACCATACACACAGCACCCAAGGTCATGATAGAACCCGGGTCTCTTGCGCCGTGAGGGACCAGCTCTACCACAGCGCTACCCTTATTCTAGCAACCATTCCAGAACCAGCTGCTCTCTCCATGCTATTTCACACCGCTCCTCATCACATCCTTTTATCTTTTCATTTCTGGCCTTTGTTCTACTATTTCCAATCCAAACTCCCCCTCGCCTGTATCCACCTATCACTTGCCTGACTTTGTCCTGCACCACCTCTCTTCCAGCTATCTTCCCCCCACTACACTCCCAACCTAAAACTCTGCCTATCCATGTCCTCCATAAATGTTACTGGATCCAGTTACTCCAGCACTGTGTGTCACCTTTGACCAGGCTTGTATGAGAAAATTAGGCACAAAGTGATTAGAGCTTGTGTGTAAGGATTTACTGTGTTTTATTAGAGAGAGCTGCAAAATGAATCAGGTTCTTATTTGTTTGTTTGACAGCAATACAACTACTTACATGATTTTCGGGATAATGTGGCAATGTACTTGGCAACAAAGGAAGACTCAGCAGGCCGCTCAGTGTCAAGATAAAATGCTGACAATTCAGGCTATATATTCCAATCATTTGTAAATACTATACATCCAATTTCAAGCTTTAAAACAAATGATGTTCAAACATATTCAATACTTAAGGTTTCAAATTATTGTACACTGAAATTGATTATCCACATACATAAATCAGTGCAAATAATTATTTATTGTCATCAACGATAAACTCTGTTCCATTAGCAGTGTTATTCTTTGCCGTTTGTGAGTTGACTGATGTGAAAAAGGTCACTCTGAATCTCCCAAAACAAGTTGTTGCTTGTACTTAGCTAATAAATTAGTCTACTGGCAAGTAATGAAAGGAAATTACTTTACTGGTATGACAAGTTTCCATTGAGAATTTAATGTATAGGGTGCTTTACTATTTTCTGCCCAAGTGTATGTGCATTCCTCTTTGCTGAAACATGTATCTTCTCAACATTGCTAATGCTTTAGTTGGACTTTCCAAAAATTAATAGAAAGAAAACTGGACACTTGAAATGGGATATTAAAGCAGAAAGCGAAAAATATGGTAGTGTCTTTTTGTATGAACCACCATGGGTTCCAAGACACTATTTGAAACTCAATCAGGGAATTTTTTTTCATATTTGTTACTCAGCTAAGTAATCTTTTTCAGTGATATTGGCCATATAATTACTATAACATTTTATTTGAACAATTATTTCATTAATATATCAAGGTGCTTTTTGGCTAAAGAAAAACAATCATGAGGTGTGACACAGACCAGAAGAGGAGTAATCTCGCTCAGCTACCTTAAAGTACCTGTTCCAAGCGTTAACACATTGTAGTTTGGTTATATGTATTCCTTCCAACCTCAGCTTATCCAAACTGTATCACCTACCATCTCAGAATTGTGCAGCACAGGGGCCTTTTACTTTCCGTGACAATTCTTAATTAAGGCTATCCAATCCCTTGCCTTCCCTTCAGCTATTTATGCAATTCCCATCAGAACGTTATTGAATCTGCTTCCACTGCCATTACATGTATTGCATTCCACTCCGTAACTTTCACCATACAAAATATTTTCTATATTTTTTCACCCTCCCCCTCCCCTCCCCAGGACATTAAATTTCCATCCTCTCTTTAGTATCTTGGCAGATTTTCACCCATTCAATTTCAATCACCTCTTAAATCTCCCATTAATCTTCTAAATTCCAAGACAAGAAATAATAACAATAAATTTCACCTGCTTTGTAAGATTTTGATGTTCTTTGTAAAGAGCAAAGCACAAAATTAGACAATATTCCAAATTAACCCAAAATTATTGGTTTGCAGAGGGTGAGTCTAAGTGCTACCAGATACACTGCAGCAAATCACCAAGACTACTTCAGCAGCACTTCCCAAATCTGTGACTTGTACCATTAAAAAAAAAGACCACAATTACCATGGTAAACCCTGCTCAAACAAATGGTCCAACCTCAAAAAATTCACGTAATGCAAGCCTTGGACGTTATGGAAGTCATTCTTATTTGTTTTGAAAGCACAACCAAATTCATTGAAAAACTTGAACACACAAACCGTTTTAATTTGTCAATTTGATCCCATGCTCACTGAAGGGCTGTGTACAGTAACAGTGAAGAACTTAGATCTACACGGTACCTTTCTGCACACCCAAAAAGATTTAACATAGTCCCATAAATGTAGTCAGTATTTTACGGTAGAATATGAAGCCATCAATTTACACATGATCCCATAATCAGGAATAACAACCAGATCACCCATTTTAAACAGTAGATAAACATGTCTAAGCATAGCCTAGAAATCAAAAACTCAGTTAATATGGCATCAGAGTGTCATAGCACTGAATAAACTAAATTCTACTCAAATCTTACCTCCAGCATGAAGGATACAACACTTGAATGCAAACTTTTCTGCAATAATAAAGTTGCTAGAATGATACATCACAATTTACAGCATACTAACAATGTTTGTCAGAACCTAATTAAGCAACTGAAATGCAAACACATTGTAATACTTTTGATGTGTTAATGAATTTTCTTTAATATATTTGATTCATGAATGGCTGGGGCAACCGAAAGGAGAGTTCTTATTACCTT
The DNA here is from genome assembly GCA_038087875.1 of Malacoraja senta. Lineage (NCBI taxonomy): Eukaryota > Metazoa > Chordata > Chondrichthyes > Rajiformes > Rajidae > Malacoraja > Malacoraja senta. Next base: position 12,943,328 of record CM075983.1, on the reverse strand, counting down.
GTGACCTATTTGCCAATTTATTAGATTCATCTTACTGGCAAAAATATTCAATTTTCTCATAAAATACACAGCTAAGAAAGTGGGCAACCTTGGAAACAAATAAATAGTTTAAAGGATTTGGGAATTCTGGATGTTTTATATAGATCACTTAAAAGTATAAAATTAAAGTCCATTATTATCTAGTTCTGTTCAAACAAAATATACTGCATTTTGACATACCAAACTTGGTTGGTAAACTGTCGAAAATCTGTTTTTCCATTTGCATGTATTTTTCAGGATATTAAAGTGTTCCGTCGACCACCCTTACATTTTAAGTCTCATTTTGTTAACCGAGTTATTTCTAACATTGCACAGAACAATATTTAGCCCTTTGTATGTTATCTAAACTAACAACAGGACAACTGCCTATGGTTCAATTAAACATTATTTTTGTATTCTTCAACGCTTAATTTATAATCCAAGCTTTTATTTGCAGGGTTTTGTACTGAAAAAACACACACAGCTGTAATGCACCATCTCATTACGACAAACCAGATTCACAGAACTATTCTAAAAGGGAATTTTTGTTGTTTCAACTTCAAAACAAAATCTGAGAAAAATAAGATACGAGACTCAAATTTATTATGTCTTATAGTTCAGCTTTGACTACATAAATTTTTAGCTCAAATCAATGGAGTATTTTGGCACTGCCACCGGAGTGAAAACAGCTGAACACCATGTCCAAAAGAAAAAAAACTTTACTTAAAATGACATTTTACAGAATTTTCAAATTAAAGTTTGTACATAAATCGATCCTTTTCCATGCAAAATGACTAATTGGTTATACCTATCATTGCCCTTGTGAGTACAATATCAAGCCATTTTTAAATAAATTCTGTTGACAGTGTGAACAACTAAAAGCTAATGTCACTAAACCATAAACTGGTATGCTATGAGATTTAACTATTCAAACAGAATAATTGGATATTCAACTTATAGTTATCTGTTTGAACTGGTCACATTTTTTCAACATTTTGGCCTAGTTACATAATTCTGTATTACAGTATATATCCAGGTTATTTCTAAGTTACATCACATAAGAGTGCAATTTCAATTTTATGCTGAAAATATAATCTTGCAATTATTGATTTTCATACACATTCAAACATAATTCAGACTTTTGGGCCAAGGCAAAATTAAAGAAATCCTGCACAGGCAAAAAATTATAAACTTTGGGGGACAAAGGTCCATGAAAAGTGAGGGAAAGCAATCAATTCGTATATTTTTAAGCACGTCATATCTGGTGAGTTATAAGTTACGCTGACGAACCCAAGTTCTCGGAAAACCACCATCATCCATTTGTTTCCTTCGTGGAGTGCATAACTTCATTGAATCTCAGAACTGTATTTAAGAACTCACCAGCACATAGATCATTCTGAAAAACAAAATTGTCAAAAATTCAAAAAATCTGTCAAAGCTGGGGATTGCTCTCAATTTAACCTTAACTTGTATAATCTCATCAGTCATTAATTCCAGCCTTCCTGGAAACTTGTTCATATTTGGTGAAATAAGTGTTACAGTTCTATCATCTTGTTTGACAGACGATCTAAAATTATGGAAGCTGCCCTTCATCTTGAAAGTGGCAGCCCCTCCCAAGCAGCCAGTTTTTTTTCACCCATATTACTAACCTCCGCAAATCTATTCTTATATACTCTAGTTACTGTCACATTTCTAAAGCTATTAAATATTACGGCAATCAACAGATATGGACTTAGTGCAGAAAAATGTCATCGCGTGAACTAATTAACCTTAATCTTGTTGAATGGTGGAGCGAGGCTTGTGTGTACAAGGCTCACAGAAACCTTCCACGAGCTATGTTCATTGCTACTCAATTTGTCGGTGCTCTAATGCTGTCAACTTGCGGGTACCCCAGGACTCTGTACGAGGAATGGACTGTCCAACTCGTTCACTGTCCAACTAATTCAGTTCTATTTAATATAGAGACACAAGAAACTGCAGATGCTGGTTTAAGGGAAAAAAAGTGCTAGAGTACTGGTGCTGTCTGTACGGAGCTTTTACGTTCTCCCCATGACTTGCGTGGGTTTTTCTCCGAGATCTTCGGTTTCCTCCCACACTCCAAAGACGTACAGATTTGTTGGTTAATTGGCTTAGTAAATGTAAAAATTGTCCCTAGTGTACGATAGCATTAATGTGCTGGGATCGCTGGTTGCCGCAGACCCGGTGGGCCGAACGGCCTGTTTCCGCCTTGTATGTCTAAATTAAAAACAAAACTAAACTAATCTAAGTTGGTCAGGCAGCATTTCTTGTGGACATGGGTGTTTCAGCTCCGGAATGGGTCCGCAGAAGGGCCCTGAACTGAAAGTCCGCCTATCCATGCCCAGCCGAGCTGCTGCGTGACGCGCCAAGCATTCAAATTAAATTGGTAAGAAAATATTTAAAGATGTAATTCACCTTTGCATTAACTCACCCATATAGGTAGTAAAAAAAGGATAAGAGGTAAAATGCTAGCTTGCACCACCCTTCCTTCTGACAGTATGCTAGTATATCAGCATTCATAATAGTGGTTGGATCATAGAGACCTGGAACACTCATCACGGGCCTTGTCATGTACCTGCAAAGAGACATTTTCTAATTAAAAAGAAAGCATCATTAAGTAATATATATTTTTAAAATCACTCTTTATTATTAAAGGCAAAATCGATAAGCAGTCAGATACCTATTTATTAATCATTTATAAAACATACAATTTACAGAATATAACCACTATCTGCTGGCATTTATACCCCACGAGTTCCTCCTGACTTTCCTCAATTAAATTTATTGCTTAATTCTTTATTCCCTCCTCCAGTGAAAGGATTAGTTATTCCTTTTCAAGATATTATGTGCATATGATTGGCTTGGGAAGCTGGTCATACTGATATACAGCTCTCCGAAAGCCATCTAACGCAAAAAATGTCACTGCGTTTTGGTAGTATACATCATGCGTGAAATGAGCTGTGGAAGAGGTAGTTGAGGCAGGTACTATAACAGCATGTAAAAGACATTTGGACAGGTACATGGATAGAAAAGGATTAGAGGAATATGGGCCCAATGCAGACAGGTGGGACTAGCAAAGAATGGGGCCTCTTGGTCGGCATGGGCAAGTTGGGCCGAAGGGCCTGTTTCCATGTTGCATGACTGTAACTACAGAGCAACCAGGATGGTAGTACAAAATACTGGATAATGGAGTTGGCTTCCTGAAAAGCAAAATTAATTTAAAAAAATGCAGACTTAAGAGATCTTCAGATAATCATTAAAGATTTAGAGAATCTAGTATGCTTCTATAAATTCCCAAATAAAAAAACCTACGATTCTTGTAATGTAGGATAATTAGTAGTAGTAGGCCCATCGACCCCTTATGCAACTCTATCATTCAATTAGATCACGGCCAACCCAATCTCAACGCTCTTCCCGTCTCCTTAAACTTCTTTGTAGTTTAAATGTTATTAAAAAATTTAATATTCAATGATTTTATCTCAAAACATCCTAGGGTAGAGAATTTCAGTCACAATCCTCAAATAAATTTCTCCATCTGAAATAGGTATTCTGAAACTTTGCTTTCTATAATAGCAAAATAATGTACAATATCTGATATTGGAGGATTTTTTGGATACATTGGCCAAATCTCTCCAGTGTTTTGAGGTGCATTCTGTCAGTAGCCCAAGTTGCAGAAGCATGCATCAAAGCTGACAAGCTTTGTGCCAGATTTGATCAAGCAAAATCCAAGATTTTCTTACCCCCACCCCCTTGGACCACAAGATAGAAAGGACCTTGGTGAGACCACACCTGGATTATTGTGTGCAGTTTTAGTCTCCTAATTTGAGGAAGGACATTCTTGGTGATCATTTTCCAATGTTCTATAGATGCTGGATCAGTTCCTGTGAATTGTAGGGTAACTAATGATCCCACTTTTCAAGAAAGGAGGGAGAGAGAAAACAGGGATTAATAGACTAGTTAGCCTGAAATCGGTGGTGGGGAAGATGCTGGAGTCGATTATCAAAGATGGAAGAGCGGTGCATTTGGATAGCAGTAACAGGATCGGTTCAAGTCACCATGGATTTACGAAGGGGAAATCATGCTTGACAAATCTTCTGGAATTTTTTGAGGATGTAACAAGTAAAATGGACAAGGGAGAGCCAGTGGATGTAGTGTACCTGGACTTTCAGAAAGCTTTTGATACGGTCCCACACAGATTAGTGGACAAAATTAGAGCACTTAACTTTTTTTTCTCTGTTTCCAGCCGGGCAACCTAGGCAGATTTTTAGGTTGCCAAATGACAGTTTAGGTGGTCATTTAAGACGGCTTGCAGGATGCGTGCGATAATGTGCTCGGACGAAGTGCGCAGTTACCAGTCGGAATTATGCTCAATGAAGCATTCACATATTATTTCTGCTTCAAATAGTCACAAACTAAACATATTCACCAATCAAGACATGATATATACCACAATGACATGCAGCTAAATTATAATTCAGTATATACAGTATCTCAACTCCTTTTACACGTTGCAATGAATGCAATTTCTATTATTTCTTTCCATTTCCAAACAAAAATGTGGTTGGATTATTCAGCATATGATCAACCTCAGTGAGACCAAGCGCAGGCTTGGCGATCACTTCGTACAACACCTCCACTCAGTTCGCAATAACCAACCTGATCTCCCGGTGGCTCAGCACTTCAACTCCCCCTCCCATTCCGAATCCGACCTTTCTGTCCTGGGCCTCCTCCATGGCCAGTGTGAGACCCACCGCAAATTGGAGGAACAGCACCTCATATTTCGCTTGGGTAGTTTACACCCCAGCGGTATGAACATTGGCATCTCCAATTTCAGGTAGTCCTTGCTTTCTCCCTCCTTCCCCTCCCATTCCCAGCTCTCCCACAGCCTACTGTCTCCGCCTCTTCCTTTCTTTTTCTCGCCTCCCGCCTCCCCCCCCTCCCCCGACATCAGTCTGAAGAAGGGTCTCGACCCGAAACATCGCCTATTCCTTTGCTCCATAGATGCTGCCTCACCCGCTGATTTTCTCCAGCTTTTTTATCTACCAACGGGATCCCACCACTGGCCACATCTTCCCATCTCCTCCACTGTCGGCATTCCGCAGAGACCGCTCCCTCCGTAACACCCTGGTCAATTCATCTCTTCCCACCCAAACCACCCCCTCTCCTGGCACTTTCCCTTGCAACCGCAGGAAATGCTACACTTGTCGCTTTACCTCCCCCCTTTACTCCATTCAAGGACCCAAGCAGTCTTTCCAGGTGCAGCAGAGGTTCACCTGCACCTCGTCCAACCTCATCTATTGCATCCGCTGCTCTAGGTGTCAGCTGCTCTACATCGGTGAGACCAAGTGTACGCTTGTCGATCGCTTCGACCAACACCTCCACTCGGTTCGCAATAACCAACCTGATCACCTGGTGCCTCAGCATTTCAACTCCCCCTCCCATTCCAAATCCAAACTTAAAGCACACGGTATTGGGGGTTCAGTATTGATGTGGATAGAGAACTGGCTGGCAGACAGGAAGCAAAGAGTAGGAGTTAACGGGTCCTTTTCAGAATGGCAGGCAGTGACTAGTGGGGTACCGCAAGGCTCAGTGCTGCGACCCCAGCTATTTACAATATATATTAATGATTTGGACGAGGGAATTGAATGCAACATTTCCAAGTTTGCGGATGACACGAAGCTGGGGGGCAGTGTTAGCTGTGAGGAGGGTGCTAGGAGGCTGCAAGATGACTTGGATAGGCTGGGGGAGTGGGCAAATGCATGGCTGATGCAGTATAATGTGGATAAATGTGAGGTTATCCACTTTGGTGGCAAAAACAGGAAAGTAGACTTTTACCTGAATGGTGGCCGATTAGGAAAAGGGGAGATGCAACGAGACCTGGGTGTCATGGTACCCCAGTCATTGAAAGTAGGCATGCAGGTGCAGCAGGCAGTGAAGAAAGCGAATGGTATGTTAGCATTCATAGCAAAAGGATTTGAGTATAGGAGCAGGGAGGTTCTACTGCAGTTGTACAGGGTCTTGGTGAGACCACACCTGGAGTATTGCGTACAGTTTTGGTCTCCTAATCTGAGGAAGGACATTCTTGCCATAGAGCGAGTGTCAGGACTTTCATATGAAGAAAGACTGGATAGACTCGGCTTGTACTCGCTAGAATTTAGAAGATTGAGGGGGGATCTTATAGAAACTTACAAAATTCTTAAGGGGTTGGACAGGCTAGATGCAGGAAGATTGTTCCCGATGTTAGGGAAGTCCAGAACAAGGGGGTCACAGTTTAAGGATAAAGGGGAAATCTTTTAGGACTGAGATGAGAAAAACATTTTTTACACAGAGAGTGGTGAATCTCTGGAATTCTCTGCCACAGAATGTAATTGAGGCCAGTTCATTGGCTATATTTAAGAGGGAGTTAGATGTGGCCCTTGTGGCTAAAGGGATCAGGGGGTATGGAGAGAAAGCAGGTACAGGATACTGAGTTGGATGATCAGCCATGATCATATTGAATGGCGCTGCAGGCTCGAAGGGCCGAATGGCCTACTCCTGCACCTATTTTCTATGTTTCTATGTTTCTATGACCTTTCTGTCCTGGGCCTCCTCCATGGCCAGAGTGAGGCCCACCGTAAATTGGAGGAGCAGCACCTCATATTTCGCTTGGGCAGTTTACACCCCAGCGGTATGAACATTGACTTCCCCAATTTCAGGTAGTCCCTGCTTTCTCCTCCCCTTCCCAGCTCTCCCTCAGCCCACTGTCGCTGCCTCTTCCTTTCTTCTTCCCACCCACCCTCACATCAGTCTGAAGAAGGGTCTCGACCCAAAACGTCGCCTATTTCCTTCGCTCCATAGATGCTGCATCATCCGCTGAGTTTCTCCAGCTTTTTTGTCTACCCATTCACACGTTCTGTTATCCCACTTTCCTCACCCACTCCCTACACATTATGGGCAATTTTAAAGGGACAAGTTAACCTACAAAGCCAATGCGTCTTTGGGATGTGGGAGGAAACCCAAACGTTCGCAGGGAGAATGTGCAAATTCAACACAGACAGTGCCCGAGGACAGGATCGAACACAGATCTCTGCCGTGTGAGGCAGCAAGTCCACCAGCTGTGCCACTATATTTTGTTTTCCAACACAAAAAAGTATACGTTGATAACTTTGGTTACTAAAAAAAAATTATCCATTTTCAGTCTTAAATCTCTAAGTGATGCTATGTCCCCCTTTACAGCTACTGTATGTTTTAATTCAGTTCAAGACTATGGGGCAGTACATTGGCCATAAAGTTGCTGCCTAAAAGTGCCAGAGACCCGAAATTGATCATGAATATGGGTGCTGTCTGTATGGAGTTTGCTCCTTTTCCCTTTGATCGCATGGGTTTTCTTTGGGTGCTCGTTTCCTTCCGCATTCCAAAGGTGTGCAGGAACCTTTTTCAGACCTATCCAAAACGTAATATTTTTCTTTTGTCCAGAGATTCTATCTGACCTGTTGAGTTACTCCAGCTTTTTGTGTCTATCTTCAGTTTAAACCAGCATCTGCAGTTCCTTCCTACACACACGATACTATACGATAGAACTATATTTATCCCAGGAAGGAAATTGTGTGTGTGTGTGTGGGTATATATATTATACACACACATATATATATATATAAATAAATGTACACGGTTTTGTTTTCTCGTTTATAACATTGTTTACAGAGTACTATGTTTACATATTCTGTTGTGCTGCTGCAAGTAAGGATTTCATTGTTCTAACTGGGACGTGAGAGAATAAAACACTCTTGACTTACGTCGCTAATGTGTGGGATAGAACTAGTGTACGGCTGATTGGTGGTCGGCGTGGACTCGATGGGCCGAAGGGCCTGTTTCCACGCTGTACCTTTAAATTAAACTAAAAACACTAAAACCAGAGGAAATCTAAAGAAGGATCTCTACCCGAAACATCACCCAATTTCTTCTATCCAGAGATGCTGGCTGCTCCATGGAGTTCCCCCACACAATTAAAGCATGGAATAGTCTTCACCCTACCATCGTTATCCTACCAGACACAACTACATTTAAGGTGGCTCTTTTTTCCCAAGAACCCTTTTTTGCTTAAGTCCAAGTTGGCGATATGCAGAGTACTGCCCTGCTGACTACAAATTCAGAAGGTTCAGAAATCAAGAGTCAAGAGAGTTTTATTGTCATGTTGTCTCAGATAGGACAATGAAATTCTTGCTTGCTGCAGCACAACAGAATATGTAAACATAATATAGAACAGGAGATAAAAGTTCAGTGTGTCTATATACCATAGACCATATATATACAAAATAAATAAACAGATCAAATGCAATAGGCTGTTATTTTTCAGTGTTTGGAGTTTGGTGGTGGAGGGTCCACTCCAGTTCAAATTCCATTTGGAATATTTTTGGAGGACCAGGAAACCAAGAAGCAAGAGTTACCCCAGGGAGTTACTCAAGCTCCAGGGAGTGACTCTGCGTTGGTTTTCAGCAGTCACAGCGAGGCGGCGACTGGACAGCAATGGCGGCCAGATCTCCCACAATGCAAAGGGAAGGAGAAAGTGCCCGGTGCCGACCAGTTGCCGTGGCAGTGTGCATGTGCAGGACGGCACACGCGCACAACCACGGCCGATGATGCGCTGGCCGTGGTTGTGCGCATGTGCAGGGGGAGGATGTGCAGGCCGTGGCAGTGCGGATGTGCAAGGCGGCCGGCCACGCTGGCGGATGAGGATCAGGCGGAGATCGGAGAACCATCGGCTCGGTCACGGATACGGATGGCGGGCGGAGACAGAGAGTGACAGAGAGAGAGATAGAAACATAGAAAATAGGTACAGGAGTAGGCCATTCGGCCCTTCGAGCCTGCACCGCCATTCAATATGATCATGGCTGATCATCCAACTCAGTATCCTGTACCTGCCTTCTCTCCATACCCCCTGATCCCTTTAGCCACAAGGGCCACATCTAACTCCCTCTTAAATATAGCCAATGAACTGGCCTCAACTACCTTCTGTGGCAGAGAATTCCACAGATTCACCACTCTCTGTGTAAAAAATGATTTTCTCATCTCGATCCGAAAAGACTTATCCTTAAACTGTGACCCCTTGTTCTGGACTTCCCCAACATCGGGAATAATCTTCCTGCATCTAGCCTGTCCAACCCCTTAAGAATTTTGTAAGTTTCTATAAGATCCCCCCTCAATCTTCTAAATTCAAGCGAGTACAAGCCAAGTCTATCCAGTCTTTCTTCATATGAAAGTCCTGCCATCCCAGGAATCAGTCTGGCGAACCTTCTCTGCACTCCCTCTATGGCAAGAATGTCTTTCCTCAGATTAGGAGACCAAAACTGTACGCAATACTCCAGGTGTGGTCTCACCAAGACCCTGTACAACTGCAGTAGAACTCCCTGCTCTTATACTCAAATCCTTTTGCTATGAATGCTAACATACCATTCGCTTTCTTCACTGCCTGCTGCACTTGCATGCCTACTTTCAATGACTGGGGTACCATGACACCCAGGTCTCGTTGCATCTCCCCTTTTCCTAATCGGCCACCATTCAGATAATAGTCTACTTTCCTGTTTTTGCCACCAAAGTGGATAACCTCACATTTATCCACATTATACTGCATCTGCCATGCATTGGCCCACTCACCCAACCTATCCGTCACCTTGCAGCCTCCTAGCATCCTCCTCACAGCTAACACTGCCCCCCAGCTTCGTGTCATCCGCAAACTTGGAGATGTTGCATTCAATTCCCTCATCCAGCTCATTAATATATATTGTAAATAGCTGGGGTCCCAGCACCGAGCCTTGCGGCACCCCATTAGTCACTGCCTGCCATTCTGAAAAGGACCCGTTTACTCCTACTCTTCCTGCCAGCCAGTTCTCTATCCACATCAATACTGAACCCCCAATACCGTGTGCTTTAAGTTTGCATACTAATCTCTTATGTGGGACCTTGTCGAAAGCCTTCTGAAAGTCCAGATATAACACATCCACTGGTTCTCCCTTATCCACTCTACTAGTTACATCCTCGAAAAATTCTATAAGATTCGTCAGACATGATTTACCTTTCATAAATCCATGCTGACTTTGTCCAATGAATTCACCACTTTCCAAATGTGCTGCTATCCCATCTTTAATAACTGACTCTAGCATTTCCCCCACTACCGATGTTAGACTAACTGGTCTGCAATTCCCCGTTTTCTCTCTCCCTCCCTTTTTAAAAGGTGGGGTTACATTAGCTACCCTCCAATCCTCAGGAACTACTCCAGAATCTAAAGAGTTTTGAAAAATTATCACTAATGCATCCTCTATTTCAGGGACTACTTCCTTAAGTACTCTGGGATGCAACTTATCTGGCCCTGGGGATTTATTGGCCTTTAATCCATTCAATTTACCTAACACCACTTCCCAGCTAACCTGGATTTCACTCAGTTCCTCCATCTCATTTGAACCCCGGCCCCCTGCTATTTCCGGCAGATTATTTATGTCTTCCTTAGTGAAGACAGAACCAAAGTAGTTATTCAATTGGTCTGCCATGTCCTTGTTCCCCATGATCAATTCACCCGTTTCTGACTGCAAGGGACCTACATTTGTTTTAATTAATCTTTTTCTCTTCACATATTTATAAAAACTTTTGCAGTCAGTTTTTATTTTCCCTGCCAGTTTTCTTTCATAATCTATTTTCCCTTTCCTAATTAAGCCCTTTGTCCTCATCTGCTGGATTCTGAATTTCTCCCAGTCCCCTGGTAGGCTGCTTTTTCTGGCTAATTTGTATGCTTCATCTTTTGTTTTGATACTATCCCTGATTTCCGTTGTTATCCACGGATGCACTACCTTCCCTGATTTATTCTTTTTCCAAACTGGGATGAACAATTGTTGTAGTTCATCCATGCAGTCTTTAAATGCCTTCCATTGCATATCCACCATCAACCCTTAGATAGAGAGGGGGGCCCGCTCAGAGTTGAACGATAGGTGTCCCGGGTGCTTGCCAAGCCAGGCAAAATGGCACGGCTTTTAAGTTACCCGGCGGGACTTTAGGTCGCCATTGGCTCCCGGGCAACCGTTAATTTCGAGCCCTGCATGGCATCGGGGGAGGGTATTGACATGGATAGAAAATTGGTTGGCAGACAGGAAACAAAGAGTAGGGTTTAACGGGTCCCTTTCAGAATGGCAGGCAGTGACTAGTGGTGTGCCGCAAGGCTCGGTGCTGAGACCGCAGCTATTTACAATATACATTCATGATTTAGATGAAGGAATTAAAAGTAACATTAGCAAATTTACAGATGACACAAAGCTGGGTGGCAGTGTGAACTGTGAAGAGGATGCTATGAGGATGCAGAGTGACTTGCACAGGTTGGGTGAGTGGGCAGATGCATGGCAGATGCAGTATAATGTGGATAAATGTGAGGTTATCCACTTTGGAGGCAAGAACGGGAAGACCTGGGTGTCCTAGTACATCAGTCACTGAAAGTAAGCATACAGGTACAACAGGCAGTGAAGAAAGCTAATGGCATGTTGGCCTTCATAAAGAGAGGAGTTGAGTATAGGAGCAAAGAGGTCCTTCTGTAGTTGTACAGGGCCCTGGTGAGAGCACCCCAGGAGTATTGTGTGCAGTTTTGGTCTCCTAATTTGAAGAAGGACATTCTTGCTATTGAAGGAGTGCAGCTTAGGTTCACGAGGTTAATTCCCAGGATGGCGGGACTATCATATAATGAAAGAATGGAGCGACTGGCCTTGTATTCACTGCAATTTAGGATAAGAGGGGATCTTATAGAAACATATAAAATTATTAAGTTATTGGACACGCTAGATGCAGGAAACATGTTCCGGATGTTGGGGGAGTCCAGAACCAGGGGCCACAGTTTAAGAATAAGGGGTAGGCCATTTAGAACTGAGATGAGGAAAAACTTTTACACAGAGAGTTGCAAATTTGTGGAATTCTCTGCCTCAGAAGGCAGCGGAGGCCAATTCACTGGATGCATTCAAAAGAGTTAGATAGATTTCTTAGGGCCAGCGGAATCAAGGGGTATGGATAGAAAGCAGGAACGGGGTACTGATTTTGGATGATCAGCCATGATCATATTGAATGACAGTGCTGGCTTGAAGGGCCGAAAGGCCTACTCCTGCACCTATTTTCTGTTTTTATCTATGTTTCCATGGACTGCCAAAGGCTGATTTGGTGCACCAAAGATGATGATGGATATCAACATTGATGTTGGCTTTCTTTAAGAGGAAGTGCTCATGACAGGGAAGTGGACTAAGCAGGATATCATTGCAGATCTTCGTCATCAATGAGTTAAGGGGAATGGTGACACATGATGGGGCAGATTGGCGGAGTTCCTTTGTCTTGCAGCAGATTACTGAAAGGTCCTTTCTATCATATGCTTCAATGAATAAGTCAAGGGTGATTTGGAGTTTGTGAAAAGAAACATTAATTACAAAGCAGCTACAAAAACAAAGACATAAAAATGAGTCAAACCCATTTACTGCTCTGGTCTTCTTCTTGCGTATGGCGTGCACAGCCTAAAGTTGTAGGACATCTTGTTCTATTTGATCTTATTTCATTGTGCACACCAGGTTGATTGCATTCGTCGAAACAGGGTGGACCACGTGAAGGTTGCAATCTCCCACCCCACTGCACTGCAACATTTTATATTTCTGCTGTACATTTCTGTTGATTCTACCCAGAAAAGATAGTAGTTACAGTAGTTGTAGACTTTGTGCGCTACTCTACTTTTATCTTAAAAAACACACAGCACTCAAGTCAACTGGATTGGTACAGTTTAATGAATAGAGTGCCAAGTCATATTTTGCAATCTAATCTTGTTTCAACATTGATTTTTTTTTCTTGTGTACAAACAAGCCACAACAGAATCTGGATCTGCTGTGCAGAAGGGTTTCGACCCGAAACGGCCTATTTCCTTCGCTCCATAGATGCTGCCTCACCCGCTGAGTTTCTCCAGCATTTTTGTCTACCTTCTGCTGTGCCAATGTTTAGTTTAGTTGAGTGATACAGCGCAGAAACAGGCCATTCGGCCCACGGAGTCCTACACACACTAGGAACCAAGCCAATTAATGTACAAACATGTACATCTTTGCAGTGTGGGAGGAAACTGGAGCTACCAGGGAAAACCCACGCAGGTCACAGGGAGAAAGTACAAACTCCGTGCAGACATGCACATGCAGTCAGGGTCGAACCCGGGTCTCTGGCGCTGTAAGGCAGCAACTCTACCACTGAGCCACCCAATGTTAATGAGAGGGCATGTACTTACTTAATTTGTGAATAATCTATCATTGTCATGTTTAAAACATTACCTCATTGTCTTTAAATATAAGAAAGGTCAGTTGGTTACAAAATGCCTTATTTATTCAGACATTTTCATTTCTCCTCTATCTATACCTATAGAGCATTATCTGGAAGGAGAGGCTAGTTATACCTGGATTATTTTCTCCAGAACATTGAAGGCTGAATGAAGATCTGATAGAAGTATATAAAATTATGAGGCATAATTAGGGTCGACAGTCAGACCCTTTTCCCAGGATGGAAATGTCAAAGACTAGATGTCACAGCTTTAAGGTGAAAGGGGCAAAGTTTAAAGCAGATGAGTGGGGCAAGTTTTTTTTAATAAACAGTATGAGTGCCTGGGACATGCTGCCACGGGTGGGGTGGAGGCAGATATGATAGTGGCTTTTAAGACACTTTTAGATGGGTATGTGGATATACATGGAATAAATTTGTTTATGAATCATATGCAGGAAGAGATTAGTTTAAGTTGGCATCATGTTCAGCATGGACATTGTGGGCCAAAGGGCCTCATCCTATGCTGTCTTGTTTTATGTTCCATGTTCTATCAGTAAATCAAAACAGTTTTGGCATTGCAAATTAAATGAAGTTTGGCAGGAGCATTAATATATCCATATAACATAGCTGAGCCACCATTTGGCCCATCAAGTCAACGCTAGCTTAGAGCAATTTTATTTCCCTAATTTTCCCCTGTAACCTATTCTCCACACATTCCCATAAGTGTTCAATCAGATAAAATTTTAACCACTGACATTTATCAATTAAGCCCACAACAAGGTTTGCACAACCACAGCAATCTTAAAATGAACTAGAATGCCAGGAATAACCGCAAGATTTGACTCAAATTTAAATAATTTGATATTAATGATTCATTAATCACATCTTGGTGAATTAAACTTTTTATTCTAATATGTACTGCGCATTCAAGTTACCCAAATTTTGATGTTTAAATCTGCCTAAAAATTGATGAGATTATCAATCAATGGTGGGCTTGAGGCAAAAACATATGGAACGATGACGCAGAGTAAAAGTGGCAAATAAGCCAACAAATGATGCGCAACAAACATGGTAAATTCAATTAGCGATACAACACAAAAGTCATAGCAGAAGAAACATACAGACACAGTAACCTACCTCCAAATATGATAGCCCAGCAATGGCATATTGAGAGCAAGTGTAATCCATTCAGATGCACAGAGAAACATGACACAGAAGAAGGCATGGATGAGATACTCGGGAAGTACCAGCTGAAAAGAAAACCTTAAAATGAGTATGCTTCTTTTTAGATTTGCTTTTAGTTTTAAAACCAGAGCAAAAAAGATCCTAATAAACTTTATGTTTTGCATGGCTATCCTATGGTATAAAAGTTCAAATGTTACAAAACAATAGATTTTTGCAGTAGAGTTTATTTTGAATCTAATGCATCAATTTATCAAAACCGCTCATCTTGTACTCAATAACACAGCAGAGTAAAATACTGGAGACACAAGAAATTGCAGATGCTGGAATCTCGAGCAAAATACAAACTACTGAAGTAGCTCAGTAGGTCATACAACAACCATGGAGGGAATGGATAGGCGACATTTCAGGTAAGGACCTTTCTTGCGACTGATTGTCATGGTGGAAGAATGCTGAAAAAGAGGCGGGATGGAACATAGTGGGAGAAATGGTAGTGCGCACCAAAATGGTTGAGGCACAGGAAAGAGAGAGGGGGAAGGGATGGGTTGTTACTTAAAATTGGAGAATTCAATGTTCACGCCGTTGGGTTGCAAGCTACCCAAGTGGAACACAAGTAGCGGTTGCTCCAGTTAAATATTGCTTTTATCTCTGGGCACCAGAGTTCATCCAGCCAGTGTAAATAAACTAGAAGTATATTTTCTTTGCCAGTTTTTAACAGTTTCAGAAGTCTCATTCAGTTCCTAACAGATGCAAATCCTTAATACTAACCATGAACAACGTAAATAAAAAAAAGTGCTGGACAAACTCAGCAGGTCAGGCAGCTTCTCTGGTAGACATGTTACAGGGAACATTTCAGACTGAAGGACGGTCCCGACTCAAAACTTCACCTGCCCTTGTTTACCAGAGAAACTGCCTGGCCTACTGAGTTACTCCACCACTTTGTGCTTTTTTTGTAAACCAGCATCTGCTATTCCTTATGTCAGCATTGGGGTTAGAGTTAACCAACATGGCACTTCCAAAAACCACCAGGAAATACGGAGAATTTATCAAGGACATATCCATCCTATGCTAAATATTCACAGTAAAATGTGCTATTTCCCAGTTGCAGATTAAATATGGAAAAAACAAGTTAGATCATATCCAATACAGATAAAAAATAAGGTAGACAGAGATAAAATGTAGTCGGAGACAGTAAGACTGGTAGAACCGGGGAGGGAATGGAGAGAGAAGGGACGAAAGGGCTGTATCTTCAAGTAGCCCTTGTTTTCCCTCTCTCTCCATCCCTTCTCAGTTCTCCTATCAGTCTTACTGTCTCCGACTACATTTTATCTCTGTACCGCCCACTCCCTTGACCCGAAACATCACCTATTCCTTCTTTCCAGAAACATCACCCATTCCTTCTTGCCTGTCCTGCTGAGATACTCCAGCATTTTATGTCTACCTTCGATTTAAACCAGCATGTGCAGTTCTTTCCTACACAGATAAAAAATAAACTATGTGGAATTGAAAGGAAATAACATTTTATTAGAATATTTGAGAACTTTGAATTGAAAATGGAACAAAAATCTAATTTTCAAAAATAGTATTTACATGCCCCTTCAAGGTTTTAAATCTTATGAGAGGCAAGCATAGCAGAGCAACAGAAGCAGTACATGGAACAGAATGATTCCAACAAATATCATTCAAATTACTTAATTGCTAGAAAGCATATACAGAGGTACAGCAGTATGGAATAAAACACCACATGGGGCATCTATACAACATGCAAGGCTACGGAAACTGCTGATTTCTGTCAGCATTTCAGAAAAATCATTCCTCAAGAACTTTAATCTCCGAAACATAACCAACGAGGTCTCATCCAAACATAATCATGATGCAAACAAGACCTCAGCGACCCCACTTTAAATTTCATATCTACAATCATGTAAATCTTCAAACTTCTGCACTTCAATTGGTGAGAATGTGTGAACTGGATAAAAGAGTCAAAGCATTTTTAATTTGTTTCAGAACAGTATAATGTGCATACACAAAGCAATACAAATAACGATAGAAAGTGAACTGGTTGGAATTACATTTATTGTTAGATAGATTTTCCTGCCTCAATTATTGTATATGACGTGTTCATCAAATTAGGAGTGGCACAGGAGAGAGGGACAGAAACTAGGAGAGAGCACATGATAAAACCAAAACGGTCATGCCAAGTATTGAGACTCAATATGGCCTAGCCTAGAGCCTAAGGTAGGGGTGCAATTAAAAAATATAGCGCATAAGAAAAATGCAGGTGAAATTTGGATATTTTCATTGAAAAACTAGTGGAGGCATATTTGAGAAGGAAAAAGCTTGTGCAGAAGTTACGAATTAATATTCTGCATTTGTCTTCACAAGAAGGGAACGACACAAGTATCATCAAGGACAATAAATGTGAAATGTTGGCTTCTATAAATATAGAGATACAAAGTATTAAGTAACTGTCAGGAGTTACACTTTGGGAGGTCGAACGCAATGGGAAAATATACAGTTAATAGCAAAACCCTTAACATTATGTACAGAGGTCTAAGTCCATAGCTCCCTGTAAATGGCAATATCAGCAGATACAGTGTTAAAGAAGGCATATGGTATGGTTGCCTTCATTGGTGGTGGCATTAAGTATAAGATTCAGGAAGTCATGATGCAGCTTTATAAAATTTTCGTCAGGCCACATTTGGGGTGTTGTGTGCAGTTCTGGTCGCTCCTGTACAGGAAGGATAAGGAGACTTTGAAAAGGGTGCAGAAGATTTTAGCAGAATGCTGCTTGGATTAGACAGTATTAACTGGTTGGACAAACCTGGATTATTTTCTTTGGAGCATCAGAGGTTGAGGGGAGACATAGATAGGGTAGATAATCAGAATCTTTACCTCTGGTTGGAAATGTCAAAAACTTGAGAGCATAGCTTGAAGATCAGAGGGGGAAGTTAAAAGGAGATGCGCAGGCAGGTTTTCTTCTTTTTTCCCCACACACAGAATAGTGGATGCCCAGAATACACTGGCAGGGATGGATATGCAGGGAATGGAGGGATATGAATTGTGTGCAGGCAGATGAGGTTAACTTGGCATCATTTTGGCACAGACAATGTGGGCTGATGAGCCTGATCCTGTGCTGTACTGTTTGTTATGTGTTCCAAGTTCTTAAGATTTTGGCCAGCACTTTCAGGAAATGTGAAAGCTCTAAACAGATTGCAGAGGAGATTCCCTGAAATAACTTTGGTGTGAGGGACTTTGGGTAATTGGATAGAGTGGGGCAGTAGGCATAGTTACCCACAGAACATAGTGGGCTGTGAGGATATCTGCTAAAGGAACTCAACAAATTGAGAAATCTTTTCAGGATTTCAAATACCTCTAGCAGATATAGAGAATTCCACATGCTGGAATATCGAGCAAAGTACAGAGAAGAATCGAACCCGAAATGTTGTCCGTCCCTCCATGGAGATTTGAAATTCTGAAGGGTATAGACACAGACTGAACCATTGGCAGATGGGTATCCAGTACTACTTCGGAGCCATTTCCTGCAGTTAAATTGGTCACTGCCTCTGAAGATTTCTCCTTCAAGTTGTCAGTGGCAACATTGCAGGAAGAGAACGTTGGCAGTGTGCAGGCTGTGGGCTTATCTCCCACATCCTATGAGACGCTCTGGGTGTTCCGAGGTCCAGTGTGGGAGCTGGGCGGGGCATTGGGCAAGAGAGGTGTCAGTACGCACTTGACATGCTTCAGGGCGGTTCTTCCGCCTTGCGCTCCACTGACCTTTTCTCTAAAAGAGCACTGTTTTGCTAAATAATATTTCTGGAACTTTTCCAAAGTCATTTACTTGAATATTATGTAGCGATTCATGCAGTTATTGGGGTAATAGTCTAAGAGTATTGCTAGCGCACTCACACTTGTAATTGTCACAAATTCAGTATTTTATTTCATTAGAAATGTTAGTAAATAGTGCTGTGCATGAGTCACTACTAGTGATCATAGCGGGTCGCACACACTACTATTCAGAATAATTCTTTATATAGGATAGGATGTGAGGCACTCGGATGAGTTTATGGAGCCGCAGGGGTGGTGTTCCAAAAACGTTTGCGAACCATTGCTTTAAACCCCCCCTACCTATATATATATCTCCAAATGTCCTTTAGAGGCTGTAATTTTATCTGCTTCTATAGTGAACTTGCTTAGCTACCCATTTATTTTAACATCATCAGCAAATCATCTTTTCATCCACCCATAAACCTATACAATTAAAAATATCTCAATCTTTCTCAGTTTTCATTGTAATTCATTTGTTCATATTATTAAAATCTTTTTGGTATGATGAAAATATTCTGTTACAATTTAATTTCACATTCTTATCAGTAAGCACTTAAATAAGAGAACCATCAAACAAATGTTATTTTCAACTATCAAGTTCCGGGTAACAGCATTCAGCCTTGGTTGTTAAGTAGAAACCCTGTTCAGAGAATGAGCAAGCATTGCCAAAAATAAAATGTAAATGGGCAAAAAATGAAAGTAAGCATGCAGGTACAGCAGGCAGTGAAGAAAGCGAATGGCATGTTGGCCTTTATAACAAGAGGAGTCGAGTATAGGAGCAAAGAGGTCCTTCTGCAGTTGTACAGGGCCCTAGTGAGACCACACCTGGAGTATTGTGTGCAGTTTTGGTCCCCTAATTTGAGGAAGGACATTCTTGCTATTGTGGGAGTGCAGCGTAGGTTTACAAGGTTAATTCCGGGGATGGCGGGACTGTCATATGTTGAGAGAATGGAGCGGCTGGGCTTGTACTCTCTGGAGTTTAGAAGGATGAGAGGGCATCTTATTGAAACATATAAGATTGTTAAGGGTTTGGACACGCTAGAGGCCGGAAACATGTTCCCGATGTTGGGGGAGTCCAGAACCAGGGGCCACAGTTTAAGAATAAGGAGTAAGCCATTTAGAACGGAGACGAGGAAACACTTTTTCTCACAGAGAGTTGTGAGTCTGTGGAATTCTCTGCCTCAGAGGGTGGTGGAGGCCGGTTCTCTGGATACTTTCAAGCGAGAGCTAGATAGAGCTCTTAAAGATAGCGGAGTCAGGGGATATGGGGAGAAGGCAGGAACGGGGTACTGATTGGGGATGATCAGCCATGATCACATTGAATGGCGGTGCTGGCTCGAAGGGCCTGCTCCTGCACCTATTGCCTATTGTCTAAAATTGCAATGATGAGTACAAATCTTAATCACTGACATGCCAATTGAATCAATCCCTGGACTGCATTGATTACCTGGCTTTGATTTATGAGGAAATTAAATACTTCTGCACTACCATTATATCAGTCCTATTGATTGGCATCTTTCTATTAAAATGTGTTTCAAGTTCCCTGCTTTTTCCACCTGTCTTTATCCATCTTCTACAGTTACCCATACTGTATTGCTCTATAGTTGCTATAGTTCTTTTATTTCATTAAAAAAATCACCCTAATACAGCCTATAATTAAGCTAGAGTACATACTGAATGAATACCATGAAACATTTTACTATTATTACTTGAAAAATACTGTAAAAAGATAACAGGAGAATTTGCATTGTCAGCTCATTCGCAACCTGGAGAGCGAGTCCCCATACTTCAGACATCATTGCTCAAAGCACAATCCTGTTGGTATTAAAAGTGAGCTGGAAGTAAATCTCAGTTCTGCTCAAAGATGTGTTAACTTATGTAACAACCCGGTCAAATTTACATATTAACATTAATTTTAGATGAATTAATGAAAAACTTGAATGTTGAAGAAAATAATCAGTTCAACAGAATTACAAAAAGAAACAGTAAAGACAAGTCATGTACCACTCGACTAAAACAAACACGAGTCACACACATATCTAATGATGACTAAAAAAGATCCAAATGACAGTCCCAAAGGACTCACAATGCACTCACCCAAAGCAGAATAGTAATCCAAGCAATAGATGCTGGATTATATTATTAGAAAAAGTTAAAGAAAGTTATGCCCTACGATGCTTTGAATTAAACAGACCCACCCCACCTCATAGAGTTTCTAACTCTGACTGCAGAGTGTAACAGATGCAGTCTTGCTCAATTCAAGACCTGTCAGCATTCATTTCCCATATGAATCCACACCTGACTAATTTATCAAAGACCCATGACATCCACTTTACTGGAGACCACCACTGTAGCCTTTCTGTGGAACACAAGTGGCAACAAGGTCTAGGGTGATGCAATCCAGGGCCAGTTGCAATAGCTTGTGACAGCTAGTTGCTATCAAAAGCAACTTTCACCATTTTAATAGACCATAACATTTAGAGAGATTTAAAATGTAAAGTTTTTTTTAAATAACCAAGTTAAATTAAAGTAAAAATAGATGGAACTAAAATAAATTTAATATAAATGTGAAATGGAAAATGTGTTATTTTGGACTTAAAATCTCCACTCAAATGTTGCTTGAACACAATCAATAGCTAGAAAAAGCTAGAACGCAAAGTGAATAGTTCTGACTCATCAGCTCATAGCAGTCCGGAATGAATAACATATTTAATGATGAGTAGAGTGCAGTCTGCAGTGGGAGCAGTGCAGCAGGAGGTCAGATACACTGGCATCTGACCACGAAAGCAACTCCATCTTCCTGGCTGCTCTCAAAACCAAAAATGTACTAAACCCAAGCTGTAAGAGCAAGAGAAGAAAAAAATGGCTCAATCTAAAAGAGTATTGGACTTGGTAGGCACCCCCAGATAAAATAGGACACGTGGAAAATATAAATCATTTAAAAAAACAATACAACACACGGAGAAGCGAGGAACTTGACCATATTTCTGTGAAGAGTGAAAAATATGCCAAATAGTGTCCATCATCCATAATCAGCTGAAGGTTGTGTAAATATTTCAGCTAGTAATAAATTAAAAGATTGACATTTTGTCAAACAATTGATTAAAAAAGTACATATTTGGCAGTTCCAGAAGTAAATGTCTTCTGAAACTAACTCCCCATTTCTTGAAAGCCTGACCATCAATATCAAGATGAATATTTATTAGCAACAATTAAATGCTTCACCAGATGCACAGTAATGGGTTATGTTGGATGATGCTGGGCCATTTACAAGAGTCTTTCAGTTATATGGCCTTCACAATATTATAATGCATTAATCTTTAATACTTCTTGATATTTACAATTAAATATCAAACTTATTTCATTCCACACTACATGTGACAATTTCAAAAAGTTCCAACTGCTGTCGTAATTGGTCCAGGTGGACAAGGCACTGATTTTAATTGATATTTCAAGTTTTATTAATATAGCATTCAATTTATATCCTGCAAATTTTGAATTACGACCTGAAAGACATTCACATATGACCCCAGGATAAAAATTAAAATGAAAGGCATTTAACTAGAAATTAGTACAAACCTTTAATGCCATTTTGACTCTTTTAATCTTTTTGACCTTTACAACTGTCTTTGGCCGAAAAAAATGACAAAAGCAGATTGAAAGAATGTTAGTACGACAGCTGACAAGATCATTGTAGATTAGCAACAGTCAGAATACAACAGTTAAGGCAGCACAAATCAATAGACTTAAAGACAGCAGAAAGAGAAATAGAATATTTGTAAATATTCAAAATCATTCCATTAACTTACAGGATTGAGTGTATTACATTGGTCTATAGGATTCTTGTAGTCAGTCTTCAATTCGTCAAATGCTATAATCTGAGAAAAAAAGCATATCAAATATAATTTACTTGTATTCACAAATGCATTTTCACAGACAAATCTAAATGACACAGTGAATTAACAGCAAATCCAATTTAAATCTATTCTGCACTCGCCTCCTCTCGTCAGGGCTTTCACGTGAAAATATTGACTATATCATCATTAGATCCACTCAATAAAGATACAATTAGTCTGACCAAAAAAACAATCTACAGGTCTCAACCCAAAACATCATCCATCCATGTTCTCCAGAGATGTTGTCTGACCCGCTGAGTTACTCTAGTACTTTGTGTCTTTTTTTGTAAACCACTATCTGTAGCACTTTGCGTCTACCATTTGTATGCCAACCAAGCAATAAGGATGTTGAATGAGATGATGGCAATACACTGATTGATTCCATTCTGTATCTGCCATTCAAAAAACGACCAAACCAAAATACTGGGAGTCTTTAAACATGGGTTGGATGATAATATGATCCAGAATTTAGGTTTAATATTGTCACGTGTACCGAGGTACAGTGAAATGTTTTGCTTTGTATGCTATCCAATCAGATCAAATAATGCTATACACAAATACAATCAAGTCAAATGTAAGTACGATTGAGCGAAAGATAAGAGCTGAATACAGTTTACATCATTGCAGCGCAACAGTTCCAGAGACAAAGTCCGCAATAAGGTAGAAATGGAGAACCATTATCTTGGTTTGAAGTCATTGCCCTCAGGCCCGACAACGGGCGCCACCCACCCAGGCCAACGCGACCACCCCTCCCACATTCATCCGTGATAAAAACGCACAATTGCAATTTATTGCCCTGCATAAACAGCGCACGAAGCAAGATTAACATAGTGCGATACTCACATGCCAAATTGCGAAGAATATGAGCGCGGCAGTGAGCAGCAACGCCAACATATAACAAAAGGCCGCGAATGTAAACGCCATCTTGGAGGAGGCCAGGCGGCGCGGCTGGCCGAGTGGGCGCAGTGACTGACCGAGCGCCGGCCGACGTCAGAGCCGCCCGGTCACGTGATCAGCGCGGCTGGATGGGCGGAGTGAACGACTGACAGCGTGCCGACGTCAACGCGGTGGGGACACGTGACCCGGTAGGGCGGCGATCGCAGTGACTGAAAGTAGCCTTATGTCAATATCACCCATTCCTTCTCTCCAGAGATGCTGCCTGACCCGCTGAGGAGTTACTCCAGCATTTTGTGTCTATCTGTGACCTTATGTCATTCAGGCTGAATAAGTGGCCCGACGGCATCTGTCCATGTTCTCCAGAGATGCACAAACAAAGAACTGTAGATAGACACAAAATGCTGGAGTAACTCAGCAGGACAGGCAGCATCTCTGGAAAGAAGGAATGGGTGACGTTTCGGATTGAGACCCTTCTTCAGACTGAGAGTCAGGGGAGAGGGAGACAAAGAGATATGGAAGGATCAGGTGTGAAAACTTCAAAGTAGACGTGGATCAAGGAAATGTAGAATAGATCATTTTTGGCTGAGGGGAAGGTGGCAACGAAGCAAAGGATCAGTAAAATGAATCAGGAGGACAGTGAAACTAATCAGAGAACTAGGGTGGGGGAAGGACGGACACATAGCGAAAGCGAGGGTTACTTGAAGTTAGAGAAGTCAATATACTGCTGGGTTGTAAGCTGCCCAAGCGAAATATAAGGTGCTATTCCTCCAATTTGCATTTGGCCTCAGTCTGTAGCAGAGGCCCAGGACAAAAAGGTCAGTATGAGAATGGGAAGGGCAGTTAAAGTGTTTAGCAACCAGGAGATTGCGTAGACCTACAAAGAACTGCAGATGCTGGTTTATTCCAAAGCAAGACACAAAGTACAGGAGTAACTCATCGGGTCAGGCAACATCTCTGAAGAAAATGGATAGGTGGCGTTTCTGGTCGGGATCCTTCTTCAGACTGATTGTACTGGGGAGTGTGGGGGAAAAAACATGTTCTTGGACTTGGTTTGAAAGATCCCCAATGTTATATCCTTTGCTGAAAGCGGGTCAAGGATAGGTGGCGTTTCAGAATAAAACCCTATTTCAGACTGAAAGTATGGGAGGGGGTGGAAGAACTGGAGGCAAGAAAAAAACATGACAAATCAGGGCAGACAACAGATGACTTCAGGCAAGATGGTGCCTTGGTAGGTCAATTATCAGCTTTGGAATGTGTGATCTCAAGCTGGATACACTGAGACAAACTGGAACCGGTTAAGCAACTGAGGTGGAGGAGAGATGCAAGGGAGAAGGGAGGGGTAGTGTTAGAGGTTAGAGAATTAAACGATCATACCAAAAGGGTTACAAACTACCCAAGTGAAATATAAGATGCTTTTCCTCCAAATTGCATGTGGCCTCAATTGAGGTGCTTTTCCTACAAATGCAGTGAGGCAATGCAGGAGGCCCGGGACAGAAATGTCAGTATGGGAAGAGGAGCTGAAATGGATAGCAACCAGGAGATCCCATTTTGGTGGACCGAGCGTAAGTGTTCAGGGAAACGGTTGCCAATTCTACGTTTGGTCTTGCCAATGTACAGGACCCCACATCGAGAACACATGATGCAGTAGATGAGTTTAGAGGAGGTACATGTGAACCTTCCGTCTCACCTGAAAGGACTGTCAAGGTCTCAGAATGGAGTTGATGGAGGATGTATAAGGACAGGTGTTGCATCTCCTGCGATTGCAGGGGGAAATACCTGGTAAGGCATTGGTTTGGGTGGGAAGGGACAAGTGACAAAGGAGCGGTCAGCATCTGCAGGAGCTGTAGGAGCGGTCTCTGCGGAAGGTGGAAAGGGGTGGAGATGGGAAGATGTGATTAGTGGTGGGATCCCGTTGGAGGTTATGAAAATGTCAGAGGATGATGTATGGAATGCAGAGGCTGGTGGGGTGAAAGGTGAGGACCAGGGGAACTCTGTCCTTGTTGCTTCTGGTTGGGGAGGGGGAGGAACAGCTGAACTATGGGACACAGCAGAGACACATTTGAGGGCCAATCTGTGACGGAAAGGGGGAATCCACATTCCCCGAGGACATCTCGGGTGGGAAGAAGTGTAATCCATATAACTGTGGGAATCAGTAGGTTTGTAATAGCCATCATTTCATAGTCTGTATCCTGCGATGGAGGGACTTGTCTGAGGTAGTCCAGATTAATTTAAAGCCAAGGTGAAAGTTAGTGGTGAAGTCCATAAGTTCTGCACCAATGCAGTCGTCGATGTAGCGAAGAAAGAGTTGGGGCCAGTGTACGGAAAGAAAAAGGACTGTCTGACATAACCAACAAAAAGGCAGGCATGGCTGGGGCCCATGTGAGTGCCCAAGGCTATACCTTTGATTTGTAGAAAGTGAGAGGAGTCAAAGGAGAAGTTGTTCAACGTGAGGACAAGTTCCGCTAGGAGGAGGAGTGTTAGTTGAGGGTCTTTGTTCAAGGAAGTAACGGAGGGCCTTAAAGCCCTCCTAGTGGTTATGGAGGTGTCAAGATGCTGCCTGACCCGTCGAGTTGCTTCAGCACTTTGTCTTTTATTTGTAAACTAGCATCTGTAATTCCTGGTTTCTACTTACATCAATGTAGCAGATCACACGACTGACCGCTCGGCGCAGCTTGCCCAATGGACGCGGCAACTGGCATGGGCTAACGTCAAAGCCGCAATGTCACACGATGCATGGGAGGGACATAGTGCGATATCAAGATGTGTGGGCTGAACAACCTGTGCAGATGAGTGTCGTCTCATGCTTTCTTTCACACCATGATACAATTAGTTACTGCAAAATCAGTGCTACTCTAATCCTTTATAAGGTAGGCAGGTGGGATTACATTAGGTTAATGGATTAGATCTCTGGCTCTCACAATTTCAGGAGATCTCACCTCCAGCCTGATCCAGTCAACCCTGCTCCTCCTTAAAGTCCACAAACGTCCCCACTGAACGTATCGCATCACCCCATGGCCAATCCTTCACCAACATCAGGGGCACCTCAGCAAATCACAAAGTGCTGGAGGAACTCAGCAGTGGAAATGACAATGATTTCTCTATGGTGGAAATGACAATGATTTCTCTCAGTCTGAAGAAGGGCCCATTCCCTCAAGTTCTTCCAGCACTTTGTTTTGCTCAAGATTCCAACAGCTGCAGTTCCTCGTGTCGCCAGTTCTCTCAACCTTTTTGACAACTTCCAATTCCCCAGCCCTATCGCTTAATCTTAGCACATAGAACAGAGGAACAGGCCCTTTGACCCATAATGTCTGTGCTAATCATGATGCCAAGGTAACCTAATCTCCTCTCCCTGCACATGATCCATATCCCTCCATTCCGTAGATACCTATCTAAAAGCCTCTTAAATGGCAGTGCCATATCTGCCTCCTCTGCGCCCGACAGGCAACCACCACCCTCCATGGAAAAAAAACCTGCCCTGCAAATCTCCTTTAAACTTTGCCTCTCTCACCTTAAAACTATGCCCTCTAATATTTGATAATTCAACCCTGGGGAAAAGGTTCCTGTAGCGGCCGATTTTCATATCTTTCAGGTAATTAGCATCCTAGCCGCTATTTGGATGAGAATGGTTGAAGGAGGTGTCTTCTAAACGCATGCGAGCTCACTCACAGAGACCTTCAGAGCTTCTTCTCAGATATGGCTTAAAAACAGTCTTTTGTTGAATAAATGCTTTATTATTGATAGAAAACAGTAAGATGCATCCAAATTTCTTCCGACGATAATCTTCTTCGAACTCCAGCTTATTACTTTAGACATTAGTAAACTCCTCGTGTCTCCGTAATACTGGCATAATCCCGCATGATATAAGGGTTAACCTTCCCCATCGTCTCTCCAAACTAATCTAAGAACTAAACTTCTGCGCTAGCATCTAAGTTCCAAACACGCCCCAAAACACGTCATAAATCCCACCCACAATATAACGGGCAGTCTAAAATTTAAAGGCACGTGCCATCATGAATGACATGCAAAACAGGGCAAATGGCCACGACAGTTTCAACTGTCTACTTTATCTACAGGTCTCATAATTTTATATTCTTCTATAAGGTCTTCCCTCAGCCTCCAGCGTTCCTGAAGAAATAAATCCAAACAACTTTGAGTAGCAAGTTGGTGCACAAATTCACTTGAGAGTCACACCTTCCAACTATGCTGAACAGGACTGGATCCTGTTCAGGCACAGTAATTTACCATAATGTCCTGGTTCTCTTAAACATGCCATTATCTGTTTTAGGGCTCAAAATATAAACTATAAAATATGAACTGAATGACTGGCATGCTCCAATTAGAAAGTTTATTTTTGTAAACATTTTAAACACTGCTGGAAGTCACCACCAAAAAGGCATTTTTGGATTGAGAGTGGCAGTATATTTGCTCTTCCCAGCTAATTTAAAAATTACAAAATATTACATTCCTTTTCCATTCTTCTCCATGCAGATTGCCTCGTTGCTCCTACACCAAGGTGCACACGTACACCTTCAAGAACCAACAAGCTGCCTTTGATAAAATGAAATGTGCAGCTCAAATTATTATGCAGTGGTGTAATTATTATGCAGTGGTGAATTATTATGAAGGGTGAGACCAGAGTATTTTTCTTATATGGTTTAAGATTATTATGGTTATATGGTTTAAGAAAATGCTTATATGGTTTAAGATTATTATTTTATATGGTTTAAAATTATACAAAGGCAATTTAGTTACATCAGTATTTTAAGTTTTCTTAATTCTCCCACCTGCAATGCGAGAACAGGATTGGATACAGCATCAGAGATGGAAACTATTGCACATTTTAAATCCTTGAAATCTTTGTTATCTGCTAGCGTTTGGTCATCCAGACTGATTCTAAAAGCATAGGGAGGGGTAAAGAAAGACATCACACTTGTGTACATATGAATCTTTATTTTGTACCCACAGAAAAAGACCCATGAAAATCAATAATTGCACCACAAACCACATATTTCTGTTACTATTAACCTTGTCACTTACTGCTAGCATCACGCATAAGCATACTGAAGTGTCATGCCTCATTTCAGAATAAAGCATTCAATGAGCAGTACAATAATCGGGAAAAAAAGGACTTAAAACAGTACAAAAGATTTGTCGTTAATTTTATGCATTGTTAGACCCAATAACAAATGTACATTTAGTGTTATCATGGTAAAGCACCCCAAGGCACTTCACAGCTTCTAAGGGGGAAAAAATTTGAGAGTCACGTGATAGATTAGCACTGATGGTCAAAGAGCTGCTCTTTAAAGTTGTCAGTAAGGAGCAGAGGTACATTGAGAGTTTAAGGAAGGAATTAAACAGTCTGGAGGCTGACAGGTAAAGACATAGGCACCAATGCTGCTGCTTACAAGAGTCCACATCCAGAGAAGTACAGATATTTAGGTGGGATAAGGGGAGCAGCTCGTCATAGAAACAGAAGGGTGAGACCAGAGTATTTTTAAAACAAGGAAGATAATTGTAATATTGTAGTGTTGCTATACTGGAAGCCAATATAGGTCAGCTGTGAATGGTACTTTAAGAGAATTGGGATAGGGCCTGCAGAGTTCTACATAAACCTAATTTCATAGAGGTGGCAGGTTACATTATCATGGCAAAATCCTGATGCAATAAAGGCATGAATGGATAACTAATATGATTAAACAATGAAAAATGCTCAAATTTTGCTACAATATAAAAGGCCATCATACAAGACTGCATTCGACATTTAACAATAGTTTTTGAGTATTAGTTTTAGGAAAGCATTGCAAGGAGTGAGCAGTCATTAATTCTATTTTCATATGTTATGAATTAGTCATGCAACGACAAAATGCATCAGGTGTATGAAAAAAAGTATCTTAAAAATATTTAGTGCAAAACAAAAACAGCACCACAAGTGTTAAAATCGCCAGTGTGGATTTAGAACAAGGCATACATTTTTCATCTGTGTGCATTTTGGAATGCTCATTATAAAAAAGTAAGAAAGAGATTGTGTGAAAGCTCTTTCCTAAAACTAAGTAAGTGTGAAAGCTACTTGCCAAGATTCAGATGTTAATTGTAGTTTGAACATTTTTGCAAGTCTCCAAATTGCTTTTAATCAAATAATGAAATTATATTTGCAGCTTCCATGGGAAGCATGCCATAGCATCATAACAATTCCTATTGCAATACATGAGGTACAGACACATGCCTAATCAACTCAAGCACTGAAAGCATAAACTTTATAATTTACGCTGCATATAACAAATGGAATTTAAGATTTCATTGTAAAAACAATACCCAATTAACCAATTACAAATTATTCAAATCAAGATGCAACTAGAATTATCTGAAACTCAAACAAGAGATTAAATCAATACTAGTATCCTAACGTAGACAACCTTTTTAAATTGTATTCTTCAGATAACAGAAGGAGCAGAATGTTAAGTTAAAAAGGTGAACATTTAGTAACATCTTTAGAACATATATCAACAGGAATATGACCGGTGATGGTCTCAAACTTGAACTACACATCCACTGAAAACATTTATTCTTGCACCTATTATTTTCCATTCAGTAAAATTTGACTAAATTTAACATTTTAAAACATGCTAATTAGAATTGGAGATGTGTTCCAGAAGAGATTATAATCTTAAACAAATCGTCTTTTTTTTAAAGTGCTCCTTTAAGAGAAAACCAATTGGCGATACAGCAAACACTTTACTTTCATAATTAAGTTCCAAAAGCAGACACAAATACCTTTCATTCTTCTCTGGGAAAATTAATTTGGGAAGTACCCTAAATTTCCCTCAAATATTAAATCACTAGACACAGGCAGAGGCACCGGCCATGGTCATTTTGAGGGACTTTTAATGCTTTACTACAGTGCAGTGAAACACCAGGTGGGGTTAGATTGTGTTTTGTCAATTTTCTCAAACATTTCACTCTTTTTAAAATCAACAGGAGAATGTCAGGATAACTGCTGGTTGTAAAAAGTCTTGTGCAGTCATATAAGGGAATACAAAAACTATGGAAAACGGGTGGTGATGGAGAAAAGCCACAAAAGGTAAATGCGCAAAAAGTTAAGGGCTTACAGTGAAACCAATACAATTAATCAATTTAGGGGGGTATGTTTACATAGCAGGCTTTTCAATATTCTTCAAGTTTTGAAATGAACCAAATCAAACCAGCAGTTATGAAATTTGCATGCACATCATCAAGCCAAAAGTAATAAAATAATATACAAGACTCCATGACTGTTCTTGTCTAACTTTGCTGGTTTACACCACAAACAGAAAAAGGTTAAGTGGTTGATAAGTTCATTTTCTTGTTCAACCGCATTCAACATTTTCAGTGCTTAAATCTGATACAGCTTGGAACGAAGAGTATAAAAGTCATTTAATTTTCCAGTTTATATGTATATTTGAAATTTGAGCTCATGTTATTAATTCATAAAGTAAAATGCAATACTGTCACATTTTGCTAATGGTAAAATCCAAGTTTTTTGCAAAGCCACTCTTCAGTGAAATCTTCTGCATTTCTAATTTCAAACACCTGAAAGAAAAATATAGGCTACAATCAAATTGGCCTGAACATTTGATAACAATTGTTTGTGAAGCAATTCAACAAGGATTATCAGCAAATATTGCTACAGACCAAATGTATACAAGTTAGAAAAAACTTTACATGGTTATTTTAAAATATACCAAAAAAGCTCTCAAGTTGTGCTCAAGTTTAAACTTCAATGGGAATGTGTTCCTAGAATCTGAGGGTGCAGGAGAAGACAAAGAGGAATGATCATTGTCCCATCACTACTGAATGAATACATATTGATATTAAATCTTCAGGCTCACGGGCCAACAAGTTAGTAGACAACACTTTTTACTTGTTTTTAATAATTGTTATTGTATACAATTAGAACGTTTAAAAAAATCTGGACTTCAGGAACTTTGAAATGAAAAGATGAGCCAAGATTACTTTTGGACTCACCACCTTGCCTCCATCAGAGAAGCAGGTTCATAATGTGTTCAGAGACAAATGTGCGTTCAAGCAATCAGCAACAGAGACAGGAAATGCTTGTGTACTTGAATTTATCAGCTGTCATGGATGCTGGCTCAATTGCTTCACAGACTGGCCACACGAATACTGACCTACACTGATGCTTCCGTTTGTTGGGCTTCAAGATTCTAATAGAGTATTTTTCCCCATTGGAGATGAGTAACATACATTGCTAACCGGATCACAGATCTTTTGCATCGTAAATTGCATTAACACTCATCAAAGAAAAAACAACATCTCTTTTACACCGCTTGACAATTATTTTGGAGTTACCCTGAGCTTACTGAACGGAGCTTCCAAAGAACTTAACTTGCGTTTTAGTTTAGTTTAGAAATACAGCGCGGAAACAGGCCTTTCGGCCCACCGGGTCCGTGCAGACCAGCGATCCCCGCGCATTAACACTATCCTTTCTACCAAGCCAATTAACCTACAAACCTGTACGTCTTTGGAGTGCGAGGAAACTGAAGATCTCGGAGAAAACCCACACAGGTCACGGGGAGAACGTACAAACTCCGTACAGACAGCACCTGTAGTCGGGATCGAACCCGGGTCTCCGGCGCTACATTCGTTGTAAGGCAGCAACTCTACCGCTGCGCCACCATGACTTTTATTAAAAGTCACCAAGAGTGAATGAAAATCTGAAGATGATAATCTTACCCCAGATAATCAACTAAACCAAGAGACAGATTTCTATCATCTTCCAAGATAAAAGCTGCATAATTTAGTACATCAAAAAAAATTTATAAACTCTCACCTTGCTAAAATCAGCTACCTCCACCAGTCCAATTTTGCTACCAGCATAGATCATCTGCTGTTCTGGCTTGCATCCTAAAATGAAAGACACAAACCACAGTTTTGACTGGAACCTGCTCACCTTTAAATCACAAACAGACTGTTGCACACATGCAAATAAATTGAATTTTGTTGGAGCCGTGCAGGAGTCCAGAGTAGGAGTGGGACAGAAAAATAAAGAAACAGGTAATTGGAAGCACAGCACTGAGTATTTCCAGCATTTTTAATAAACGTGATACATTCTGCACCTCAGTTCAAGCATTGTTAATTTCTCTCTGTACTGCTCTCATTCGTCCCTTTCTACTTGCACTCTCCCACACTGAGCAGCTATTCATTAATAAGCAAATATCACTCTCTGCCCCATCACTGACGTTCCCAATGTGTTTTCACCCTCTCTTTCCTGCAATTTAAAACTCAATATCTCCTTTTACCAGTTCTGATGCAAAGTAATTGACCCAAAATATTTGGTCAATGCACTCCGACATACTGACTCTGGTCCTGTGGGGCAGCAGTTCCACCAGCTGCACCACTCTGATTACACAATTCCCAGATGAGGAGAGATTAGGTCAACCAGGTTTGATCTAAATGAATCTTTATAAGTTCTGACATGGTATGATTCACCTAGCTGAGAGATCACAGTCTCAAGTTGCAGGGCAAGATTTAGGACCAAGACAAGGACAATTTCTCTTTGGAATGATTAATTTTCTACCACAGAGAGTTGTGGTCACCAAGTTCATCTTGAAATATAGATAAACCTCTGGTGCAAAAGACCAGGAGGAAAGAGTGCAGGAATAATAGGGCAACACCATCCACTCTTGGTCCTATTATACATTTCTGATTACTTGCACAGAAACTGCAAAGTACAGCTCTTTCAGGATTTCTACTTAATTACACAATAATATTTTAAGTGAGCATCATGCAAAGCCAAAGCCACTGGAAACTTTTGTTTTAAATATAAAATAATTAATTTGCAGTTGCATGTAGTTTGCCTTCCGCAGAACATAAACCTCCAACAATTTTAAATATGAAAACAATTCAGCATGTCCAAATTTGCCCTGAATAACTTCAGCAAATAATAATAATACAATAGTTTCAAATTAGAATGTTTTGATTCTCTACAAGCCCAGGCACAATTATTTTAGGTCTGTACAAGTTGTGTTTTCATCAAGCATTACTTCAGAATACTGGAATCTTTAGAAATAACTAGTCCAAGTGGGACCCGTTGGGTCCCGTTCCCCCTACTCAATATTCGGCCACTCATCTGTTCCCCCAACGCAACCCGTTCCCCCAACGCAATATTCCACCACTCACCCATAGCCCCCAACTGCGCAGACGCGGCTCATTTCCACTCATCCCCGACACTCCCTCCCCCCTCCCTCTTCTTTCCCCTCTCATCCTCCTCTCCCCACTCCCTCTCTCACCTCTCCGTCCCTCTCCTTTCCCCTATCCTCAGTCACTCCCTCCATAGCCCCTCTCCCCTCCTCTCCCTGCTCCCGCACTCCTCACCTCCCCCCTATCCCACTCCCTCACTAAACACAATGTTTAAATAACATTAAACAACAATCCTCGCCCTCTCCTCCTCCCCTCTCCTTACAAGAATGTAACAAATCTCTGGCACTGGGAGTCCTGTCATTTGTTAACATTGTAACAGACTTCCCATTGTGACATCATACGACAGATGGCGCAATGGGCTAAGTGTTCGGCTGGCAACCGGAAGGTAGCCGGTTCGAATCCCGCTTGGAGTGCATACTGTCGTTGTGTCCTTGGGCAAGACACTTCACCCACCTTTGCCTGCGTGTGAATGTGTGTGAGTGATTGGTGGTGGTCGGAGGGGCCGTAGGCGCAGATTAGCAGCTACGCTTCCGTCAGTCTGCCCCAGGGCAGCTGTGGCTACAGAAGTAGTTCACCACCACCGAGTGTGACTGAGGAGTGAATGAATAATGCGATGTAAAGCGCCTTGAGTATTAGAAAGGCGCTATATAAATCCCATCCATTTTTTTTTTATCATACGTTGCTAACGGGCAGTGCAGATGAAAGTGAAGTGCTTTTTGTAAAGTTTAAAATGTGAATAACTTGCAAAATTTACCATCAATCTGAACGAAAGTTGATACAGCACACCACAGGACAATGGTGAGTAAGGTGGGGCAAAAATTGCAGCGCTATTGTGTACCGTTTTGGTGTAATTTCAGGATCAGACTCACAGACGGATCACGGACATACTAACAAACAAGATGAGAGTTTCAGTAACATACTAGACCAAATGGGACCCATAGCCCCCACGGGAGGCGTGGTCCCCCAACTCAACCCGTTGCCGAATGCAAGATGCCAACACTCCCCTGCCTCCCCAGCACTGGACTTTAGATAAAAATTACAATTCACCTCCCCCCCTGTCCTGCCAGGAGCTGGAGTAAGTGTTGTATAATGGCAACATTGTTGCAAATGTTGGGTGGAGGACTGTGATATCCCATTCAGGTAAAAAGTTGGTGGAAGCAGAGTGTTCCTGTATTGCAACTTTGTTGGAAGCCTGTAGGAAGGATTTTAACAGTAAAAATCTTGTTAAAATTTGGCTTTTTTTTAAACCTAGAAATATCAAAAACGTGAAATATAACATCAAATGTGAAGAAACTTGATACGAACGACCACGGGAAAAAGCTGAGTAAGATTCTGCAAAATATTTCACGTTATTGTGTACAGTTTTGACATAGCTCCTGAGATCACAGACAGACAGACAAGTTAAGACTTTTAATAGTATACTAGACCAAGTGCAGTCTGGTCCCCGAACGTGCTTCAGCGTCTTGATGGCGTAGGCAGCATCTGGACGGCCGTATGCAGCGTCCTGAACGTAGTACGCAGCGTCTTGACGTCATACGGAGCGTCTTGACGGAGTACGCAACATGTTGACGGCGTACGCCATCAAGACGCTGCGTACGACCGTCGAGACGCTGCGTACGCCCTCAATGGGGCTGCGGGCCGACAGGCCCGTTGACGCGCCGGCTCTGTCACGCTGGCTGAAGGCAAAGATGGGTTGTTCCTCCGCTGCTTTTCGGCGTCCTCGGACAGAGGATGGCGATAAGCAGAGAGGGAAGAGGACGATGTTTGGCTTGAGCCAGCGTGAGAGAGCCGGTCCGGGGGGTGGGGGGGGGGGGTTTAGTGGAGGAGAGCAGGGCAGCAGCTGCGAAAATCTCCCGCGAATGAAGAAAAAATGTCAGCGTTTTTGGAGGAGAGCCGGGCGCTTGAGCCAGCGTGAGACGGCCCGGGGGGGAGGGATAGTGGAGGAGAGCCGGGCGGCAGCTGCGAAAATCCCCAATTAAAAAATTAAAATGTCGGCGTTTTTGGAGCAGAGCCGGGCGGCAGCAGCCGTTATGGTGGCTTGGCCAGCAGGAGGCGACAAAATGAGTGAGTGGGGGGCGTTGGATTTTATTAAAAGATGTGTACATAAAAATGTCTAAATCTAATAAGGAGTGTGTTAGGGTATGTAAAAGTGTAATGTCTAGCGAAATGGAAAAAATCTCGGAGTTTTCGCGCGTGATTTTGGCGGACCAAGAAATCAAAGACCAAATCTGACACCACAAACACACACACCCACAGTTTTAATAGTATACGTGCGGACCCGTTGGGACTGGTCCCCGAACGTGCTTCAGACCCCGGGGTCTGGTTCCCGAACGTGCTTCAGCGTCTTGAGTGTCTGGACGGCCGTAGGCAGCGTCTTGACGGCGTACGCAGCGTGTTAACGGCGTAGGCGGTGTACGCCATCAAGACGCTGTGTACGCCGTCGAGACGCTGCGTACGGCCGTCGAGACGCTGCGTACGCCCTCAATGGGGCTGCGGGCCGACAGGCCATTGACGCGCCTGCTCTATCACGCTGGCTGAAGGCAAGGATGGGTTGTTCCGCCGCTGCTTTTCGGCATCCTCGGGGGGGGGGGGGGGGGGGGGGGGTAGTGGAGGAGAGGCGGGC
The DNA here is from genome assembly GCA_038087875.1 of Malacoraja senta. Classification (NCBI taxonomy): domain Eukaryota; kingdom Metazoa; phylum Chordata; class Chondrichthyes; order Rajiformes; family Rajidae; genus Malacoraja; species Malacoraja senta. Next base: position 12,907,385 of record CM075983.1, on the reverse strand, counting down.
GGCAGCTGCGAAAAATCGCCAGCGAAAGAAAAAAAATGTCTGCGTTTTTGGAGCAGAGCCAGGGGAGGGGGGGGGGGAGATGGATTTTATTTTAAAATGTGTTAATAAAAATATCTAAATGTAATGAGTGTGTTAGGGTATGTAAAAGTGTAAGAGTTTTAATAGTATACTAGACCAAGTGCAGACCCGTTGGGTCTGTTCCCGCAACGCGCGGTTGCAAGGGGGGCTGCCTGACGTCATCGCGCAATGACACATGCTAGGCGTACGCCGTCAAGACGCTGTGTACGACGTCAAGACGCTGCGTACGATGTCAAGACGCTGCGTACGCCCGTGGAGACGCTGCGTACACCCTCAATGTGCCTGCGGGCCGACAGGGCGTTGATGCGCGGGATTTTTCGGGACAGTGTATGCGTGCGGGGCCGGCAGCGAGGACGTCGAAAAGCAGCGGGGGACCAGCCGATCTGTGCCTTCCGCCAGCGTTACAGAGCCGCGCCGGGGGGGGGGGGGGAGTGGAGGAGAGTGGTCGCGCGGCACGCAATGATAAGGTGGCCAGCAGGAGGCGACAAAATGAGTGAGTGGGGGGGGGAAGGATTTTATTTAAAATGTGTTCATAAAAATGAAGAAAAATGAAAAAATGAAGAAATTTAATGAGTGGATATGCGAATGTAAAAGTAAAATACACCTGACATTCACCCACATACAGGAGGGGTGAGGAGATGGGTGAGGGAGAGAGGGGGAGGGGGGATGAGAGGGAGAGGGGAGGGGTGAGGAGGGGGAGAGAGTGGGGAGGGGAGCGGGGAGGGTAAAGGGGGAGGACAGGGGTAGGGGTGTGGTAGAGAGGGGAAGGGGGAGAGAGGGGTGGCTGAGGGGGGTAGAGAAGGGTGGGGGAGGGGAAGGGGAGGGGAGAGGAGAGGGGAGAGGGAAAGAGGGGGAGGGGAGAGGGAGATTAGAGGGGAGGGAGGAGAGGGGAGGGGGAGCGTTGGACGGGAGAGAGAAGAGGAGGGGAGAGTTGGAGGAGGGAGAGAAGAGAGGGAGGTGGAGGGGGGGAGAGGTGGAGTGGGGAGAAAAAGGAGGGGGAGAGGTGGAGGGGGAAGGAGAGTGGAGGGTGGAGAGGGGGAGGAGAATAAGAGGTAGAGGGTGGAGGGGGATAGAAGGGAGGGGGGGCAGAGTGGGGGAGGGGAGGAAGGTGAGAGGGTGGTAGAGGTGGGGGGGGAGAGGGGAGGTGGAGAGAGATTGGAGGGGGAGAGAGAAGGTGGAGGGGGAGAGAGAAGAGGGGGAGAGAGGAGAGAGAGAGAGGATGGGGAGAGAGGATGGGGAGAGAGAGGAGGTGGAGAGAGGAGGGGAGAGAGAGAAGGGGGGGAGAGACAAGGGGGGAGAGACAAGGGGGAGAGACAAGGGGGAGAGACAAGGGGGAGAGACAAGGGGGAGAGAGAGAAGGGGGAGTGAAGAGGAGGGGGAGTGAAGAGGAGGGGGAGAGATGATGGGGAGGGTGGAGAGGGGGGTGGGGAGGTGGAGAGTGGGGTGGAGAGGGCAAGGAGAATACGATGTGGAGGGGGGTAGAGGGGAGGGGATAAAAGGGAGGGGGGAGGGAGGAGAGAGGTGGTAGAGGTGGGAGGAGAGAGGGGGGAGAGGGGAGGGGGAGAGGTGGAGAGAGATTGGATGGGGAGAGAGGAGAGAGGGAGAGAGAGAGGAGGGAGAGAGGGGGAGAGGAGGAGGGGGGAGAGAAGGGGGGAAAGACACGTGGAGGGAGGGAGGGGAAGAGAGAGAATAGAGGGAGAGTACATGGGGAGGGAGGGGAGGAGGGGTGAGTGAGGGGGTTGGAGGAGATGGGAGGGGGAGAGAAGAGGAGGGGGAGAGAGATGAGGAGGGGGAGTGGTGGAGGGGTTTGAGAACATGAGGGGATGGAGGATAGGAGGGGGGAGGAGAGGGGTAGAGGTGGAGGGGGAGTGGAGGGCGGGTAGATAGGGAGGGGGTAGATAGGGAGGCGGGGTTAGATAGGGAGGAGATAGATAGGGAGGGGGTAGGACCAAATTGCTTATTTGATTGTGCACGCCCGGTTGATTGCATTCGTGGGATCTGTGAGATGGCTCTGTGAGTCATGCAGCTGTTTGATTTTTAGTGGGTCACATGAAGGTTCCAATCTCCTAGCCCAGGACCCATTGTGATGTCATATCATAGGTAAATGAGATCCATTGTGATTGGACATCGGTGATGGGCTGTGAGTCATGCAGCAGCTCGCTGGCCAGCAGGATTCAAAAAAAATTGTGGTTGAGGGGGGGGGGAATGTATTTTATTTTAAAATGTGTACATAAAAACGACGAAATGTAATGAGGAGTGTGTTATGGTATGTAAAAGTGTAATGTCTAGCGAAATGGAAAAAATCTCGCAGTTTCCGCATGTGGTTTTGGCGGAGCAAGGAATCAAAGGCCAAATGTGACACCCACAAATAAATAAACACATCCACACACACAGAGTTTTAAAAGTATACTAGACCAAGTGCAGACCCGTTGGGTCTGTCTCCCCAACGCGCGTTTTGGGGGGGGGGGGGCTGAGGCGTCACACTAACCACACTAACGCGCGGTTGGAATCTTGCAACTCAGAGGTAAGGGGGTGGGGGAGGGAAGTGGGTGGGGGAGGGAAGGGGGGGTGGGCGAGAAAGGGATGGGGGTGGGAGGAGGTGGGGGAGATGGAGAGGGGGAGGAGACAGGGATGGGGGAGGGGGAGTGAGGGATGGGGGAGGGAGAGGTGTGGGGGAGGGAGGGAGATGGGTTAGGGGAGGGGGAAGAGTGGAGGAGGGATGGGGTGAGAGGGGTGGGGGGGGAGAGAGGGGAAATAGCGGGGGAGAGTGGAAGGGGGAGGGACAGTCCATCTGTTCCCCGTTCCCCATTCCCTATCACCCCCAATCCTCTTTCTCTATTCCCACACACGTGATGACGCGCTTCGACACAGGCTGCGGGGGGGGGGGGGGGGGGGAGCAGCTACTCGTAAAGAAAAGTGAAATGTCTAACGAAATTGAAAAAAAATCTCGGCGTTTCTGCGTGCGGTGTTAGCGTAGCGAGGTATCAAAGGCTGGCTGGCACAAGTCAAGCAGACACACACAGAGTTTTAAATATAGACTAGACCAAGTGCAGACCCGTTGGGTCTGTCTCCCCAACGCGCGGTTGCGGGGTTGGAATCTTGCACCCACAAACACACACACTCATCACACATTTTATTAATTGGCTTCTTTTATCCCATCTCCACCCTATCCACTGACGAATAGCCCTCACCTCTCAGGTGCGTCTAGAGGGGGGGGGGGGGGCAGAGAGAGTGTGCACAGACAGTGGAAGAGAGAGAGAGGGCAGAGAAAAAGATAAAGATCAAAGAGAGAGAGCAGAGAGATAGCGGCTAACAGGCGCTGCAAGTGGAAAATTGATTTATTAAATCTTAAAATGTAAATCTTAAAATACAACAATTTAAATGGTAAAGATAAAATGTATTCAGTTATGTTCATTTTTGTTGTGTCTCTTGCTCCATGTTTTGTGTTCTTTCTCGTTGATCCTCGACATATTCAGTTATTTCTTCTTGGGTCTCACCTCTTTCTCCCTCCACACTCTTTCCCCCTCCCTCCACACTCTTCCTACTCCCTCCCCTGCCCCATCTCCCTAATCTCCTCCCTCCCCCCTCCCCCATCCAAGGGGTGGGGGGAGAGAGGGGAGGGAAGGGAGGGGGGAGAGGGGTGGGGTAAGGGGGAGAGAAGTGGAAGAGTGGGGAGGGAGGGGTAGGGGTAGAGGAGTGTTGGGTGAAGGACAGAGGGGTAGGGGGAAGGGGGCGGGGGAGAGAGGGAAGGGGGACGGGAGGAGAGAGGGATGGGGAGGGGGAGAGAGGTGTGGGGTAGGGATGGGGAGGGAGGGGATTAGGGAGATGGGGTTGGAGAGGGAGGGGGAAGAGTGTGGAGGGAGGGTGAAGAGTGTAGAGGGAGAAGGGGGGTGGGGGAGAGAGGGATGGGGTGGGAGAATGTGGGGAGCAGAGGGAGAAGGGTGAGGAGAGGGAGATGGAGAGGGGGAGGTGAGAGGGATGGGGGACAGGAGGAGAGAGGGAGAGAGGGGAGGAGGGAGATGGGGTAGTGGAGGGAGGGAGAAGAGTGTGGAGGGAGGAGAGAGGGTGGGGGAGAGAGTGGAAAGGGAGAGTGGGAGGGGAGAGGGGGGAGAGAAGTGGAAGAGTGGGGAGGGAGGGGAGAGGGGTAGAGGGAGTGGTGGAAGAGGGACAGGGGGAGTTGTTGAAGAGGGACAGAGAGGTAGGGGAAGGGGTGGGGAAGAGAGGGAGGGGAAGGGGTGGGGAAGAGAGTGGAGGGAGAGAGAGGTGTGGGGGAGAGGGGAGGGAGATGGGGTAGGGGGGAGGGAGATGGGGTAGGGGGTAGGGGAGGCGTAGAGGAGTGATGGAGGGGGAAGAGGTGGGGAGGGGGAAGGGGTGGGGGTGAGAGCGAAGGAGGTGGGGGGGAAGGTGGTGGGGGTGGGGGCGAGAGGGGAAGGGGGTGGGGGAGGGAAGGGTGGTTTGGGTGAGGGACTGGCCTGGGAGGGTGGGCGGGGAAGGGGGGAGCCGGGAAGGGGGGCTTGAGGAGGGATGGGCTCGTCGCTTGTCTCGCTATCGTCTGCTGTATCAGTTCTCGCGTCGTCGCTCCTTTTCTGTCGCTCTGTGCATGTTCTGGTTTCGCTCGTTCATGTTCTTTGGTTGCTCTCGCATTTGTTCTTTCTCTCTCTTTTTAGGAGGTGGGAGGGGGAGGGGAGGGGGGGAGAGGGGGAGAGGGCTTGTTGTGTTGTTTCTCTCTTTCCCACTATGTTCTTGTCTCGATGCCTATTTCGTTGACTTCCTCCCCACATTACCCCCAACCCACACCCCCCCCAACCTCTTACACACTTCCCCCCCGTGCCGCCGCGCACGACCCGTCAGCGGTGGTGGGTGGGGCGGGGGCTCAGGCATGGGGCTGCTGCCAAAGGCATCAGTAACATGGATCCATTCCGATTGGACATCTGTGAGCATTGGGCATTGTGACATCACACAACGGAACCTTCACTAACATTCTATGGCTGAGCGCTGTTTTTTTTTAACATTTTGAAATTTTGGGGGTTGGGGGGGGGGGGGAATGATTTTATTTAAAAAAGTGTACATAAACACGACGGAATTTAATCAGGAGCGGCTATTCGTAAAGAAAAATGAAATCTCTACCGAAAATCTCGGCAATTTCTGCGTGCGGTGTTGGCGTGTATCAAAGGGCTGGCTGGCACAAGTCAAGCAGACACACACACAGAGTTTTAAATATAGACTAGACCAAGTGTTGACCCGTTGGGTCTGGACACCGAACGTGCGTTTGTGGGGGGGGGGGGGGAAGGCTGTGGCGACACACTAATCACCCCCTTTCCTCCAAAGCACGTAATCCGGCACCCACAAACACACAAACTCATCACACCCCTTGATATTATTTTAATTTTTTAATTTGCTTCTTTTATCCCATCTCCACCCTATCCACTGACGAATAGCCCTCACCTCTCAGATGCGTCTAGAGGTGTTGGGGCAGAAGGAAAATTTAATGTTAGAAAAAAAAAATTTGAAGAGGAGGAGGGTCGAGAGGAGAGGGGTGGAGAGAGGAAAGAGAGGATGGGGAGAGAGGTGAAGGGGGGGGGGGGTTGGAGCGTGCGTGCATGAGTTGAAGCCGCGGGCTGTGAAGAGAGAAGGGCAGAGAGAGAGAGAGAGAGACTGGTACACAAAAAAAGCTGGAGAAACACAGCGGGTGCAGCAGCATCTATGGAGCGAATGAAATAGGCAACGCTTTGGGTCGAAGCCCATCCTCAGAATGGTTTTCTACCGAAACGTTGCATATTTTTCTTTGATGCATAGATGCTGCTGAACCCGCTGATGATATCGGTTTTTTTTTGTGTACCTTCGATTTTCCAGCATCTGCAGTTCCGTCTTAAAGACAGAGAGACTGTTGGCGGGCTGTTTTCCCAACGCGCGTTTGTGGGGGGGGGGGGGGGGCTGCGGCATCACACTCACACTAACCACCCCCCAAACTCACACTAACCACCCCAAACACACTCGGGGGGAGGGAGGAGGGGGGGGAGAGGAAGACGGGGTGGGGAGAGAAGAGGGGAGAGGGAGACGGGGTGGGGAGAGAAGAGGGGGAGGGAGGGGAGAGGGGGAAGAGGAAAGGGGAGAGATTGGGGAGGGAGAGGAGATCAGGGTGGGTGAGAGGGAGGGGGGAGGAGAGTTTGGAGTGGGAGGAGAGCGGGGAGGGCAGGAAGGGGGGAGGGATGAGGGGAAGGGGAGAGGAGTAGGGGGAAGAGAGGGAGAGAGGGAGGGGGAGGGAGAGAGGTGGGGGAGGGGAGAGGGGAACAGTGGGGAGTGAGGGGCAGAGGGGTAGCGGGGAGTGGTGCAAGAGAGGGAGGTGAAGGGGGTGGGGGGGAGATGGGGGTGAAGAGGGGTGGTGGAGGGGGAAGAGAGGGGGTGGGAGGGGAGGGAGGGGGGGAGAGGAGAGAGGGGGAAGAGTGGGGAGGGAGAGTTGAAGTAGGAGGGGGTAGGGACAGTCCATCTGTTTCCCATTCCCTATCACCCCAATCCTCTTTCTCTATTGCCCACAAACGTGACGACGCCCTTCGACACAGGCTGCGGGGATGGGGGGGAGGGGCTGGGGCTGTGGCTGCTGCAAAGGCATATGTAAACGTATTCATTCCGATTGGACATCTGTGAGCATTGTGCATTGTGACATCACACAACGGAATCTTTACTAACATTCTATGGCTGAGCTGTTTTTTTAAACATTTTGAAATGTTTGGTTTGGGGGGGGGGGAGAGGTATTTTTATTTTAAAAAGTGTACATAAACACGACCAAATTTAATCAGGATTGTCTATTCGTAAAGATAAACGTAATCTCTTTAGAAACGGTAAAAAATATCGGCGTTTCCGCGTGCTGTGTGGGCCCTAGAGCGGTATCAAAGGGGATTTGTGACACGTCAGGCAGATGGCAGACACAAGTCAGGCAGACCAAGTGCAGACCCGTTGGGTCTGGACACCGAACGTGCGTTTGGGGCGGGGGGCTGTGACGTCCACACTAACCACCCGTTGGGTCTGTACCTCCAAAGCAGGGTTGCGGGGTGTGAATCTGGCACCCACAAACACACGCACTCATCACACCCCTTGATATTATATTAATATTTTAATTTTCTTCTTTTATTCCATCTCCACCCTATCCACTGACGAATAGCCATCACCTCTCAGGTGCGTCTCGAGGGGGGGTGGTGCAGAGAGAGAAAATTTAATGTTAGAAAAAAAAAATTGTGAGGTGGGGGAGGAGGAGGGTTGAGAGGAAGGGGGGTGAGGAAGGTGGGGAGAGAGTAGGGTGAGAGAGGAGAAGGGTGGAGAGAGGGAAGAAGTGGATGGGGGAGAGAGGTGAAGGGGGTGGGTTGGAGCAGGCGTGCATGAGTTGAGCCGCGGGCTGTGAAGAGAGAAGGGCAGAGAGAGAGAGAGAGGGGGAGAGACAGATAGACTGGTAACACAATAAAACTCGAGAAACACTGCGGGTGCAGCAGCATCTATGGAGTGAAGGAAATAGGCAATGCTTTTGGCGGAAACCCATCCTCAGACGTGTTTTTTCACGAAACGTTGTCTATTTCTTTTGATATAGATGCTGCTGCACCCGCTGAGGTTATGAAGCATTTTTTTGTGTACCTTTGATTTTCAAGCATCTGCAGTTCTGTCTTAAAGACAGAGAGACTGTTGGCGGGCTGTTTTCCCAACGCGCGTTTGCGGGAGGGGGGGGGGCTGCGGCATCACACTCACACTAACCACCCCCCAAACACAGGCGGGGGAGGGGTGGAGAGGAAGACGTGGTGGGGAGAGAAGAGGGGAGAGGGAGACGGGTGGGGAGAGAAGAGGAGAGGGGGAGGGAGGGGAGAGGGGGAAGAGGAAAGGGTAGAGATTGGGGAGGGAGAGGAGATCAGGGTGGGTGAGAGGGAGGGGGAGGAGAGTGGGGGAGTGGGAGGAGAGCGGGGAGGGCAGGAAGGGGGGAGAGGGGGGAGGGGATGAGGGGAAAGAGGAGAGGAGTAGGGGGGAAGAGAGGGAGAGAGGGAGGGGAAGGGAGATAGGTGGGGGAGGGAGAGGGGAACAGTGGGGAGTGAGGGGCAGAGGGGTAACGGGGAGTGGTGCAAGAGAGAGGTGAAGGGGGTGGGTGGGGAGATGGGGGTGAAAGGGGTGGTGGAGGGTGAAGAGAGGGGTGTGGGAGGGGGGAGGGGGAGAGGAGAGAGGGGGAAGAGTGGGGAGGGAGAGTTGAAGTAGGAGGGGTAGGGACAGTCCATCTGTTACCCTTTCCCTATCACCCCCAATCCTCTTTCTCTATTGCCACACACACGTGACGACGCCTTTCGACACAGGCTGTGGAGTTGGGGGGGAGGGGCTGGGGCTGGGGCTGCTGACAAGGCATATGTAAACGGATTCATTTCGATTTGTCACACGTGTCGCAGGGCGTCGCCACGTGTGTGGGGGTGATAGGGAATGGGGAAATTTCAAAATGTTAAACAAACAGCTCTCAGCAACAGAATGTAAATGAAGGTTCCGTTTTGTGATGTCACAATGCCCAATGCTGCGGGGGTTGGGGGGGAGGGGCCGGGGCTGGGGCCGCCGCAAAGGCATATGTAAATAGATCCATTCCGATTGGACATCTGTGACCATTGTGCATTGTGACATCACACAACGGAATCTTTACTAACATTCTACGGCTGAGCTGTTTTTTTAAACATTTTGAAATGTTTGGTTTGGGGGGGGGAGAGGTATTTTATTTTAAAAAGCGTACCTAAACACGACCAAATTTAATCAGGATCGTCTATTCGTAAAGATAAACGTAACCTCTTTAGAAACGGTAAAAAATATCGGCGTTTCCGTGCGCCGCGCGGGCGCGGGGCGGTATCAAAGGGGGACAGGTCAAGCAGAACGTTGTACGTACAGACGTACAGACGTACAGACGTACAGATGTACAGACGTACAGACGGACGGCAGCCAGAGAGTTTTAAAAGTATATAGATAGATAGATAGATAGATAGATAGATAGAAGATATGATTATGTATAATTGATGTTTTTGTGTCTATGTGCCTGTGTTGCTGCTGCACACATGAATATCATTGTACCTGTACATCACTGTACTTTTGCATTTAACAATAAACTCGACTTGACTTAGCAGACTACTGACAGCCGGAAGCATGGGGCACACAGAATGGAAGGACAAGTGAATCAATGTCAGCATCTTGGCCCAGTCCAAGATCCTTAACCTTCAGGCTCTGATTACTCTCAGTCAACTCCTTTGGACAGGTCATGGTGCATGCATGCCTGACATCAAACTTTTGAAACAAATCATGTGGAATTCATTGCCACAGAAGGTTGTGGAGTCCAAGTCAATGGATATTTTAAGGCAGAAATGGATAGATTTTTGATTAGTACGGGAGTCAGGGGTTATGGGGAGAAGGTAGGAGAATGGGGTTAGGATGGAAAGATAGATCAGCCATGATTGAATGGCAGAGTAGATTTGATGGGCTGAATGGTCTAATTCTCTTCCTATCACTAATGAACTTATGAACAAGCACTCCATTCTGAATACAACAAATGACATGTTTGATAGAGGAATCAATGCATTGATGTTCTGAAAGTCTCCTTAAAAATCTTCACTACATAAATGGTAGTAGTTTTTTGACCCTGAGAACTTCAAGTCCATGTAGCAAGAGCTCACTGAGGTCCATGTGAGTGCATAAAGAGAGCGCCAACTCTTAAACCTTCCACTGGCCCATTGTATCAAGGTCCTCTTGTCCCACCTGTTCCCACGCTGGTCTCATCTATCACCTTGGCATCCAAAGAACCAGCTTTGAAGTAAGTCATCCTCAATCTCAATGGATGATCCAATTAGGAGAAGAAGATAGTCAAGCAAACTAATCATGGGGCCACACTTGAAAAGATCTAAGTGTTGAGAAAGAGAGATGTCAGATGATTTTTCTTGAGAAAGATGTCAGAAGATTGCTGAGAGGTAATGTAATGTGGAATGAATTACCAGGGAATATTCCATATCTGAAAAATGGAATGATAAAATGACAAAAAAGATGGGATTTTGGAATATGATGGGGGAATAGCAGTGGCTATTTTGAAGGAAAAGGAATAGGTTGTTTCGATGCACTGGCTGTTTCTGATAGCAATTCTTCCATTTACTTTACTTTGGACTTTAGAGATAGAGTACGGAAACAGGCCCTTCGGCCCAACGAGTTCACCCCGTACACTGGTTTTATCCTGCACACTAGGGACAAGCCTGTATGTCTTTGGGATGTGGGAGGAAACCGGAGCACCCGGAGAAAATCCACGCGGTAGCAGGGAGAACGTGCAAACTCCACACAGACAGCACCCGTGGTCAGGATCGAACCCGGTGCTCTCAGATAGTAAATCTATGGCGGCGCCACTGTGCCGCCCTGATGGAAAGGAATTCTTTCATTCATGTGTAACTTCTTTCTCCGAGTTCTATACTGCGGTTCAAATTAACTTATTTAAGTTACACAAAAATGCTGGAGAAACTCAGCGGGTGCAGCAGCATCTATGGAGCGAAGGAATTAGCAACGTTTCGGGCCGAAACCCTATCCTTCTTAAACACTTTGTCTACTCCACTGCGAAATCTCCTCAAGGTATGCCTACTTTGAAGAAGTTCTCCTCCTCTCTCTGGAAATCCTTCTTAATAACTTATTTAAGTGATCACATTGCTTTGCTCTTGTGTTTTGGCAATGCTTTATTATTTTTCAATAATTTAGTATTTAGTGAAATAAATATTTGTACTATGGAGTTGATACCATCTGCAAAATGACTCAATTTTCTACTGGCGGCCCGTCTCTGTCCCTGGCACATGGAAGTTGCTTTGCAGCTTTAGTTTGGGCCTCTTCTGGGCACTCCAACACTGTGATCTACACCAATTCTGAATCATAGGATTCCTGGAGACCCAACTGGGAATAACTTGTAAAGTTTAACAAACGGAATTCACAACCTAGACAAATCGTTGCATCTCCTTCTGAAGGAACTAGAAAATATTTCAATGTTTATAATAACATAATCTGCAGCATTGGCTAGGAATTTTAGTAAGACTTATTTTCATATGCTGTCTCCCTTTCCAATAGTCCAAAGCTAACTCAGGACATAACTACGATTAAAAAAATTGTACTATTCTTATAGTTACAGTATTACAAAAATCCTTTTTTTAATATTAAAAAAAACAGATGTGCAGTTATGAGACTTCCTCTCATATTGGAAATATGGTATGGCTGATCCTTGTAATATTTTCACAATAGCATTAAAAACACAGAATATATACATCTTTCAAGGAAGCAAAAAATATTGGAAATACTCTGCAGGTCAGTCAGCATCCATGGAGAGAGGAATTAAACCAACATTTCATGTCAGAAACATTCCATCAGAATGTTTTTTTTTTACCTATCACAGAGATGACCCTGATTTCATTATTTATTTATTTATTTGAGACTTGAGGTGTTTTTTTTTCCGATAACCGATACATAGGAAAACTCTGACAATCCTCTCTCTCAGTCTTGGAAATCCCAGTCTTTCTGCATTTGACCCACCTGCACCCATGCAGAACTCATGGACTTCATCAACTTCACCACCAATTTTCATCCTGCACTCAAATTTACTTGAACCATCTCTGACACCTGCCTCCCCTTTCTTGATCTCACAGTCTCCATCACAGGAAATAGACTATTGACTGATGTCTATCACAAACCGTGGATTGTCACCTTGTCATGGTGGAGAAACTTGTGTGGACCTGAGATCCTGAGAGCGATGCCGTCTGGAGCTATGCTCCTGGTAGGGCTACCCATGGCGGCAAGGTCAAGGGGGAGGTCTCTGACAAAGAGCAATCCAACCAAGACCTCAACGGTGGAACAGGCGGAGGATGATGGCTGACCTTAGTGGAGTGTCACAACGGCTGGGAAGGTGGATGAAGGCTGCAGCAGAAAAGGGTCTCCGGTCGTCTTGGACTCCATGCTACCAGTTCCTGATCCAGATCTGTCAAGGACCGTGGGGTGACTGCCTGTGTACCTGTCTCTGCACGTTAAATAAAGTCACTCACAGGCGTCCTCCATATAGCACCCTGGAGGGGTGAAGGAAAACACCAAATGCAAACCTCCACATCCTTGTGACTATTACCTTATTCAGGAAAGGTAAAGACTGGATCTGGCGGAATAGGCGGAGGAGACCACCATTTGGCAGTCCAACGGGTCGGAAGGTGGACCCAGCAAAGCGTCGTGGAATGCAATTAGGGCACAATGTTCATGTAGAATACTGGTGGCCATCCACTGCATCCTGACCTATCGCCAGCCATCTTGACTATGTCTTGCCACTGGATCCTGATAGGCCAGGACGAGAAAGTGAGATTGAGGCTGACGATTTTGCGCAACTCTCCCTCACTTTAATCCAAGTCAAGCGCAAGTCATGACTTCAGAAGCAAGATCACCACAGGAGCGCGTGCAGCTGAGATGAAGCGCACTGCAGAAGCTCAGGGGAAATGCGCCGCACGCAAGGCACGAGCCACTTCAACTTCTAGTGCAGCACCCACCCAACTGTGTCCCGTATGCAGGCGAGCCTTCCGGGCCTGGATCGGTCTCACCAGTCACCTCCGGACCCACCAAACTAAAGTCATGGTCTTCTTTGACTACGAAGGATGAACAATATCACAAACCTACTGACTCCCACAACTATCTGGACTACACTTCTTCCCACCCTGCATCCCGCAAAGACTCTATCCCCTACTCCCAATTCCTCCGTCTACGCCGCATTTGCACCCAAGATGAGGTGTTCCATACTAGAACATCCGAGATGTCCTCATTCTTTAGGGAAATGGGGTTCCCCTCTCCCATCATAGATGAGGCCCTCACTCATGTCTCCTCGGTACCCCTCAGCTCCGCCCTTGCTCTCACTTTCCCTAGTCGCAACAGACAGAGTCCCCCTAGTCCTTACCTTCCACCCCATCAGCCGTCGCATACAACACATAATCCTCTGAAATTTCCGCCACCTCCAACGGGATCCCACCACTAGCCACATTTTCTCATCTCCACCACTTTCCGCCTTCCGCAGAGACCGTTCCCTTCGCAACTCCCTGATTAACTCATCCCTTCCCACCCAACCCACCCCCTCCCCAGGTACCTTCCCCTGCAACCGCAGAAGATGCAACACCTGTCGCTATATCTCCTCCCTTGAATCTGTTCAGGGACCCCGACAGTCCTTTCAGGTTAGACAGAGGTTCACTTGCACCTCCTTCAACCTCATCTATCGTATCTGTTGTTCAAGATATGGACTCATACATCAGTGAGACCAAACGCAGACTGGACGATCGTTTCGCGGAACACCTGCGCTCAGACTGCCTGAACTAACCTGATCTCCCAGTTGCTCGACATTTTAATTCTCCTTCCCATTCCTACACAGACCTTTCTGGCCTCGGTCTCCTCCATTGTCAGAGTGGGGCTAAACGCAAAGTGGAGGAACAGCATCTCATATTTTGCCTTGGGCAGCTTACAGCCCAGTGGTATGAATATTGATTTCTCTCACTTCAGGTAGCCCCGGCATTCCCTCTCTCTCTATCCTCCCCCACCCAAGTCAGACTAGCTTCTCATTTTCACCCTACAAACAGCTTACAATGCCTTTCCTTTTTCATTGTTACTTTTTTGCATATCTTTCATTCATTGTTCTTTATCTCGCCATATCACCATCGATATCTCTCGTTTCCCTTATCCGTAACCAGTCTGAAGAAGGGTATCGACCCGAAACATCACCCATTCCTTCTCTCCAGAGATGCTGCCTATCCCGCTGTTATTCCAGCTTTTTGTGTCTATCTTCGGTTTAAACCAGCATCTGCAGTTCCTTCTTACACATACATCTGGCAGCTTGTTCCATACATCCACCACCCTTTGTCAAAGCTGTTTTGTTGACCACGTGCATTGTACCAGTGGCGAAGCAGTGATCTGCAAACTGGTTTGTCAAAGACTGCGCGCAACGAATAATGCGTTATGAGAGATCGTGGATGGCTGCCAACACCTGTGGAACTCTGATTTAGCAAGAGACAGAACTTTCAGAAGGGCAAACAAATAAATTAATAAAATGATCAGTTAGTCTAAAGGGGATTGTCTTTATACCAGATTTCCCCAGCATCTTCAAGCTAAATACCTGACATAACATGAAACTAATCTACCCTGGCCATGCAGTTTGGAGGTACATTTTCCAAATTCGGCTATTCCTACTGCTGTTGGCTGATTAGCATTTACACATGGGTCCTGTTTATTTAATCCTGAACAAATCATGATCTGCTGCTATTTATCCTGGCATTAACACAACTTGACATAAAAACAAAGAATGTTTCCAATTATTTCTCAATGTTATTCTTTGAACTGCTTTCAGATCATTTACTGGTTTAGAAACTTTGCAAAAGATATCCTACATTTCAGAAGTTCAAAGCGACAGAACTTACTGACAGAAGGATGTCCCGATTTCCGAGCCCTGGGGGGTCAAATCAAGTAAAGAACAAAAGAATCTTTGGAAACAATGGATCTGGTGGAATGAAAACCTGACAGGATACCGACATTCCATCACGATTGTATTTGAGGTAATGAGAGTACAGATGGGGTGGGGGTGGGGTGCTATCTCACCAAACTATCTAACACACCCACTTTGAGTTATTGAGTCATAGAGTGATACAATGTGGAAACAGGCCCTTCCGCCCGACATATCCACACTGGCCAACATGTCCCACCTGTCTGCGTTTAGTCCATATCCCTCCAAACTTGTCCTATCCATCTACCTGTCTAACTGTTTCTCAAACGTTGGGATAGTCCCAGCCTCAACTACCTCCTCTGGCAGCTTATTCCAATAACCCACCATTCTTTGTGCGAAAAAGTTACCCCTCAAATTCCTATTGAATCTTTTCTCCTTCACCTTGAACCTACAACATGTCCTCTGGTCCTTGACCCCCCCTACTCTAGGCAAGAGATTCTGTGTATCTACCCAATTTATTCCTCTCATGATTTTGTGCACCTTTCTAAGATCACCCCTCATCCTCCTGCGCTCCAAGGAATAGAGACATAGTTATTAGAAGTTATTATATTATCAGATATTATATTATCTTTTACTGTTCATTATTCTATGTTCGCTCTTCTGGGTGAGATGCTAACTGCATTTCGTTGTCTCTGTACTGTACACTGCACAATGACAATTAAAGATTGAATCTGGAATCTTGAATCTTGACATGTGATAATAAACTATGAAATAAAGTAACTCAACGAGTCAGGCAGCATCCGTGGAGGGAATGGATGGGGACACAGGAAATTATTAGGAAGGTATAAATGTGATGCCACAAATCAAGCTGACAGAGATGCAATTTTATTTCAAACCGCACAAAACTTAAAGTAAATTTTCCCTTTTCTTCCGTAAAGCAAACCATTCTACCAGTGGTCAGTGGATCTCATTTATGTTTTTATGGGGCTATAATCTTGGGAGCTCAGCTCGATGAGAAGGTTTGAAAAGTCTGGTAGAAATTCTTCCTGGTTTTATGCCTTGCTCTAGCTTAGTTACTTTAGTTTAGTTTATTATTGTTAGGTGTACCGAGGTACAGTGAAAAGCTTTTGTTTTCATGCTATCCAGTCAAAGAAAAGATTATACACGAATACAAGCTGTCCACAGTACACAGATAAAGGATAAAGGATTAAAGATAAAGGATAAAAGCTTTTAGCTTAGCCTGGAGATGGCATGTAAACTCGCACTTAAAGAGACACCAAATGTTCACAACCATCCCAGGTTTTTAAAGATTGACACAAAAAGCTGGAGGAAACTCAACGGGTCAGGCAGCATCTCTGTAGAGAAGGAATGGGTGACATTTCGGGTCGAGACCCTTCTTCAGACTGAAGGAGGGTCTCCACCCGAAACGGCATCCATTCAGTCTGAAGAAATGTCTTGAAACAAAACGTCTCCCATTCCTTCACTCCAGAGATGCTGCCTGTCCCGCTGACTTACTCCAGATTTTTGTGCCTATCTTTGGTTTAAACCAGCATCTGCAGTTCCTTCCTACACACCAAGTTTTTAAAGACCAAGGTTATTTTTGATCCCCGACCCCTATCCCTCCAGACCATTCTGGGGATTTGTAATGACAAGTCTCTGTTACATTTCGCCGTTTGCTTTTTTTATTGAATTTTGCAATGGTATTTAGTGAAAATCCATTTCAGACAGTGGCAGCTCTGTTAAGGAAGAAATGTTGATATATGTGATGAGCATATGAAGGAAGAGAAAACATGAAGGGTTTAAAAAACTTAATTACCGTATCGGGATAAAATACATCACAAATTCTTGAAAGAAGCAGCAGGGGAAATAGTTGAAATTCTGACCAATGCTCTCTAATCCTCCTTGCCTACATCTAGGATACCAGATGGCAGCAAGGCTGCTGTGGGTCTGATTATTGTAAAAGCGAAAGATGAAATAATTTTGCAGGAAATAACTGAATTATGGGCCATTCAGCAAGCAAATTGGTAGCAACATTCTTAAAGGCTTAAGAAATCATAATTTGAAAAAAATAATAATGGCTGCTCACCGATGACTCGTTCATACAAAAAAATTAATATTTCTTATATAATTCCCTTACAAAATCAAAGCAGATCATTTGGCCCATGAGGTCTATGCTGGCTCTCAAAGCAATCCCATCAATCTCATTCCCCACTTATACCCCTGTAACCTGTTCTCACTCACATCCCCTTCCATCTACTCCAGGGGTAATCTATCATAGTCAAACAAGCTGGACACCAGCAACATCCTTTGGGATGCAGGAAGAACCAAAGTGCTCGGGACAAAAACAGTGACAACATGCAAACTCCACAAAGACAGCAGGGGAGTGCAGGATCAAATCGGGTTCTCTGGAGCTGTGAGGCAGCAATGTGCCTGCTCATGATTTTAAGTTGACAGCGAGGAAGATATCAAAGTGGGCAAGTCCTACATGTTGCAAATTTAATTCAAGCCAGAGATAGGTGTATTTGGGGAGAAAATGAAGAAAGGGAGCATTAGAGTAATGGTGGGACATTAATAATAGTAGTGTGGCACAGTGGCACAGTGGCACAGCTGGTAGAGCTGCTGCCTCACAGCATCAGAGACCCATTTTCAACCCTGACCACAGGTACAGTCTGCAAGGAGTTTGCATGCTCTCCCTGTCAATGCATGGGTTTCCTCCAGGTGCTCTGGTTTCTTCCCACATCCCAAAGACGTGTGGGTTTGTCGGTTAATAGACCTCTGTAAAAAAAACAACCTAATGTGTAGGGAGTGGATGCAAAATTGGGATAAAATAGAGCTAGAGTGAGCGGGTGATCGATGGTCAGCGTAGAATCAGTGGACTGTTTCCATGCTGTATCTCTCAAATAAACTAAACGACATGTTGGGGAATGGGAGGCCTCAACATGTATGTGCACAGATTCCTGAAGTAAATTGGCCGGTTAAAATGGTTAAGGAAATACGTGGAATCTTTTCCTTCATTGGCCCACATCAAGAGGATATAAGAGCAATGGAGAAAGGAGGGGTTGCAGGCAATGTAGAAACACTTGTTAGGTCACAGCTGTACTTCTGCATGCACTGGTGGTGTGTCACCACATTACAGGAAGGATGCGATGGTGTTACAGACAATGCAGAGGAGATTCATGAGGCGTTTTCTGCACAGAACATACAACACTGCGGCTCACTTTCTCTGTACTGACCATGATGCAAATTTGAACTAATCCCATTTGCCTGCACATGGTCTAAATCTCTGCCCTCTACAATGCCCCTGGTTCATGCCCCTGTCTAAATACATCAAGTGAATTTACTTGGCTCTGACACTTCTTTCTTCCTCCTTCGTAACTGTCTAGAAGGTCGCAGAATGGCTGCCAATGCTTCCCCCGACCAAGTAAAAGAGATGGGTGACGGTGTCATCTCAGATTGTCAGCTTCATACAGAATATTATCTCTTCACCCACACGAATAAGCTCACCTTCAAAGAACTCGTCAACCAAGTAAGTAAACTCAGTATATAGAAGCAAGGAACGACATATGCTAGTTTACACAAAAAGGCACAAACTGCTGGAGTAATTCAGCAGGTCAGGCAGCATCTCCGGAGAACAAGGATAGGTGATGTTTCGGGTCGGGTTCCTTCTGTCCGGACCTGAAACGTCATCTGTCCATATTCTCCAGAGATGCTGCCTGACCTGCTGAGTTACTCCAGCACTTTGTGTCCTTATGTAAACTCAGTCTCTAAATCTAATGAGGATCCTTCAAACAATATAGGCCGTGGCAACATTAGTTTAGTTTAGAGATACAGCGCAGAAACAGGCCCTTCGGCCCACCGAGTCCACACTGACCAGCGATCCCCACACATTAACACAAGCCTACACACACTAGGGACAATTTACACTTACAGTATACCAAGTATGCATACCCAAGCCAATTAACTTGCAAACCTCTACGTCTTTGGAGTGTTGGAGGAAACAGAAGATCTCGGAGAAAACCCACGCAGGTCCACGGGGAGAACGTACAAACTCCGTACAGACAGCACCCGTAGTTGGGGTCGAAACCGGGTATCCGGCACTGCAAGCGCTGTAAGGCAGCAACTCTACCGCTGCGCCACCGTGCTGCCAAACTTTCTTTCTGATCCATTACCTATTTATGAATATCGCATGGAACTGGGTTGATCATTGTGCCCCAGATATGCGAGGGCTGGCAAATAATCAGAATGCCTTCACCAACTGACTATGCCTGCATATTTTGTCCATTCACACACAATGCGTTGGGCACTACTCTTTCCAACTGGCTGAGGGCACTTGCAGTTGGCCGGTAAAATTGGATGCAAATTGCTACTTATTGTGCCAAATAAAACAGCACTACACAGCCCAATTTAGTGCCTAATGTATCTGGGGGAATATCAAAAGTGACTTGAAAAATTACTAAGAAATTTTGCAGCTCTTAATAAATTGATGTGTAACCCCTTACCTCCGATGATACTAGTCAAACTGATTTTTTCATGTGACCTACTTTATTTCTGTTCATCTGCTCCAAACAACTCTTTATTCAACTTTCTGGTAATTTAGCATTTGAGTTATATGGTATTGCTGCAAATTTTGTTTCTATTCAAGATGACTATTTTTCTCTTTGGAGAAAAATTGGAGACCTATCCTTTATCCAAAGAGACAATAGACAATAGACAATAGACAATAGGTGCAGGAGTAGGCCATTCGGCCCTTCGAGCCAGCACCGCCATTCAATGTGATCATGGCTGATCATCCCCAATCAGTACCCCGTTCCTGCCTTCTCCCCATATCCCCCGACTCTGCCATTTTTAAGAGCCCTATCTAGCTCTCTCTTGAAAGCATCCAGAGAACCCGCCTCCACTGCCCTCTGAGGCAGAGAATTCCACAGACTCACCACTCTCTGTGAGAAAAAGTGTTTCCTCGTCTCCGTTCAAAATGGCTTACTCCTTATTCTTAAACTGTGGCCCCTGGTTCTGGACTCCCCCAACATCGGGAACATGTTTCCTGCCTCTAGCGTGTCCAAACCCTTAACAATCTTATATGTTTTAATGAGATCCCTACTCATCCTTCTAAACTCCAGAGTGTACAAGCCCAGCTGCTCCATTCTCTCAGCATATGACAGTCCCGCCATCCCGGGAATTAACCTTGTAAACCTACGCTGTACTCCCTCAATAGCAAGAATGTCCTTCCTCAAATTAGGGGACCAAAACTGTACACAATACTCCAGGTGTGGTCTCACTAGGGCTCTGTACAACTGCAGAAGGACCTCTTTGCTCCTATATTGGATTTCTCTTGTTATAAAGGCCAACATGCCATTCGCTTTCTTCACTGCCTGCTGTACCTGCATGCTTACTTTCATAGACTGATGAACAAGGACCCCCAGATCCCGTTGTACTTCCCCTTTTCCCAACTTGATGCCATTTAGATAGTAATCTGAGTTCACCATGAAGTTGATATTGACAAGATACAAATAACAGATCAGCAAATTAACATTTTAAAAGTGCAGGTATATTAACTCCAAAATTAACTCCAGAAAGAAAAAGCACAACTTGGAAACAGTTTTTCATTACTGCATCATTCATTAAATGCATTTCCTTCAAGTAACTCAAAATAGCTTACACAGCAAACATTACAATCAGGCCAAAAGGCTGAGAAATCTTATGGTGCGCCCAACATTTTTATTATGAATAAATTCCAGATTTATAATTAATCTATCAGTTTTTGCAACATTTTATGTGAGTTCCCGGACCAAACTGGATTTAATAATTATCTTCATCACTTATCAAGAACACACCTGGTCCACACAACGGATGGCACAGTGGTGCAGCTGGTAGAGTTGCTGCCTCATTGCGCCAGAGGCCCAGATTCAATCCTGAACTAGGGCGCACGTTCTCCCTGTGATCGAGTGGGCTTCCTCTGGGAGCTCCGATTTTCTTCCCTCATTCCAAAGACGTACAGGTTTGTAGGTTAATTGGCTTTGGTAAAATCGTCAATTGTCCCTAGTGTGTAGGACAGTGCTTGTGTATGGGGTGATCATGGGTTGGTGCGGACTCTGTGGGCTGAAGGGTCTTTTCCCGTGCTGTATCTCTAAAGTATAAAGTCCAAAGATTGAAGAATATTGGGAGTATTGAAAGTTACAAGAGGAATCGAATGAAAGTGTGAAACAGATGTTGTTACTGCTGTTCAGGGCTTTGTTGGGACCACATCTGGAATAGTGCATCCTTTCTTAAGGGATAACATGTTTAATTTAAAGATAGTGATATTCACGGGATAGAATATTCACGGGATAGTTCCTGAGATATAAGAGGTGGAGTGTGAGGAATGATCAAGAAATTTGGGGGCATGATTTCTGGAATTTGGGAGAAATAGAGATGTTTTTATTGTAATATAAGAATTTGGAGAGCTTGAAAGTGTACTTGCTATTTAGGCTTGTGGGGGGAATCCGGAACTAGAGGGCATGGTTTCAAAAATGACACCCAATTAGAACGTGGGGAGGAATTTCTTTTCTTAATGAGATCTTTGGACTTCTCTATTCAAGAAAGCTGGTGTGTCATTAAGTATATTCAATGTATATTTTTTTGGACAGTAGGAGAATAAAATGTTGTGGCGACCAAGCAGATGGAATTAAAAGACATGAAAAGATCAGCTGGGAATTTGAATGGTGGAGCTGTCTTGAGGGACCCCATGGCTTACACCTGCTCCTACACTTGACTCGCTTGACTCTTGAATGAATCAGTTCAGGAGCAATTAGGAATGGGCAATAAAAACTGATCGAACCAGAGCTGCCTACTTCTATGATCCACTAAATAATGGTAATCTTTTTGTACTCTTTCACGCTTTTTTTCTTTTTCACATTCAGCATCTCCGTCTTATTCCACAATCTTTTCACGTTTGCACTCCCTGGGTCCCTCCCTTTGTCTTGTTCTCCCCACATCTCCCTCCGTCCACTCCCCCCACCCCATCTCTAACTCCCCTAGAGAAACGGATATTCATAGTTCAGGAATTATATGGCCAGTCTACAAGTCCACGATGCAAATTTAATAGTTTATACATTATTCCTCTAGTCAACCATTTCCTTTACAGGGAGGGGCTACATATTTTATCCTTGCGTCAGCCCAAATTGTAATTATTTCAATAACTGACATGATATGTTAAGACTCAAGAGACATGAAGAATGCTTCAGCAGCTGTCCACTCTGACCAGCCCGAACTCCTCAATGTTTTTAGGCCACAACGTTTGGAAAGTAAAATACAGTGAATCAGAAAGGCAACCCACTCCAACACACATTTAAGGGAAGTTGCTAATCAACATTTTATATGCTTGAAAGTACAGTATTTTGTCAGGCGGGACTTTATCAGCATTAATCTAAATGGATCTGACGGCTTTAAGCCTTGGCTTGACTCAGCTCAGAGTAATTTGGACTTGGAGAAGCAAATAAGAAATTGTAAATGCACTGAGAAGGAGCCACTTGATTAAAGTTGCAGTCTTCCTTCCTTGAGAGATTAGTAAAAAAAAATGCAAGCCAAGCAAAATCAGGAATAAAAGCCCAGCAACTACAGGAAGTAGACAGAAACAAATTGGTTGCATTGTAACCGTTGGCTGAGGTTAACAGTGTAGAGTATAGCTGAGATCTATATATCACGCAACTATATCCCTGCAGGTGCCAGTATCTTGGCCGAATGCGGAGATTGTGCAGGACACTAAGAGTGTGGGGGGACGGGGTGGGGAGGGGAGGCGAGTGTTGTCAGAAAACTTGCCTAGAACATAGAACAGTCCAGCATAGGAATAGGCCCTTTGGCCCATAATGTCCATGCGAAATTGAATCCCAAGTGAGACTAATCTCCTCATGATCCATACTCCTCCATTCCCTGCATATCCATCTACCTATTTACAAGCCTCTTACATGCCACTATTGTATTTGCTTCTACCACCAATCGTGGCAATGCATTCCAGGCACCCACCACTCTCTATGTAAAGAACTTGCTCTGCTCAACTCCTTTCAACTTTGCCTCTCTCACATTAAAAGCTCTGCCCTCTTGTCCTTGGCATTTCCACCATAGAAAATAGGTTCTGACTGCCTTCCCTTATCTTTG
Source organism: Malacoraja senta (assembly GCA_038087875.1). Lineage (NCBI taxonomy): Eukaryota > Metazoa > Chordata > Chondrichthyes > Rajiformes > Rajidae > Malacoraja > Malacoraja senta. The sequence continues at coordinate 12,884,710 of CM075983.1, read as the reverse complement.
CCTGTCGTGATTTTATATATTTCTATCAGGTCTCCTCTCAATGTCCGATGTTCCAGAGAAAACCATCAAAGTTTGCCCAATGATTGACACCACTGTCCACCAAGATTGGTTCTGCAGGTACTGTCTAGTGGTCTGTACGTCATTGTGAGCAAATCTTAGGTGAAGATGAGTTTCTCTGAGCAGTTGAATATGTGAAGAGTGTTTCATAGTGGGGCTAGTGGAATCAAGTAGGGGATAGTGGAATCAAGTAGGGGCTAGTGGAATCAAGTAGGGGCTAGTGGAATCAAGTAGGGGCTAGTGGAATCAAGTAGGGGCTAGTGGAATCAAGTAGGGGCTAGTGGAATCATGGGATATGGGGAGAAGGCAGGAACGGGTTATTGATTGGGGACGATCAGCCATGATCACAATGGATGGCGGTGCTGGCTTGAAGGGCCGAATGGCCTCCTCCTGCACCTATTTTCTATAGCCCGTCTCATTTGGTGAAGTTAAAGACTGTGACTGATGAAGGTCATGTTTTATGACTGGTACTGTGCACTGCATTTTCTTTTGGTTTGTCACATTGAGATCTTATCCGAGTCTGAATGAATGGAATCGATACTGCAATTCTTGGAATGGCTCATCATTTATCAGGTAAAAGTGTTTTAGAAAAACCCAGGCGATGATCTGTGGCAGATGGTTTTATAGTTGATCATTCTATACATATTAAATATGTTAATTTCCACTTGACCTTTTCTAGATGACTACAATATTAATGCCTTTTCCAACTCTACAACAAAAACACCTGCAAATGGTTGTATAGCATGCGTTCCCTTTTCTTATGGTCTTGACAGCATCTGTTTTTAATAGGCTCTCATTCCTGTTTATAACTCCCTTATTCTTAACATATTTCGAAAAATGTTTGCTATTAATTTTGAAATGTTTATCTTCCTGTTCCTTTTGTCCAACTCTCATTACATTCTTAGTATCGCTGGAGTTGTTTTGTCTTTTTATCTCTCTGAATTTGACATCATGGAGTTGCAATGGCTTCCAGTCCAAATTCTAGATCTGAGACTTGGAAGTTCAAATGGCCTGATTTTATAGTCTTGTTTTCTTTTGAAACCAAGCAGATTAAAAATAAAAAATTAGCAATTCCTTCACATTTAATCTAAGCAGTTTATTAGAAAAAATATTTTAAAGCTGAGCATGCTATTGGATATTGGGAAAGGCCATCGGCTTGGAGAAAAGCCAATTACTTATCCATGGCATTAGTCAAACAGCAGAAAGGACACCTGCAGTTCACAGCTCTGATCTGTATTTAACCGCTTGTCTTGAAAAGTAATAGGGGACATCAGAGCTTAAAAGAAGTTCATTTTGTTATTTAAGGCACCGGGGAATCAATGTGACTGCATGCTTCAAACTGGAACCACATTTAGCCTCTCAGGAGAAGCCAAGTAGACATCAACAGTGAAACAAAACTAGCAATGTAGATTTTGATGAATCATAGAGTCATATCACATGGAAATAGGCACTTTGGCCCAACAAGTGGCACGGCTGTGCAATAGACAATAGACAATAGGTGCAGGAGGAGGCCATTTGGCCCTTCGAGCCAGCACCACCATTCGTTGTGATCATGGCGGATCATCCACAATCAGTACCCCATTCCTGCCTTATCCTCATATCCCTTGACTCCGCTATCTTTAAGAGCTCTATTTAACTCTCTCTTGAAAGCATCCAGAGAATTAGCCTCCACTGCCTTCTGAGGCAGAGAATTCCACAGATTCACAACTCTCTGGGCAAAAAAGTTTTTCCTCATCTCCGTTCTAAATGGCCTACCACTTATTCTTAAACTGTGGCCCCTGGTTCTGGACTTCCCCAACATCGAAACATATTTTCTGCCTCTTGCGTGTCCAATCCCTTAATAATCTTATATGTTTCAATAAGATGCCCTCTCATCCTTCTAACTTCCAGTGTATACAAACCCAGCCACTCCATTCTCTCAGCATATGACAGTCCCACCATCCCGGGAATTAACCTCATGAACCTACGCTGCACTCCCTCAATAGCTAGAATGTCCTTCCTCAGATTTGGAGACCAAAACTGCACACAATACTCCAGGTGATCCGGGACCCGGCTCCTATTCCCTTCACTTCCATGCATCTATCTGACAACCTCTTAAACAGCACTATCGTATCTGCCTTCACCACCACCCCTGACAATGGGTCCCAGGCCCCCACCACTCTCGTGTGAAAAACTTGCCTCACACATCTCCATTCAACTTTCCCCCGCATTAAACTTGCACCCTCATTAAACTATTATCTCAGTTTAGATGGCACATGTTCTATGTTAGGCTAGCCATTTAAACATGAGTTTCCTTTTTTTGAGTACTTCATCTCTAGAATACTCAATGTGGATAAAAGTGCTTCATTAAACTATTATCTCAGTTTAGATGGCACATGTTCTATGTTAGGCTAGCCATTTAAACATGAGTTTCCTTTTTTTGAGTACTTCATCTCTAGAATACTCAATGTGGATAAAAGTGCTTCATCTCTAGAGTACTCAATATGGATAAAAGTACCATCTCTGGAGTACTCAGTGTGGATAAAAGTACTTCATCTCTAGAATACTCAACGTGGATAAAAGTGCTTCATCTCTAGAATACTCTGTGGGTAAAAGTACTTACTCTGGAGTACCCAAAATGGATAAAAGTACGATCTCTGGAGTACTAAGTGTGGATATAAGTACTTAATCACTTGAGTACTCAATGTGGATAAAAGTACTTCATCCCCGGAATACTCAAAGTGGATAAAAGCTCTTCATTTCTGGAATATTCAATGTGGATAAAAGATACTCAAAAACATTTTCTTCTACAAATGCACTAGCAAAGTAAATGTTTGTTAATTCAGAGGAACTGAACATTTCTAATGCAGCCCATGTGCTGTAGCCAGGAAGCAGCTGTTATTCCATTTCCACCTCTTGATCTTTAAATAAATACATAGTTCGATTAGAATACAAAGCAGGTTATTTATGGGGAAAGAATAGCCTTATGTATGCATTCTGCAAAAATATTGTGAGTAAAAGTGTCTTCAGGTCGAAGTGACTGCAGAGTCTTGGAAACATCCAGTGACTATGGTCAATGTACCTGTTTGCAACGTGCTAAGAAGCTATCCCATCTGGTCCTGTTTTTTTTAAGGACAGACAAAGATAAATCTGTTCTTTGTAAAGTTTTATGTAAGAGCTTTCGTTATTTTTGGAACGCCATGTGGAAGGATTTACAGGATGCAATCACAGTTCATACATTTTTGTGCACAGCTGCTGTGAGTAAGACCTTATGTGAGAGTTACATCCTGTTGTTGAGGCAGGTTTAAATGTGCTGAAGATACTACTCAAGGTCATTGTACACGGGGCCAGCTCTGGAGGCAAATTAATCCTGTGCGGACTCGTCTTCTGATTTGGAGCTTTGCTCTTGGACATTCAAAATGAGAAATCAGAATTGTGATTCTTCTGCATAAAATTAAAGGCAGCCTTAAAATTGTCCCTAAGATAGACACAAAGTGCTGGAGTAACTCAATGGTTTGGGGGGCGGGGGGGGGGGGGGGGGGGGGGGGCATTTCTGGAGAAAAAGGAATACGTGATGTTTCGGGTCGGGTCCCTTCTTCAGACCGTTCGTCCCGACCCGAAACGTCATCCATCCTCTTTCTCCAGAGATGCTGCCTGACCCGCTCAGTTACTCGAGCACTTTCAGTCTATCTTCGGTATATACTCCACAGTGTACAGATACAGGATAAAGGGAATAACATTTAGTGCAAGATAAAGTCCAAATAAAGATAGTCCGAGGGTCTCCAATGAGGTAGATAGTAGCTCAGGAGCGCTCTCTAGTTGTTGATAGGATGAATTTGTTGTTTGATAACTGCCGGGACGAAACCGCCCTTGAATCTGCCCAAGTAGTCCTTGGTTTTATCTGATTCCCCCAAGGTGAATGTGCTTCGGCATATGTATTCAGGCTTTGGCTTGGTAAACATGAAAATGTCCGTGGTCAGCCTGCATGTACTCTATCAGAGATATCTTCCCTCCACCACCCTCTCTAAAGCTCATCAAGCTCCTTTTGTCTCCTTTTCCAATCCAGGTGTAAGGTCTTGCACCTGAATTATTAGCTCTGCTTCTTTTCACACACGTGCGGTCTGACCTGCTGAGTATTTTAGAGCATTTTCTGCCCTTTCGGGACTGGTGCTGCAAGACATGTATGGGCTTGAGTAAAGGCATCTTACTCTGTATTTAACTGGATCTGGATGACTGACCCTCTTACTGGAAACTTAAAAACTATTTCCTGGCAATAGGAAGTTTTTGCATTCACGTAATAGACTTCACCTTGATGAGCATGACTATAGTTAATTGTCATAACGTTGCTCCAATTTTGGGGAAGAAGGCAAATATTTCATTAAAAATGACTGGTTTCGTCACTGTTACAATCTTATTCAAATCTTTTTGTAAAAAATTTCCCGAAATGTTACACTGAAACTTGATCTTCATAGTTAAATAATAGAATGCCATGATGCTGAGTGAATGATGGGCCTGGGAAACACCACTTAAGGATACTCTGAGCAACGTTCTGAAAATAAATACAGAGTTTTATGAAATGAGACAGAGTATCAAGTTTAACATATTCTCAAAAGTTTATTTTCTTTGCTTTTCTAGTTTTTATAACATCAACAACATTGGATAGGAATCATTCTAGTTTCAGGTTAGATGTTATTCAAACTTAAATCTGTTGGTGTGGGCTGACAAGGGCTCACTGGCAGAGAATTTTAATGAACTTGGTGCTGGGCGCTGAAAGATGTGGCCTGTTTTTCTGCAGGCAGAAGTGGTATCTGCAAATATTCAGCACAGATTCATGTCAGCAGTTAGGGTGCTTTGATTAGCTACAACGTTGCTGGGTCATGAAAAGGCAGCCCTTGTGTCTAAATGCCATCGTTCACAACCTCAGAACATGACAAAGTGGTTAGCAGTGAATAATATAGTTTTAAAGTGTAGTAACAATTGTAATGAGGAAAACATGGCCTCCCCCTCCAATCTGAATCCCTCCCCCACCCTAGTCGTCCAACTAGTTCAACTGTTCGCTTCCTTGTTTCCCTGTAGTTAGCACATCTTCCCCAGCCAACAATGGGCTATTATGGATTCCACCCTTCCTGAGGCCATCTGTTGCCGACCCTGTTTTGTTCTGGCCTTCTCTATCTCTCAGTTTAGTTTAGTTTACTTTAGAGATACAGTGCGGTATCAGGCCCTTTGGTCCATCGAATCCGCGCTGACCAGTGATCCCCGCACATGATCGCTGTCCTACACACAGGGGGCAATTTACAATTCTTACCAAAGCCAATTAACCAATGAACCTGTACGTCTTTGGAATGTGCAAGGAAACGGGAGCTCCCGGAGAAAACGCAAACGATTATGGGGAGAACGTACAAACTCTGTACAGACAGCACCCATAGTCAGGATCGAACCCGGATCTCTGGTGCTGCAACTCTACCGCTGCGCCACCGTGCGGCCCCTTTAGTCCGAAGAAGGGTTCCGACCCGAAACGTTATCCTTTTCTTCAGAAATGCTGCCTGACCCACGGAGTTATTTCAGAATTTTGTGTCTATCTTCGGTATAAACCAGCATCTGCAGTTACTTCCTAAACATGGTCGTAGATCTATGTATGGCAAACATTCACAAGCAGCAATGTATCATATTGGCCAGGACTCATAGGGGAACTCATCTTTAAATATTTCCATTGGATCGTTTACATCGAGCTGAAATGGAAGCCGGAGCCTCAGTTTAATATCTCATCTGGAAGATAATACCTCTGCCAGCGTTTAATTCTGTGCTCACGATTCTGGACTTGAGCCCACCACCTCGTCCCTGAAATATGAACGCTGTTTACTGAGACACAACAATCCCCATGCAGACACAAAATAGCTGTTTCCTGTTCCTAATCATTGCTTAGCAGTGGAGCAGATTTGCTGAACACCTACCCTCTATCTGCCTTGGCCTATGCGAATTCCAGGTTGCCAAATATTTTAACTCCCCTTCCCATTCCCACACTGACCTTTCTGTCCTGGGTCTCCACTGTCAGAGTGAGGCCACATGCAAATTGGAGGAACAGCACCTCTTATTTCGCTCGGGCAGATAATCACCCAATGGTATGAATATTGATTTCTCTAATTTCAAGTAACCCTTGGATTCGGGCTCACCGACTTAAAATGTCACCCATCCTTTTTCTCCAGAGATGCTGCCTGACCCGCTGAGTTACTCCAGCACCTTGTGTCTATCTTTGGTGTAAACCAGCATCTGCAGTTCCTTGTTTTTACAACCCGGGGATCTGGCCTGATGGGAACACAGGGGCCCTCGATCCTGGTCTGACAGGAATGTAGGAACACTAGGCCTGGGTGTGTTGGGAACACAAGAGCCCTAAAAGCCTGGTGTTAGGATCATAGAAAGCCCAGGCCCTGGTGGGATGGGAGCACATGAAACGTGGGCCTGGTGTGTTGGATGCACAGGGATCTAGGTCCTGGTGTGTTGGGTGCACAGGAGCCCTGGGCCTTGGTCTGATCGGAATGCTGGAACACTGGGCTCAGGTGTGTTGGCTACACAGGGTTGAGACGTCACCTATTCCTTTTCTCCAGAGTTTCTCCATCTTTTTGTGTCTATTTGCATTTTAAGCTGTTGAGCCAATGTCATTCCTTGCCACTGCTGCGATCTCATCTTTTATCAACAGACCAACCCCGCCTCCTTTTCCTCTTTGCTGATCACCCCTTTGTCTTGTTGCATGTCCCAAATACGTTACCTCACACGATACCGGGTTAAATTCCATTTGTCATTTTCCTTCCCAACTAACCAGACCACCTGCCTGGAGTTTAAAACTCTCCTTCTCGCTGTCGACTACGCAGCCAAATTTTGAATCATCTTCCGATAACTTCCTACGTTAAGTTCTGAATCATTCCCTGTGGAACCCTGATAGTCACAGCCTCCCAGTTACAAAAAACACCCAACAAATATTATTCCTTACTTCCAAATTTTGGATCAAATTTGCTACTCTCCCTTGAATTCCATTATTTATTTTTACCTTCATGACCATCCTACCCTGTGGGATTTTCTCAAATGTCTGCTCACATCAAGAAAGGAGATGAAAAGAAAGAAAAAAAATAGAGCCATGGAGCGATACAGTGTGGAAACAGGCCTTTCGGCCCAACTTGCCGACACCAATCAACATGTCCCATCTATACTAGTCCCCATCTGCCTGCATTTGGCCCATATCCCTTTAAACCTGTCCTATCCATGTACCTGTCTAAAAGTTTATTAAACGCTGTGATAGTAGCTGCCTCAACTACCTCCTCCGATAGTTTGTTCAATACACCCACCACCTTTTGTGTGAAAAGGTTATCCTTCAGATTCCTATTAAATCTTTCCCCCCTCATCTTAACCTTATGTTCTCTGGTTCTCGATTCCCCTACTCTGGGCAAGAGACTGTGTGCGTCTACCCGATCTATTCCTCTCATGATTTTGTATACCCCTCATCCTCCTGCACTCCAAGGAATAGAGTCCTGGAATAAAGGCCTGCTCAACCTCTCCCTCTTGCTCAGGCCCTCGAGTCCTGGCAACATCCTCGTAAATCCTCTCTGCACCCTTTCCAGCTTGACAACATAATTCCTATAACATGGTGCCTAGAACTGAACTCAATACTCTAACTGTGGCCTCACCAACATCTTACGTAACTGCAACATGACCCCCCCCCCAACTTCAATACTCAATGTAAGATGTTTCTGAATTTAGGACATCCACAGTAATGAATGACACACTGGATGGGTCCTTAGCTGTGGCTATGACCATAAATAGAACTGTCAAGTGGGCATAAAGATTTCATGACAAAATTTTAAAGAATTGCAGCAAAGTTCTACAGTTCTGTCTTGACCAAATGTTACTCCTCATTCAATGTCATGAAAGCAGATTGTATGGGCTTCATCACATTGCTATTTCAAGGTTTCAAGGTCAGTTTATTGTCACATGTACCAATTAAGGTACAGTGAAATTCAAATTATCATACAGCCATACTAAAAAATATAGCAACAAGACACACAACTACATAACATAAACATCCACCACAGCAGATTCCCCACGTTCCTCACTGTGATGGAAGGCAATAAACTCTAATCTTCTTCCTCTTTATTCTCCCGTGGTCGGGGCAGTCGAAGCTCCCGCAGTCGGGGCGATCGAACCTCCCGCAGCCGGCGATCAAAGTCTCTGCGTCGGGGCGATCGAAGCTCCCGAGTCAGGGTGTTCGAAGCTCCTGCAGCTTGGAGCTCCCGAAGTCGGTCTCTGACCAGAGACCGCGAGCACCACGATGTTAAAATCCGCAGGCTCCCGTGGTTGGAGCTCAGAGATCGATCCCTGGGAAAGGGATCGCGGGCTCCGCGATGGTAAGTCGGCAGGCAGTGGAGTAAATTGAGGCAGCTTGTCTGAAGAGCGTTTCCTTTACTACAACAGTGAATGTAAAATGGACTAATCGAGCAGGACACCATATCCGAGTATAGATTTTTTCCTTTTACACATCGATTAATATTTTCTTTCCACTGCCCCAGCCTGAAAGGCTAGACACCTACAGTTAGCAGGGAGACACAATTTCACTTCCAGGACTCTTTGAATGGTCTCAATGTTGCCATGTTTATGAACTAATATTAATCTGCTATTCTTTTAATAACCACAGTAATAATGTGTTGATTGATAAACCCTTGGGAGAATGTTGTTCCTCTGATAATTACGGACAATGGGCTGGCTGCTTTTTCCTTTATTGAATCTGTTGCCATTTTAGCCAGTTGTTTGCCAATGTCCAGGTTTGTTTTGCTTGGCCATTTCTTCCTCCCATTGTCTTCCTACAAATCAACAGCTGAATGATGTCATCCTTCCACTGAATGGCTGCAGTCATCTGAAAGTTCCAACCACGTGACTCTCATGAAGAAAGGATTAAAACTAAAATGGGTGATGGTCAAACTTCAGGATACTCTGCTGGAGATCCTCTGTGCTCAGAAAAGTCTTTCATTGTCAGCATCTATATTCAGCCAGAAAAACGCAGTGACATCTCGTAGCCAAAGCACTCTTTGGCTCGATAAGAATCTATAATATGACACTATTTAGAGCTGCAGTATATATATCAAAACATTATAATTAACGGAAAATGTAGCTTCTTAAGCCAGAACTCCAAATCGTGATTTCACTTCAGGGGACTGGAACAGAATAAAGATTTGTATAAAGATTTTACATAAAACATACTTAATCTCATAATTCTAAAGAGAAACGTAAATTTACATATGTGGGAAACCAGCAGCTAATTGCATGTAATTTTGGAATAAAATCTTATCTAAAAGTTGAAAAGTGAAATAGATATGGACCAAGAATTGAAACAAAAACTCAGCTAATTTCTGTTTTGGATTTAATCTTAAAAAAAAAATAATCAGAATTCATATCATATCGTCTCAGTGTGACATCTTAGTTTCTTTTGCTGATAATTTCCTGAGAAGAAAATTCTTGCATTGACTTTCCCCAGGACAGACTGTAGGAAGATATTTTGCAATTATCGCAATTAGTCCTTCATCCACTCTAGAAAATTATAGTACTTCAGCTGAGATTTTGTTGGTGTCATTGGCTTGTTCTATCTCAGATGTCAGGTGGCCTTTTCAATTTGTTGGGCTGTGCCAACAGAGGTTGTTGTGGGTAGTGCACCATGATACCCAGGTGATAAAGACACTCAGGTCAATATTGATGAATGAGATCTTGAAGTGCACAGTGCGATGGAATTAGCTGCATCTCAATCCTTGTTAAGCTTTTTTCAGTTCTTGGCTCTTAGCATAGAACATAGAACTGTGGAGTACAGGAACAGGTCCTTCAGCCCGCAATGCTTGTGCAAAGATGATACCAAATTAAACTAAATCTCCTTTGCCTGCCATAATACATTGTCTACATTGCCATTTTAGTTTAGTTTAGTTAAGTTTAGAGATACAGTGTGGAAACAGGGCCTTCGGCCCACCAAGTCCGCGCCGACCAGCAATCCCCGCACATTAACACGATCCTACACACACTAGGGATTAGGGACAATCCTACACATACACCAAACCAATTAACCTACAAACCTGTATGTCTTTGGAGTGTGGGAGGAAAGCGAAGATCTTGGAGAAAACCCACGCGGTCACGGGGAGAACGTACAAACTCCGTACAGACAGCACCCGTAGTCGGGATGGAACCCAGGTCTCCGGTGCTGCAAGCGCTGTGAGGCAGCAACTGCACCACTGTGCCACCCATTTGCCTATCTAAATGCCTCTTAAATGCCACCGTAGTATCTGCATCCACTACCACCCCTGCCAGCACGTTCCAGACACCCACCATTCTCTGTGTAAACATTTCCCCCACACATCTCCTTTAACTTTCCCCAAAGACCTTAAAGCTATGTACACTAGTCTTTGAAAGCATGGGGGGTCCTTTGCTGTGGTATGGTAGAAGATCAGGCATCAAAAGATTTTCACCGTACCTCGGTTCACTTGACAATAAACTAAACTCAAACAGATCACAATAGAATGTTGGTTTTCATATGGTCTTTTCACTCACCGATGGTTTTTTAACTTGTGGTGTTTTTTTAAAATGATTGTATTTCTAATCCATGAGTTGTTTATGTATATGATTAATTAATATTGGGAGAAATGGCAACTAATTAATCATAAACACAAACAATTCTTGGACTGGAAATACCATCATTCTTAAAGGATAAAAAAGTTCTGCAGGCTCCTGACTTTCATCAATAAACTTATGTTTTGAATTTTTGTTTGTTTTTTCAACATTGCCAACTAACCACCTAATGCCAGTGGGTACAGAAATCAAGAGTTTCTTTGTTATGGTCATGGAGTCATACAGTGTGGAAGCAGACCCTTCAGCCCAACTTGCCCATGCCGACCAACATGCCCCATCTACACTGGTCGCACCTGCCTGCGTTTGGCTCTTATCGTTCTAAACCTATCCTATCTCCACGTACCTGTCCAAATGTTTTTTTAAAATCTTAGTTTAGTTTAGTTTATTGTCACGTGTACCGGGGAGCAGTGAAAAGCTTTTGTTTCCTGCTAACCAGTCAGCGGAAAGACAATACATGATTAATAGTATCTGCCAATGGTAATAGTGATAGTATCTGCCTCAACGGCCTTCTCTGGCAGCTTGTTCCACCCTCGTTCACCACCCTCTATGTAAAAACATTGCCACTCTGGTTCCTTTTAAATCTTCCCCCCCTCACCTTAGTATGGTAGTATGTAGTATGATAGACTACATACATGAGAGTTGTTTTTTAAATGTGCGATAGAAATAAAAGTGACTTGACTTGACTTCAGGACAGACCCAGCATTGTGGACAGTATGCGGTTGGAAATTGTCAGGTTGTCAGAGCATTTCTGCCTGAATGGAGCTTTCTTTGCAGGCTTCTTGAAACCCTCAGTATTAATTTTCCTGTGCTTAGTGTTTCTGAACGCCATTACTATTTATTGGCAATTTGATAGATATGATAGACCAGGTTAGATGGTGTAGACACACAGAACAATAGATGCTGGTTTACAAAAGAAGACACAAAGTGCTGGAGTAACTCAGCGGGTCAGGCAGCTTCTCTGGAGAACATGGATAGGCAATGTAGAGTCTGAAGCGGAGTCCCAACATGAAACGCTGCCCATCCATGTGCTCCAGTGTTGCTGCCTGACCCACTGAGTTACTCCAGCACTTTGTGTCTTTTTACATTAGATAGAGGTGTCTAGCTATCTTTGACAGCATCACCGCAAGGGCGTTGCAAGGCAAATTATAGAGATGACTCGGTTAATTAAGATATGAGTTAAAGTGAAGGGCCAGCAAGAGAGGAAGTTCACATATTCAAAAGCACTGTACTGGAGTTGAGAAGCAAAGAGCGAGCAAGCACAGGTCTTATATATAACTTGACGAGGGAGGCAAAGGTTTCAATACTTTAGTTATATTGCAGTACATAGAACGGGTGCATTGTCAGAGTCAGAGTTTGTGTCGGAACTGAATTCCATCAGGATTCCACATTGTTTTATTGATCACACTAATATCCATTTGGTTAATGGGCTGGGGAGGGAGGGTGCTTCGGTGGGACGGAGTGAATGGCAGCAAACAATACCTCTACTGATATCTGCTGTGTAAAAACAGAATAACAAAGAATAAAGACAACCAGTGAACTTCTACTGTGGTCTCCGGAAATCTCCAGGACCGGACAATGTTTCCCCCTCTACCCTCAAGCCCTGTGCCGAACAACTGGCACCAGTCTACGCAGACATTTTCAACCAGTCCCTGCAAACCTGCACTGTCCCTGCCTGCTTCAAAGTCTCCACTATTGTTCCCGTACCAAAAAAAGCCAAGGATTACTGGTCTTAATGACTACAGGCCTGTTGCACTACCCTCTGTAATCATGAAGACCCTTGAAAGACTTGTGCTGGCCCACCTGAAAAATATCACAAAACCCCCTGCCGGACCCCCTGCAGTTTGCATACGGTCAACCTAGGCCTGCACTTCATCCTCCAGCACCTAGACTGCCAGGGGACCTAGGCAAGAATTTTGTTGTGGATTTTAGCTCTGCATTCAACACCATTGTGCCACTCCAAACTCTCCCAGTTGACTGTGCCTGAACCCCTCTGTCGGTGGATCACCAACTTCCTGATGGACAGGAAGCAGCATGTGAGGCTGGGAAAGCACATCTCAGACCCGCTGACCCTCAGCATAGGAGCACTACAAGGCTGCGTACTCTCCCCTCTCCTTTATTCTCTCTGCACCTCCACAGACTCCTCTGTCAAGCTTCTTAAATTTGCGGATGACTCAACCCTGATTGGACAGATCCAGGATGGGGAGGAATCTGCCTACAGACAGAAAGTGACACAGCTGGCGGCTTGGTGCCATCGCAACAACCTGGAGCTCAATGCTCTTAGGACAGCGGAATTGATTGTAGACTTTAGGAGAGCTCCCCCTCCCCCTCCCCTCGCCCCACTCACCATCAACAACACCACAGTCACATCTGTGGAGTCATTTAAGTTCCTTGGAACCATCATCTCCAGGGACCTTAAATGGGAGGCCACCATCGACACCACAGTCAAAAAGGCCCAACAGAGGATGTATTTCCTGCGGCAGCTGAGAAACACAATCTGCCACAGGCAATGATGGTCCAGTTTTATATTGCCATCGTAGAGTCTGTCCTCACCTTCTCCATCATGGTCTGGTTTGGCTCAGCCACCAAGTATGACATCCGGGGGGCTGCAGCGCATCGTTCAATCAGCCAAGAAGGTTGTTGGCTGCAACCTTCCCCCCATTGACGAACTGTACACTGGAAGGGCCAGGAAGCGAGCGGGTAAGATCATCTCTGACCCCTCTCACCCTGGCCACAAACTCTTTGAAGCATTTCCCTCTGGAAGGCGACTCCGGACTGTCAAAGCCGCCACAGCCAGACATAAAAAAAGCTTTTTTTCCACAGGCCGTAGCTCTACTCAATGACCAAAAGTATGTAGCCTCCTTTTGCTCTGGTATTTTATTTCATTCTTCACATGTTTAAATTATAATGTTTTATTCTTAATTGTTTACTGTATATCGTGTTGTTACTTGCGAGCAAAGCACCAAGGCAAATTCCTTGTATGTATACATACTTGGCTAATAAAATGTATTCAATTCAATTCAATTCAATTCAATCAAGAGATCTGATCAGATCTCCATCCAGATCAGTGTCAGTAGTTGGGTAGGGTGGGTAGGGTTGGTGTTTGTAGCAGAGATAGGAGAAGGCAGCAGGTGATAAGTTCTATTAAGCCCTTCGGAAAGACTTTAGATGACTCAGCCTTGCATGAACAGTTTCAAAGGAGATTAGTCATTTTTGTTTCATAGAAATTCAAAATGGAGCTGCATATTTTTATGCATATTTTTAAAGCAGGTCTTTGAATTGTTCAATTCAAGGTTATATCAGGCAACTTTGCTGTTATATTCTTTCAGTGGTAGTGGCCCAGTCCAATCACATAATGTTGAGAAGACCTTGCACAAGGCCTGGATGGAATTTCTGCACCACTGAATTTCTGAAAGCATTAGCAGCAATCATAGGATATTGGACCAATGAGATCTTTAGATAAAAGGTTAATATTGCACAATAATTTCACCGTTGAATAAAGGGAAGATAGCCAGGATCAAGAAAGGTGACTTGCATTGAGTCCCTTTGGAGACCTGCGAACTATCTTTAAGCAGACTTTACTGGACTTAATCTTGCAATAAACGCTATGGCCTTTATCCTGTATCTGTACACTGCGGACAACTTGATTGTAATCATGTATAATCTTTTCACTGACTGGATAGCACGTAACAGAAAGCTTTTCACTGTAGCTCAGTGCACATGACATTAATAAACTAAACTAAACTTGATTAGTATGGGTGTCAGGGTTTATTGGGTGAAGGCAGGAGAATGGGGTTGAGAGGGAAAGATAGATCAGGCATGATGAAATAGTGGAGTAGACTTGATGGGCCGAATGGCCTAATTCTGTTCATTAAACTTCTATATAATTAAAAGTCTCATCTTGACCACTTCCTGTGTGCTATATATTGATTTTAGAAAAAAACGCTACCATATATCGCTATGATTTTTGGCCATCTTACTCATAGTCTTCCTCCGCTGAGCAGGTCCCAAGGATTTTTCTCATCGATGTAAAATAAAAAAGTTATGAGTGTTTAAAAAAGCTTGAGATCCTCTCGCCTGTCAATCACTGCGATGATGGTAACGCCCCTTCCGGGGGCGGGGGGGGGGGGGGGGGGGGGGGGAAGGACTATAAAACCTCGGATGCCGGACATGACTCAGTCGCTCTGCAAAATCACGAGGGAGAGGCCATGACACTCATTCTAAGCTGTGACTCAACTGAACTGTGAGTCTGCAATGTACTTGCAATAAATGATTTGTTAACCCTTAATGACAATGCCATGAGTTGTTTGGCCTGCTGCCCTGCCTGTGCTTGAAACTGCAATGCTTTATTAGGTCCGACTGTGTTTGGAAGGAATAAATGCTTTATTAGGGCCGACTGTGTTTGGTTCAAAAGTCCCGCTCATTTCGTGACTTCCGCTTAGTGGACAGGTCGCGCTGATTGCGTAATATCCGGTGAGTGCAGAGGTCGCGCTGATTGCGGAAGTGCTGCTGACTGCGGAAGCCCCAAAGTGGAGAGGCCGCGCTCAGCCGTGTGAGTATTCAAGAAAGTTTACTACCATATATATGGTGTGTGAGTCAGTGAGTGTGTGTGTATGTGTTTGTAAGTGTATGTGTGTGTGAGTGTGTGTGTGTGTGTATGTGTGCGTGTGTGTGCGCGCGTGTATGTCTTTGTGAGTGTGTGTGTGTGAGTGTGTGTGTGTGTTTGTGAGTGTATGTGTGTGTGTGAGTGTGTGTGTATGTGTATGGGTGTGTGAGTGTGTGAGTGTGAGTGTTTGTGTGAGTGAGTGAATGAGTGCGTGTGTGAGTGAGTGTGTGAGTGAGTGTGTGTGTGAGTGGTCTCAGTGACTGAGCTGCCAGTCCAAGAATCCATTTTGCCCACAATGTCCATACTAGTCCTCTGGAAACCAGTCCCTTTGGCCCACAACACCATGCAAGCCTCCAGAAAGCCCCCCCCCCCCACTGGCCAGCAATATTGGAATTGGTGGAGAGGTGGAATATTGCGTTGGGGGACCAGCCCTCCCATGTGAACATGGGACCCAACAAATTTGGGATGTCATGTTTGGTTGGATAGCATAAAAAACAAAGCTTTACACTGCACCTTGGTATACGTGACAATAATAAACCTAAACCTACAACTGTGCAAAACACTGGTCAGGTCATATTTGGAGTACCTGCACAGTTCTGGTTGACCTGATATATGATGGATGCCATTAAACTGAAATGGTGATGAGAAAGATTTATGAGGATGTTGTTGGGTCTGGAATGTTTGAGTTATAAGGAGAGGCCATTTAGGTTGTTTCTTGGTTCCCTGGAGCACAGGTGGCTGAGGGGTGACTTTAAAGAGGCATGTAAAATCATGATGGGCATAGATAAGGTACAGGTCTTTTCCCCAGGGTAGGGAGTCTAAAACAGGTCTTTCCCCCAGGGTAGGGGAGTCTAGGGGAGAGGGCACAGGTTTGTGAGAAGGGAAAGATATATAGGGTTCCTAAAGAGCATCTTTCTTACACAGACAGTGGTGAGTACATGAAATGAGCTGTCAGAGAAAGTGGTAGAGGTGGTAAATTATGACATTTAAAAGACACTTGGACAGATACATGACTAGGACGATTTGGAAGGTTATGGGCCAGATACTAGCAAGTAGGTCTAGCTCAGTATGACATGTATGACATGCTGGGCTGTAGGGCTGTTTCTGTGCTGTATAACTCTATGCCTCAAGGATCTCTAGTGAGTAGACATACAAAGAAAATTAGGTATCCGTGATCTTATGATATTTTTATGCATTTAAGGTAAACGATTTTTAGAATGGAAATGCAAAAATACCATAAGTACGACGCAATATTGAGATACATGACTTATTGTTCTATAGCCTTCAATTTTCCTTTGACAATCTTGCCCAAGGTAATAAAAACTTGGCTGTACTTCATGTTTCATCACTGTTCGTTTTCTTGCTTTTGCCCCCACATGTCTTTTAAAACCAACTCTCCACTGGCCAGAGTGGAAGAGCAACAAGTTGGGCAGGACAGTCTGACTTCTGACATCATTTGTCCTTCTTCAGCGCAGAGGGAGGGAGGGAGGTGCTGCATTTTCTGGGCCATAATTTCTTCACATCTGCCAACTAGCAAGCGGCAATGATGAACAAAAGTTAAAAAAAATAACAATTACAGTTTCTCTCTCTCTCTTAAAATGAATCCTTTTACATCGACTGGGCCAAAAAATTTGTGAAGCTTGTTTTGAAAGATGAGAAAATCTGGTTGTAAGCATTATATCTCACTCCCTCAAACATTTCAATGCGTCTCAGTCTTCATTGCTCTTGAGGTAGAGTCAGTGTTGGTTTTGAAGTGAGTCTCTCACCCAGAGTAGGTTGAATCAAGAGGTCATAGGTTAAGGTGAGTGGGGAAAGATTTGACAGAAACCTGAGGGGCAATTTTTCCACAAAGAGGAAGATATAGGGAACAAGCTACCAGCGAAGGTTGTTGAGGCAGGTACTTTAATACCCTACACTGGTTCTATCCTACACACTAGGGACAATTTACAGAAGCCAATTATCCTGCAATCCTGCACGTCTTTGGAATGTGGGAGGAAACCGGAGAAAACCCAGGCAGCCACAGGGAGAGCGTACAAACTCTGTACAGACAGCACCCAGGCAGTCACAGGGAGAACGTACAAACTCTGTACAGACAGCACCCAGGCAGTCACAGGGAGAACGTACAAACTCTGTACAGACAGCACCCAGGCAGTCACAGGGAGAACGTACAAACTCTGTACAGTCAGGATTGAACATAGGTCTCCAGTGCTGTGAGGCAGCAACTCTACCGCTGTGCCACTCTACTGCCCATGGACAGGAAAGGAAAAGTTTTGAGGGACTTGGGCCAACATGTGCAAATGCTCTAGCTTAGTGGGGCAACTTGGTCAGCCATGGACGAGTTGGGCCAAAGGCCTGTTTCTGTGCTGTATGACTGTGGCTCTAAGAGCTTGTATGAATATTTCTGAAACCATTTTTGTTGTTTTACTTCCTTTGCCGTAAACAATGCCAGGCTACTTTTTTCTTTCCATTTCTAACATACTGTAGTATTGCTCAGAATGTTGACCTGAATTGTTGTCGATGTTTGCTATAGCTGTGGATACAACCGATATGAGACTGATGTTGGGCTTTTGTGCACTGTTTTCTATGGTACATATTTACAAGTGTATATGAAAACAATTGAAGATTTTAAATTCCCAGTGTAATGGGAGATGGGCGAAATTTTTTTCCATTTCCCTACATTAGTAAGTCAGAGAATTATTTTCCAGGTCATCTTCTCATAATGACCTGACTTGTTTTGTGGTAATTAAATGCCTACAATGTTACTTTTTTTTTTTCAATTTTCCAGTTTCAGGGAGTTTCTTCCCAGCTGTTAGGCAACTGAACCATCCTAACTAAAAAACAGTCTGAGCTACTATCTACCATATTGGAGACCCTCGGACTATCTTTGATTGGACCTTGCTGGACTTTATCGTGCACTAAATGTTATTCACGTTATTTCATTTATCATGTATCAGTACACTGTGGCTGCCTCGATTGTAATCATGTACTGTCTTTCCGCTGACTGGTTAACACGCAACAAAAGCTTTTCACTGTACCTCGGTACGCGTGGCAATGAACTGAATTCAAACTCAAACTCAAACTCAACCTTA
>CM075983.1:12856117-12866132 GCA_038087875.1 Malacoraja senta | reverse complement strand
AAGAAAGGTCTCGACCTGAATGTCACCCATTCCTTCTCTCCAAGATGCTGACTGTCCCGCTGAGTTACTCCAGCATTTTGTGTCTATCTTTGGTTTAAATCAGCATCTGCAGTTCGTTCTGTCTAATTTCTGTCCAGCTTGCATGTTCTACTTAAAGGGGACCCGTTGGAACAGATCTTTGGCTGTGCAAAAACCAGCCTTGGGTGAGTCTTGTTTAAATGTTAAATAGTTGTCTCTCATGATGACAGTCTCGGAGACTCCTTAAGCACTCAACCTGAGATTAATGACCCTGATCTTTTGCCTGACTCTTGCAACCACATCTCTGCTCAACTCACTGGGCTAAACCAGAACTGCAAGTCTGAGAGACTGACCAGGAATGCCCCTACTTTCTATCCCATCTTCCCCAACCCTGGACTAACAAGCCTTATCCCATCCTCAATCCACACCCAGACTCGGGAAGAGACGAGGGACTGCAAATGTTAGAATCTGGAGCAACCAATTATCTGTTGGAGGAACTAAACTGGTTGAGGGAAAAGGACAGTTTTGCGTTGGCACCCTGGATCATTTCAGAGACACCATATTACCAGTCAGGACAGCGTAGACTATGATTACATTTCCACTTATTTGTGCATGATTTTGTACTGCTCTCATTGTTCTTCGTTTAGGTCAGCCTTCATTGTGTCCCCCCCATTAATGGAGATGTGATACTGCTTTCAATCTCCTTCTCCTAACACTGCTGTTGCCTCTGCTCTGCTGCCCTGTCCCAGGTGATTGAGTTTGCCCCACTTATGCCAAAAGCCCTTCTTAAAGTGACAGGAATACAACCCGACATTGTAATGAAGAAGAGTCCCGACCCGAGACGTCACCTATCTGTTTTCTCCAGAGATGCTGCCTGACCTGCCGAGTTGCTGCAGCATTTTGTGTCTATTTTTGATATAAACCAGAATCTGTAGTTCCTTTTTTATCAGAAACCGACATTTTAATTACTCGGAGGAGCAGCTAGATGCAGGAAATGGTGGTTGAGTGGGGGAAGTGGGTGAAAGGAGCTAAAAGTGTTTGTTCATCAGGCACACAGGCTGTACTTAGATGTGGTTGTTGTGAATTGTAAAAGGAAGGAAGGGAAGGTGCAGGAGATAATGAGTTCCATGAATTTGACGCCTTGGGAAAGAAAATGTGGAATGATTTCAACGTGGCAAAGCCTGGTTGGAAATTAGGTTGCTCCCTTATTTTGCACAAACATCGTTCCCCACAGAAACAAGTCTGTAGCAGCAATAGACCACAGACAACTGAACCTCGTACCACAACCAGGGTGCACTCCTGAACTACTATCTACCTCATCGGGGACCCTCGGACTATCTTTGATCGGACTTTACTGGCTTACCTTGCACTAAACGATATTCCTTTATCATGCTTCTGTACACTGTGGATGGCTCGATTATAGTCATGTATTGTCTTTCCGCTGTCTGGTTAGCACGCAACAAAAGCTTTTCACTGTACCTCGGTACACGTGACAATAAACTAAACTGACCTGAATCTATTTTGCAACCAGAAATAAGATCTACACAGTTCGTGTACTACACTAAAATCTCCACAGCTACCAACACTTTGTTTTGTTGTGTAGTATTCCACATTTGCTTTTGCTGAATCTTGAGTCCTTTTCTACTGCAAAAGGGACAGGTTCACCAGAATACTGCCTGGATTAGTGGGATTTAGCTGAGAGGAGAGGTTGGATAGACTTGGATTGTTTTCTCTGCAACGTCGGAGGTTGAGGAAGGACTTGAGAGAAGTATATAAAATTATGAGAGACATAAATAGGATATACAGTCAGAACCTTTCCCCCAGGATGGTATTGTCCAACACTAGAGGGCAGAGCGGTGAGAGGGGGAAAGTTTAATGGAGTTTAATGGAGATGTGCGGGGTCAGATTTTTACAGAGAGAATAGTGAGTGCCTGGAACGCATTGCTAAGGGTGGTGGTGAAAGCAGATACAATAGTGGCGTTTAAGGGGCTTTCGATAGGCACATGGAAGTGCAGGGCGTAGAGTGATATGAACCATGTACAGGCAGATGAGATCGGTTTAACTTAGCATCATGTTCAGTACAAGTGTCGTGGGCCTTACTGTGCTGTACTGTTCTATGTTCAGACATCCGGGTTCGATCCTGACTACGGTTGCTGTCTGAACGGCATTTTTCCTGTGACTGCGCGGGTTTTCTCTGGGTGCTCTGGTTTCATCCCACATTCCAAAGACTTACAGGTTTGTAGTTTACAATTGACTGCAGTAAATTTGTAAATTGTCCCTAGTGTGTAGGATAGTGTTAGTGTACGGGGTGATCATTGGTCAGTGGGGGCTCTGGGCTGAAGGGCCTGTTTCCACGCTGTATCTTTAAAGTCTAAAGTCTAACGTAAATTTCCATGCTAGGTTTTATTACAAATGTTGGACACATTAGGATGAGTATGTAAAATTAGGGTCAGTCCTGAAGATTTCTGCTACTCATGTTTAGTTTCATGCTTGTGCTAAAAAAATGAGAACAATTAGAAATTCTCACTGTATTTTCCAGATGGCTAAATGAAAGATGTCCCCATTGTGGTATTTTTAGAATGGAGTCAGTAGTAATGCTTCTGTGGCTTTGCAATCAAGTTTTGCCAAACAATATAGTTGTTCATTGTTCATTGTTGAAACATTGTGTTACCTTGTGAATAGAGGCATTTGAGAAATATGGACATCCTGAAGTATAACAATGTAACACACACTAGCCTTTCTCAGACATACAGCACCTATTACACGTCGAGTGGCTCTTCAAATACAACGTTCCCAGTAGTTCCAGCCCACTTCAAATGGTTTTTAATGCAACACTTCCCATTCCCAGCAACAAGGCTTAGCTCAACTTGTATTCTGACACATTTATCTGGCATTGTCCCTTGAAATTCTGATACTGTGACTCATGCATTTCCTCCGAACAAGCCTCTCACTTGTTACTTGTTGAGGCTTTGTAACAATGTGGCCCTAGTTTCAGCTCCACTCAAAGTACAACAAAAGCAATTGTTAAGTTACATCTTAACAAACTATTCTGCCATCATCAAAGATGATAGTTACCAGAATTTGGGGGGAGCAGCAACAGGGAGAAGTTGGACAGACTTGGATTGTTTTCCAAAGAGGTTGCGGGGTTGATAGAGATTTATAAATGTTTGACAGGCATAGATAGGTGGACAGTTAAGCCCCTGTCCCACTTAGGAGACCTAAACAGCTACCTCTGGTGACCTTGCCCGCCACCCAAGGTTTCCATGAGGGCACCGGAGGTTTTGGTCACTCTCCCTAATGGTCGAAAGTGGTTTCCGCGTGGTCGAGGCTTCATCTAGGTTGCTGCTATTTTTTCCATCATGTTTAAAACCGGCCTCGACTAAAAATAGGTTGCCGTTTTAAAAATCGATAATTTTTTAGTCGCAGGTCTAGTCGAAGCCGGTTTTCTTCATAGGCGAGGAAGGTTTTCAACATATGCGTGGGAGGTGGTAGGAGGTTGCAGGTCACCTCGACCTTGATTTTTTGGCGGGCAAGGTCACCAGAGGTTGCTGTTTAGTCTCCTAAGTGGGACAGGGGCTTTATAATCGTTTCCCCAGGATAGAAAAATCAAATACTAGAGGGCATGGTTTTAAAATATGAGGGCAAAGTTTAAAGGAGAAATGCGGGGCGTTTTTTTAACAGAGTATGTCGAGTGCTTGGAAAGCACTGCTGGAGGTGGTGATTGAAGCATATACATTAATGATATTTAAGGGACTTTTGGATAGGCATATGTATACATAGGGAATGGAGGAATATAGGTTATGCACAGGAAGATAAGTGATGGACTTGGCATCATGTTTGGCACAGACATTGTGGGCCGAAGGGCCTGTTCTTGTGCTGTACCACTCTATGTTATATTTTCTTTGCTATTTGAATAGAAACGTAAAAACATAGAAAATAGGTGCAGGAGTAGGCCATTCGCCCCTTCGAGCCAACACCGCCATTCAATATGATCATGGTTGATCATCCAAAATCAGTACCCCGTTCCTGCTTTTCCCCATATCCCTTGATTCCGTTAGCCCAAAGAGCTAAATCTAACTCTCTCTTGGGAGAGGATATCAGAATAGGTTAACACATTTAACTGACTTTGAACTACATTCACTGGGGAGACAAAGAACAGCAGAAACTAGAATCTTGAGCAGATCACAAATTGCTGGAAGAACTCAGCGGGCCAGGCAGCATCTGGAGAGAACATTACATTCATTGTCCTATCAAAGATACCCATTTAACACATGCTTGCCATTTATCAACATTAAATCTATTAGCATTGGTCCTCTTAAATAAATAAAACTTAATAAAATAATTGTTAAAAGGGTCGTGAAATGTTAGTACAATTAATGTTTCAAGCAGCCTGGTCTTAGTCTGAAGAAGGGTCTCGACCCAAAATGTCACCTATACCTTTTCTCCAGAGATGTTGCCTGACCCGCTGAGTTACTCCAGCATTTTGTGTCTAGCTTGGACTAGACGTTAATCTGGAAAGAGGTGAAAGTGCACCAAAATGTTGCTGCAAGTTAATAGGAAAGGCATTTTTAAATTCACTCAATATGCAAAGAGTTGTGTCAGTTCTGTGCTTTGATTCTTATGCCCCTTTCCCACTTAGGCGACTACAGGCGACTTGGCTGTCGCCACATGGTTGCCAGGGTGTCGCCTGTATGGTCGTGAGTAGTCTCCTCAGTCGCCCAAAGAATCATAGCATTTTCTGGTCGCCGCTTGACGCCAATGAGCGTAGATTGACTTATCCTGACGTAGGTTGTCACCAGGATGATGTAGGTTGTCACCGGTGCTGACTTCGTTGAATTCCATTGGCAACTACCTACGTCAACCTACGTCAACCGGCAACAGGTACCGGCTACTGAATTGTTTTACCTTGTCCTAGCATGTCGCGGGTGGACGTAGATTGTCGTAGGTGTGGTCGTAGGTGGACGTCCCAATGGGTCGTCGGTTGTCGATAACTTGCCGCAGCTTGACGTTATCTAGGTGGTAAGTTGTTGTAGACATTGTCGTAGACATTGTTGTAGGTGGTCCAGTCGCCGGTTTCTCGGCTACCTGCTACGACTATGCCAGTTGCCGGCAGTCGCCGAAAAATACGCCGAAGTGGGACAGGCCCATTAGGTTTTTAGTGTAGTTATGCTCAGCATTATTTCAGGAGCTGTGCACGGGGAACTATCTTACCTGCACAAGTCTCCTCAGACTTCTCAGGCCGAAAACAATCAGAACCACTGCAGTATTAGTTGGACTGAATCAGATCGCCTATTGCTGAGGGTGGCTGGATGATCACGGATGAAGACACTTTGCTCAATATTTAATTGGTCATTGTCACAGTGGAGGTGATCAACATTGGGAGAGCTTTGGAGTGGTTGGGGCCACATTCCCTCGCACCAAAGAAGGTGAAAGGTGCCATCCTGCAATGCATATCTGCTCCATCAAAGGTGCTTTCTTCCACCGACTTCTTCCCAACAATGACTGTGCTGAGGAATATCTCTTTAAACAATGCTTCAGTCGTCCATCATCCTACAAATTAAGATCTACTGGTTGAGCCCAATCTTGTTCTGTCATTGCATAACTGTGCTTTGAAGTTAAACATACCATGCAGACTGACATTATTGTGTGCCACTGTATGTTGTGCAGATGTGAGTATTTCAATTTCACATTGCTCACCATGCTCATCAGAAGCACTGACCATGTTAATTGACTATTTTTCACTTTTATTTAGTGTTTTACCACATTTTAAAAAACATGCATGAATTTATGTATCTCCTACAATTTCACTCATCGTTCAATATTTCCAACATTCACTTGAACAGGCCGGCAGCTTTTGGTTTTGGTTTAAGAGACTGTTGTCCAGCCTGCTTTTCTCTTTTTTCCATTCTCAATGTGCATGGGTTTGCCATTTGGTTCAGACGCTCTCCAGGAGACTGCTCCCAATGTTTACCACGATGAAAATGATATCCCAATGCACCACGCCATCTTAGATCCTGACTTGTCTGATGCAGTCAGTTCCCTGTATCTGCTGTTTGCAGGGCTGGATTTACGTATAAGCTGGACAAGCTTAAGCTTAGGGCCTCGAGATCTAGGGGGCCTCCGGCCAAGGCAGGACACCTGCCGTTCATCTCTGGGCGGGCCCCCCTCTCTATCTCTCTCTCTCTCTCTCTCTCCATCTCCCCCCGCCATCCGTGTCCGGGCCGCCGGGCTCCGCTCTCCACTCGCTCCTCATCCGCCTTGTGCATGGCAGGCCGCCTTGCACATGCGCATTGCTGCGGCCTGCACGTCCTCCCCCTGCACATGCGCACAACCACAGCCCGCACATCATCGGCCGCCCTGCGCATGCGCACTGCCATGGCAACTGGTCGGCGCTGGGCACTTTCTCCCTTGCTTTGAATTGTGGGAGATTTAGCCGCCATTGCTGTCCGGTCGCTGCCTCGCTGCAACCGCTGAAAATCAACGCAGAATCGCTCCCTGACCCTGGATCAGGAGTAACTCCCTGGAGTAACTCTTGCTTCTGGTTTCCGGGTCCTCCATAAATATTCTAAATGGAATTTAAACTGGAGGTGGTAGAGGGCTGAACAATAACAGCCTATTGCATTTTATCTGTTTATTTATTGTGTATATATATGGTCTATCGTATATAAACACACTGAACTTTTATCTCCTGTTCTGTATTATGTTCACATATTCCGTTGTGCTGCAGCAAGGAAGAATTTCATTGTCCTATCTGGGACACATGACAATAAAACTCTCTTGACTCTTGACTTGGACTTAAGCAAAAAAAGGGTTCTTGGGGGAAAAAGTGCTACCTTAAATTTAGTTGCATCTGGTTGGGTAACTATGGTAGGGTGAAGACTATTCCATGCTTTAATTGTGCGGGGGAACTCCATGGAGCAGCCAGCAACTCAGGATAGAAGAAATTGGGTGACGATTCGGGTAGAAACCCTTCTTTAGATTTCCTCTGGTTTTAGTGTCTTTAGTTTAATTTAAAGATACAGCGTGGAAACAGGCCCTTCAGCCCACTGAGTCCACGCCGACCACTGATCACCCGTACACTAGTATTTTCCCACACATTAGCGGAGTAAGTCAAGAGTCAAGAGTGTTTTATACTCTCACGTCCCAGTTACAACAATGAAATCCTTACTTGCAGCAGCACAACAGAATATGTAAACATAGTACTCTGTAAACAATGTTATATACGAGAAAACAAAACGGTGTATATTTATATATGAATATATATCTATAAATATATATGTGTGTGTGTATATAATATATATACCCACACACACACACAATTTCCCTCCTGGGATTAATAAAGTTCTATCGTATAATGTTGTGTGTGTAGGAAGGAAGTGCAGATGCTGGTTTAAACTGAAGATAGATACAAAAATCTGGAGTAACTCAACAGGTCAGACAGAATCTCTGGACAAAAGGAAAATATTACGTTTTGGGTTGGGTCTGAAATAGGTTCCTGCACACCTTTGGAATGTGGAAGGAAACAAGAGCACCCGGAGAAAACCCATGTGATCAAAGGGAAAAGGAGCAAACTCCATACAGACAGCACCCATATTCAGGATCAATTCCGGGTCTCTGGCACTTTTAGGCAGCAACTTTATGGCCAATGTACAGCCCCATAGTCTTGAACTTAATTAAAACGACAAGTGTGGCATTTCCTGCGGTTGCAAGGGAAAGTGCCAGGAGAGGCGGTGGTTTGGGTGGGAAGGGACGAATTGACCAGGGAGTTACGGAGGGAGCGGTCTCTGTAGAAAGCCAACAGGGGAGGAGATGGGAAGATGTGGCCAGTGGTGGGATCCCATTGATAGACAAAAAAGCTGGAGAAAATCAGCGGGTAAGGCAGCATCTGTGGAGCGAAGGAATAGACAATGTTTCCGGTCGAGACCGTTCGTCAGATTGATGTTGGGGGGGGTGACATGAAAAAGAAAGGAAGAGGCGGAGACAGTAGGCTGTGGGAGAGCTGGGAATGGGAGGGGAAGGAGGGAGAAAGCAAGGGCTACCTGAAATTAGAGAAGCCAATGTTCATACTGCTGGGGTGTAAACTACCCAAGCAAATATGAGGTGCTGCTCCTCCAATATGCAGTGGGCCTCACTCTGGCCATGGAGGAGGCCCAGGACAGAAAGGTCGGATTCGGAATGGGAAGGGGAGTTGAAGTGTTGAGCCACCGGGAGATCAGGTTGGTTATTGCGAACTGAGTAGAGGTGTTGGGCAAAGCGATCGCCAAGCCTGCGCTTGGTCTCACCGAGGTTGATCATACGTTGAATTATCCAACCACATTTTTGTTTGGAAGTGGAAAGAAATAATAGAAATTACATTAATTGCAACGTGTAAAAAGAGTTGAGATACCGTATTATAATTTTGCTGCATGTCATTGTGGGATATATCTTTAGATTTAGATTTAGATATTTATTTGTTGTCCTAAGTTCAAACGAAATTCTGTTTCTGCAGTCATACAAACAATTAAAAAAGACACAACACAATTTACACAAACATCCATCACAGTGAGTCTCCTCCTCACTGTGATGGAAGGCAAAGTCTTATCTCTCCCCTGCACTCCATTCTCCTCCCGATGTCAGAGTCAAAGCCCCCGGCGGGCGACTGTCAACATATCCCGCGACCACCAAAGCCGCGCCGGACGATGCCAGACCCCGCTCCGGGTCTTGATGTTGTAGCCCCCGGTAGCGCCAGCAAGTCTCACGGCCACCAATGCCGCACCGGGCAATGCCAGACCCCGCTACAGGTCATCTTCAACCCCGCAACTCGGGCGGGAGTAGCTGCCGTTGCGGGAGCTACGAAAAGCGGTCTCCCACCATGGACCCGCGGGCTCCCGATGTTACCGCCCACCAGTCCCGCGGCTGAAGCCTCCGAATCTCCGGGGTCGGGTAGCAGCCGCGCGCCACCACAGCTCCTCCCGCTCCGAAGTCGGCCAGCTCCACGATGGTGAGAAGTCCGCAGGCTCCGCGACTGGAGCCCCAGGTTGTTCCGGTTGGAGGCTGCTCCACGATGCTAGGCCCCAACGACAACGGAGACCCGACAGAGAAAGGTCGGTTCTCCCGTGCAGGGAAAAGATTTTAAAAGTTTCCCCCTCCCTACCCCCCGCCCCCCGCCTCCGACACATACCCAGTTAAAAAAACACTAAAAACAAAACTCAAACGAAACAAAAAAAATAAAAAAGACAGACGGACTGCAGAGGCCGCTGCAACCAAGTCGCGCCGCCCACTATCATGTCTTGATTGGTGAATATGTTTAGTTTGTGACTTTATTTGAAGCAGAAATAATATGTGAATGCTTTATTGAGCATAATTCCGACTGGTAACTACGCACTTCGTCCAAGCACATTATCGCACGTGTCATGCAAGCCATCTTAAATGACCACCTAAACTGTCATTTGGCAACTTAAAAAGCTGCCAAGGTTGCCCGGCTGACAACAGAGAAAAAAAATTAAGTGAGAGCCCTGCAAGGTATATAATATTTTTGACTGTCATAGGCCTTTCTTACATATGCTGTCACAACGCACTGTAGTCTCTAAACAACCCTTCAGTAATTTTCCTTGCCCTCCATTTCAGAATAATAGTGTTTTAAGCCAATAACTGGACACTAGCAGTGTCAATAAATAAATAAATAAATAAAGCACAGCTTTCCAGCCCCTTATCTCATTGGCCAGGCTCGGCTGCAAATCGGTGTCAATCTGGTGGACCATCTTCCTCTAGTCTTGCGGGTGGGGGATTGGGGAGGGGGGCCTCACAAGTGGAACAGCTTAGGGCCTCTCTTCATCTAAATCCGGCCCTGGCTGTTTGTTTCTCTTTATCTCTATCTCATCACTTTCAGCTTGGTTGTGTTTTCACCCCCCCCCCCCCTTCCCTCTGACGACAATGCTGGGGCTCAGTGTCTACTTTCATCTTTAGTTAGCAATATTACAAAATATTGAGATTTAAAAAATAAAGTCTGCAATTTATC
>CM075983.1:12598617-12851117 GCA_038087875.1 Malacoraja senta | reverse complement strand
CCTTTCTTTCCAGCAATTGTAATGCTTTCCATTTCCCTGAATGAAAACAGCTCCAACAGTACTCAATGTACTTAATGTTATCAAAGCAACTTGATTAGCATTGAATGCAGCACTCAAAACTTTCCTCCATCATACTACAGGTGAGACAAAATGTACTGCAGAAATTCAACAAAGTGTATAAAGTTATGAGAGAAATAGTTTGGGTAGATGCACAGAGTCACTTGCCCAGAGTAGGGAATCGAGGACCAGAGCACATTGGTTTAAGGTGAAGGGGGAAAGATTTAATAGGAATTTGAGAAGTAACCTTTTCATGCAAAGGTGGTGGGTGTATGGAACGAGCTGCCAGGGGAGGTAGTTGAGGCAGGGACTATTGCAGCATCTAAGAAACAATTAGACAGGTACATGGATAGGACAGGTTTAAAGGGAGGTGGGATTAGTGTACATGGGACATGTTGGTTGGTGTGGGTAAGTAGGGCCGAATGGCCTGTTTCGAAGCTGTATGACTCTATGACTATGAAAACTCATTCAAACTTCTGGTCACTAATACCGAGTAACACAAGGGGCAGCAGGCCAATGGGAATATAACAGCCTACAAATTCCACTCAAAGTAACATCCCCACTTGGAAATAAATTATCAGCCCTTCGTTTTCACTAGTTGTAAACTGTGGAGGTCCCAATTCAATAACAATGCTGGAAATAGGCCAAAACATGGACTACTGTTTATCACTCGAGCACATGGCTGCAGTTCAAGAAAGCAAGACAGCATCTCCTCTTCTCATGGCAATTAGATATGGGTAATAAACCCTTATAATTCCATAAATATCCTCAAGCCACAAATTAATTAAACAAGTACTGACAATGCGTTACAGAGCAACCCATTTGGTTCTAGTTTAGTTTGGTTTAGTTTAGTTTAGTTTATGGTCAGGAGTACCAAGGTACAGTGAAGAGCTTTTGTTGCGTACTAACGAGTCAGCGGAAATGATTACAATCGAGCCGTCCACAGTGTGCAGATACATGATAAAGGGAATAACGTGAATAATGTTTAGTGCAAGATACAGTCCAGTAAAGTCTGATTAATGATAGTCCGATGGTCTCCAATGAGGTAGATTGCAACTCAGAACTGCTCTCTAATTGTTGGTAGGATGGTTCTAGGGTGGTAAATCTGTGGAATTCTTTGCCACAGAAGGCTGTGGAGGCCAAGTCAGTGGATATATTTAAGGCAGAGATAGATAGATTCTTGATTAGTACAGGTGTCAGATGTTATGGGGAGAAGGCAGGAGAATGGGGTTAAGAGGAGAAATAGATCAGCCATGATCCAATGGTGGAGTAGACGTGATGGGCCGAATGGCCTAATTCTACTATCACTTATGATCGTATGATCTTCTAAGAAAGTATTCCAGTGCTTGTTGAGTCACAGATGGGTCAGAACAACTTTTGGTCAACCCATTGCACTCTGGCTCCACAAACATGTTTGGCCTTATCATCATGAGGAACTAGTGATTAGAGCTCAGAAGAAAAGTAATTGTTGAAAATGATTAATGAGCCACCAACCTTCATGGTGTTACTTTTCTGTTTGAAAACGTTTTCTTTGGATGTTGTTGCTTTCCCTGTTTGTCCACCAGCTCACACGGTGGGATACATTCATGTTGGGCGTGAGTGAAGACCTAGTCTAAACACAGATTGGAAAAATACTTAGTACATGCCCTTTGGCTGGTGGAATTGCGTCAGGCCTCTGGACCTTCAGAGTAAGTTATGTCCCAGGTGCGACATCCTGTGCATGACATCTTTTATTTTTTGTTATCAGCACAATATTTGATATCGAGCAAGAAACGGAGCAACAAAATGGAGACACAAGGAACTGCAGGTGCAAAACACAAACTGCTGGAGTAACTCAGCGGATCAAGAATAGGTGAAACGTCACTTCCTTTTCTCCAGAGATGCTGCCTGATCCGCTGAGTTACTCCAGCTTTTTTTTTAATGTCTATCTTCAGTGTAACCCAGTATCTGCAGTTCCTTCCGACACTTTCACCTTCTTCAGAATGGAAAAGCACCATTTGGGGTCAGGACTCTTCTACAGATGGAGGAAGTTTCATTTCTTTCTTAACATTTGCCTCTTTTAGACCCTCTCCCGCAATAAACACTTTTCTTGCACATTTGTAAGTTGTTGGTAAATAGTTTTGAGTTGGAAGTGATGTACGACAACTTAATCTGAATTTGTGCTAGCGTAAGCAGAGGAAGGCATCAAGATTTTTTCTCTGACAAAGAACTAAAAATTGTTGAGGAAAGATAATTGTGCTTCTGAAACTTGCTGCACAGTATGCATGGATTTACTGGACAACGACAAGACTGGAATTGGTAGTCATATAATTCCAATGTTGCCATGAATAATGGGCATTTTGAAGAATTTTAATGAGGATCATCTAATGGTGGTGAAGTTGTGCTCTGGGCAAACTGGTTGTTTTTCAAGGAGTGTGCGCCAATGAGTTATCTTCAAAGGCACAAGATGGCACAGTGGCACAGCTGCTGCCTCATAACGCCAGAGACACAACTTCAACTCTGACCTCAGGTGCTGTCTGTGTGGGAGTTCCATGTTCTCCCTGTGACCACATGGGTTTCCTTCTGGTGCTCCGATTTCCTCCAACACCCGAAGATGCATGTGGTTGTTGATGACTGGGCCTCTCTAAATTATTGGTTGTATTGGAGTGGATGCGAAAGTGGATAATATGGAACTGGTGTGAATGGGGGATTGAGGGCCGGTGGGTCGAAGGGCCCGTTTCCCTGCTGTATTTTTCAACCAAAAGTAAAGGCATTGTTGAGTTGGGGCAAACTGAGCACCTTGTCAGCTCCTGATCTAAACCAATCTCATCTAATCTACAATTGGCCTGAGGTTTTCCTGGCTGAAGGGGCTGAAAGAAAGTTCACTGGAAATGGGCGGCACGGTGGCGCAGCGGTAGAGTCGCTGCCTTACAGCGCCAGAGACCCAGGTTCGATCCTGACTATGGGTGCTGTCTGTACGGAGTTTGTACGTTTTCCCCTTGACCTGTGTGGGTTTTCTCTGGGTTCTCCGATTTCTAAAGATGTGCAGGTTTGTAGGTTAATTGGCTTCTGTAAATTGTCCCTAGTGCGTAGGATAGAACTAGTGTACGGATGATCCTTGGTCAGAGCAGAATCGGCGGGCCAAAGGGCCTGTTTCAATACTTCAGTAAGTTGTAAAATTGTCCCAAGTGTGTAGGATAGTGCAGGTGTGCGGGTTGAACGCTGGTCGGCACGGACACGGTGGGGCGAAGGGCCTGTTTCCGCTAAAGTCTAAAGTAAAGCATAAAAATTGCACAGGCTGCTCAACTACATTGCGCAAAATGGTCAACCTTAGAGGTATAGGTATCTTTCCCAAATGGAAGAGATCAGATTTCAATATGATACTGTTTTGATGGCCTGCAATTGTCACTGTCTTACAGAGTCGCTGCCTTACAGCGCCAGAGATCCAGGTTCAATCCTGACTACGGGTGCTGTCTGTACGGAGTTTGTACCTTCTCCCCGTGACCGCGTGGTTTTTCCTCGGGCGTTATGGTTTCCAGCCACACCCCAAAGATGTGCAGGTTAATTAGCTTCAGTAAAATTAGAAATGACCCCTAGTGTCTAGGATAATGCTAGTGCACGGGGTGACCGTTGGTTGCTGCGGACCCAGTGGGCTGAATGGCCTGTTTCCATGCTATCTTTAAAGTCTAAAGTAAAGATTTCAATAAAACCACGGTTTCAGTTAGCAAGTACTGTACTTGGCTTTGACGTTTTTGATTGCGATTTCCAAACAGTTCTCTGGATTGACACATCAATCTGACCTCTACACATTCAATAGCCTACTTATGAATAATTCTTATAATTACTGTGAATACTGCTGACAGGAATCCAAATCCCTTTCCTGTTATACATATTATCCTCTTGAAAGCAAGACTGTGCCCAGAACAGGCGGATTGCCTGTGAAGTGGATGTTGATGTAAATTTTATTGCATACTTTCTTAAAATGTTGTTTACTCTGAATGATTCGCAAATGCTCAATTTATGGCAAGACCTGACCGATTAAAAACTGATTCAAGTGACTTTGCCTATGATTATAATTCGAAGATTTAATGATGATGGATAATAGTAGGTGACAAGTCCATCTTGTTACCACATATTTAAGCAGCCTGCAGATCCTAGCCCACCGCATCCTACACCCACACCACAGAATCGTCAACCCCGCAAGCCCTCCCATGTCTCTGACAGAGGTGTGGTCCAATACACCAAGTGAGTATTTTAGTACCAGCTCCAACCAAGGCAAGTTACCCAACCATTGTCGGAATGAGGCTAAACGCAAATTGAAGGAACAGCATCTCATATTTTGCTTGGGCAACTTACAGACCAGTGGTATGAATATTGATTTCTCTAACTTCAAGTAACCCTGGCATTCCCTCTATCTCCATCCCTCCCCCACCCAAGACGCACCAGCTTTTCATTTTCATCCAACAAATAAGCTAACAATGGCCCGTTTCCTTTATCACTGTTACTTTTTCAAATATCTTTCATTCATTGTTCTTTATCTCTCTACATCGTCGTCTATATCTCTCATTTTGTGTCTACACAATCTAATCAACCATTGAAGCGATGTACAAGAGTCGCTGCTTCAAAGAAGCAGCCAACATCATCAGAGACCCACATCTCTGGCCACGCTCTCACTTCACTCCTGCCATTGGGAAGAAGGTTTAAGAGCCTGAAAACTGTAATGCTCAGGTTCACAAGTAGCTTATTTCCTAAAACTAACAAGCTATTAAAAACTACAACCTTCAAATAGGCTCCAAACTATGTAGGCTTGGGGACATTATTTTTGACTTTGCACTACTATTGTCTATTTATTTGTCTGTTTGTTTTTATATATATACTAGACCAAGTGCAGACCCGTTGGGCCTGTTCCCCTAACGCACTTGTCCTATACCCGTAGCCCCCATGGGAGGCGTG
Organism: Malacoraja senta; assembly: GCA_038087875.1. NCBI lineage: Eukaryota > Metazoa > Chordata > Chondrichthyes > Rajiformes > Rajidae > Malacoraja > Malacoraja senta. The sequence goes on along the minus strand of CM075983.1, from coordinate 12,846,128 downwards.
GGGGGCAGAGAGGGAGCGGGAGGGAGGCACATAGAGAGCGGGGGGGGAGGGGGCAGAGAGGGAGGGAGGTAGAGTTTGAGGGGTGGGCGCGTCGTCACAGGGGAGGGCTGGTTACCGAACGCAATACTCCCTCGTGCCCGGCTCCCGGCTCCAGGCTCCAGGAAGGTCCTGAGTACGGGGGTCAGGGGGGTGACGTCACTCGCAGCGCGAGCAAGGAGACAGCAGTTTTTTTTCCAGCTTTTTTCAGATTCTTGAACATTTTCATTCATAATTCAAGAAATAAATTAAGAATTTTTCAGATAAGGCGATATCAGACTCCGGGAGGAAAATCTCTACCGGAATATGTAAAACTTTTACCGTTAGCGCGTCGTTTTTTCGAGAAGATGCGATTATACACAAGCAAACACACACACGAACAAACACACTGACGAACAAACGCACACACATCCAAGATCAGATTTTTAATAGGTATATGATATACAGAACCTTTTCTGTTTTTTATTATGGGTTTTACAGAGTAATATGTTTACATATCTGTTGTGCTCCTGCAAGTAAGAATTTCATTGTTCCATTTCAGAACCTCTGACAATAAGGCACTATTGACTCTTGACTCCAGAGAGATAATGACCATTATAGATGCTACCCTTTTGTGACCTAGCAAAAGATAATATCATAAGCATAAGCCAATATACTGTCAAACTTAACTTACTGTAACTTAACTTTCAAAGCTAAGTTAAGCTTTCCGATTGAGCAATATGCCAAATAATCAAAGAGAAAGACATCATTTTTCCATCGATTGGGATGCTGATACCTGCTGAAATCAGCAAACAAAAGTTGCTTAGCGTCTATAAGTGTATGGACTGAGAGTATGGACAATGGAGATGTATGAAGGGTGGTGAATCTGTGGAATTCTTTGTCACAGAAGGCTGTGGAGGCAAGGTCAGTAGATATATTTATGCAGAAATAGATAGATTCTTGATTAGTACGTGTGTCAGAGGTTATGGGGAGAAGGTAAGGAGAATGGGGTTAGGAGGACAAAGACAAGGACAAAGGACATTTATTGTCACATACACCAATTGGTGTAGTGAAATTTGAGTTACCATTTGCAGCACACCAATAAAAATAAAACACCCACAATAAAGAAGAATTTAACATAAAACATAAAAACTTCCCCCCACAATGGTTCCCACTGTGAGGGAAGGCAGCAAAGTCCAGTCCTCTTCCTCTATGATCACCTGTGGTCGGGGCCTATTTGAGGCCTCCACATTCGCCGCAACAGCGGCCCAATGTTTCAGGCCCTCTCGCCGGATGATGGAGCTCCGGCGTCGGAAGAACACTCTCAGAGTGTCTGGAACGGCCGCTTGCTGCCAGAGACCGCGGCTTTCGAAGTCCACAGGCAGCGCTGGTCGGAGCTCCAACACTGGCGATCTCGGTGAAGGATCCCAGGCTCCGCGGTGTTCGGGTGAGATAGATCAGCCATGATTGAATGGTGGAGTAGACCTGATGGGCCGAATGGCCTAATTTTACTCCTATCACATGATCTTATGATCTTATGACTAATTGTTGGAAAATAATTGTTCTGAATCTGTGCAACCTCAGGCTTGTGTACTTCCTGCCCGATGCTCGTAGCGAGAAGAAGGCATGGCCTGGATGGTGGGGATTCTTGATGATAGATACAGCCTTCCTGAGATAGCGCCTCATGTAGATACTGAGCTGTGCCCGTGATGAATTGCCGTGCCAGGCTGCGACACTTTCTATAGTACATCTACATAGTTCTGTATGGTTTTCAGTGACATGCTGAATTTTAGACTTTAGACTTTAGGGATACAGCATAGAAACAGGCCCTTCAGCCCACCGAGTTCATGCCAACCAGTGATCATCCCGTATACTAACCTCCACATTATAGAACAATTTTATAACTTACCAATGCCAATTAACCTACAAACCTGGACGTCTTTGGAATGTGGGAGGAAACCTGAGCACCCGGAGAAAACCCACACAGTCACAGGGAGAACATACAAACTCCATACAGATAGCACCTGTAGTCAGGATCGAACCTGGGTTTCTGGTGCTGTAAGGCAGCAATTGTACCGTTGTGTTGCTGTCTTGAGAGGCATCTGTGTTACCTTGGTGAACCTTCTTTGTGATTACATCTATGTTCTGGACCTCGAACAGGTCATCTGAGATGTTAATGCCCAGGCATTTGATGCTGTTAACTCTCTCCAGTGCCGACCACCAATGGAAACTGACACCTGGTCTCTCAACTTCTCAAGTCAACGGTTATTTCCTTGGTTTGGTTGAAGTTAAGCGAGAGGTTGTTGTTGCAGCACCTCTCAACCAGGTGTTGCATCTCACTCCTGCAAGCTAACTCATCACCACCCATGGCTTGACCGAGAACTGGTCGATGACATTGGAGCTGCATTTAGCCACACAATCCTGGATGTAAAGAGGTTCGGGCAAGTCAAGTCAAGTGAGTTTATTGTCATGTGTCCCTGATAGGACAATGAAATTCTTGCTTTGCTTCAGCAAACAGAACATAGTAGGCATTTACTACAAAACAGATCAGTGTGTCCATATACCATAATATAAATATATACACACATGAATAAATAAACTGATAAAGTGCAGATAACAGATAATGGGTTATTAATAATCAGAGTTTTGTCCGAGCCAGGTTTAATAGCCTGATGGCTGTGGGGAAGTAGCTATTCCTGAACCTGGTTGTTGCAGTCTTCAGGCTCCTGTACCTTCTACCTGAAGGTAGTAGGGAGATGAGTGTGCGGCCAAGATGGTGTGGGTCTTTGATGATACTGCCAGCCTTTTTGAGGCAGCGACTGCGATAAATCCCCTCGATGGAAGGAAGGTCAGAGCCGATGATGGACTGGGCAGTGTTTACTACTTTTTGTAGTCTTTTCCTCTCCAGGGCGCTCAAGTTGCTGAACCAAGCCACGATGCAACCGGTCAGCATGCTCTCTACTGTGCACCTGTAGAAGTTAGAGAGACTCCTCCTTGACAAACCGACTCTCCGTAATCTTCTCAGGAAGTAGAGGCGCTGATTTGCTTTCTTGATAATTGCATTAGTGTTCTCGGACCAGGAAAGATCTTCAGAGATGTGCACCCCCAGGAATTTGAAGCTCTTGACCCTTTCAACCATCGACCCGTTGATATAAACGGGACTGTGGGTCCCCATCCTACTCCTTCCAAAGTCCACAATCAGTTCCTTGGTTTTGCTGGTGTTGAGGGCCAGGTTATTGTGCTGGCACCAGGTTATTGTGCGGGCAGGGGCTAAGCATGCAACCTTAAAGGTGCACCTGTGCTGTCAGTCAGTGAGTCGGGGATGTTGTTGCCGATCCTCACTGATTGAGGTCTGCAGTGAGGAAGTCAAAGATCCAATTGCAAAGGGAGGTGCTATGGTTCATTTGTCAGTGAGGCCCACCGCAAGACACTGCAAAATATCAACCACTTCTCAAAACTCACGAAACTCAAAGTGGGAGAGTCTAGGACCAGAGGCTATAGGCACCGAATAAAAGGACGTACCTTTATAAAGGAGATAAGGAGGAATTTCTTTAGTCAGAGGGTGGCGAATCTGTGGAATTCATTACCACAGACAGCTGTGGAGGCTAAGTCAATGGATATTTATAAGATGCAGATTGACAGATTCTTGATTAGTAGGTGTGAATGGCCTAATTATGCTCCCAGAATTTATGAACATGAGAAAATAAGTGATCCTTCCCCTCCTAAATGCTTCTGAGACTTGGACCAACTACTGCATGCATCTCAATGTACTGAGATATCATCCATCCTGTTTCTATTAAACAATACAATATCAATCTGTTCTTAGTCAGCTCTGTGGACAGGCCATGTCATTCATACACCTGACACAGAGATTCCAAAACCTTACAGCTAACTGTCACAGGAAGAGATGAACTGTTGAATTAAAGAAACGATTGGAAGAGATTTCCATTAAAAGAGACATATAGCTTGGAAACAAGCCCTTCGGACCAACTTGCCCATGCCGACCAGGCTGCCCCATCTGCACTAACTCCTCCTGCTTGTGTTTGGCCCATATCCCTCTAAACCTTTCATATCCATGTAGATATCCAAATGCCTTTTAAGTGTGGTTAGGGGGCTGTCCCACTGCGGCGACCTAATTGGCGAGTTTAGGAGAGTTTGAAAAAGTGTCATGTTGAAGACCTCCTTCGATTATGTAGAAGACCTCCTTTGACCACCTTCGACTAGCTTCGACTAGCTTCGACTAGCTTCGGGAAAATTGGACACCGAATAGTGGAGAGTGAAGATGACCTCCTTCGATCTCCTGCGACCTCCCTTCGACTATGTTGAAGACTATCTATGAATGCCTTTGACTACCTTCGATTACCTTCGACTACCCTCAATTACCTGTGACTAACATGCCGACCTACTACGACCTACTTTGACTAAACCTACGAGTAAAAAAAAAATTTGATTTTTTTCCCATGGCGACCTTTTTTTACTCGCGGGCATTTTTCAGCATGTTGAAAAATACGCCGCGACCTAGCTGAGGCCTCGTGTACGCGGGGACTACTCTCGAGCATGAAGGAGAGTTACAAAGACCTCCTAGGACCTCGTGTCGACCATGCTGCGAGTATGAGTCGAGGGCAAACTCGCCAGAACTCGCCAATTAGGTCACTGCAGTGAGACAGCCCACGCATCAACTACCTCCTCTGGCAGCTCGTTCTATATACCCACCACCTTCTGTGTGCATTCACCCTATCTATTCCCCTCGTGATTTTACGTACCTCTACAAGCTAATTTCATGCACTCCAAGGAATAAAGTCCTAGCCTGCCCAATCTCTCCCTATAGCTCAGGCCCTCAATTCCAGGCAACATCCTTGTAAATCTTCTCTGTACTCTTTACAGGTTTTTAAGACCTGAAAAATAATGTAATATTCCCATTGACTCCTGAGAATCGCCAGCCCACGAGCACTCAAGTGGAGAAGGGACATCTGGGATGTCACTGAGAACATATAGTCAACCTGTGGGAATTCACAGAATCCAAGAATTAAAAGCTCACAAAACTACCCAACTGTCCACCATGTCTGATGCTTTCAGTCCAATCTATGGAAGAGTTTGCAGATCCCACATCGGCGGAAGTCCGCAAGAACTGGAGGACAGAGATGTGTGGTGCGTCCGTCACCGTTCCCGTCGGAAACCAGCACCACTGCGTCACTAATGCTTTCAACGATGATGAATGATGATGACATTGGCCTCATTAGTCACTTCGGAAGCCATGAGAATTGGGATGGAAGCCAATCATCCTCGATTCCAAGCGATTGAAGAAAAAGAAGAAGAAGATGACTAGATTCTTTGGATCCTCAGTTCAATGGCTGATCAACAGGTCCCTTTCAGAATGGCAGGCAGTGACTAGTGGGGTACCGCAAGGCTCGGTGCTGGGACTGCAGCTATTTACAATATACATCAATGATTTAGATGAAGGGATTCAAAGTAACATTACCAAATTTGCAGATGACACAAAGCTGGGTGGCAATGTGAACTGTGAGGAGGATGCTATGAGAACGCAGGGTGACTTGGACAGATTGGATGAGTGGGCAGATGCACGGCAGATGCAGTTTAATGTGGATAAATGTGAGGTTATCCACTTTGGTAGCAAAAACAGGAAGGCAGATTATTATCTAAATGGTGTCAAGTTGGGAAAAGAGTAAGTACAACGGGATCTGGGGGTCCTCGTTCATCAGTCTATGAAAGTAAGCATGCAGGTACAGCAGGCAGTGAAGAAAGCTTTGGCCTTCATAACAAGAGGAGTTGAGTATAGGAGCAAAGAGGTCCTTCTACAGTTGTACAGGGCCCTAGTGAGACCACACCTGGAGTATTGTGTGCAGTTTTGGTCCAATAATTTGAGGAAGGACATTCTTGCTATTGAGGGAGTGCAGCGTAGGTTCACAAGGCTAATTCCCGGGATGGTGGGACTGTCATATGCTGAGAGAATGGAGCGGCTGGGCTTGTATGCTCTGGAATTTAGAAGGATGAGAGGATATCTTATTGAAACATATAAGATTATTTAGGGTTTAGACACACTAGAGGCAGGAAACATGTTCCTGGTGATGGGGGAGTCCAGAACTAGGGGCCACAGTTTAAGAATAAGGGGTAAGCCATTTAGAACGGAGACGAGGAAACACTTTTTCACACAGAGAGTTGTGAGTCTGCGGAATTCTCTGCCTCAGAGGGCGGTGGAGGCCGGTTCTCTGGATACTTTCAAGAGAGAGATTGATAGGGCTCTTAAAGATAGCGGGGTCAGGGGATATGGGGAGAAGGCAGGAACGGGGTACTGATTGTGGATGATTGCTGGCTCGAAGGGCCGAATAGCCTACTCCTGCACCTATTGTCTATTGTCTATTGTCAAGTGTCCTGCGTGTAGCTTCCTTATATCTTTTAGAATAAATATAGGAATAGGAATACGAATACTTTATTGTCACATGTGACTAGCAGGCACGTGCCGTGAGTGATTACTCAGGGTAGGCAGTCAGTCGGCTTAAAAAAAAAGTAAACCGCGCATGCACAGATTGTTCTCTCCGTAAAAATAAAAAATAAAAATAAAGACAGTAACAATTCAATTTGCCCAAGGCTTCCTAGTCTCCTTTATTCTGAATTACTGAATGGGTGGGGGGTGAAGGATGATGGCAGGTGGAGAGATGGTGGGAAAAACAGGAGCACAGGGAAAAGTTGAATCAGTTGTCATCTTATTGAATGACAACACTTGTTCAAGGGACCAATTGGGGGGAGAGTTCCTTTCACAGAGTATGGAGAGTCTGTGCCAGGGGTAAAGTTGCGGGGAGGGCAGGAGTGTTGAGAAGGAGGGGGTCGGGGTTAATGCCAGTAACTCACTCACTCACCGCTGCCGCAGCGCTCCAGGCGCGAAGCCACCGCATTGTAGCCGGGGATAGAAGCAGCTCGGGGAGCTGCGAGCGGCTGCCGGGACCCGACAGCAAAACTGGCCGCCACTTCAGCGCCTTCTGCTGGCCCGCTCACCTCTGGCAGTGCTCTCCGTCTGAACACCTCTCACCTGCCGCTCGCTCATGTCAGCCGCTTTCTGCAAATCCTTAAATTCCCACAGCCGAGTAACCTCAATCGCGCTATCGGAATTTAAGGACATGAGTGAGGCCAGCGAGCGGCAGGAGAGAGGGTTTTAGACGGAGAGCTACCAGAGGTGAGCGGGGGCCGGCAGAAGGCGCTGAGGTGGTGGCTGGTTCTAGCTGTCCGGCCCGGCCCGGCGGCCGCTCGCAGCCACCCGAGCTACTTCTCCCCCCCGCCTCAATGCGGTGGCTCCGTGCAAGGAGTGTCGCAAGTGGGTTACTGGTATGATCCAGATCCCCTCCTTCACAACGCTCCTACCCTCCCCGCAACTTTACCCCGGGCCAGACTCCTCAAACGCTGTGAAAGGAGCTCTCCCCCCAGCCCCACACCCCGGGAAATACGGTATTTAAAAACATCACCAAGAAATGTACTTACCACATCATTGGTACACGAGCTCCATTCTTCTCTCTCTGTTTACTAAGATACACTTAAAATGATGCCAATCCATATTTGAAAACCCCGGCAAGAAACTAGCGCTGCGCATGCGCAGTAGGCTGCTGCGCATGCGCAGTGCTGCAAAGGCAGAATTTCAGCTGCCTTCAGTCCCGCTTGTCATTGACGGCTTCAGGCAGTGCTGATGGCACGTGGGCTACACAGAGCTTCCCGTGTTACAAGCGCTGCGGATGAAAGGCACGGAGAATTATGCCTACCTGAGAGATCGATCTCTTAGATAGGCATAATTCTCCCATGCCTTTACTATTTATATTTAGTAATTACTATGTTATAATTTTAGTCAGGGTACGCAGTGCCTACCTTGCGTACCCTGATGGCACGTGCCTGGTGACTAGGCACAGTGAGATTCTTTGCTTGCATACACAATGTGTACAAATAGCAGCCACCTACGGCGATGACAAAGTTACAAAGCTCCCCCTTTTGTGTCCCCCCCCCAACAGTTCCCCCACGCCAGATCCCCATTGTCCTTTGTCCCCCCCCCCCCCACTGTCCATTGTTCTCCCCCCTCATGACGGTCCCCGCACGCCGGGTCCTCCATTGTTCTTCCCCTCCCTCCTTCATGGTGGTCCCCCCACGACGCGCCCCCGATTGTTCTCCCTCCTCATGGTGGACCTCCACGCCGGGTCCTCCATTGTTCTTCCCCCTCCCTCACAGTAGTCCTCCACGCTCTCATCGACCGTCGACCGCGGGTTGACACGCGAGGCTTCACCACCGCCGAGGCCCCATTGTCGCGGGGCTTCACTGTTGCTGCCGCCGAGGCCTCACCTCTATCGACCCCCCACTTAACGCCCCCATGTGCCAACCCAGGTCCCAGACGCGGGCTCCATCGGCCGCTTCGCCCAACCCGGGCTTCTACCCGTGAGGCCCGGCTCCTCCATCCGACCCGCGGCTGGACCCCGACCCGGGCATGTACCCGTGAGGCCCGGTTTCTCCGCTAGGCCCCGACCTGGGCTTCTACGCGCCGATCCGGGCGGCATCGAGACTGCGGTGCCTCGATGAAGGCCTCTGACCGCGTTCCCAGTCCACAGACTCGGCCCGTCGGGAAGCCTTCACCTATAAATGTCCTATGTGTATGAAGGAACTGCAGATGCTGGTTTAAACCGAAGATAGACACAAAATGCTGGAGTAATTCAGCGGGACAGGCAGCATCTCTGGAGAAAAGGAATAGGTGACGTTTCTGGTTGGGTAGGGTCTCAATTTCTGTCACCTATTTCTTCCCTCCAGAGATGCCGTCTGACTCACTGAGTTACTTCAGCTTTATGTGAATATGTGTCCTTTGATTATTTTAGAACATGGTGGTGAGACAGTAGGTGCTGCCCAAGGAAGGATTGTCCATGGTCCATCTAGCCTTTGGCCAGAATCTGAAGGCCTAGAATTAGTTACTTACAGTTTATTGATAGGCAATGTGTAAGAGGCTCAAGTTCACCCAATAGACAGTGGCAGGCCAGTGTATGAATGAAGAGAACCATGCAAGTCCTGGTGAGTGGAGAACAGTTCAGCTTGATTGAGAGATAGGTGCTGAGAGACTAAAATTAATTGGTAATGGAGACTACTGGCTTCTGTGTCTGGTGACTTGCCTGCAAAAGTGAGCAGAACAAAATGAATTAAAAACACCTTGAAGGCATGATAAAATGAAAAAAATATTTGTATTTTAAGATTTTTAAATGGTTTTTTAATCTTTAGTAAAAATATTCCAAGCAAACCCAAGAATGGGCAGTGTGAGAAACAGCATGGAAACCTGATTGGCCCCGATCTGAAATGTGCTCCAGAGATGCTGTCTGATTGTGTGTGTGTGTGTGTGTGTGTGTGTGTGTGTGTGTGTGTGTGTGTGTGTGTGTGTGTGTGTGTGTGTGTGTGTGTGTGTGTGTGTGTGTGTGTGTGTGTGTGTGTGTTTGCATGTGTATGTATTGTGTGTATTGTGTGTGTGTGTGCGTGTGTGTGTGTATGTATTGTGTGTGTGTGTGTGTGTGTGTGTGTGTGTTTGTATTGTGTGTATTGTGTGTGCGTGTGTGTGTATGTATTGTGTGTGTGTGTGTATGTATTGTGTGTGTGTGTGTGTGTGTGTGTGTGTGTGTATGTATTGTGTGTGTGTGTGTATGTATTGTGTGTGTGTGTGTGTGTGTGTGTGTATGTATTGTGTGTGTGTGTGTGTGTGTGTGTGTGTGTGTTTGTATTGTGTGTATTGTGTGTGCGTGTGTGTATTGTGTGTATTGTGTGTGTGTGTGTGCGTGCTCTCGTCTGCATGTGTGTGTGTGTGTGTGTGCTCACACATATGCATTTTGAGGGAGACTGGGGAGGGGGCATCATGTGAACACAGCAGTTTCCCCGTATTGTTCAGTAGTAAACAATGGACTGTTGAGGCAGGAAGTAACATAGTAATTCAACAGTCTGGCATAACACTGCAACCTTCAAAATTCTGGAAGGAAAGAGTATGATTTTCAGGATCTCTGCATGAGAGACAACATCAATGGCCTTAAAATTGCACAGCTGTCACAATTAAAAATGATATCACTAATATTCAAACAAAGTTAATCCTAAATATAAGTTATGTTCATAAGTTATAGGAGCAGAATTAGGCCATTCGGCCCATCAAGTCCACTCTGCCATTCGATCAGGGCTGATCTATTCTTCTCTCAAACTGCATTCTTCTGCCCTCTCCCCATAACCCCTGACACCTGTAATAATCAAGAATAGTAAGATTAAACGAGAACTTACCAGTTTGAAGTTTGATCTTTATTTTATGATGAGTTACGATGAGGGACTACGTGAAGAACCCGTCCAGCCGCACGTGCGTCAATCTTCAAAGCAGCGTTGTGAAATCACAGATAATAGTGACTGAAGTATAATAGTAAGATGAGAGAAGACTAGAACTACCAGATGATATTTATGAGGGTTGGGAGCGGAGGGCACGTAGTCCCTCATCGTAACTCCTCATAAAATAAAGATCAAACTTCAAACTGGTAAGTTCTCGTTTAATCTTACTATTTTACTTCGGAGTCACGTGAGTGACTACGTGAAGATTTCAAAGCTCTGCAATTTCATGCCACGAGAAACAAGTCTACACAACCACAACTGCTTCATTGACAAATGAGGGAAAACATTCATAATGCATACAGTCATGACATAGATTTAAAACATGCTGATGCTGTTAAATGAAGTAATCATAATAGTCCCATCTCTCATCCGGACGGAACCTATAAACAGAACGTAAAATGAGATTGAGAAATACCCTGGTCTGGCAACGGTTATTATCAAATGTTTGGAAATTCGTTCTTTTGACCATGCTTCAGCCGTTAGGATGTGGCCCAGCGAGACATAATTAACCATTGCTGCTGCTGTTGTAGCAGCCCTGGTAGAGTGAGATCTGGAATCAGTATCTACTCCTGCATAACTCAACTATGTTTTATCACCTGGAAATGGTCTGAACTGATACGTTCTTATAAAGTTTTTTGTAACTAACAATCATAGCTAGCTAAGAGCCTCGAAGGCTCTTGGTGACCTTTACGTATTGTTGTATATGTGAGCCCTCACATAACTAAAGGTCCCTGGATACGCCTTAACCTATTTTGAGACCTGACACCCCTTCTGCTCTGCTTAAGTAAATTATAAACATAAAATACTATACATATTATTTACAGATGTAATCATCCTGTCCCGTCGCAATTATGTAGCAACTGACCTGTTGCGCTAAACCAGCGCCAGGAGGATAACTACCTAATGAGATCCGCCAAAGCTAAGAATGTAGCTACAAACCCCCTGATGAAAATAGTGTTAACACAATGTCAACCTCCCATACTGCATTGTACTTGTCCTGGGAAAACTTGTGTTAAGGATATCCTTTACTAACTCGATATCCGGGGTGAACTCAACAAAGTGGATCTCGTTTGCTGCAGCAAATCTGATGGAAAGCACCTTGGCACCGTTAATGACCCTATAACTCAATATTGTCAAAGACCATTAAAAATGAACTCCAAGAACTCCGAAATCTGTACCAATTTAAATGTAACATGAGCATTAAACAAACACTTCCCATCTCCTGAAGAAGCAAAATACTGCTTTTTGGTACTATCCCAGCATACATACACGAATAGGGGTGACAACCCAAGCCGTAGGCAGTCTATTGAGAATCTGTAGAACATAAATTGATTTTATCATGCAACGGCTGATTTCCCGAGCCACAGGCTGAACCAGCAAGTTACGTTTAAAATAACCATATAAGGTTGCATTATTATTATTCCCGACAAATTGGGAATTAAACTGCATAGGCCAATCCCACAGCTGGAAGCCTAAGCAGGCTCTTGATGACTTTATTTGAAGCTCCGACTGATGAAGCAAAATAGAAGAAGACATAAAAGACCATTGCTCCTGCTTGTAGTGAGAATGTATCTTTCGCCACTGTTATGCCACACATTTTTGCAACCTGTGAATTAGCATGAAAACAACATATGTATGTTCAGTGTTGCATTGAATCAGAATTTCATAAATATGGTGTGGTCCAACACCCATTCTGTGTTGTCATTGATCTGTACTTGATGATACTCCCGTGGCAAATGAGATTATGTACCTATTACGGGATTCTTTTACTTGATTGCACCCCCGTGATTATCATATAGCACCATCATAGTGTATCAACATGAAGTTGAGCATGCAGATATGCATATTCGCTCAATCACTCTTTAACCCATAAAATGCACGTAGGATCTAGAGATAGTTGATACCCATAACTGCAGAGTTAATAACTCATGCAAATCTCCTTCACCTCCAACTAGAGATGACATTCGCAATTTCCCACCTTAGGCAATTAGCATCATTTTGCAATATAATTACATATTTATTGATCAACTACTGGAGCAATGCTGACTACTGTTTGTCCATCATAGTGACTTTAGTAGCTTCAGCTGGTAATAGCAAAGGTGTGTTATCAAAGATCTGCATGGCCCTTAATAGTTTGCCATTAAGCATGCTGTCAGTTCTCCCACTTGCACAGCTGCATCACATCTATTACATTGCCAATTAGTCTAACGAATAGAAAGCTGCTTATAACAACAAGGCTGTTCCAGGTTTCTATTGACTCCAATCTGTTGCCCAGGGCGGAGTCACAGGCCAACTAATAGCCAAAGGCAAACCCCAATGACCAACTAGTCCATTTGATAACAACTTAATTTTAACTGGATAGAGGAGCCCAATTTCTCAAATATAGTTTGAGACTGAAACAGTGGATTTTAGCATAAAACAGCATTAAAATATAATCCAGTCAATACATAACAAGTGTTTTTGAACTCTCAGTAGTCCTCTTTGAATGATTTATTGTCATCATCCTGTTATATTGCCTCATCATAGCAATGCCTCCAAATATCTCCAATGATCACTGTAAATGGGAACACCCTATGACATCAGTTGTTAATCAGCCATCTTTCATAATGAACAGGCCACTCCTGCCATCATTTCATGTCTGCCCTGAATGGCAACTCTGGCCCGATTCCCGAGCCTGTCCCATAATTCTGAGCATGACTCAAAAGACAATTCTTGTCATATTTCTGAACCTGTCTCGAAGGCAATCCTGGCTAAAATACTGAGCCTGCCTCAACACAATTCTGGCCCAATTCCAACCTGCTTGGAATGCTAGTAATGTCCAGTTTTACATGGTTAAATGCCTCTGAGTAGATGACAATGTCTTAATCATTTGTGTATTGTACAACCAAGCGTAAATCTTAACAACTTGTAAGTGGTACCTTAGTTGTAGAGTAGAACTGGTAGAGTGCGTGGACCCTCTGGCCAACTTTCATGCTGCCACCAGACTCAGTGAACCGCTTACTGCCCATGAAGACGTGAGGTGCGTTGTCACCAAAACCATGAAACTTTGCTCGTCGTTGGCCTTAATTATTTGGGGTATGCACCACGGCTAAACCCTCAGACTCGGCGTCAGATTTACACTGACCCGGCATGCTGTCCTCCTCCATAAGGGAGACATTAGGCAGCCCTGTTACAAGGCACTGCTGGCGCAGCCTCTGCAATTGGCCCACCCTTCAGGGTCAGAAGAAAACTGCCCCAGTAAGCTCACCTCCTCCATTGAGGGAGACATTATGCAGCCCTACTACGGGTGCTGCTGCCATACATTAAGCAGCCCTATTACAAGGCGCTGCTGGCGCGGCCTCTCCCGTAGGCCGGCACTGCCATAGACTTGGCATCCCCATTAAGCAGCCCTGTCCAAGGCGCTGCTAGAGCGGGCTCTCCCATATGCCCAACACTGCCGCAGACTCGGTATCCCCATTAAGCAGCCCTGTCCAACTCCTGCTGTTGGAGTGTATCTAGATGGAGCTCCCTCCTGGCCAACCTCCAAATTTTCTTATTACCGGAAGGGAACCCTCCCGGCACCAGGGCTGACCATTTTGGTCCGTTTACCCCATATCCTGGGGACCACTGCGGTCTGGGTACTTCATTGCTGCTGAATTTCCCCTCCCCTGGAATCCCAACGTCTATATGCCTTGCCAGAGGGAAAACCTCCCGACACCAGAGCTGACCGTTCTGGTCTGTTTAACCCCTATCCTGGGGACCCCTTCATCTGGGAGCCGCATACTACTGGATTTCCCCTCCCCGGGAACCCCAGCGTGTATATTTATATCGGAGGGAAAACATCCCGACCGGTCTGCTGCATGTCCCCTCCCCGGGAACCCCAGCATGTATATTTATATCGGAGGGAAAACCTCCCGACCGGTCTGCTGCATGTCCCCTCCCCGGGAACCACAGCGTCTGGCAATCACTGACGGTCTTATCTGTGACTGCGATCGCGAAACCCGACATTCGCCAGCTACCCGCTTCCGCGGTCGCACCTGGGTTGCCCCATAGCCATAGCTGGTTCCCTCGTCGGTCCTCACGAATCACCCCGGCAGGAAGCCTCTTGAACAAGAGGTTCCTGCAAGGAAACAAAACAGGTAAGAAATACAAACTTACCTGAAGTTTAAACTTACCGCGCTGGAGGAGCTCTGCTGCTCCAACCGGCCGCCTGCACCAATGCATCTGACGTAATGACGCACGTGCGGCTGGACGGGTTCTTCATGTATTCACTCACGTGCCTCCGAAGTAAAATCTATCTATGTCTGCCTTTAAAATATCCATTGACGGCCTCCACAGCCGTCTGTGCCAATTAATTCCTCAGTTTCACCACCGTCTGACTAAAGAAATTCCTCCTCCTCTCAACCCCATTCTCCTGCCTTCTCCCCATAACTCCTAACACCCATACTAATTAAATATGTCTTATTTAAAAAAAAAATTAGGACTAGAAATAAAATTAAAAAACAAACTAGAATAAAAGCTAGAAATGCTGAAGTTGGTAACATATTGCATGGGTATGCTCGCTCTTCCACACAGAATCAGTGTAAAGCAATTCTTGTGCTGTTTTGTTTCTGGATACACAGGGAATGTAAATTCAGCAATCAAATAACTGATACACTAAGGAACTGCAGATGCTGGTTTACAAAGTGCTGGAGTAACTCAGCAGGTCAGACCGCATCACTGGAAGACAGGGACAGTTGATGTTTTGGGTTGAGACTCTTCATCAGACATAAAATTCAATGTTTAAAGAGTGCCAATGGATTAAATTCATGAGACAACGGAGACAGATACAGATCCAAGTCTACAGATATCTAATTGCTTGGTCAAGTTCAATATTGTTACTTAATTTAGCTATGATGATGGCAATGAGCAATAAGGTAACTGATGACCAAATTTATTGGGACATCCCTTAACTTTGCTGAAATCATCCCTTCTTCGTACAATGTATAAGGCTTTGAAAGATAATCTTGGCATCAGCTAAGTATATTATTTGCACCATATGTTGCCATGCACCATGAACCTTTGATTCTGAATTAAAGAAATAAAACTCGCAAACCTGGCTGAATCAATATTGCACACTATATTTGTGAAATGGTATCAACAAATAGGGTGGCATGGTGGCGCAGCGGTAGACAATAGACAATGGTGCAGGAGTAGGCCATTTGGCCCTTCAAGCCAGCACCACCATTCAATGTGATCATGGCTGATCATCCCCAATCAGTACCCCGTTCCTGCCTTCTCCCCATATCCCTGACTGCTATTTTTAAGAGCCCTATCTAGCTCTCTCTTGAAAGCATCCAGAGAACCTGCCTCCACCGCCCTCTGAGGCAGAGAATTCCACAGACTCACCACTCTCTGTGAGAAAAAGTGTTTCCTCGTGTCCGTTCTAAATGGCTTACTCCTTACTCCTTATTCTTAAAAGGAGTAGAGGTATAGTTGCTGCCTTACGGCACCAGAGATCCTGACTATGGATGCTGTCTGTACGGAGTTTGTCCATTCTCCCTTTGACCTGCATGGGTTTTCCCAGCAGCTTTGGTTTCCTAACACACTCCAAAGATGTATAGGTTTGTAGGTTAATTGACTTGGTAAAATTGTAAATTGTCTCTAGCATGTGTAGGATAGTGCTAGTGTGCGAGGATCGCTGCTCCGCGGGAAGTCGGTGGGCCGAAAGGCCTGTTTCCACGCTATATCTCTAAACTAGTAAATTAGAAAAGTAGATAGCATAATTCATACAGCTCGTCATGTTCATCAAAATTGTAAGTTGTTACTTGAAGTAGATGGAACAATTGGGATTTTGAACTTTGCAAAGAAATATGAATCAAACAAAACAGCTTGAAGTGAAATTGGACACCGTTTTCTACACTGCCTCAGAAAGATGTAATCAAATACTCTGGTATAAAAGTCACAGCCAAATCCAAACACGCCAGTCATTCAGTTCAGCTTTCCTGTTCACACTGAGGCTCAAAGGTCAGTCTTCACATTCTTGAACTTCCTGTGTATGGGTAACAGTTTCTTTTTATAAACTAGATATTTGGGGATCCCTTCAATTCTCTCGGAAGATGAATATCCCTGTGTCGTATAAAAATAAAATGGCACTGTTCATTAACACTTGTGCCAGTGGTGATTAAGTCAGTGGCACTCTCAACATTCAGCTGGAGGTTGTGGGTTCATTTCCCGCTCCGCACAAATGAATACTAAAACTCTGGCTCAACACTCCGGTCCCGACCTGAGGAAGTGCCGCATTGTTGTAGACTATGTCTGCCCTCAGGTAGTGTGTAAATATTACAGTGCTGCTACTGCAATGAAGCTCTCTTTTGCTGGCTGTCTTGCTGCTTACTGTCAGCATGGCGCAGCAGCTTAAAATTCCAGGAAGAAACATTGATGAGTGAATAAACCAGCAAACTGACTTTCAGACACTTGGCCGTGGGATTAGGTGATGCTAACCTTCAAGTGTCAATAGGCTGTTGACCCATGGAGAACAGAGCAATGGAAGTTTATCCTGACCGTACCAAGTATCTTCATTCTGTGATCATTGACTCAATTTGAAGAGGAATAGTTCAATTGTTCATCGTGGAATCTTTCTGACACACAACTCACCAAGCGTAGAGTGGGTGCTATTGCGGCAACAGAGAACAGGCCTCAACAGAGAACAGAGGTAGCTTTTATACTCCAGTGTTGCATCCAATGGGTTGAACCAATAGTTATTCTGATCTCGGGATGTGTTCAGCTCTGGGATTCAGATACTATTGCATTTGACCTCCTCTCGTGCTGGGGTTCAAAATCAGGTGCATCTCATCTTCATCTCCTGTGCTGGGATTGAGATATTGGTGCATGTGATCTCACAAGGTCATAAGTGATAGGAGTAGAATTAGGCCATTCGGCCCATCAAGTCTACTCCATTCAATCATGGCTGATCTATCTCTTCCTCCTGCTCAGTTATGTGCTGGGGTTCAGATACCAGTGCATCTGACCTTCACCTCCAGTGCAGGGGTTCAGATACCGGTGTATCTGATCTCCTCCTTCACCGTTGGGCCAATTGCAGAGCACTGATGTGATGGAGGAAGGGGCTGGAGGAACGCTACCGGCCATAACAGTAGGGCGAGGTGATGCATGGTTGGCTATCCTGTGTAAAGTGGTTTCACCTGAGTTATCTTACTTTATTTTAACATGTTTTAATTATTTGCAATCATTTTAATTTGTTTTACATTTATTTTCTTGACTATTTAAATGTACTCAAACAGTTTTTAAGAATCTATGACTATTGGAGACTTTAATAAAGTTTTGATTGGCTTGATTGTAATCATGTGTAATCTTTCCAGATAGAACGCAACATAAAAGCTTTTCACTGTACCTCGGTTCACGTGACAATAAACCAAACTAAATAACTAAATAATTAAATGTTCAAAACTCCTTTGTGGGTGGGGGACCCGGAGCTGGGGCGGCGGCCTGGAGCGGAGACTGCGGGACCCGGAGCGGAGACTGCGGGACCCGGAGCTGGGGCGGCGGCCTGGAGCTGGGGCGGCGGCCTAGAGCTGGGGCGGCGGCCTGGAGCGGAGACTGCGGGACCTGGAGCTGGGGCGGCGGCCCGGAGCGGAGACTGCGGGATCCGGAGCTGATGCTGTGGCGGGCCGTCTCGGAGCGGAGATGGCGTTCCGGCTTTCGTCGGCGGCGACATCACCACGGAGGTCCGCTGGCTGGAGGGTGGCATCTTCAGATCCTGGATCGATCGCCTCAGCGCAGAGGGAGAACAAGGAGGGAAGAGACGGAGACTAAGACTTTGCCTCCATCACAGTGAGGATGTGCTTGGTGAACTCACTGTGGTGGATGTTTAATTTGTGTTTATTGTCTGTTTTGTTATTATTGGTTCTGTGTATGACTGCAGGCATCACAATTTCGTTCAGACCGAAAGGTCTGAATGACAATAAAGGAAATCTTGAATCTTGAATCTTGGGAGCTGTGGATCCTCCTTCCTGTTTGAATGAATGAATGAATACGTTTATTGGCCATGTATTCACATACAAGGAATTTGCCTCGGTGCTCCGCCCGCATGTGACAACATGACATACAGTGACTTCCTGTTTGGAACTGACTTTGGCCTACAGGATGCCTCATGAGTACTGAAGGTCAGCTGGTCGCACCCTCAGTATCCAGAATATGAAGTCTGTGCCTTTCAGACTTTCCGAGCAGCCTGGTTGATTCGAGAAGACTCGACCTAAGATTTAACCCCCAAACAACACCCGACAAACCAAAGCTGGCCTTTATCGGATTGCTGTTTCGGGGGACATGCTATATGCAGAGTGGAAATTATAATTCATGCATCACACTATGACTTCATCGAGGCACTATTTAAATAGTCTTGTTTATAGAATTGAATGATAGAATTGATCGATTGAGTTGATTGAAAGGTACAGCATTAATTCTTCTTTAGTCAGAGGGTGGTGAATCTGTGGATATCATTGCCACAGAAGGCTGCGGGGGCCAATGGATATTTTAAGGCGAAGTTTGACAGTTTTTTGCCAGGTGCCAGGGGGTTATGGGGAGAAGGCAGGAGAATGTAGTTGAGAGAGAAAGATAGATCAGCCATGATTGAATAGTGGAGTAAATGTGATGGGCCAAATGGCCTAATTCTGCTCCTATAACTTATGTACATGAACTTATGATAACAGGCCTTTCAGCCCACTGTCAAATGTGACCATCGATCACCATTGATCACTCATTCACACTAGTTCTATATTATCCCATTTTCTCGACCACTCTGTACACACTAGGAGCAATTTACAGAGACCAATTAACCTGCAGACCCGCACGTCTTTGGGAGGTGGGAGGAAACTGGTGGACTTGGAGGAAACCCTCGTAGTCATAGGGAGAACGGGCAAACTCCACAGAGACAGCAACCTGAGGTCAGGATCAAAGCTGGGTCTCTGGCACTATGAGGCAGTGGCTCCACCAGCTGCGCCACTGTGCTGCCCCTTGTATAAACCCAGAACATGTAACAATTTCCACAAGAGTACCGGATGGTCATATATTCATCTAACTCAGCAGTTTAAAGATCATCGCAATCCGTCTTCTTTTGACCCGGCGAGTGTTTACTTTGATGGGAGATTACGATCCAGATTTTGAACTGAAGCACCAGAAGCTATGTTCAAAACACTATTAATTCTCTTCCTGCTCTCTTTAGCTGGCTGTCGTTGCTGCCCATGCCTGCTCAGGGGAGCAGTTTAAAATTCCAGAAGGAAGGCTTGGTATTCGCACCAGCGGATAAACCAGCTGACTGATATCAACCTCCCAGACTCGTGGCCAGGGGGGGGGACTCGGGGTAATACTGACCCTGAAGTGTCAATAGACTATTCATTCACGGAGGGCATGGCACTCAAACCTTATCCTGATCTCACCTAATACCTTCATTCTGTCATCACTATCGATATCTAGTGGAATAGTTCAATTGTTCACTGTGAAATCCTTCTGTTCCGCCTTTTGGATTTAAGAGAGAGTTAGATAGAGCTCTAGGGGCTAGTGGAGTCAAGGGATATGGGGAGAAGGCAGGCACGGGTTATTGATAGGGGACGATCAGCCATGATCACAATGAATGGCGGTGCTGGCTCGAAGGGCCGAATGGCCTCCTCCTGCACCTATTTTCTATGTTTCTATGTTGAGCAATCTACTCGCTGAGTATGGAGCTGAGAGCTATTGAAGCAAAAGATAATTTCTATTCGTGAAATTAACACTTTTGGATTCTAAGATTGTGATCAGAATTTCTTAATTTAATTTAATTTTATTAATTAGTCTCAATATTAGAAGTAAAAAGGGCTGGGCTGGTAAAATAAGGGCTGCTGAAAAAAATAAAACATTCTACAAAATGACCCCGCTTAAAAGTAGGATGTGTGCTGGTAATTCAGGACTTGTATGCCTTCAGCACTAAAGGGTTACAGTTATTGAGGCTCAGCTAGATGAGGATGCCCTTATTTAGTCAGTGAGGAGGAACGGCCCATGGATCAGAATAGGACGCAATCCCAGCTCAGTGGAAAGAAAAACTGTGCAACTCTCACCAGAGATCAAACAGCGGTTCCAGTCAGATCATTATCAGGGGGATTTATGCAGATTGCAACAGCAAACACAGTGCACAAATCATTCCTCCCGCTGGACATGGGAAGCAAGAAACATGTGCAGCTAAGGATCGAGTCAGCATCATGACTCCACAGCAGAATAACGGAGACCAGAGGAAACAAAAAGCAGAAAGTGGAAGTGAAATGTTTGGAAAATCAGAGACAGAAAAGGTTGGTTTGAAAAGATAATTCCCAGCTATGGAGGTAAATTTTTAAGAAGATTACGCATTAAGGTGGGAGTTTTACATGAGGAATTAAGCCAGGGTTTGATGTACCATAAAGCTTTTTCCTGTTGTATATTTAGATTTCCCCGTGAACAATTCTTTCTAATATTAGTGAAGTAGTAAATGAGTTGTAGGTTGCCTGCACCACAGCAGTTCTCTATCCATCAGAGATGATCACAGCTAATTGAGACGCAGAATGAATCTGTTTCAATATTTTGAATTGTTGCTTTAATTAACTCAATCAGATTAAATGTTTTAACAAGGTTTCAGGGATAACTAATGGTAAAAATGAAAGTTTTATTACCTATTTCTAGCGTGATGATAGTATTTAAACTTTTTAAATGCCAAACTCATTGAATTTACGGACAAATTCAGTGGACTGCGAACTATTGTAGACTTGTCAGTTAATGTGGTTAACCCATTGATGACCGATGTCATTACTTTTAAGGTGAAGGGGGAAAGGTTTTATAGGAATTAGAGGGGTAACTTTTTCACACAAAGGGAGGTGGGTGTGTGGAATGAGCTGCCGGAAGAGGTAGTTGAGACAGGGTCTATTGCAACGTTTAGGAAACAATTAGACAGGTACATTGATAGGACAGGTTTGGAGGGATATGAGCCAAACGCAGGCAAGTGGGACTAGTGTAGATGGGACATGTTGGTCGGCATGGGCAAATTGGGCCAAAGGGTCTATTTTCACACTGTATCACACTATGACTCTTTTGTTTGTGTGGCTGACCCATCAGTAACATATGGTATTCATTTTTAAACCGCATTTGCAAACATTTTCTGTGTTATTCCATTCTGCACAGAGGGGATTGCTGCATTTACTGCTGCAATATATTGTCCACTACCTAATTTTCAGTATATACCCATTGAACAACTTTACCAGCTGGTGTGGAAAAGAGACCTCAGTTATTGAATATACACACACAAAAGCTGGAGTAACTCAGTGGGTCAAACAGCATCTCGAGAGGAAAATAATAGGTAACGTTTCAGGTCGAGACCCTTCTTCAGACTCTCTGAAGAAGGGTATTGACCCAAAACATCACCTATTCCTTTTCTCCATAGATACTGCCTGACCCCACTGAGTTACTCCAGCTTTTTGTGTCTATCTTCGGTGTAAACCAGCATCTGCAGTTCCTTCCTACACATTTTGTCGACCGTAGTTATTGTCAGGAATCCTTCTCGGAATATCTTCGGGATCCTTATGTGGAGAATGTAGAATCATCTAAGGGTCGAGGACGTTTCGGGTCGGGACCCTTCTTCTGACTGAAGAACGTTGCCTGTTCATTTCCTCCATAGATGCTGAGTTACTCCAGCACTTTGTGTTTTCTTAAGCTTCCAGCACATGCCTCCATGTTACAGACTTCCACACTACAGTCCTGCATCAGGTTGAAGTTGTTACTTAAAAATTGAATGGAGCTTGTTTGGTTGCTCTATACTCTTGGTGTATGGAGGATTAACAGATACTTGTTTGGACATAAGTTGTTGCAAAATTGAGAGTCATCAGGCACAGATATCCTTCACTGCTCAAAGGGAAAAGGCCAAATCTTCAGACTATCTGCCATAATGAAAAACAGAAAGGAAATCAAATAACTGAAGTTTGGATGTGTTTATTGGGGGCTGTCATGAGAGAAAGAGCCCCATGGGAATCAGTAAAGGGAATGAGAAAGGGGGAAGGGAGAAGGCAGGCACGGGTTATTGATTGTGGACGATCAGCCATGATCACAATGAATGGTGGTGCTGGCTCGAAGGGCCAAATGGCCTCCTCTTGTACCTATTTTCTATGTCTATGTCTAATGTTGTTCAGGCTGGGGATCATTGAGGAGCGAATGATTGGAAGGTGACATGTATGGAGGTCATGTTGGACCAAGAAGTCCAACTTGGTAGAAGGTTGATGGAGGTCAAGTTCAGAGGTTAGTAGAAGGGTCAGGTAGTTGATAGCGAGGTCAGGTCAAGCGGCTGTTATGGGATTGTGCAGGGTGATTGATGGGGATCAGGCTGGGAACTGACTCAATAGATCAGTCAAAACTAGGAGATTATTAGACTTTAGTGTTTAGAGATACATTGTGGAATCAGGCCCTTCAGCCCACCGAGTCCCTGCCAACCAACAATCACCCCGTACACTAGCACTATCCTACACACTAGGGACATTTTCAATTTTACCAAAGCCAATTAACCTACAAACCCATATGCCTTTGGAGTGTGGAGCACCTGGAGAAAACCCATGCGGTCACAGGGATAACGTACAAACTCCGTACAGACAGCACCCATAGTCTGGATCGAACCCGAGTCACTGGCACTGCAACTCTACCACTGTGCCACAGTGCCACCCCAGGTGTCTGATCAGGGGTCTGATTAGGGGTCTGATCAGTCCGGGAGTGTTTATAGAAAGGTCACCCAGGGAGGTTGGCATTGAGGTTAGGCCAGACAGGCAGGATGGTAAAGATTGGAATTGGGCTGTGAGTGGGTGTGGTTAGGTGATTATTACAGATTGAGGGTTGTGAGATCCTCCGATATTGAGGATATGATTGAGGGAGGTGTAACTATGGTATGGTGAGGGGATGAAGAAGAGCTGGATAAGTACTTAAAGAAGTCCAGCCACGGACTATGAATTGCTCGATCTGTTAAAACAATAGTAGACCACACAAACTATGTGAAGACTGACTTACTCAAGTTTTGGCCTTGCTATCTGCAGGCCTTACATTGATGGAGTCCAAGAGTCATACAGCATGGATACAGGGCCTTTGGCCCAACGCACTTATGCTAGCCAAGAAGTCCCCTCAAAGCCAGGCTCAGTTGCCTGCATTTGGCCCATATCGCTCTAAACTATGTACCCGTCTGAATATCTTTTAAATGTTATTGTACTCAACTACTGTCCTCTGGCAGCTCATTCCAGATACCCACTACCTTTTGTGTGAACAAGATGCCTCTCAGGTTCCTATTAACTCTTCCCCATTCAACTTAAAACTCTGCCCTCCTGTCTTGATTCCCCTACCCTGGGAAATGACTCGGAGCATTCACCATACCTATTCCCCCCATGATTTCACCCACCCCTATAAGATCACCCCTTTCCCTACTGCATTCCTTTTTTTTTTTTTTAATTTTTATTTATTAGAAGTACATTACATTACAACCACATACATTAATACTCGTCATTTATATCTTCTTACAATTAATGTACTCCCTTTATTTATTTTTTTACACTAGAGAAAGAAAAGATTGAAAGAGAGAAGAAAGTGAAGGAAAAAGTGCAAGTGTAGAAAAGTGTAGAAAATGTAACAACAAAAAAGGACGAAGACCCTATAAGAGCGAAATTAAAAACAAAAAAAAAAAGAGTTAAGAAATAGGCCCTAAGAAAAGAAAAGAGAAAGAGAAAAAAAAGAAAAACAAATGTTTTTTTTTGAGCATCATGTAAATAGGACATACCAACTCTTCAACTATCATCCCCCCTTACCCGACCTCAATTTTTTATTTTTTTAAAGTACTTTTGCACCCTATGTTTGTAATAATTCTATAAATGCAGACCACGTCAGGTGGAAGTGATCTGGTTTACCTGCTAGGAGGAGTCTTATCTCTTCAAGGTGTAATGTTTCAAACATATTTGAAATCCACATATTTATAGTTGGTATTGGAGCCTTCTTCCAAAATTTTAGAATTAGCTTTTTTCCAATTATTAACCCATAATCCATTAATTTCTTTTGAAACACATTTAGTTCTGGATCATCTTCTCCCTACTGCATTCCAAACAATAAAGTCCTAGTGTGCCTAATCTCTCATAGCTCAAGCCCGTGAGTCCTGGCAACATCCTCACAAATCTTCTTATCTTAATGGTATCTTTCCTATAGCAGGGTGACTAAATCTGAACACGATACTCCAAGTGTGGTCTCACCAACATCTTGTTCAACTGTAAAGGGCATGTCCCACCAGCATGCGACTGCATGCGGCGAGCGCGACCAAACGTGGTAGCTTGAGGCGTACGGCCTCGCGGGGCTGGTCCCACTTCCAACCACGGAGGCGTCTGGAGCTGGTCCCGACATCATACTCACCAATCAGTTGGGCAGGAGGCGGGCCGACTGAATTTGGACATCACACGGCGTTGGGCGGTTACGTCATCACGCAACGGCACGCCGGGCGGTGACGTCATCACGCAATGCCATGCGCTCGGCGTACGCTGTCAAGACGCTGCATACGGCGTCCAGACGCTGCGTACGGTGTCAAGACGCTGCGTACGGCGTCGAGATGCTGCGTACGGCCTCAATGCGGCTGCGGGCCGACAGGCCGTTGCCGCGCGGGATTATTGGACAGTGTCAGTTTTTCGGAGCCCCGCGCAATGTTGGGACAAGCCCCGCACAACTCCATACGGCTCCGGCGATCGAAGCAGGACCGGCCCCGCGAGGCCGTACGGCTCAAGCGACCACGTTAGGTCGTGCTCGCCGCATGCAGTCGCATGCTCGTGGGACAGGCCCTTTACATAAAGTCCCAGTTTCTATACTCAATTCGCTGACTGATGAAGGCCAACATGAATAAAAATCTTCTTGACTTCATATCTACAACATCCTTCCCATAATATGGAGTGCAGAACTGCACACAATACTCCAAATATGGCCCAACCAAAGTCTTAAAGAGCTGCATCATGACTTTCTGACACTTATACTCAATACCCCAACCAATGAAAGGAAGCATACCATATGCCTTCTTTACCACTCTGTCTACTAGTGTTGTCACTGTCATGGAGGTGAAGACCTGGTGCAATGTATATATCATTAGATTGTAGATTACCCAAGTGGAATATGAAGTGTGTTCTTCTTGTTTGCATTGGGTCTCACTTTGGCAGCGGAGAAGGCTGAGGATGGACAGGTTGCTGTGGGAATGGGAAAGAGGGTTGAAAGGACATGCAACTGGGAGCTCGAGATGGCCATTATGGACAGAGTGCAGGTGCTCTGCAAACTGGTTGCCTAGTCTGCACTTGGCTTCCACGTTGTAGAGGAGGCCACATAGAGAGTGCAGACTTCAGTAGACAAGATACATGCAAATCTCCTCTTCATCTGGAAGGGCTGCATTGGTGCCAGGATGGTGTTGCGAGAGAAGGTGTTTGAACAAATGTTACATCTCCTGCGGCTACAGGGGAAATTAGTAGAGGTTGTAGTTCCTCTTTCATTATGTGAAGAGGCTATTTATTAACTTTTAGTTCTATATTCTCATGACTTGAGTGTTAGATGTGACTCAATAGTTGATTGTTTTGTGGGCTACAATCGCACAATCCAGCACATTATTGATGAAATACTGTAGTTACACATCTGTATAAATTATGTTTTATATGAGATGCTAATCCAAGGGTTTGGCTGCTCTACCAGGGAGAACCATGATTCTATACAAAGATTTATTTAGGTTTTACCCAACATCAATAGAACACTAATCTCACTGATGTGTGTGGAGTGGCATTGTGCATGCATTGGATATTGCTTTTGTCTAATAACAACTTAAAAAACCCAATTACTTGGATATCAATGCTTCAGTGTCTTGTGAGCAGCGAAGGAACGATATCATTGCATATCATTCATCAGTCTTTACTTTTGTCATTGTGTGCTTGGATTAAGCAGATTGAAAGATTCAAAGGTGATTGTGATCATGGAAATAGCAACTTACTATCTATCTATCCAGAATGCAGTTTCTCTCAAAGTACTTGTTCATATCTCACTCCAGGATATAGCCAGCCAACCATGAAGTAACAGCTAAATAAAAATCTACCAAAGCCCTTGGGAAATGCAAACAAATCACAACTTGGAGCCATTTGTCTGTGCAAGGTGAAGACATAAGGAACTGCAGATGCTGGAATCTTGAGAAAAACACAAAATGCTGGAGTAATTCAGTGGGGTCAGGCAGCATCTGTAGGAATGGATAGAAGATGTTTCAGTTCGGGACCCTTCTTCAGACTCAAGGAGTTCCACTGATGTTGTCTGATCCGCTGAGTTACTGCAGCACTTTGTGTTTTACTGTCCGTGCAGGATGTATGTATTCTTGTGATACTTTATTTGAATGTTGGGGAGAGGTGGGGGGGGGGGGGGCGAGAATATTTCTAGTGGTCTGGTATGGTTGTGCAAAGCCTGGCCAAAAGAGGACAGAGATGTACTATTGAACACAGGTTGCAATATTGTTAATACTATTACAATAACACTATTTACTTGATTCAAAGATGGCACCCAGAAGTGGATCTGCTTTCATAAGTTACTATCGCTCCACTCTTTCAAATCTTTATTTCAACAGCAGCGTTTTATTACTTTATCTTGCACTAAACGTTATACCCTTTATCTTGTATGTGTACACTGTGGACGGCTTGATTGTAATCATGTTGCGTCTTTTCAATGACTGGATAGCATGCAACAAAACGCTTTTCACTCTACCTCGGTACACGTGACCATAATAAACTAAAGTAAACTAAACTAAACTTTATTCTTTTTGTAGTATTGATTTAGTATTTATTTTTGAGCATATAAGTGATGAAGGGAATTTTGTTGCATGTTTGGAATTCAGGTGGAAAGTACTGTGATTAATCAAACTGCTTAAACCTAAACTTAGAACAGCTTGCTTGTATTTACATCCGAACAAATATGTTTGAAAGAACAATTAACCCCACGGAGAGCGTTGCTACACTTTTCTACTTATCCTAGATTGTTCTCGTGAGCAGGATTTGTTCTAAACTTCTTCATCGCATCAAAGTTCAAAATCACAATTTAACCTCCAAAGTGGTACAGTTTTCTTTCTGCCTTCCACATCGTAGAAGTTAAATCATGTTTGGTGTTCCAGTACTAATGTTTGCTTAATGACCAATGTCACATTTGCAATATTAGCAGGCTGTGATGTCAGGTGAGTGAGATCTTTGTACAATGATCTCTGGAAATAAAGCAAGCTAACTGTGGTGGCACAGTGGCACAGCGCTACAGTTGCCGCCTTATAGTGACCAGAGATCCAGGTGCGATCCCATTCCTTCTCTCCAGAAACGTCACCCATTCCTTCTCTCCAGACCTGCTGCCTGTCCCGCTGAGTAACTCCATCATTTTGTGCCTAGGTAATATTTCAGGTTAGGGAGAGGAAGTCAGAAAATGCTGCAACTACTGAGCAGATCAGGTTGTATCAGTGAGAATAGAAAAAGTTTATTGTCACGTGTACTGAGGTACAGTGAAAAGCTTTTGTTGTGTCCTAATCGGTCAGCGGAATGACAATACATGATTACAAGCAAGCCATCTGCAGTGTACAAATACATGATCAAGGGAATAAAGATTAGTACAAGATAAACATAGAAACATAGCAAATAGATGCAGGAGTAGGTCCATTCGGCCCTTCGAGCCTACAAATAGATGCAGGAGTAGGTCCATTCGGCCCTTCGAGCCTACAAATAGATGCAGGAGTAGGCCATTCGACCATTCAATATGATCACGGTTGATCATCCAAAACCAGTACTCATTCCTGCTTTTTACCCATATCCCTTGATTCCGTTAGCCCTAAGAGCTAAATCTAACTCTCTCTTTAAACATCCAGTGAATTTTTTGTACCCCACTACCTTCTTAGGCAGAGAATTCCACAGATTCACAACGCTCTAGGTGAAAAAGTTTTTCCTCATCTCATTCATAAATGGCCTATCCCTTATTCTTAAACTGTGACCCCTGGTTCTGGACTCCCCCAACATGGGGAACATTTTTCCTGCATCTAGCCTGTCCAATCCCTTAAGAATTTTACATGTTTCTATAAGATCCCCTCGCATCCTTCTAAATTCCAGTGAATACAAGCCCAGTATACATTCTTTCATCATATGTCTGTCCCGCCATCCCGGGAATTAACCTGGTGAACCTACTCTGCAATCCCTCAATAGCAAGAATGGCCTTCCTCAAATTAAGAGACCAAAACTGCACACAATACTCCAGGTGTGATCTCACCAGGGACCACTGCAGTAGGACCTCCTTGCTCCTCAACTCAAATCCTCTCGCAATGAAGGCCAACATGCCACTAGCTTTCTTCACTGCCTGCTGCACCTTTCTCATATCCAATTAAAGTAATATCCAATCAAAGATAGTCCGAGGGTCTCCAGTGAGGTGGACAGCAGCTCAGGACCACTCTAGTTGTTGATAGGGTAATTCAGTTGTCTGATAAAAACCAGGAAGATACAGTCCTTGAATCTGTCCCTAAATCCCTGAATCTAAGATTTAATCTTTTAAAACCCTCAATCTAGACTGATTGGAGGGGGGGGGTGAAAGGAGAAGGGGGAGTGACTGGGTGGGACTCATCCTTGTCTGTTTCTTATCCAGCAGATATAAGTTTTTCCAGCATTATCAGTTTTATTTCAGATTTCCATCATTTACTGATTTTCAATTTCACTTATTAGGGAATGGAGGATTTCATTTTTGATTGTTATCCAGTCCTGGGGATTTTAAAGATAGAATCAAGCTCGATTTTAATCTATTCTGTGCTTGAATAGCTCTGAAACTACCTGAATGTACACATGACATACGGATGGATATATGGAATGAGCTGCCAGAGGAAGTAGTTGAGGCAGATACTATAACAGCATTTAACAGGTACATGTATCGGAAAAGTTTAGAGGGATATGTTCAAGTTCAAGTTCAAGTTCACATTTATTGCCACATGCACCAATTAAGGTACAGTGGAATTTGATTTACCATGCAGCCATACAATTAATAAGAGCACAATACACAATAGAATACAACATGAACATCCACCACAGTGGAATCAATATTTTTCACTGTGGTGGAAGGCAATAATGTTCAGTCAGTCCTCCTCCTTTGTTCATCCATGGTCGGGGCCATGAACCCTCCACAGTCGCAACCACGGACGGCCCGATGTACAGGCCCTCTCGTCGGGATGCTCGAAACTCCGACGTCGGGACGGACGGACACTCCACGGCTTGGAAGTCCCGAATCGGCCGCTTCCTACTGGAGACAGGGGCTTCACGATGTAATAGGCCGCAGGCTGGCGGTCGGAGCTCTTCTCCGGCGATCCCCAGCAAGGGATTCCAGACTCCACGTTGGAAAGTCCACGACGCACCTGCGGCTAGAAGCTCCGCAGACCGCGGCTTCAGGATGTTGTAGTCCGCAGGCTGGCGGTCGGAGCTCTTCTCCGGCGATCCCCAGCAAGGGATGGCCCCGCTCCACGATGGAAAGTCCGAGCTGCACCCACTGTTGAAGCTCTGGGCCCGACTCCGGGAGAGGCCGCACCAATCCTGCTGTTAGGCCGCGAGGGAGGTGAAAATGTGACATGAAGAAAAGTCACATTCCGTTGAGGCAAGCGACCGAAAAACAGTTTCCCCCTGTTCCCCGTTACCACCCCCCCACACTAAAGCACACTTTTTGACATACTAAAAATAAAAAAAGTCGTAAGGACGAACAGCTGCTGGAGAGGCTGCTGACTCTCGGCGCCACCCGTCATAAACAGGCCCTTTGGGACCCAGGCATATGGTCCAAACACAGGGCAAATGGGACTAGCTAAGACGGAGCATATTGGTCGGCATGGAAGAGATGGGTCAAAGGGCCTGTTTGCGTGCTGCATGACTCTATAACTCAAAGAAGAATTGGTCCTTGAGGACATATTGGAGGATTGTTACGCGATTGAATCTAACAATAAATTGAGAGGACGTTAATTGAAAAACAAAGCTTGCATTGTTGGACAAATTCCATGCCTTCAGGATTTCATAAACTTCTTCAATCATTATCAATTATGGTTGAAGTTTTGTCATTGATGTAGCATATCAACCAAAGTGCACCTGGCGAGTTGGCAATAGGTTCCCATATAATCTGTTCTTGAAATACTGATTTAGAGTCAGATATCAGATAGGACACAAGATGAATTCCTCTCCTAAAAAATTGCCCTGCAGTTTCATAATAACTTCTGCTGGCAGTTAGTGCCTTGATTTAATATTTATATCGAAAGACCAATTCTGCAGAATATTATAAAAACATATAGTTATATTACCTGAGTTAAAGTGCATACTTTAAGGATACATTTTCCCTTACTATATGCTACTAATACATTGTGTGGACATAATGTTTAGGAAACTGAAAGAATTCACTGTTTTCCAACTACTGCAAAGGAATCTTTTCTATCTGTTGGTAGAGCCATACCTTTCAAATTGGACATCTTTCTCAGGATGAAAAACTTTCTTCATATAAGGCGATGGTGTCAGTCTAATGAAACTTACCAACTACTGATGTATAGAATAATGCAAATTTGAGAATGTCAGTCACAGATATCTAAAAAAACGGTCTTTTAAACAGTGTGAAAATGCTTTCCATGTACTTATGAGATTGTTCAATTACAAATATTTGCAAAGATAAGGAACATTAGCAGATTTGAGGCATTAGTTTAAATGAAACAGATGGTAAAACAATGGCTATCATCTTCTGGGGACAAATTGAAATCTAGATTAAAGGATGAAATAAAGGGCCTTTCTTTTCCACCACATTGCTGTTGATATCTTGAATGAATTCAGTTTGAACAATGTCAATTAATTTCCCTGTGGATATAGTACAACAGTTAAGAGAAACACCCAGTAACCTCAAAGAGCTGTCACAAACTGGCTCCTGAGAGAATGGAAAAGCTTTACAGAGGAGCCATTCCTTTGAAGCTGTGGCAAAGACACAATCAGAAGAACTATCAGTCCACCACAAACCTCGGCAATGTTTAGAGAGATTGTTTAATACTAGTGCAGGTTTCCAAATATGGAAAGTACAAAGCAAAGAAAACTGTGCTCTGATCACACCGTTACATTGCCAAAACATCACACAACACTCCATACAATTAGTGAAGCCACTTTCATTGCTAAGGAAAAAAAAATCCTGTTTATTTATAGTTCCAAGTTTAGCGCTTACATGTTTTGAAAAATAAGATCTGTAACATCACATTTAAACTACACATTCATCAATATCAACTAAAATGTAGTCTCTCGTTTCCCTTATCCCTAACCAGTCTGATGAAGGGTCTCCACCCGAAACGTCCCCATTCCTTCTCTCCAGAGATGCTGCCTGCCCCGCGGAGTTACTCCAGCTTTTTGTGTCTATCTTTGGTGTACATGGAGTCTGAAGAACGGTCTCGATCTGAAACGTCACCTATTGCTTTTCTGCAGAGATGCTGCTTGTCCCGCTAAGTTACTCCAACATTTTGTGTCTTATTTTCGGTGTAAACCAGCATGTGCAGTCCCTTCCAACACAGTAAAACTGATTTGTTGGCTTCCTGAGTACACGCTGAACATAAAGGAACTATCACGCGTTGATCAGCCTATTTCAATTTTGCTCATAAAGGGTTAACATTTTCAGCATTTGAAGTGATGGAAAAATCAATTAAAAAAAGATCAACATTGCTAAAATTGATTTTCAGTTGTTGTTGGGAAATGTAATATATGGGCAGATCTAATATATACAATTGCAGCAAGTCCAATATTTATCCTACAGTTAAGACACATCTGCAGTTAAAGTGTCAGTGATTTTAGCTGTGTTTAGATAACCATGTTTGAAACCGTATTCCTTGGACTCTGCCAGGGGTTCAGATTTTAAACTGGTTAGTTAAATAATAAGTGCGTCAATAATGATATGTTTGATTTTCTCCTCGCAGCAACGGACATGTAAAAAAATATATATTTCAGATCCTTGGCTTAAGATACAAGATCCAGAATATTTGATAGGCAAGAATAATTTATCCAGAACAATTGATAAGAGACACAAGAATGGGAATGGCATGTCATGCTGAGAGGCCACATCAAGTCTCAAAATAAGGTGCTGACCATTTAGGTTTGCGATGAGGAAAATATTTCTTCACTCAATGGTTGAAAATCTTTTGAATTCTTTTAAAAGTTTCCGAATATACATTCACATAATATATTCAAGGCACAGACTATTGAAAGTGGTTTAGTTTAGTTTTCTCCTGTACACTGCCATTAATTCATAGAGCAGTGCTGAAGAAATTGAAGGTTTATAGATTTTAATCCAGGATTGAAGAATTGATTCAATTCTTCTCATCCAGGGATAAAAAATTGTACCAATCAAATAAATGTAACAAAGCTGGTAAGATATAATTGTAGCTCCAGTTGCTGCTGTTATCTCTACAAACTAAACAAAAGCTAATAAATGAATGTTTAGTGTGTGGGTAGGGAGTGTGCATGATACACAAAGTGCAGGAGAAACACAGCGGGTCAGGCAGCATCTGTGGAGGGAATAGACAGATGATGTTTCGGGTTGGGATCCTTCTTCAGATTGAGGAAAGGTATTGGTCAAAATCATTGTCTGTCCATTACCTCCCCTGATGCTTTCTCATGTACATGGTTCCTCCAGCACTTTGTCTCTTGCTCAAAATTACAACATGTGCAGTTTATTGTTTTTCCAATTGGGAGGCATGCTTTGGCCTCAACATTTTTCCTACACATTTTGTCCTCAACGTTGTTGGGCTTCTTAGGATGTTGTCCAGGCAAGAGTGGAGTTTTCCTTCACACTCCTGTCATGATGCCTTGTAGATGGTGGGAAGTCTTAGTAGTTGACCTTCTCTAGTTATAATATGCTTGCGGCCTGTCCAATTGATCTTCCTGTCACTATTGATCCACCTGACATTGATGATGAGGGACATGGCCTGCAAATACTGTTGAATATAAAGGGCTGGTGTTCAGACTCCCTTTTGCTCTATTGATGTGAGTGTTCCATGCCTCTTTCCATCCAATGTCTGAATCATATCCAGAGCCAGCTTCATGCAGTAGGTATGTTACAAAACTTACCTTCAGTCGCGCTGTAATTCTGCCACTGGCCGTGTGCGCGATTTTGGCGCCTTTAAGGGGGGCGGGGTTAAAACGCGGGTTTCTCCTCCCTTGTCCTGGAAATATTTTGTTGGAGTACAAACCTTGGCTGACAAAATCGTTCCTACCGGCGTTTTGTGTATTTATTATTTTTATTAAATCGTCAATGTCAGCACTACAGTCATTTTAAAAGCAGCTCCTGAAGCGTCAATGCCGATAACGGGGACGGATTTCACACAATGGACAGGTAAACGAAAGTGCTTTCTTTAAATGTATAAAAGTGCTTCTTAAGAAGCCTTTAATTCACATTTTTTCATGCGACACGGTGATTTTATTCCCCGAATTAACGGCAGTATTTTTCATGCCAATACGGGGTTAAATTCACCGCAAATCAACGTTCCAAAAGATCGCGTTCCAGTAATCCTCACTCGCAAGATGAATTAAATCCCCATTAATTTACAGGTATTAAACATTCAATTCCTTCCATTTGGCCTGTAAATTCATGAAAATTAGATTTAAAAATTATGTTATATTGTGAATTATTGTGTGAATGTTATTTGGACACTTAGGCTATTTAAAAATGTTAATCTATTCTTAAGAAATTGATAGATGTTTAGATCTAGTAATTAAATTTTGTAATTAGCTACAATTAGGTAACTAACTAATTATATGCTTTACTTTCATGTCTTCGAAGTAAGATTGTTTCATATTTGTTTCAGAATGCTTCAATCTATAATACCTGAACATTTCTTTCAGTTACCATAATCTTTAAGAAAGTTATGGGCTTTTAACTGTCCTCGATCACAGCTTTTGTGTTAAGTCAATGGAAAAGCAATAGGGAACTAGATGCTAATTTCTGAGTATGATAATGGCCATAATTTTTTTAATACTGAAGATATGAAAGTGAATTAAGTGTCAAATTAAACTTCTTTTTATGCTTTATATCTGATGGGATAAATTGCAGACTTTATTTTTAAAATCTCAAAATGTTGTAACATTGCTACATGCAGCGTTCATTTTCTGAGCTGTTGCATTTGGAGTTGAATGAGGCACAGCCATTAGCACCTCCACTTCTGACCAAGTGGTGGTAGGATGGTCATTGATGAAGAATCAGAGATTAGCCGTGGGATATTGCCCAGATAACTCCATGAATGCTGCCCTGGGCACTCGAGTTATTGATATCCAACAAGTACAACAACTTTCCTGTGTGCGTGTTCTTAATCCAACCATCAGAATGATTTTCCTTTGATATCCATGGACTTCAGCTTTCCCAGGATGCCCTCGAACGCAACGACAGTCACTTTCAGTTCATCTCTGGAATTCAGCTCTTTGGTCGATCAGTCTTTAAACTTTAGAGATATAGTGCAGAGATAGTCCCTTCGGCCCACAGAGTTCACGCTGACCAGCGATCACCCCGTACACTAACACCATCCTACACACCAGAGACATTTTACAATTTTACCAAAGCCAATTAACCTATATTCCTGTATGTCTTTGGAGTGTGGGAGAAAATCGGAGCACCTGGAGAAAAACCCATGCAGCTACAGAGAGAACGTACACCCGTAGTCAGGATCGAACCGGGGTCTCTGGTGCTGTAAGGCAGCAATTTTACCGCTGCTCCACTGTGCCACCCCAGTCAGTGATGATACCACGAACCATTCTTGGCAATGGACATTGAAGACCCCAATCTGAGTACCTTCTAAGCAATGTTGAACTCCATTGGAGTATCTCTTCCCATGATGTTCAACGTAGAGGAACACTGATTCATCAACTGAAAAAGGAAAGTCTTAATCAGGAGGAGCTTTTTAATGCACATGACCTTATTTATTGAAGGTACACAAAAATACTGGAGAAACTCAGCGGGTGCAGCAGCATTTATGGAGCGAAGGAAATAGGCAACGTTTTGGGCCGAAACCCTTCTTCAGACCTTATTTATTGCCCATCTGTATTTGCGCTTGAGATAGTGGTAGTGAGCCACCATTCCCCATCGCACATCTTAAATAGTAAAACCTTGTGGGATTTGAAGTTGAGTATTCCCAGAGCTACATTCTCCAGTACATCATCAGATCACCACCTCTGCCCTTGGGACAGGGCACACTCAGAGATTGTGATGATGGAGTCCAGCATATTTTCTCTATGAATATGTCAGATTATTACTTGGATATTTCTCCAACTTACACACCAGTCCCCAGCTGTTAGTGAGGAGGATTTTGCAAGGTCAATTGGACTGGGAGTAACTATGTCCTGTCCAAACTCAATGCCAGATAAATCATCCAGTTTCATGTTTTTTTTTTAAATGGAGCGGTATGCGATGTCTTACGGGATAATTTCAGAGTCAGTCACAATGGTCTGGAGCTTCATCTAGACTCAGGGAAAATGGAAGACCTCTACCTTTGAAGGGCAAATATGGGCCAGATAGGCTTTCCAACAACCTAGTGGTGTAGTGGATTAGATCAGTTGTGAGAGAAGAGGGCAGCACTGTGGTGCAGCGGTAGAGTTGCTGTTTTACAGCACCAGAAACCTGGCTTCAATCTTGGCTTCGGATGCTGTCTGTACGGCGTTTGTACGTTCTCTCTTTGATTGCGTGGGTTTTCTCCGGGTGCTCCGGTTTCCTCCCACACTCCAAAGACGTGCAGGTTTGTAGATTCATTGGCTTCGGTAAACTAATAAATTGTCCCTAGTGTGTAGGATAGTGTTAGTGTGCGGGGTGATCGCTGGTCGGCGCGGTCTCGGTGGACCAAATGGCCTGTTTCCGTGCTGTATTTCTAAAGTCTAAAGTCTAGAGGTGAAGGTGAGGGAGGCTTAGTTTAGTGATTCCAGAGTTAAACTTAAATTACA
This sequence comes from Malacoraja senta, assembly GCA_038087875.1. Classification (NCBI taxonomy): domain Eukaryota; kingdom Metazoa; phylum Chordata; class Chondrichthyes; order Rajiformes; family Rajidae; genus Malacoraja; species Malacoraja senta. The sequence goes on along the minus strand of CM075983.1, from coordinate 12,809,760 downwards.
CATTGGGACAGAGCTACCAGCCTTGGAGGGCATCTACCACACACGGTGCCTCAGGAAGGCCGTCAGCATCCATAAGGACTCATCACACCCTTGTAACGGACTGTTTGAACTACTTCCCTCCGGCAGACGTTACAAGGCCTTCTACGCCCGAACCTCCAGACTCAGAAACAGCTTTATTCCAAGAGCTATAGCGGCTCTGAACCGGCCCTGCTGAGTGCCCCCCCACCCACCCCCCCTGGACAGTCTCCCTCGGATGGTCACGTCACTCAGCTTGCTTATTTATTTATCTTACTTTTCTTGTAAATCGGTGGAGCTGCATACTAAATCTCGTTGCACTGACGTGCAATGACAATAAAAGATATTATTATTATTATTATTTAAAAAACAGTGCTGGAATTTGGACCAATATCCCTGGATGGTTGAACCAGGGACCATGTTACAAATCCAGATATTTACTCTCCACCACCATATTTATACTATTTTAGAAGAACTGAGTGTGTACCGGCTGGCTCTGCTATTCGAGTTGATGTACCAAATTCCAGCTGTGCAGAGTGAATGAGTTAACTATGATCACCACTGGAAATATATCAACATCATCTTTTTATTAATGTGTTGGATTTGATTTTTGTGTCTGGAAAATGTTTGGTAAAAATACTGTTGCTCTAAATCAAATCTCATCAAATCATTGTTTTCTCAGTTGTGTGCCAAGGGAGGGACAAATGGTCTCATTGTAATAACACTGAATTCTAGGGTGAGCTGTGGGGCCCAGCTGGATGAATCATTTTATTTAAACATGCCTTTCCTTCTCTGGGAGTACTGGATGGTACACTGGGTCAAAACACTGTTAACGTTTTACTGAGTTGTGGTTGGGACTCGGGGAAATGGCCAATCTTGCACAAACCTAGATTTTGTTGCACTTTGGCAGTGGGACATGTCCTAAACATTCTCTTGGCTTAGACAGAAACTCTCAGAACCTATAACAGTCCAGGTCATGGATGCTTCAAAGGTACACAGTCTGCTCTCCAGATAGATACAAAAGGCATGAGTAACTCAGTAGGTTAGGCAGGATCTCCGGAGAGAGATGAAATTCCATTTTCTCCAGGTGACGTTTCGGGTCGAGACCTTTCTTCAGACTGAGAGTAAGGGGAAAGGGAAATGTGATACAGATGGTAATATGGAGAGATATAGAACAAATTAATGAACGGTATGCAAAACGTAACGATGATCAAGAAAAGGTGGAGCCCACAATGGGGTCTGAAGAAGGGTCTTGAGCCTTGACTCTTTTGTGAAAGGTGTCAATAAAGAGATTGCTATACAGCTACCACCATTGACTGCACATCAACAATGCTGCCAAGTCACCACCACGCAACAGAGGTTGAAATGTGTCAAAAAATTACTTTGGATATATTTGTTCCTATAGAGTGTTATCATCTGTGACGTCAGCGGTATCTTCTGTGACATTAATCCCAGCTCGTCAAATCCCATTTTGTAAAAACAAAATAATTTAAATCTTTCATTGATCAAAAGCTTAACATTTGTAGGGCTTCCTTAAAACGAATAGTTAACCTTTCTTTAATTTAGTTTATTTTAGAGATACAGTGTTGAAGCAGGCCCTTTGGCCCACTGAGTCCATTCCAACCAATGATCACCCCGTGCACTAGTTCGACCCTACACACTAGGGATAATTTACAGAAGCCAATTAATTTACAAACCTGCTCATCTTTGGAAAATGGGAGGAAACCAGAGCACCTGGAGAAAACCCATGGGGTCACAGGGAGAACGTACAAACTCCATACAGACAGCACCCGTGGTCAGGATCACTGGGATCTCAAGTCCAAGTTCCTCATGAGTCTATAACTGGTTTATTTGACTGTGTGCTACATGAAGTGTATGCTCTACGTGTTCGTTATACTTGTATGTTACACTTGTTTGACATTAAGGTGCTTTGATGCATTACCACTGTTACAAGAAATAGAAGGATAAACCTTTCGTAATTGATCACATGGTGAATTGCATACCTTTGCTAAGGCATTCGGACTTGAGGAAAAGAGTCAGCAATAGGACATGTTAGAAAATTGCTCTAGTTTGTCACAACTACGCTGCACCCAGTGATCAGACTGAGATTTCTTTAACAGACTCATTTATTTTGTAAGTGTTGGGGAACATTGAATCCGTGAGCAAAGAGGAATTGAGGAATGGGGTGCTCAAGCAAAGGTGAAACGTTAATATACAAAATGTGGAGCATTTCTTTATTCATCAGTACACGTTTAAAGTAGTCACAGTGGCATAGCTGTAGAGTTGCTGCCACACAGCACCAGAGATCCGGGTTCAATCCTGACCTCAAGTTCAAGTCCAAATTTATTTGTCACATGCACATCGGGTGCTGTTTGTGTGAAGTTCGCACGTTCCCCCTGTGACCGCATGTGTTTCCTCTGGGTTCTCTGGTTTCCACCCACATCCGAAAGACCTCTGGTTTATAAGTTAATTGGCTTCTGTAAATTGACCCTAATGTGTAGGGAGTGGATGAGAAAGTGGTATAAATTAGAACGTGAATGGATGATCAATGGTCGGTATGGACTCAGTAGGCCGAAGGGCCTGTTTCCATGCTATTTCTCTCTAAATTTTAAAGTTATAAACTGCTGAACCATATGAAACATTATTGATCTTGTTCTGTTCTAGGTTAACAATTGAATTTGTACAAATGGTCTAGGTATCACATTTTGTAAACAATCTGCCACGATTCTCTCCCTTCATAATCTGCTTGAAAGTATGCATGGATGGGCATCAGTTAAGGATAAAATAAAACATTCTTGAAGCACCCCATGTACCTAGACACTTGTTTATCAATGTTAGAACATGAAGTATATCCACTTGGGAGAGGCACCACAGAAGTGTTGCTCATTATGGAAGTCAGTCCCTTCAGAGGAGAGAGAGTAAAGGAAAAGGATGCTCGGATAAAGCTGCTATGAGAATTGAGAACTATTTTAACCTGCCTACATTTCTGTCCTACTATTAAAATGAAGACATTAGTTTACCTTGCTTGCTCTTACTCTATTTGAGTATGTGTCCCTTTAAATGTCACTGGGAAACTGCTTTGTACTTTAACTTTTCTGCCAGGAAGTGCTAACAGATTTGCTTCATTCACCCCGTAGCTGGGAAGGGCACATTTTCTCTGCCACAATATTTTCTTAAAGGGCCAAGGGTCCTTCATGCTGAAGTAACATGCAAGACAATTTACAATTTTAACATCAAAGAGGAGACTGGAAAAAAATGGACAATGTTTTGGTTTTGCAAGTTACAAATCCCCATTCTGTCCTTTTAAATTTTTATCATGGTCTTTCTAAAAGCTCAAATTTTTAAAGTTGGATTTATTTTATGTGAAGATAATGATTTTGTTTAAAAAAAAAAGCTGTACCTCTGTACATGTGGCAAGAAACTAAACTCATGGACTGTGTTGAGTATCGAGAGTGTTTCTGATTGTGAAATTTCTATCCAAACGTTTGATAAAAGAAAAGTAAATGACTACAGAATGAGCTGTACTATTACAACTGTATTCAGGAATGCTGAATTACAAATAGTGAAATTGGGCTGTAAAGAAAATAATGTATTCTCTAGATATCCCAACAATTACCTTGTGGCCAAAGTGCTGGTTAAAGGCCTCCTGTGGTCATCACCACATCTATTGGCTCCTTATTTGTTGGTTCCTGGCGACTGCCCAGCAGTGGAATGTTGCTGGAACTGGGAATAATGGGGAGGAAGGAGAGCAGGAAAGAAAGAATCGATGGGATGGTGAAATGAAGAAAGACAGAAAAAGAAAAACAAGGCAGTTATCAAAATTGAACCGAATCGGGCAGGTTTCAACATTTACTACAAATGCCAAATTTATAATAAAAAGGTGAAGCAGGCAAATTGTATAACAGATAACTGATTGGCTGCTATTAGTTTTCAGCTCTGCAGTTAAAATTAAATATATGTACATAAATGTCAGAAAGGTTGTTTTCTTCTGTGACTGCAGAGGTAATGATGTGAAAGGCGGCAAAATCAAAAGTATTAAAATCACTGGAACATGACCGAACTGAATGTAGACACGGGACAGGTTCTTGGCAGCGAAAAAGTACAATTTTAATCAACTACATTGATGCAATTCCGATTTCAGTTTAGTTTATTGTCATGTGTGCCGAGGTATAATGAAAAGGCTTTGTAGCCAGTCAGCATAAAGACAAGTCTGAAAGAAGGGTTTCGACCCGAAACATTGCCTATTTCCTTCGCTCTTTAGATGCTGCCTCACCCGCTGAGTTTCTCCAGTATTTTTGTCTACTTTCGATTTTCCAGCATCTGCAGTTCCTTCTTAAACATGATTACAATTGATCCATTTACAGTGTATAGATAGTGATTTAAGAGTGTGGAGCGATTGTAATATGAGCGATTGTAATGTGGGTTTGTAGATTTGCTTCAATGACTAGCGCACAAATAGTCGCCTGGATTGGGCACCATCATGGAAGCATAAGCTTGATGTGAAACCCTGTCTAAACAGTGCAGACTTTAATTATTGTCCTTTCCATTAACTCCCCTCATCTAAAGTTTTTTTTTTACTGTAACTAGGTTCATGGAACTGGTGATACTCTATGTAACACATCATATGTGAAATAGAGATGAACATACAACAGTTGGATATCCAGTGTATTGTGGTGGTAGGCAATGTAATGTAGTGATGGGGTCCCATTACGCTCAATCATGCTCCTACCTTTGTCTGATATGAAGTGAACTCCTTGACTGATCTGGAGAAGGGTTCTGACCTGAAACATCACCTGTCCATGTCCTCCAGAGATACTGCCTGACCCACTGAGTTACTACAAACTACAACAAACTACTACAAACCCACTGACTACCTTGGCTATCTGGACAACACTTCTTCCCACCCTGCTTCCTGTAAGGACTATCCCCTACTCCCAATTCCTCCGTCTGCGCCGCATCTGCACCCAGGATGAGGTGTTCCAAACTAAGGCATCGGAGATGTCCTCATTCTTTATGGAATGGGGGTTCCCCTCTTTGACTATAGATGAGACTCTCACCAGGGTCTCTTCTATATCCCGTAGCTCCGCTCTCACTCCCCATCCCCCCACTCGTAACAAGGACTGAGTCCCCCTTGTCCTCACCTTCACATACAACAGGTAATCCTCCGACGTGATCCCACCACTGGCCACATGTTACAATCTCCTCCCCTTTCGGCTTTCTGCACAGACCGCTCCCTCCGTAACTCCCTGGTCAATTCGTCCCTTCCCACCCAAACCACCCCCTCTCCTGGCACTTTCCCTTGCAATCGCAGGAAATGCTACACTTGTCGCTTTACCTCCCCCCTCGACTCCATCCAAGGACCCAAGCAGTCTTTTCAGGTGAGGCAGAGGTTCACCTGCACCTCCTCCAACCTCATCTATTGCATCCGCTGCTCTAGGTGTCAGCTGATCTACATCGGTCAGACCAAGCGCAGGCTTGGCGATCGCGTCGCCAAACACCTCTGCACAGTCCTCATTAACCAACCCGATCTCCTTGTGGCTCAGCACTTCAACTCCCCCTTCCATTCCGTATCCGACCTTTCTGTCCTGGGCCTCCTCCATGGCCAGAGTGAGTCCCACCGCAAATTGGAGGAGCAGCACCTCATATTTCGCTTAGGTAGTTTACACCCAGCGGTATGAACATTGACTTCTCCAATTTCAGGTAGTCCCTGCTTTCTCCCTCCTTCCCCTCCCCTTCCCAGATCTCCCACAGCTCACTGTCTCCGCCTCTTCCTTTCTTCTTCCCAGACCCCCCACCCCCACATCAGTCTGAAGAAGGGTCTCGACCCGAAACGTCACCCATTCCTTCGCTCCATAGATGCTGCCTCACCCGCTGATTTTCTCCGGCATTTTTGTCTACCACTGAGCTACTCCAGCACTTTGAGATCTACTTGAGATTTCAGCATCTGCAGTTCCTTGTTCCGCCTGACTAATCCTGCTGGCACGTAGGCAGATAATTTTGTTTGATTCCTCCTTCTCTCCCTCTGCTTCTGACTGAAGAGGCATGTCCCAAAATAGGCTGACCCCAGAAATCTAGCCCAGGTCAGATTCTCATCACACTGCTGGATACAGCATCAACAGAATTGTGACTGTGGATCATGGATAGAGGGTATTTGAACATGTGCTATATATATTTAGGCTTTCTTTAGCTTCATAGTTTGTAACCCTAACAATACTAACATCAATTTTTCATCCATTGATTTGGCAGTAACCATGGGGTTAAACATAAACAGGTTTTATATGTGTGCCCCCCTCAAACATATACAATGATAGGTGAGGTGAGGTGAGAAAAAACGTTTTCACCCAGAGAGTTGTGAATTTATGGAATTCCCTGCCACAGAGGGCAGTGGAGGCCAAGTCACTGGATGGATTTAAGAGAGAGTTAGATAGAGCTCTAGGGGCTAGTGGAGTCAAGGGATTATGGGGAGAAGGCAGGCACGGGTTATTGATAGGGGACGATCAGCCATGATCACAATGAATGGCGGTGCTGGCTCGAAGGGCTGAATGGCCTCCTCCTGCACCTATTTTCTATGTTTCTATAGTGTCTCCTGAACAGTGATAGTTAAAGGAGGTAAAAAGACACCAAACCTCACCAGCACCAATACAATCAATAGCCAATGGACATTTGTTTCTGAAAGTTCACTGTGAGGAAATATGTTGGACAGATCCCCAGCAAATCTCCCCAGCTACGTTTATACCGCTGTTCTTGTAATTTGATTTCCAGGGGTTTGGCATCTATTGTTCAGCTTCCAACATTTATACCGTTCAATCTGTTTCTCATCTTGGGAAGAGAAAAACTTTACAGAGTTTACTTTATACGGTTCTGCAAGTCAATCACTGAGCCATGAAAAATGGATTTAATTCCTTAAGCTACGTACAGTAACTTCTGGGTTCTGAATTAAAAGAACAGCAAAGAGCTGTAGTTGGATAAGACCTCGGCTTAACAGAAAATTGAAAGGGAATTGACTCTAATAAGATTGCACTACACTCAGGGTTTGGCCTGAAAAATGGATTCAGTATTGAGAGGATTTGAAGCCACAATACTCTGGCCTGGGGCCAATGGCAATGTCAAAAGAACCAAGCTGACACCATTTCCATAAATAAATTTAAAGTGGGAACTTCTGCTATCTACTTCCTGTGTCATAATGGAAATGCAAAATAATGACAAAATATCAATATAAGTTATGTCTCTGTTATGCTTTTTTGTACTGAGGGCATGCTGCCACATTGGCCATTTCATTGTTATCTTTAATTTTATCTTTCACGTTAGCTTTGTATTCTTACTTCATTTGAGATATGGCTATTGTAACGTCTTCTGCATATGATATTTACACATGCAAGAAGATGCAACCAATATCAAAGAACAATGATTGGACACAAGGAATTGCAGCTGCCAGTTTACAAAAGAAGACCCAAAGTGCTGGAGTAACTCAGTGGGTCAGCAAGCGTCTCTGGAAAACGTGGATAGGTGATGTTTCGGCTCGGGACCCATGATCCTAACCATTTCAGAATAATGATTAAAAAAAAGCAAATTTCACCATTTAAACGACAGACATATTATTTCTATAAGTTCTTCTTTAGACTTCCTGTTTCAGTGATTGCCATTATTGTAGACTATGTCTTAAACATGACTACCTCATCCAAAGACATACCGGTTTGTCGGTTAATTGGCTTGGTATGAATGTAAAATTGTCCCTAGTGTGTGTAGGATATTGTTAATTTGCGGGGATCGCTGGTTGGTGCGGACTCTGGGGGCCGAAGGGTCTGTTTCCGCGCTGTATCTCTAAACTAAACTAAACTAATTAGACTACAGTATGACCATATGTGTAAGTCCATCACATATATTGAAACACGCACACACAGCAAACCCCACATTATCAGACTTTATTTATTTTCACCAAAAAAAAGCCCCTTTTTAGTTCATCACCAATATTTATTTCAATAATTTTACCTTCAGTTTGGTCTTTATTTATCCTCGGATTGAAACATTTTGCTTCAGTATTGTTTGCCTTTGAAAAGAACTACAGATGTGGATTCCTTCTTCCCAAAAAAAACCTGTGCTTCCTTTCCAACTCCGAATGCTGCTTCCTGTCGATTCTAGTTCCTAATCAGTTACTTCCTCAACACCATGAGAATGTAGTGACTAAAGTGTTTTGCTCTCCTTTCCAGAAAACATTTGACCCATTATTTACTTTTAGATTTCTTGCCTACGTTTCAAAGTCAGAAATGAAAAGTTGCCAAAGGTTGTTTACTGCAGAGATGAAGCCAAAAAGTGCAAGTGGTTCATATTAGAATCTTTCCTGTGAAAGATTTTATTTTCAGAGGCTAATGCAAAAAATAATCACCCATGGGAAGGCCTGTAGCAAACAGATTTTGTTTTTGCTCTCTATCAAAGCAGATAAGAGCTAGGATAACATTTAATGACGCAAGGTGTGAATCAGAATGTAAAATTACAAAATAATTTGTGTTCCAAATGTCTACAATATGCAGGGTGGTACAGTGGAGTAGTGATAGAGCTGCTGCCTCATAACGCCAGACACACGGGTTTGATTCTGACTTCAGGGTGGAGTTTGCACGATCTGTAACTGCATAGATTTTCTCCGGCTGCTTCTGTTTCCTCTCAGAAGGATGTGCGGGTTTCAAGGTTAATTGGCATCTGTAAAATTCCCCCTGGTGTGTAGGGAGTGGTTGTGAAAGTGGGAAAACGTAGAACTACAATGAACGGGCGATCGTTGGTCAGAGTGGACTTGATGGGGTCTTCTTTTCGTGTCCATCTTGTTACAAATGTTGGCCTTGCCTGTCATCGTCCGTCCTGAAAAGGACGCACGCTTCCGGTGACAATCAGTGGAAGCCATCACTTGTCGCTATAGATGATGGTGGTAGCAGAATTAGCTCAGGATGCTTCCAGTTTCCAGCCCCACTTGATGTGGTGAAGGGCCTGTTTCCATGCTGTATCTCTAAACTAAACAACTAAACTAAACGTGCAGTGTTAAAATGCACTAAATAATTTCAGACAGAATCTAAGTAGCAGATAACACTGATTTACACAAAATTAATGCATCAAAGTGGAGCAAAATTCATATCTTTAGAAGCCAAAGTACAAATGGAATTGGTTCTCCAAAGTTCACTCAATATTTGTTCTTTTGCCACACATGAGTAATTTATGCAGTGAGGCCCATTGTTCATTTCAAGGATGAGAAATGCTAGCACACCAGACGAGTGAACTGGATGGGTGTAATAGTGGCTGGCAACCACAGGTTCAGGCATTATTCCCTTCAAAATTTGGATACGGTTTAGTTTAGTTTAGTTTAGTTTAGAGATACAGCGAGGAAATAGGCCCTTCGGCCCATCGAGTCCGTGCTGACTAGCAATCACCCGTTCACACTTATTCTATGCATTTGTCTGTGTAACTTACATCATCCTGAAAATAGGGAGTAATATAATATGTGTAGAAAGGAACTGCAGATGCTGATTGAAACCGAAGACAGACACAAAAAGCTGGAGAAACTCTGCAGGACAGGCAGCATCTCTGGAAACATAGAAACAGAAACATAGAAAATGGGTGCAGGAGTAGGCCATTCGGCCCTTCGAGCCTGCTCAATATGATCATGGCTGATCATCCAACTCAGTATCCTGTACCTGCCTTCTCTCCATACCCCCTGATCCCTTTAGCCACAAGGGCCACATCTAACTCCCTCTTAAATATAGCCAATGAACTGGCCTCAACTACCCTCTGTGGCAGAGAGTTCCAGAGATTCACCACTCTCTGTGTAAAAAATGTTTTTCTCATCTCAGTCCTAAAATATTTCCCCTTTATCCTTAAACTGTGACCCCTTGTTCTGGACTTCCCCAACATCGGGAACAATCTTCCAGCATCTAGCCTGTCCAACCCCTTAAGAATTTTGTAAGTTTCTATAAGATCCCCCCTCAATCTTCTAAATTCCAGCGAATACAAGCCGAGTCTATCCAGTCTTTCCTCATATGTAAGTCCTGACATCCCAGGAATCAGTCTGGTGAACCTTCTCTGTACTCCCTCTATGGCAAGAATGTCCTTCCTCAGATTAGGAGACCAAAACTGTACGCAATACTCCAGGTGTGGTCTCACCAAGACCCTGTACAACTGCAGTAGAACCTCCCTGCTCCTATACTCAAATCCTTTTTGAGGGAATTTTGAGAGAGGGAATGGGTGACATTTCGGGTCGAGACCCTTCTTCACACAGAGTAATATAAAGTAATGAAATTGCAGAGAGATGCAATGTGGAAAGAGGCTCTTCAGCCCAATGAGTCCATACTGAACATCAACCACCCTGCATTAATCCCTCTTGAAGGCAATTTACAGGGCCAACTCACATGGTCCCGGGGAGAAAATACAGACTCAATATCAACAGCAACCGAGGTTGGGTCAAATTGACATCACTGAATATTAATGGCAGCAGTGCCTCTGCATAATTCCCATTTGTATAAGATGTTACTACTAATGCCAATATAATATGAGGAAACAATTTAAAAATATGGTGCCAGAACACCTGAGCTCTACAGAACTTATTCTAAGATCTTATAAAATCTGATATTTTTAGTCGTACTAATAATTTTCGTAGCATTTATTTCTGCTTGTAATCGCACAGTATGCATTGGAAAGGCTGTAAAGAGCAACAAGAATGATTTAAATGAACATTGAAATGAACAATGAAATCAACAGTGAATTCTCCTATTTTAAGTAAAACTTCACATTCCTCCTCTCTCTTTCCTGTACTCCCAATCCTCTCCCCCTCCCCAACTCCAGTGCAAACCTACTTCTTCCATTATCCTGCCCCTCTCCCACCCCCAGCCTCAGTTGAATTCCACCTCTATCCCTCCCTGTGGCCTCACATTACACTCCTCTTCCCTCTTTATCTGACATTCTTTTCATCTCTAGCCTTTGTCACTTACTCCACCTATCAACCTCTTCCCCCCCCCCCCTCACCTGTATCCACCTATCACTTGTCAAGCTTGGTCCTGCCTCCACCTCTCTTATCCAGCTTTCTCTCCCCTACTACAATCAGTCTGATGAAGAGTTCCAACCCAAACAGTTGCTTTTCCATTTCATCCACAGATGCTGCCCGACCCGTTGAGTTAATCCAGCACTTTTCTTTTTGCTCGAGATTTATCCCAGGTGGAAAGAGAAGTTATGAGAAAGGTATTTGAAAGTTCAATCTCTGTTTAAAAAAGAAAGAAATCGCAACCATGCATTAAAAATAAACTCAAGCAGATAAGTAGATTGAAACTTATATGATATGTTAAGCCTGGAATCCAGAACGGGAGGATGTGAATTTCAGTTTAGGAAGAAGATTGTTATTTATAGAGTGATAAATGTTTTGAATAATCTGCTTGACATTGCAGTAGTGCCAATACAGTACTACAGTTGGATGCTGCTTGGGAGATTTTGGGTACTGGAATTATAAGTTTTAATAGACTGAATAACCTTTCTTGTCCTTGAATTTAAGTGCTGATATCTCCCTGGGTTAGTTATACCATTGCCAATAACCCTCAGGAACTTTTATATTCTTTATGAGGCAATCCAAATTTGCGAGTACGTGCTCGAGCCACATATAACTGGGTCCAGCCCAGGCCAGGCTTAATATTCATAATCTATCTCTTTCTAGTTGGGTTCACCAGCTGGTTGTTTTCTTTCACCCTGCCAAGGCTTCTAACCTATGGGCGGTCAAGTGCCACAACAGTAGAGCTGTTGCCTCACAGTGCCAGAGAACCAGGTTCGAACCTGACCTCGGGTGCTGTCTGTGCAGAGTTTGTATGTTTTCCCTGTGACCGAGTGGGTTTTCCCCGGGTGCTCTGGTTTCCTCCCACATTCCAAAGACATACAGGTTTATAGGTTACATGCAGGAAAGAACGTCAGATGCTGGTTTAAACCGAAGATAGACACAATCATCTATAGCGACAAGTGATGGCTTCCACTGATTGTCACCGGAAGCTTGCGTCCTTTTCAGGACGGACGATGGCAGCAAGGTCAACATTTGTAACAAGATGGACACGAAAAGAAGAAGAAGACCCCATGAGTACAGTCAACAGGACAGGCAGAGGAGAGGAGAAGTCAGTCTGAAGAGGAGAGGAGGTCAGTCTGAAGAAGGGTCTCGACCCGAAACGTCACCATTCCTTCTCTCCTGAGATGCTGCCTGTCCCGCTGGGTTACTCCAGCATTATGTGTCTATTTCAGGTTTATAGGTTAATTGTCTTCTGTAAATTGTCCCTAGTGTGTAGGATAGAACAGTTGTATGGGTGATCATTGGTCCGAGAGAGCTCGGTGGGCCGAAGGGCGTGTTTCAACGCCGTGTCTCTAAACTAAACTAAACTTAAGAAAGTCCACCAATTAAACTTTTAAGGAAGCCCTACAATTGTTCAACTTTTGAGGTTTGTAGGTTAACTGGCTTCTGTAAATTGCCCCCAGCGTGTAGGACATAGAACTAGTGCACGAGTGATCAATTGTCGGCGCGTACTCAGTGGGCCGAAGGGCGAAGGGTTTGTTTCCATGCTGTATCTCTAAACTAACATCACTTCTACCATGAAGTTGCCAATGACGACTTTTTTGGGGAGTAAAACAAATATCTCTTGTTACTTACCATTTAAACCGATTGTTTAATAGTGTAGCACATATCCATGAGATGTTCATAGATTGTAATGTGTCCAAACTAGTTCCATATTTCAATCCTTCATTTTCTTTGTTTTTATGTCATTGACAAAGACTGTGGTTTGTTATAATCAGGATTGAAACATCTGTTCTTTCTTCCTCAACATCTCTTAGATATTTTACAACCTTTTGAACCCAACAGTGTTCTCTGTCTACAGTTTCTTGTTCAATATCAGGAATATCACATTTCTTTAGATCTTTAAGGCAAAATTCGGACAAACAACCAAACAGGAACCTCTGTTACATCAGGGTACTGCAGCTGTGTTTTGCAGTGGTATTTTCATATTATTACGAAGTATTGAAAAAAAAATCTGCATCCCCTTCCAAAAAGATCTATTCTCAGCCAGTGATCTAGTTGGCAGTGCTAATTTATTTCCAAACTCTGTATTTTGGATTTTGTGCTAATCAAATGAGTGTGTAATAGTTTTCCATTTGGAGAATGGTCCATTTCCTTGGAGCATAGGAACATGAGGGGTTATCATATAGAGGTGTACAAAATCATGAGAGGAATAGATCGGGTAATGTACAGAGTCTTTTCTCCAGAGTTGGGGAAATGAGAACCAGAGGACATAGTTTAAGATGAGGGGGGAGAGATTCACTAGAAATCTGAGGGGTAACCTTTTTTGCACAGTAGGTGGTGGGTATATGGAAAAGAGAATAGTTGCGGCTGGTACTGTCATAACATTCAAGAGACATTTGGAGAGATATATGGATGGGATAGGTTTAGCGAGTTATGGGCCAAGTACTGGCAGGTGGGACTAGTGTAGATGAAGCATGCTGATCGGTGTGGGAATGTTGGGCTGAAGGGCCTGTTTCCGAACTGTATGACTCTATAATGAAAAACCCTGGGCCAGTATCCGGGAATTGGATGAAAAGTCAAGCCCTCTATTCTTCACCTTTAATACTCCTCTTCCATTGAGCCTCTACGTCTCTAACAAAGCCTTGGCCAGAATGAAATGCCCACCACCTGCTGAATCCATGAACGGCGACAATCTACAGCACAAAAGTCGACTATTTGCTCCAGTCCATGCACGACAAGAAGGTGTTATGTAGCCTAATCCTAGTTCTTAGTTAAACCCCCAGAAATTGATTTCTCTGCCAAATCAGAAGGGTCCCTGCATGCATATTGCTGAGGCCCCTCATCATTTTAAACATTTCAATTAAATCTCCTGTCAGTCTCCTCCATTCCAAAGGCAACAGCTCGACTCAAGCCAACGTCTGTTTTAGGGCAGGCTGCCACTATTTGGGACTTGGATTGAAACTTTTCATTTTAATTTCAGATCGAATCCTCACTGTCAGCAACTTGAAGTGGACCTCCACCCCATTTGTCTGCATGTGATATAGACCCAAGACATATTTGTGAATCTTTGCCAAATATTCAATGTTCTGCCTTGTCCAAAATATCGGACAAGGTTGTACACTGGTATCAGCTTTAAAATGTGATAGGTTAACCCTTTTTTCTAGTTTAACATGCACTCTTGAATTGATCCAATTCCTAGGTCGTGTTCAGTCCTCTACACCTTCCAGCTTGTTGCTTCTCTGGAGTCTGAAAGACAAGAACGGGTTATGCAGCCTAATCCTAGTTCTGAGATAAACCTCAAGAAATTGTTCTCTGCTAAATCCATAGTCTGGAGTCCAGACCCGAAGCATCACCTATCTATGTTTTCCGGAGATGTTGTCTGACCCGCTGACTTACTCCAGCACTTTGTGTCTTTTTTTCTAAATCCCTTCTCTTCTATTAGTTCCATCATTTTTTGTTATATGTGTAGATTATAGATGGATGTACTTGTGATGACAAATGCACCCGTATTCTGTGTAACCTGACACCATTTATCCCGATGTCATGCGGCACGGTGGCGCAGCGGTAGAGTTGTTGCCTTACAGCATTTGCAGCACCGGAGACCCGGGTTCGATCCCGACTACGGGTGCTGTCTGTGCGGAGTTTGTACGTTCTCCCCGTAACCACGTTGGCTTTCCCCGAGATCTTCGGTTTCCCCCCACACTCCAAAGACGTACAGGTATGTGGGTAAATTGGCTTGGTATAAGTGTAAACTTCTCCCTGGTGTGTGTAGGATGGTGTTAATGTGCGGAGATCGCTGGTCGTAGTGGACTCGGTGAGCCGAGGGGCCTATTTCCGCACTGTATCTCTAAACTAAACTAAAAAAACTAAACAAAGGTGAACACAATGTTAGTTGGTACTCAGTATTGACATAGAATATATGGTTTACCTAACCAAATAAAGATATTAAGGTAAATTATGTCTTGTTAATTTGATACCATTGTATTTTTAGGCTTGTGGGTTATTGTACAGTTGGTAGACAGAGATTACCTTTGTTGTACGATAATACAAACTCACTTGTTTGTTGCGATGGTCAGATGAATATTCTGCTGCAAAGTATACTTAAAGTATTTCACTTGGCCTATCAGGTTACTCTGAGAACTCAAGTTTGGGTTAATTTTATAAATCATTAGTGAAATCAAAGCCATTATTGGGGGAGTCTGAAGAAAGGTCCCAAGCCAAAATGTCACCTATCTATGTTCTCCAGAGTTGCTCCTGTCCTCCTGAGTCACTCCAGCACTTTGTGTCTTATTCCGTGCAGTTATGGCCTTGTCAGACTGTTCATAGACACAAAAAACTGGAGTAACTCAGTGGGACAGGCAGCATCTCTGGAGAGATGGAATGGGTGACGTTTCAGGTCGAGACCCTTCTTCAGACTGTTCAGTTCATTGTCCTATTCCCAATTTTACCAAATACACTCTCAGCTCGTCCCCTCCTCAACTTCCACGCCTCTGTGCACCTTCAAGTTTCTAATTACACCCACGTTATTTGTGCAGTTGCTCTCGACTTGGATAATTCTCCACTCTAGTCTTACAGATGTTTAAACGTCAATACACAAAATTGCCAGGGAGCAAGGAATGAAAAACAATCTCAGCCAACTCATTTGGCCATGTTCTGACACAATAACTATCTGCCACTGAAATGGAAACACTGCAGATTGTAGCAGATAAATCAGTCGTTTCCAACAAGCTGAAGGTTTTTTGTTTAACAAGCCTGAAGAATTATAACACTGATCCGTTGCTTATGAGACACAAGTAACTAATAGCTTTGGGTAATGTAGACCAGATGGAGTAAGGTTGAGTTCTGAAGTCACCAGTGCGCTGTGCCAGTGGCAGCAACTATTTCTTGAAACTCCTTTCTTTACTTTACAGTTCCAATCAGAGAAGTTGGAGAGAAATTAATAGTTTCCACGGGGAGTTCAAGGGGGCTAGATTGGATAGCTCCCCAAATATTGTGGGAATGCAACAAACACTCATCCCAAACTCCCTGACAGGTTGCAGGGAGAATATTCATGCTGCCTTCTCATGCTGTCGTGACTTCATCGTCCGGTCAGCTTGGGCGTTGATTGCCTTTATTCCTCATCGGCGGGGGGGGGGGCCCCAATTTTGCAAGTCCCTGCTGCCAGTTAAAATATGACATGTATCATAAAGTTAGGCTCTTGAGGAGGTGCGCCATTGTGGCACAAGCAGGAGATGATAAGCTGCCAAACATTCATGGCCTATGGGGGAGAACTTTGGTGGGGATGGACTCATCTTCACAAAGCGGTGGGAGTCATTTGAGGAGTCAATGCCTGAAGATCTACATGGAACATACATAGAGCGGTTTAGCACAGGAACAGACCGTTCGCCCCACAATGTCCTTGCTGAACATGATACCAAGTTAAACTAATCTCCTCTGCCTATGCATGTGATCCATACCCCTCCAAATCTTGCACGGAAGCATTAAGCCAAGAAAAACACTTTTATATTTTTACATCACAATCCTAAAATTCTAACAACTATAAAGAATTTCAGAAAACATGGAGGGGTATGAAAACACTTGTAGAAGTTTAATATCATCAAGTAGAAAACAATCAATAATTAATCGTCAAGCAGTTTATGATTCCTGGGAAGTGGTCATTTACGCTGCTGAACGTATGATCAATGTTTAGGGCTATAATAGGGCTTTAGCTGGTGAACAGGGACTCAACGTAACAGCATTGCATGTCACACTGCGCTTACTTTGTTGACTTCCTCCAAAGTCCACAACTTACAAGGCTTGGAATGTTGGATTAGATTGAACGGCCCCTTTTGGCTGGCAGGGAAACAATCTTCCTGTGTGCCATCGTTTTTTCTGATTATATAATTGTTACAACTTTGGCACCAATTTGCTTCGCACTCGCTAACGCCCAAACTGTTATGGCCAATGCAACCTACGACAGGAATTCCTAACCATTAGTCTTCATAAGATCATGTGATAGGAGTAGGATTAGGCCATTCGGCCCATCAAGTCTACTCCGCCATTCAATCGTGGTTGATCTATCTCTCTCTCCTAACCCCAGTCTCCTGCCTTCTCCCCATAACCTCTGATACCAGTACTAATCAAGATTCTATCTATCTATCTCTGCCTTAAATATATCCACTGACTTTGCCTCGACAGCCTTCTGTGGCAAAGAATTCCACAGATTCACCACCCTCTGACTAAATGTTCTGACTTCATGTTGGAACTAAACCAACCTCCATACCGTGATACCACGGAAGCCCTTTTTATGGTCCACGAATCTATTGACAAAGCTTTTATTTATTGGCCTATTATTTACTTTTATTATTGTCCTATAAAATGTCCTAACAAGCCACCTAGTTACAGTATATTAACCAGGACGGCTGGGTTGGGATAACTGATTTAGAGTTCACCAGCGATACCTATATGTATATTGGTCTTTTTTCATTATTGCCACCTGCATCGAGAAACTGTTTTCCGTGCTGTCCAGTCAGATAATACCATACATGAGTACATCGAGTAGTGCCAAAGAGAACTGAATATAATGTTACAGCTACAGAGAAAGTGCAGATACAATGTTAGTGCAAGGACTGCAACAAGGTAGATCAGAAGACCGGGAATTCATCCTTAGCACATGAGTGTTCTGTTTAAGGGACTGATAACAGCAGCGTCAAAGCTGTTCTTGAATCTGGTGGTACATGCTTCCAAGTTTTAGTGTCTTCTGCCGAAGGGAGAGGGGAGAAGAGAGAACGACTGGAGTGTAAGTGGTCCTTGATTGCGCTGTCTATTCTTCTGAGGCAAAGTGAAGTGTGGTTTAGTTTAGTTTACAGATACAGCACGGAAACAGGTCCTTTGACCCACTGAGTCCACACCGACCAGCGATCCCCGCACATTAGCTATCTATACACACTAAGGGCAATTTTACATTGATACCAAGCCAATTAACCAACAAACCAGCACATCTTTGGAATGTGGGAGGAAACCAAAGATCTCGGAGAAAACCCACGCAGGTCACGGGGCGAATGTACAAACTCCGTATAGACAAGCACCCGTGGTCAGGATCGAACCCGGGGCTCTGGTGCTGTAAGGCAGCAACTTAAACATAGAAACATAGAAAACTTTACCACTGTGCCATCATGCCACCCTCTGTAGATGGAGTCAATGGCAGGGAGGCTGGTTTGCATGATGGAATGGGCTGCGTTCACAACTCTCTGCAATTTCTTGCTGTCTTGGGCAGGTCAGTTGCCATACCAAGCTGTGATACATCTGGATAGGATGCGTTCAAAAGAAGAAATTAGTAACTCACTGAAGATATGACAAATTTCCTTAACTCTCTGAGGAAGTAGAGGATCGACACAAAATGCTGGAGTAACTCAGCGGGACAGGCAGCGTGTCTGGAGAGATGGAATGGGTGACGTTTTGGGTCGAGACCTTTCTTCAGTAAGTAGAGTAAGTACGTTTTCTTCAGGAAGTAGTGGCGTTGGTATATTTTCTTGGCCATAGCATAACTATGATTGCATCAGGGAACATTGTTGGTGATATTTACACCTAGGAATTTGATGCTCTGGATCTTCACCACTACAGCACCATTGTTACAGACTAGTGCGTGTACTCCATCCCACGGCCTGAACTCCATGACCTGCTCCTTCGCTTTGATGACGTTCAGCTTGTTGTCTGAACTAAGCTACTAAGCTCCCCAGCTCTTTCCTGTACACCATCTCTTCATTGTTTGAGATCTGGCCCACTACAGAGGTGTCATCTGGAAGATAGCCTTCTAGTTTAACGCATGAACTACAAGTGCTATGATTCTGGCAAGAATTATGGAAATAGATTGTTAAACGGGAAAAGAAAAATGATGAGGTAATTCAGGTGCTTTATTTAATCTGAGCATTGGCACATGAGATTCCATTTTTCAGTTTTTTACAATTCTTGGCACAATTGAAGTTTTAGACTTGTGGGAAGTAGGTTTAATTGTGAAGTCATTGCTGATGTTCGGAAACTGGCCACAAGGCCTCTTTAAGGGAGGGAGTTGGCAGATAATGGCTATTTAGTAGAACTAAATCACAACCAGTTTCTTCAATTCTTACTTTTCCCAGTACGGTGTTAACGTTTTCAAGATGTCGATAATAACACTGAAAGGTACTGAGCCAATATAAGCAGCAGTGGAAGAAGGCTAATGTCACCGTCATGGCAAGTATCACGTTTTCCTGCAGACTTTACTCGAGGGATTCATCTTGCATTCAGGAAATGGGGGAAGTTTTCAAAGAGTCTTGTATTCATCTTCCTCTATAGACTTTCAACTCTTACAAGTATGAATAGGGCAGTGAAATTATGTAGGAACTTGGTATGGGGAGTTGTGATAGTTGGGCAGACAACACTATGGGTTAGGCAATCCAGTCAAGTATGTTTGGTGTATGATGCTGTCGAGTAACCTCACGCGCCTGTTCAAAAGACAATTGTTGGTCTGGCCATTACTTCCTGACAAGAATATTTCTTTGCCATCCTCCAGGAGAAGTCACTGACATTTCATGAGGATTAACGTCCTGGCACTGCCAATCAATATGGATTGCATCTCAACAGACTTGAACCAAAGTCTCACTGAATTCCCCTCAAACCTTCTTCCATGATTCTTATTTTGCTCTCCACTGAGTTCTTCCAGCTGCGATAGCTTCAGAAAAGTCTGAAATGCAAACTTTTGGGGACCAGGGGTGCCCCACGATCGGCAGCCCTGCCAACAGTCTGTCTGTTTCGTATTTAAAAAAAAATGTTTAGCGGGTTTTACAAGTCTGTGCAAATGTTCTCCGGTTTGTTTTCTGTGGGGGGAGGGGGAGGGGGTTGGGGGAAACTTTATTTTCAGTTTCTTACCTTGCCGGAGATGCGATTGTTTTCCGGGTCGCATCTCTGGTCGCTCTGCGGCCTACCATCGATGGAGCTGGAGCAAAAGGTAGAGCAAAGAGAAAAATACCAGAGTGCAGAATATGGTTTCTTAGCATTATAGTGTAATTGAATTTTAGCCCTACTGTGGGGCGTGGACTTAACATTGGAGCCGATCCCTTGCCTGGGATCACTCCAACCACGGCCTGTGGACTTTACATCGAGAGCTCGCAGTCTCGGGAGATGCTAGTCGGGAGCTCCAACGACGCAGAAGGCTCGACCAGCCCTGACGCAGGGTTCGATCGCCCGGTGCGGGGGTGCTAACATCCCCCCCCAATACTGGAGCTGATCGCCCCGATGCGGAGGGCCAAAACGCCGCCGGCTGAGTGGGTCAAGATCGTCCCGTCAACGGAGGGCTCGAGACACCCAACCAGGGGAGAGCAAAGAAGGGAAGAGATTTGAACTTTTTTATCGCCTTCCATCACAGTGAAGAATGTGAAGGAGTCACTGTGGTGAATGTTTATGTTAAAATGGATTTTGTGTGTTCCGTTGCTTTTTATTTGTAAGACTGTTTATTACAATGGCCCCTCATATACTGAATCAGCATGGCAAAGTTCCATAAGTGTATCTTACATTCTAAGTGAGAGAGTGCAAGGAAATGTCAAAATGTTTGTGCCCAGATTTCTAGGACACCTTGAACCTCAGTGATCATATCATAATTTTCCATTCTCTTAGATCTTGGATTAGATTTAATATTGTCAAGTATATCGAGGTTCAGTGCCATCCAATCAAATCAGATACAGGTCCACCACCAATTTTCTGGCACCCTTGCCGTATTATCAGTTTTACTGGACCTACGGTCATGGCTGTGGTGGGGGGGGGGGGGTGGTGGGCAAGATACGGCCGCAACGTTGGCCGTGGAAGTCGGCTATGGAACGGATCTGTCTACAATACATGAATACAATTAAGCCAAACAGTAGTACAAAAGGTAGAGCAAAGAGAAAAATACCAGAGTGCAGAATATGGTTTCTTAGCATTATAGTGTAACAGTTCCAGAGGAAAAGTCCAATGTCCACAATGAGGTAGCTTGGGAAATCAGGACTATATCCTAGCTTATGGAGGGACCATTCAGAAGTATGGTAACAGAGGGGTAGAAGCTGTTCCTGAGTCTGGTGGTATGCGCTGTCAAACTTCTGTATCTTCTGTCCGACAGGAGTGAGGAGAAGAAGGAATGACTGGAGGTGGGAAAGGTCCTTGATTATGTTGGCAGCTTTCCCTGCTTTCTTGCTGGTTGCAGGAGAGTTCATTGAGATTGTGCATCTTGGTTAATAGATATCGTTCAGACATTGTATATCATTCACCAGTTAGTATAAGAGTTAGATGTTCATCGTTTTTAAGTAGAGCGAGACATATGATTTACAATAAAGTCCACTTAACTAAAATGTACATGAAGGATACACATAAGTAGCCCATTAGATGAATATTGTACATAATGATTCTCCACTTGTATTTTGTTTATAATACAAACAGAATAAAACAGATGCATTGTGAAAGTAAGTCAGGACATTCCAAAGAACTTTACATCCATTGAAGTCATCTTGAAATGTGGCCACTTTTGCATAGGAGACAATTAGTACACAGCCAAATCTCACAACTGACGACAAAACTATCAACTGGATCGTTTGTGTTTGTTTCAGCTGAGTTAAATATTTTGGCCAAAAACAGATTAAAGAGCACAAAAGGAGCAGGATCCTGAAACAGTCAAATGTACTGACAATGTCCACATAATATGTGAACCAAGAGAGGGGATAGTATTGGATAATGTTGGGGAATAAACCCGGCCAAGTGGAAATGTTGGCAGTAGAGGCAGCAGAACAGAGATGTGAACTAGGACAAAGATAAACTCAGATGGAGAAACTGCAGACTGAGAGAAGATGAATGTTCCTTGGCTAAGAGGAAGGCCTAGCAACTGGCATTAGAGCAACATTGTGTATCATCCTCATGTTGATCACGTGAAGTTGCTCGAAGGACCAAAAAATTCAAAGCTCCTGGCGTATTTGTGTCAAGTTCCCATGTTAATATTATGATAGTTTGAAGGGTCCCCATCCCATTTTCTCCAGAGATGCTGCCTAACCCACTGAGTTACTCCAGTACTTTGTGTCTACCTTTGGTATAAATCAACATAGAAGTGAATACCTGTTTCTCCTGTTGTTTACTCCTATGGGCTGAAGCAAAGTAGAGGAATGGCTTATGGTGTACTGTTATCTTCCAAACACATCAAAGAGATGTGACAGAGATTAGCATCAGAGCCTGGAGTGATCCTAAGCCTAGGAAGCTGAGAATGACTGTGACATAGATTGAGGAAAGACAGACAGACAGATGAGGTTATACTTGAGGTGGTTGGAGGCCTCACATCTCAGGTAGGATGAAGAATGCATTAAGGCCCTGTCCCACTGGACGAGACGAGGTAATTCAAGAGTCCTCCCAAGTTCTCCCCTGATTCGAGCTTGTGTAATGTACGTAGCGGGTACGTAGGAGCTCGTGGATGTCACGTAGCTGCTCGTACGAGTAACGTTATGTACTCGGGAAATCCGGTAAACACGTGATGTTTTTTCAACACTGTGAAAAATGTCCACAAGTAAAAAAATACTCGTGATGAAAAAAATGGGTACTTTTTACTCGTACGGGCCCCTACGTACCCGCTACGTACATTACACGAGCTCGAATCAGGGGAGAACTCAGGAGAACTCTTGAATGACCTCGTACAGTGGGACAGGCCCTTTAGGACTTAGCTCATGAAATAGCATGTGAGGGCAACACAGTGACGTAGCACCAGAGGCACGGGTTCAATCCTGACTACTGGAGTTTGTAAGTTCTCCTGTGACCGTGAGGGGTTTCTCCAGGTGCCCCGGTTTCCACCCACACTTCAAAGACGTGCAGGTTTGTAGGTTAATTGGCTTCTGTAAAAAAATTATAAATTGTCCATATTGTGTGTGGGATAGTACTAGTGTACAGCGTGATTGCTGGTCAGTGTGGACTCGGTGGGCCGAAGGGCCTGTTTCCATGTTGTATCTCTAAAGTTTAAAAGTTAAAGTCTAAATTGAAATGAGGTAGAACATAGAACAGTACAGCAAAGGAACGGGCCCTTCATCCCACATTGTTTGTGCCGAACAATGGTCCTTTATTGTCATGTACCGAGGTGCAGTGAAATTCATTTTTGCAGCAAAGTATTACTGTACATAAGCATAGATTAAGTACAAAGTGTATAGAAATAGTCCACTGGGACAATATACAAGAGACGCCAGGTTTTGGTGCATTTTCAAAGTCCAAGTTGCTTTAAGTGCAGCTGGCATTAATGACTCTTGGAAAGGTACATGGTGTTTCATTCAGACAAATGCGAGGAGTTGCATTTTGATAAGATAAACCATGGCAGGACTGGCACAGTAAATGGTAGGGCCCTGGGAACGTCGTAGGGTGCAGGTGCATAGTTCCATGAAATGGCGGTACAAGTCGACAGGCTGGTGAAGAAGGCATTTGACAAAGTCATTCATTGTTAAGATATTGGGTACAGGAGTTGGGAGGCTATGTTACAGATGGTCAAGTCATTGATAAGGCTACTTTTGGAGTACTGCGACCAGTTCTAGTCGCCCTGCTATAGGAAGGTGTTATAAAATTGGAAAGTGTGTAAAAAAGGACTCATGAAATTGTTACCATTTCTGGAGGGTTGAATTACGTATAAAGAGAGTTTGGATAGGCTGGGACTTTTTTCGAAATGTAGGAGGATGAAAGTGATCTTATGGAGGATTATAAAACAATGACGAGCAAAGGTTTAAGGTGAGAAGAAAAATACTTAAAAGGGACTATTTCACGCAGAGAGTGATGCATATATGGAATGAGCTGCTAGGTAAAGTGATGGAGGCAGGTACAGTATGACATTTTAAAAACAATTGGAGAGGTACATCGATAGCAAAAGAATGGGGCAGGCATAGGCAAGTGGGACTAGCTCTAGTAGGCAATGGCCGGCAGGGACTAGTTGGGCTCATGGGCCTGTATTCATGCTTAGAGATTTATACCAGATAAAAAAGTGCTGGGAAGAAAGAAAATCTCTCTGAAAAATGAAGATAGGAATTTCCTAACAGGTCATAAATTCCCAAAGAATTTACACAAAACTGCTGCACTGAGATAATTTTCAACAGCACAGAGCAATTATTTTGAATTGATCTGAATAGATTCTAACCCCATGAGATTTTACAGAAGTGGACAGGAAACAACTAGTTGGAAAGCTCTCAAGAAGGAGATAGCAAAGGTTTAAAACAATACAAAAAAGTGCACGAACTTCCAATTCTAGGCACACATGTAAGAGAAAATCTTGAAAAAATATTGGAAGTAACACGAGGGTAGAGAAAGAATGATTAAAAAAACATAGATGAGGTATATCAGACAACAAAACTTGGCTGAATGTAGTGCTTGAAATGAATAATTTTCAGTTGTCTCCACAGAAGAGGGGAATGATGTAGCCTTTGGCATTAATGAGGAAGAATGTGAAATGATAAAACACAGAGGGAGAGAACCTATTAAGGAGTCAAGCATTTTAAGAGTGGATAGTTTTCCAGATCCAAATAAAATGTATCCGAGCATCTAAAGCAAATGATAATTTAGCCTTGGCTAGACTGTATAAAACACAAATCAGGCTGCAGTCAGAGTGTTGAGTACAGTTCTGGATACCTTACCATAAAAATGATATGATAACATTAGAGAGGTGTAGAGGATGGAGTCAACGAGTTGTTGAACTGTAAAGCACAGAAACGGGACTTTCAACCAGCTGTATCCATCCCAACCTTTTGCTCATCCACACAAATCCCATTTGTCTGCATTAGGTCCGATTCTTAGTGCCTTAAATGCCTGTCTAAATGTATCTTAAATGTTGTGATTATATCTGACTTCATCGCCTCCTCTGCTAGCAAGTTAAAAAATTAGCCACTCTGTGTGGAAAAACTCAACCCTCTAACCCCCTACGAAACTTTTTATCACTTTAAACCTACTGAGTTTCGCCAGCATTTTGTCTACCTTCGATTTTCCAGCATCTGCAGTTCCTTCTTAAACCCTCTTGTTTTGATACTCCTATGATGGGAAGAATATTCAAGTTGCCTCATAAATTTATATACCTATATCACCGCCCACTCCCTCCCTTACCTGCCTGGTTTGCTCAGGGAAATCAAATGCAGTCTATCTGATCTCTCTCCATGACTAAATTCTTCAAATCCAGGCAACTTCCTGATGAATCTCATCTGCACTCTCTAGTGCAAACCATGTCCTTCCTGTTGTGTGGCAACTGGAACAGTACAGACTAGTCTGAAGTTTGGTCTAACCAGGGCCGGATTTAGATGAAGAGAGACCCTAGGCTATTCCACTTGTGAGGCCCCTCCCAACCCTCCACCCCCACGACGAGAGGAAGATGGAAGAGTCCACCAGATTGACACCGATGTGCAGCCGAGCGTGGCCAATGAGATAAGGGCTGGAAAGCTGCGCTTTTTATTTATTGCCAGTGCTAGTGTTGAGTTATCGACTTAAAACACTATTATTCTGAAATGGAGGGCACGGAAAATGACTGAAGTGGTGTTTAGAGACTACAGTGCATTGTGACAGCATATGTAAGAAAGGCCTATGACAGTGTCAAAAATATTATACACCAGGCCCGTACGAAGCTTTTCAAAAGGGGGGTGGCAGGGCAGGATTACAAAATTTTAATGTGAAATAAGTGCACGCAGCACATATCACAAGCGCAAAGCTCAAAGACCCTTGCGACCCTTAAGGGCCCTGGAAGCTCTGGGATTTTAGGTGCTCTCTGGTGCATTCTGAGCCTTATTTTGGAGCATTTTTGCACCATATTTATGACCAATATTTCAGAAATAATTTTGGTTGAGTCAAGAGTAATGAGTGGTTGGAATGGATGATTGGGGTCATTGTTGTATATATTTTAATCAAGAATTGAAGCTGTCCTTGTTTTAATAATCAAGTTGTACTGTAAAATGTTATGTAAAATGTTATAAAAGAGCATGCAAACACTGCAAATAAAACACTAAGTTTTTGCAGTAAATAAAACCTTTTTTTAGAAATTGTTTTGTGTGTTGATTTGATTGCCTGTTACTGTTCGACTGTGTTAGTGTGTGCACGTTAAAAATATGATGCAAAAATGAAAGTTGCAAACTATGGAATACATATTTTTCAGTATTGTTATCAAGGAAAAGAAAGCAGTTCCAATTGTTTGATATTATTCATATGAGGAGAAAATATAATTGCTCTAAAACCTACCTTAATTTTGCAATGTCACTAAAGATAATCCCCCTTTCCCTCTCCCCCCTCCTCCTTCCCCCTCCCTCTCCCTCCACCTCTCTCTCCCGCCCATCTCTCTCGCCCCCCTCCCCCTCCCTCCCCTCTCTCTCTCTCTCCCCCCTCTGTCTCAACCCCCCTTTCCCCCTCTCACATCCCCCCTCTCTCTCTCCCTCGCACGCAGCAAGGCTCCGACTCTGCGCCCCAGACACCGCAACCCCCCCCCTCCGGCCCGGAGAAACGGGCACTCCCGCAACGCAATATTCCACTACTTACCTGGAGTAGACACCGAGGATCTTTGGTAGACACGAGGCATCGAGATGATTGTGTGGAGTGCAAATGGAGATCTGAACCTGCCCGGGCCCACTGCGCAAGCGCGGAGAGACAGCGTCATTTTGCGTCGCTACTGCGTCACCGGCTTCTCCCAACTGCGCAGGAGGTGATGGTCGCAATTTTTTCCCCAAAACCTCCAGCGGCCGGAACCAGAATTTTGGGTAATTTCCGTCAAATTGGAAACGCTGATAGCGTTCCAATTTTTTTTTCCTCGGGATTTTTTTTACTCTGGGAAAAAAACACCTTGGCCAGAGGCCCCCTAGATTTTGAGGCCCTAGGCTTCAGCCTATGAAGCCTATAGGTAAATCCGGCCCTGCTGAGGCCCCCCTGGATCTCGAGGCTCTAAGCTTAAGCTTGTGAAGCTTATACGTAAATCCGGCCCTGGGTCTAACCAGTGTTTTGTGTATGCTGCAACTTTACATCCGAACTTTTATATCCTATTCCATGACATATCCTAATCTAATCTACTCCCTGCTCTGACCTACCTGAACGGTACTATCACAACATTTAAAAAAACATTTGGACAGGTACATGAATAGGTTTGGTTTAAAGGAATAAGGGCTAAACACAGGCAGGTGGGACTAGTGCAGATGAGGCATGTTGGTCTGCATGGACGTTGGGCCGAAGTGCCTGTTTCCACACTATATGACACTATGATGGCATGTTTGTCATTGCTTTCGACACCACCCTATCTACCTGGTTGTTGCCTTTAGGGAACCATAGATTTGAACCCCAAGATTTCTCTGTTCATTAATTTTTCTCAGCACCCTGCCATTTACTGCATATGGCCTCTCACTTTTTGACTTTGCTAAAAGCATCATCTCACAGCAGAATTGAAGTCCATCAGCCAAAGCTTGACCCAACTTCCAATCTGATCTATATCTTGCTGCAGCCAACCTCCCTCACTATCCATAACACCAGCAAATTTTGTGCCATTGATAAACTTACTAATCTCATGCTTCTGATATTTGTATCCAAATTGTGAAAATATGACACAAACATCAAGGGTCCCAGCATCAATTCTTGCGGTATACCCCTGGTCACAGACTTCCAATCGGAAAAGCATCCTTCCACTATCATGCTTTGCCTCATCACCAAACCAATTTTGGATCGTAATTGTTGAGCTCACCTTGGATACCTTCTGGATCAGTCTACCATGCAGGGCATTGTTAAAAACCTTACTAAAATCCATATAGGTGATCTATACTGCCTTGCCTTCAATCTTCCTGGTTACCTCCTCAAAAATGTCAATCAAATTAGTGAGGCAGGATATCCCTCGTACAAAGCCATGTTGACTACCCATTATCAATCCCTGCTTTTCCACGTGTACATAAATCCTATCCATTAGGATTTCCTCTACACATTTCCCTGCCACTGATGTAAGGCCCACTGGCCTGTTGTGACCTGGATTGTCCCCATGGCCCTTCATAAATAAGGGATATTTATAAGGATATTGCCAAGGCTCAAGAATTACAACACTGAGCAAAAACAGACTAAAATGGGGTTATTTTATTTGGAAAGGAGCCTGAGGGGAAATTCAAATAGGGAATACAAAACTGAGAGGCCTAGGCCTAGTGAACAGAGAGGATCCTAAGGACAAAAACTAGGGAGCATAGATTTATGTTTAGGAAGGAACTGCAGATGCTGGTTTACACCAAAGATAGACACAAAAAGCTGGAGTAACTCAGCGAGTCAGGCAGCATCTCTGAAGAAAAGGAATAGGTGGCGTTTCAGGTCAAGACCCTTCTTCAGACTGTGAGTCAGGGGAGAGGGAAACTAGAGATATTAAAGGTACAGATAACAATTGAATGAAAGGTATGGAAACAGACAAATCGAAGCCAGCAACGCTGAACAAGGAAAGGTGGAGCCCACAATGGTCCATTGTTGGCTGTGGAGAAGATGATAATGAATGATACAAACAATGAAACTAAATAGGACGACAGTGAAACTAGTTGGATGACTAATGTGGGGGAGAAACAGGGAGAGAGGGGACACAAGGGTTATTTGAAGTGAGAGAAGTCAATGTAAAATGCTCAATTTATGTTATTTGGTGGAAGGATTAAGGGGGGGGGGGGGGCTGAGAAAATTAATTTAATTACTGAGTGATAGAGGTCTGCAGTTTACTGCCTGACAGGGCAATGGAAGTAGAAATCATTACATTTTGAAGATACTTGCATAAGCATTTAAAGAGTCATGGCCTTCATGGCAAAGTACCAAGAACCTGGAGGTACAGTACTATTATCATTTGTTTAAAATAGTACTATTATAGTTTGCTTGGCCTAAAAAGACTGCTTCTGTTGCATATTCTATGATTTCTACAGCTGCTGTCTGTATGGAGTTTGTACATTCACCCCATGACCTGTGTGGGTTTTCTCCGGGTGCTCCGGTTTCCCCTCACACTCCAAAAATGTACAGGTTTGTAGGCTAGACAAAAATGCTGGAGAAACTCAGAGGGTGAGGCAGCATCCATGGAGCGAAGGAAATAGGCAACATTTTGGGTTGAAAACCTTCCTCAGACTGATGTGAGGGTGGGGGGGGGGCGGGAAGAAGAATGGAAGAGGTGGAGCCAGTGGGCTGAGGGATAGCTGAGAAGGGGAGGAGAAAGTAGGGACTACCTGAAATTAGAGAAGTCAATGTTCATACCGCTGGGGTGCAAACTGCCCAAGCGAAATATGAGGTGCTGCTCCTCCAATTTACGGTGGTCCTCACTCTGGCCATGGAGGAGGCCCAGGACAGAAAGGTAGGATTCGGAATGGGAGGGGGAGTTGAAGTGCTGAGCCACCGGGAGATCAGGTTGGTAATTGTGAACCGAGCGGAGGTGTTCGGCGAAGCGATCGCCAAGCCTACGCTTGGTCTCACCGATGTAGAGCAGCTGACATCTAGAGCAGCGGATGCAATAGATGAGGTTGGAGGAGGTGCAGGTGAACCTCTGCTGCACCTGGAAAGACTGCTTGGGTCCTTGAATGGAGTCTAGGGGGGAGG
Source organism: Malacoraja senta (assembly GCA_038087875.1). NCBI lineage: Eukaryota > Metazoa > Chordata > Chondrichthyes > Rajiformes > Rajidae > Malacoraja > Malacoraja senta. The sequence continues at coordinate 12,780,188 of CM075983.1, read as the reverse complement.
TAAAACGACAAGTGTAGCATTTCTTGCAGTTGCAAGGGAGAGTGCCCGGAGAGGGAGTGGTTCGGGTGGGAAGGGACGAATTAACCAGGGAATTGGTCAATTGATCGAAACGTTGCCTATTCCTTCGCTCCATAGATGTTGCCTCACCCACTGAGTTTCTCCAGAATTTTTGTCTGCCTTCGATTTTCCAGCATCTGCAGTTCCTTCTTAAACAAAGGTTTGTAGGCTAATTGGCCAGTAAATTGTAAAATTATCCCTAGTGTGTGTTGGTTAGTGTAGCTGGTGATCATTGGGCGGCACAGATTTGGTGGGCCAAAGAGCCTGTTTCTTTAACGTCTAAAAGTCTAAACTGTACCCGCCTCTACCACTTCCTCTGCCAGCTCATTCCAGACATGCTCCATCATCTGTGTGGAAAACGTTGCCACACAGCTCCCTTTCCTCATTCACCTTAAAGCCATTTAATTCAACATTCCTTGAACTTTGGATAGACATTAAATACTGGAGTAGCTCAGCAGGATAGGCAGCATCTCTGGAGAGAAGGAATGGGTGACGTTTCGGTTCTGACTGAAGAAGGGTCCGACCCAAAACGTCACCCATTCCTTCTCTCCAGAGATGCTATCTGTCCCGCTGAGTTACTCCAGCATTTTGTGTCTATCTCGGTTTCAACCAGCATATAGGATGCAGTTCCTTCCTACACATTCTTTGAACTTTTCTCTCTTCATCCCCATGGAAGAGTGCACACTGTGGTCATTACATCTGATAACCTTTAAGAGCATAGAAGATTAGCGAAAAAAAATGTCAGGTTTATCTAAAGCAAAATATAGTGTTGCAAAATATCATGAATGCTTGAAATCTGAAATAACGCAGAGGTGCTGGATAGTGACAAAAGTTCAGGGAGCACTTTGTTGAGACTGAATAAGATTTAATGCTTCAGGTCAAATAATGATAAGTTGAAAGGGAAGGTACTGCACCAATCCAACCTTGAAACATTTCTATACTTCCTGTTTACACATATTTTGCAGCAGTTGCATTTCTATAAATAGTATTGAATTTATGATATGATTGAAATGATAGAGAGCAGAAATATGTTGCAGTCTTTTGATTCCATGGGCTAAAAATGTCAGATTAGATTGATGTTATAAAGCAAAGTTAAGGAAATTAAATGTTGGTTTCCCTTTTATCACACAGAAAATGAAGCCTGGGATGGAGAGGAAACGTTCAGCACCTACCATGGTCTTCAGTAAAGCACTCAACAAATCCAGGTTACCTTCCAGGTAGGAGTTCAAATGTTCTTAATTATACAACTCTGGCAAATATGTTGGTGATTTGAAAGACGTAATTTAGACAGGGATGACGAACACCAGATAAAACACGCAGCACAGATTTCAGAAATGATCAATTGATAAAGATACAAAAGGAAAACATGAGACTCTTACAGAACCACAGTGGCATGGTGGCACAGCGGTAGAGTTGTTGCCTTACGGCGCCATAGACCCGGGTTCAATCCTGACCACGGGTGCTGTCTGTACGGAGTTTGTACGTTCTCCCTGTGACCTGCATGGGTTTTTTCCGAGTGCTCCAGTTTTCTCCCACACTCCAAAGACGTACAGGTTTGTAGGTTTGTAGGCTTCTTCTTCTTTCGTGTGGCGTGCACAGCCTAAAGTTGTTGGACAACTTGTTCTATTTGATCTTCTGTTTGTGCACGTCGAGTTGATTGCATTAGTCGAAACAGGGCGGACCACGTGAAGGTTGCAATCTTCCACCCGTTTGTAGGCTAATTGGCTTTGGTAAATATGTAAATTGTCCCTAGTGTGCGAGGATCGCTGGTCGGCCCGGACTTGGTGGGCCGAAGGGCCTGTTTCTATGCTCCATCTCTAAACTAAACTAAACTAAACTAAACCAGAAAGAGAAGGTGGGTTTTCTCTTTCAGTTGATAACTAACTGCTGTGTCCATTGAATGCATTTAGTTTTCTAAACAGGTTGATGACTTGAAAGTTAGCATCAAACAAATCTGCATGCATTAATTGGTATGGCATCCTGATAAGCCAAGGAGCAGATCCCTGTCACCAATTATTATGCCCGTGTTGTAGTTCCAAGCATCATCCAGGATTCAGTATGGAATTCTCCGAGTTTAGTTTAGTTTAGTAAAGAAGTCGTTTAGAGATGCAGCATGGAAACAGGCCCTTCGGCCCACCAAGCCCACACCGACCGTTGATCACCTTTTCACACTTGTGCTATGTTATCCCACTTTCTCATTCACACATCCTAAACACTAGGACAATTTTACAGAGGTTAATTAACCTATAAAGCAACACATCTTTGGGATGTGAGAGAAAACCAGAGGAAAGCCACAAGGTCACAGGGAGAGCATGCAAACTTTGTACGTTGTCCCTGTGACCACGTGGGTTTACTCCAGGTGCTCCGGATTCTTCCCACACTCCTAAGACGTACAGGTTTGTAGGTTAATTAGCTTTGGTAAAATTGTAAATTGTCCCTAGCGTGTAGGATAGTGCTAGTGTACGGGTTGATTGCTGATCGGCGCAAACTCAGTAGGCCGAAGGGCCTGTTTCCACACTGTATCTCTAAAGTCTAAAGTCTGTGATCTGAACTGTTAACTGATTCTCTTTACATAGTTGAAGCGTGACCTGCCTAGTCTTTTTCCATTTTTATTTCCAATTTCCAGCATCTGCAATTTTTAATTATTTTCACTTTCTGTAAACAAAAATAATGTAAAAGAAACAATTATGGGCATGTTTTGGAATGTTTGCATGCATAATGTATGCAATTGTGCCATTTGGGAAATTGAAGTGGGCTTTGCCTATGATGAAAATTGTTATCATTTCCCCTTCTTATTTCATGCTGTGATGTTATCATCAATATGCTCTGCAGCCCTTCATTACTGACCAAGACAGTTTGGATCAAAAGGATTGTGAAATTAAATTTTGTTTTCTCTTTTTCATGTTAAGTTCATAATTGTTCAAGGGGCACATTACATAAAAAATAGTAGGACTGGCATGATTTAAATTGCTCTCTGGAGTATTATTTTTAATGTGTTAAAAGTTATTCCTGTAGTTTTTATTTATATAAAAAATCTTTGCCGGTACAGATTGATGCTATTGTGAACAGATAACAGTTCACAGATTCCTTTAACTGTAGCCTCAAAGCTGACACTGATTTTTGGAAGGTTTGGATCGAGGGGGATATTTGGCCCATATCTGGTCCGTTACCTTCATGCCCACATTTCGGAAACTCCCCCTGTTTTTGGCCTCATCTCTCTGACTTTTTACTCCTCCTGCCTCACTCTGTGTCCTCTCCCACCTTTCCAGGAATGAGTGGGCTGAATATCCACTGACATATCTGTCATATGTTCAATACATTTGTCAGCAGATATTTAACTTTGTTGACATATGAACTGGCTGGGAAAAACGTGCAATGCCGTGTCTAACATTAGACGTTTCTCTGCTTTAAAGTTAAAATTATTATGAATACTTGATACCTCTTCCCAAAAACTATGGGAGAACAGTCCAACCAATTTGTAAACTTTTCCAATTTGTTTCGAGTGTTTCCAGTCGTTGGAATGTTGAGGAGGGTTTCCAGTTTCTCTATTTTACTCCTCTCCAATTATGGGCATGTTTTGGCATTATTTTTATTGATCCATTTATGTAGTCAGTGACTTCCACCTACGAGTAATGTTTTAATTTCGTGTTTCGTTTAGTTTAGTTTAGAGATACAGCGTGGAAACAGGCCCTTTGGCCCACCGAGTCCGCACCGACCAGTGAACCCCACACACTAACACTATCCTACACACCCTCGGGGCCATTTACATTTATACCAAGCCAATTAATCTACAAACCTGTGTGTCTTTGTAGTGTGGGAGGAATCCGAAGATCCCGGAGAAAACATGCACCCGTAGTCAGGATTGAACCCGGCTCTCTGGCGCTGCGCCACCATGTGTAGAGACCCGGATTTGATCCTGATACAGGTGCTGTCTGTATGTAGTTTGTACATTCTCCCCGTGACCTATGTGGGGTTTCTCCGGGATCTCCAGTTTCCTCCCACACTCCAAAGACGTACAGGTTTGTAGGTAAAATTGGCTTGGTATAATTGGAAATTGTTCCTAGTGTGTGTAGGATAGTGTCAGTGTGTGGAGATCGATGGTCGGCGTGGACTCGGTGGGCCGAAGGGCCCATTTTCACGCTGTATCTCTAAACTAAACTAAACTAAGCTGCCTTAGGCTCATATTGTTTCCTTTCCCCTTTGGGATTTTTTTTCTCCATTAATAACTAAATGTCTTTCTTTTTGGTTGTTCATTGTCTCTTTATATTGTCATGGACTGCCTCCAAAGTACACCTATCCATAGTACTCTGTGCGTATGTAGCACTCACCGATGCTGGAGTTTAGATTAAACCATCTGCTCTCCACAGAAGTGCAGCAATTCCTGGTCCTTGCATCCCATGGAATGTAGTGTACTTGCTCAGTCCACTACATTGTTCCCAGTAGCCAGGCGCAGTGTGGGATTTCAGTCCGCGCTCTTCTCTCAGAAATTCTTGACTTTATTTGGCAAATGGCTGCACAAACAATCTCTCCATCCTGAGAACCACGATGGAAAAATCTAAACAGCTGCTTTGATATATTGCTCTCTAATTAACTGTTGTCAGTTTGGCCCAGACTGCCTGAGCATCGATGGAATTTTCATGCTTCTGATCTGTTTACAGAAGCTAGAATTTATGCAACCTAAAAGCAGGTTCATTCTCTCCCTGTCAGCCACTCGATGCTGTACTGACGCACGGTAAAAGTGCGAGAACCATTATTGGTAATCACAAACTTTTACAAGTTCTGGCACATTGTCCAAATGCTTTAAATTTGAAAACCAAAACGGACTCAAACTCTGCGCTCACAAACTATGCGGCTAAAACAGAAGAGATTATCTTTATATAATTGACAGTGTACCTTGTAAATTGAAGTCAGGTTTTATTGTGCCTCATTAGTTCTTTCTTCGGTTTTGTGCTGTTCTTGCTGTTCCCACTTTTGGTGATGTTCTTAACTCCTGTGATGTTCAAGTAATTTTCCAGTACTTTGCTAAATTATCCAAGTACAACTGAGCAAGTAGCTGAAGCTGTAACTGTTTCTAATGGCTGAAGGGTACATGAATGGAGAGGGCTATTTTATGATGATTAGCAAACAAAATGGTGGCAACTTGAAGGAGGTGTAAGGATTCCACATGCACTGCTGGATAGTTTAGTTTAGAAATAGAGCTCGGACACAGGTCCTTCTGCCCACCGAGTCCACGCCGACCATTGATCACTCCATACATCAGCTCTATGTCACCCCAGTCTTGAATCCTACACACTAGGGGCTATTTACAGAAGCCAATTAACCTACAAACCTGCATGTGTTTGGAATGTGGGAGGAAATCAAAGGACCTGGAAAAAAAACGCACGTGGTCACCGAGAGAACGTGCAAACTCTGTCCAGACAGCACCCATAGTCAAGATTGCACCTGGGTCTGGCGCTGTAAGGCAGCAGCTCTACCGCTGCGCCACTGTGAGAGTAGCAATAGCAGCCATCAAAACAGAATTGCATCTATTTATAAAGAGCAAGGACATGAGAGTGGCTCATTAAAGACTGTTCAGTCCAGGTTGCCCTCAAGTCCTGGTAACATTGTCGTAAATCTTCTCTGCACTCTTTCCAGTTTAACAACATCTTTCCTGTAGCAGGGTGACCAAAACTGAACACAATACTCCAAATGCGGCCTCACCAATATCTTGTACAAAAATACATTGTCCGCTATCAAAAATTCGATCACCCTGCCTTTTACTGCTGATGCTCCATTTTACTTTTCTTGAAAGAATATCCCTATGCCCTTCTTAACAAATACCAATCAGCTCCTATTTAGAAGGGCTCAGGGACAATTTGAATAAGCTACCTTAAAAATTTCCATTGTAGATATTAACTTTGTAGAACATTCAATAATACACTACCCTTACTTTCTTAATTTCATTCGTGATATTACTCAATAAAGATGAATCTGATCAGTTTCACAGGATATATCGGTTCTTCCCCTTTCGTGGGAAAGTACTTGCAGACTACATGGTTCCTGTCTCCAGAATCATGACAAAAATCAAGAAACACACACGTACAGGCATCCTCTCTGTTTTGCAACATTCTTTAGATTTCCTCTTAAGTGAAATCATGGGTAAGGTGGGACACATTAAAAGGTTAATCGGTAATGTAATAAATTACATTTCAAACAAACCTTCCATGTGATAAGGCAGCTTACGTAACCTTATGAAGTGAAATTATGTAGTCTATAATATAAAATGGTAAGATACGATGTACAAAGGCAAAAATCATAAAAATCTATTACTTAGGATCAATACAATGACATGATAAGATGATAAGATGTATGAGTAGAATTAGGCCATTCGGCCCATCGAGTTTGCCATTTGATCATGGCTGATCTATTTTTCCCTCTCAATCCCATTGTCCCACCATCTTCCCATAGCCTTTGACGCCCGGACTAATCAATAATCATTGTCTAATCAATATCAATGCTCTCCCAGACCATCTTATCAGTTTGTTTCTCTGCAGAGATGGGCCGATTTCCCCCACGTCTCCTGACAGTAAGGCTCTGGTTCGGGCCTTCAGCAGTCCCACCACGGCCTTCATCATGGATGAACAGGTCCAGCTCACGACAGGACTGCAGACACAGGAACGGCACCTCTTCCTCTTCAGTGATGTCCTGGTGATTACTAAATTAAAGTAAGGATTTCATACGTGTCGCTTTTAAGTGATGGTTCCTTAAATTCTACTCCCTTGCACAACAAAGGAATGAATATTATGCACACTTTTGTTGAAATTTCACCATGTATCTTGTTTAATTTGTGTAACCTTATATTTTTGATTAATCATCTACATACCTATATATCTTAAGGTAAGATCCTGTTTTGTATTGTCCTGGCTGTAAAATACATTGATGAGTTTAAAAAATGTAACCATTTTTTTTAATTTCCTTCCAAACCTATGCTATCACATTGTAACTTAAGTGATAAAATAAACAATGGGAATACCCAAAATATGAAAACTATGCAGGTGGGTTGGCTGGTGTGGCAAGTTGGGCCAAAGAGCCTGTTTCCACACAGTAAGACTCTATGACTATGACTCTGTAGCGTATCTTTAAGACACCAGCTAGTACTCACCAGCTAGTTCACCGAAGCAAAATAATACCTGGGATATTATTCACACTGAAGGATACTGGATTCCTTTGGTCTCCACTCAAATGGCAGGTAGAACTGTTGCCCACACCGCGCCAGAGACTCGTGTTCGATCATAACCTCGGGCGCTGTCTGTGTGGACTTTGCACCTTCTCCCTTGGACCCCGTGGATTTCAACTAGATTCCTCCCACATCCAAAGACATGTGGGGAGGTAGGTTAATTGGCCTGTAAATTGTTCCCAGTGTGCAGGGTGTGGATGCCAAAGTGGGCTAACTTAGATCCAGTGTGAACGGGTGATCGATGGTTGGCGTGGATCCGGTGGGCCGAAGGGCCTGTATCCATGCACTATCTTTCAATTTCAATCAATATGTCAACAAAACAGAAAGTGATGGAGGAACTCAACAGGTCAGGCAGCGTCTGTGGAGAAATGGATTGCCTCTCCGTTTGCAGTTTCTCCAATGCTGTTTCAGGTCAGGGCTCTTCCTCAGATGAAGATGTCTGGGAGAAGAATGTCCTGACCTAAAACATCACTAGTGCTAATGCTACCCAAGAGACCAACATCACCAGTTCAGACACAAAAAGCTGGAGTAACTCAGTGGGTCAGGCAGCATCTCTGCAGAGAAGGAATGCCCGTGCCTTGTGACTCTTATGTAGTTCTCTATTTCAATGGTTTCCAACCCTTCAACTGTGACAGAGTTTTGATTAACAACGTTTTTTTTAAATGATCATAAAGCGATTTAATAACGGTAATTTTAACTTTACGTTTTACTTGGCTGGACAACTGATTTACTTACCAATATCTTTTTTGAGTAGACAAAAAAATGGCAATGTTTAAATGAGGTTACCATGAAAAAAAGGAACACTGCTCACGTGCTTCCTTCTCTCTAGTATATTGAATTATTTCAAAAGCAAAACAATTTAATACTTATTTTTTTAATACTCTCACTTGGAGCCCTGTTGTGCCTGACAATTGTAACTCAGAATGTTGTTTTAGAGACCGTGGACCGTGTCCGCGCCAACCAGCCATCACCCGTGCACTAGTTCTATGTCCTACACTCTAGGGGCAAATTACAGAAGCTAATTACAAACCTGCACGTCTTTGGAATGTTGGAGGAAACTGGTGCACCCGGAGAAAACCCACGCGGTCACAGGGAGAATGTACAAACTCTATACAGACAGCACCCATTGTCAAGATCAAACCTGGGTCTCTGGTGCTGTAAGGCAGCGACTTTACTACTGCGCCACTGTGTCGCCCTCCAAATATAATGTTGTGAGTTGAATCAGAAAATGTCGTTCTGCTCTGAACCCAAGCACACTTACAGGTTAGGCTGCCTACTTCTACTATTGTACAAGTTGTGCTTGAGGACTGAAGTTTGGTCTCTCTAGTTTAAGACTACCAAGAATAATAGAATTCAGATACATTGTGTTCTGGTGGCTGGAAAACAGATTGCCTCCAATTTGTTTCCAACATTAATTCTTTGTTTCTGCCCCAAAGCACACCATGGAAGCTGGCAGGTCTCCTTACAATTCCCAAGTCACAACTCTTCATGTATGAGTTTCCACACTATGTTTCATTTGTTATTCAAAAGAGAAATAGCCCTGTCCCACGGTGCGAGTTCATTCCAAGAGTTCTCCCGAGTTTGCCCTGATTCGAACTCGGAGATTTACGGTAATGGCCACTCGACGGTACTCGGGGCTCTTGTGGACGTTTTTCAACATGTTGAAAAATCTTCACGAGTCTTCCCGTGCTTACCTGCCATTAGCTAGTCTTCCTGAGTACCTGCCATTAGCGTAACGAGCCGCTATGGGATGTCCCCGAGCTCCGACGTACCCGCTACGTTCATTCTCCGTGCTTACCATGAGTTTGATTTTTTTTTAAACTCGGGAGAGCTCTTGGAATGAACTCGCACCGTGGGACAGGGCTATAAGGTTCATAGCCAAATCCAAAGCTCATCTGACCTTCAGACATATACGTTCCATGAGACATCACTGGAGATTCAACACAACGTTATTCCCTTACCATATATCTATACACTGTAAATGGCTCGATTGTAATCATGTATTGTCTTTCCGCTGACTGATTAGCACGTAACTGAAGCTTTTCACTGTACCTCGGTACATGTGACAATGAACTAAACTGAACTGAGCTGAACTGAGGAAGGAACTGCAGATGCTGGTTTAAACCGAAGAGTCTGAAGAAGGGTCTCGACCCAAAACGTCACCCATTCCTTTTCTCCAGAGATGCTGCCTGTCCCGCTGAGTTAGTCCAGCTTTTTGCATCTATGAACTGAACTGAACTGAACCTGCTCTGAACTTTCTCTTCTGTTTCTTTAATATCGCGCAGGTCATCGACAAACCTGAAGCTGAAGAAGCAGGTCAGATTGTGTGAGATGTGGACAGCCTTCTGCAATGATGAAGTGTGTGAGAGGAAAACAAGTCCGGAAAATTCCTTTGTTATTGGATGGCCCACAACTAACTGCGTGATCACCTTTAGGTATAAGATCAATTTGCCTTGATCTGTCTAAGTTGTTTGGGAAAGATGCGGCTTGACAAAAACTGAACTAATCTTTTTCTAAATACCTTGCAGTTCAGCAGAAGTAAGAGAGAAGTGGCTTTCAGCTCTGCAATGGTAAGGAATTAAACATCATTATTTGTCAATGGGATATTTAATGCTTTATATAGGGGCAGTGTATTTATGGCAAAAACATCTTAAAATGGGCAACTGTATTTCTAATATTAATGTCAGTTGAAGTGGGTAACAGGATTCCTTTTTGAAATGGGTGCAGTTTCAATAGTGTTGGCTGCTTGCCATGACTACATTCTTCATACTAGGTATAGTCAGTGAATATCTACTGTCTGAGAGCATCATAACCTGACACAGACCTGACCTAACTCGATTTCCGCACGTCTTGAAAGATTCCACGCAAACTTGAAGATCACCAAGATCGTCAAGTTTGCGTGGAATATTTCAAGACGTGTGGAAATCGAGTTAGGTCAGGTCTGTGTCGGGTTATGATGCTCTGGTAGCTCTGTGAGGTTGTTAGTCGGCATATGTTGCCTGACTGCAGCCTGAAAACCCAAAAAAAGGAAGGACCGGGCTATATTTTGAGCTTCTGGGGGAGTAGGTGTGGGTTGTGTGGTCTTGTAGTAATAAGTTAGATATCATGCACAATTGAGAAAGTACCCTTTGCATCATTTTGTAGAGAAACCGGCTTGGCCAAATGGGTTCAATATGGGTCGAAGGCCTGTTCTAACTAATGGCTCTCTGGAAAATACAGCACTTTTGAAAAACGTTATCCTTTCACATAATTCCTACCATTGTGGCCAAAGTAATAAACTTTTTCTACGCACTAAGAAACACATTTTCTTGATACATCTGTGCGCATAAAACTGGCTGTGATGAAAATGATATCTTTAATGTTGTCCTTAAACAAATTGAAGGCCACACTGTCTTTCAAAGCTAATGTTATGAAGTGGCTTCATACTGTGGGACAATCTTTCTGCCAGAGATAGCATATTTCTGTTACAGCCATCTGCTAAATTTCCTTGTTGCTACTTAATGCCAGATTAAAAACAATCAAACAATGGATTTGTGGATTAAGCACCATTCCTGCAAACTGGAATCATGAGTACCTTTTCTTTGTTGTTAATTTAGTTTAGCGATAGATATACGATGGAAAAGGGCCCTTCAGCCCACTGAGACCATGCTGACCATCAAACATCGGTTCACACTAGTTCTCTGATGCTCCCTATACACCAGGGACAATTTTAGAAGCAAACTAATGTACAACCCTTAATGTTCCTAATGCTCTTTGAGGTGAATGATCTCTCTTAACAAAATCTGTGCTGGTGAAATACTGAATCCAATCCCCACTCTGGACATAGACACAAAAAACTCAACTGGTCAGGCAGCATCTCTAGAGAAAAATAATAGGTGCCGTTTCGGGTCGAGACCTTTCTTCAGACTGAGGGTCAGGGGAGAGGGAAACGAGAGATATGAAAAGGAACATAGAACAAATGAATGCAAAAGCACATCCTGATGATCAAGGTGCAGGAAAGCAGGAGCAATCACAGAGGGGGAGCAGCAAGAGAGGGTGTTGCAGAAATCTTTAAATCATTTTATTCGTTTTTTTCCAAAAACAAAAACAATACAACAACAAAAATAATGATAAACATAACAGAACAAAACAGAACTCTCGTCGGAGAGAGGAGGAGAACTTCTTCAAAGTAGGTATACTTTAAGAAGGTTTTGCATTGGAGCAGATAAAACGTATGAGGAAGGATTCTGGACAAATTCCTAAAATTTTATTCAAAAAACTGAAATCATCTACTCTGATTTTTAAAATACCATCCGCCCATTAATTTGATTGAAATGCACCTGGCAGGTCAGCCATCCATTCCTGCAACTATGTGGCCCTAAATACACCAGTCAGCTCCACTGAAGAAAGAAATCCATCTATACAGTGTGGTGTTGGTGAGGCACAGTTCCACAGTCCAATGCTCATCACAAAAACTCATCACAAATTACTTATTGAAGTATCATTCATGTCGTGGTATGTGCAGTTTGTTATAACCTGCCAGGACTTTAGCCCTTAGCTATCAGCATATAAGCACTTCTAATCTCAATCTAACGAAATGCCTGTGCCATCTTACGTAAAAAGTCAAACTGCGCTCAGCTACTTTCAAGAGTAACTCTTAGTAAAGTCTGCAGTGTAAAATTATGGAATAATTAAAAAATCAAATAGAAAAATAGAAAAAAGTGATCTGTGGATAACAAAATGGGGATATAAGGAACTGCAGGTGTGGAATCTTGAGCAAAACACAAAGTGCCTGAGTAATGGGCCTGTCCCACTTAGGCGACTCTTTAGGTGACTGCCAGGGACAAGTTTTAATGGAATTCACCCACGAAACCTGGCGACAACCTACGACAGCAGAAATTGTTACCACTGTCGCCGAAAAATCTTCAACGTTGACAATTTTGCAGTAGTCGCCCAAAAAAACACCTAAGTGGGACAGGCCCATAACTCATGGGGTAAGGCAGCGTCTGTGGAGGGAATGCATAGGTAACATGTTGGGTCAGGGCGGATTCTCTTCATTGTTCACATTTAATATTACTTTAAAGTACCATCAGTACCAGGGCCAGGAGGTCGTTGGCCCAATCACCTTTAACTGAAAGTCTAGTGATAGTAGAATCAGACTAAGAAATAGCCAGGATCCCCTTTTATCATTCCACCTCAGGACTTATGCTCGAAAGCTTGTGCGAAGCTATGATAATCTGAGAATGAATCTTTTCTTATTACATTGTCTTCTGGTTCACACTGCCAAAATTGACACATGAAGAATGGTTATTTGGTTAACGAGCTAGAACTTTGAAACTATACTCTTTTGAGAGTTCATAAGTTCATAAGTGATAGGAGTAAAATTAGGCATTCGGCCCTCAAGTCTACACTGCCAATCAATCATGGCTGATCTATCTATCCCTTTTAACCTCATTCTCCTGCCTTCTCCCCATAACCCCTGACACCCATACTAATCAGGAATCTATCTATCTCTGCCTTAAACATCTCCATTGACTTGGCCTCCACAGCCTTCTGCGGCAATGAATTCCACAGATTCACCACCATCTGACTATAGAAATTCCTCCTCATCTCCTTCCTAAAGGAATGTCCTTTTAGTCTGAGGCTATAACCTCTGGTCCTAGACTCTTCCATTAGTGAAAACATCCTCTCCACTCTATCCAGGCCTTTCACTATTCAGTAAGTTTCAATGAGTTCCCCCTTCATTCTTTTAAACTCCAGCTGGTACAGGCCCAGTGCTTTCAAAGGCTTATCATTCCTGGGATCATTCTCGTAGAAACATAGAAACATAGAAAATAGGTGCAGGAGTAGGCCATTCGGCCCTTCGAGCCTACACCGCCATTCAATATGATCATGGCTGATCATCCAACTCAGTATCCTGTACCTGCTTTCTCTCCATACCCCCTGATCCCTTTAGCCACAAGGGCCACATCTAACTCCCTCTTAAATATAGCCAATGAACTGGCCTCAACTACCTTCTGTGGCGGAGAATTCCAGAGATTCACCACTCTCTGTGTGAAAAATGTTTTCCTCATCTCGGTCCTAAAAGATTTCCCCCTTATCCTTGAACTGTGACCCCTTGTTCTGGACTTCCCCAACATCGGGAACAATCTTCCTGCATCTAGCCTGTCCAACCCCTTAAGAATTTTGTACATTTCTATAAGATCCCCCCTCAATTTTCAAAATTCTAGCGAGTACAAACCGAGTCTATCCAGTCTTTCTTCATATGAAAGTCCTGACATCCCAGGAATCAGTCTGGTGAACCTTCTCTGTACTCCCTATATGGCAAGAATGTCTTTCCTCAGATTAGGAGACCAAAACTGTACGCAATACTCCAGGTGTGGTCTCACCAAGACCCTGTACAACTGCAGTAGAACCTCCCTGCTCCTATACTCAAATCCTTTTGCTATGAATGCTAACATACCATTCGCCTTCTTCACTGCCTGCTGCACCTGCATGCCTACTTTTAATGACTGGTGTACCATGACACCCAGGTCTCGTTGCATCTCCCCTTTCCCTAATCGGCCACCATTCAGATAATAGTCTACTTTCCTGTTTTTGCCACCAAAGTGGATAACCTCACATTTATCCACATTATACTGCATCTGCCACGCATTTGCCCACTCACCCAGCCTATCCAAGTCACCTTGCAGCCTCCGAGCATCCTCCGAGCATCCTCCTCACAGCTAACACTGCCCCCCAGCTTCGTGTCATCCGCAAACTTGGAGATGTTGCCTTCAATTCCCTCGTCCAAATCATTAATATATATCGTAAATAGCTGGGGTCCCAGCACTGAGCCTTGCGGTACCCCACTAGTCACTGCCTGCCATTCTGAAAAGGACCCGTTTACTCCTACTCTTTGCTTCCTGTCTGCCAGCCGGTTCTCTATCCACATCAATACTGAACCCCCAATACCGTTTGCTTTAAGTTTGTATACTAATCTCTTATGTGGGAACTTGTCGAAAGCCTTCTGAAAGTCCAGATATAACACATCCACTGGTTCTCCCTTATCCACTCTACTAGTTACATATTCGAAAAATTCTATAAGATTCGTCAGACATGATTTACCTTTCATAAATCCATGCTGACTTTGTCCAATGATTTCACCACTTTCCAAATGTGCTGCTATCCCATCTTTAATAACTGATTCTAGCAGTTTCCCCACTACCGACGTTAGACTAACTGGTCTGTAATTACCCATTTTCTCTCTCCCTCCCTTTTTTAAAAGTGGGGTTACATTAGCTACCCTCCAATCCTCAGGAACTACTCCAGAATCTAAAGAGTTTAGAAAAATTATCACTAATGCATCCACTATTTCTGGGGCTACTTCCTTAAGTACTCTGGGATGCAGCCTATCTGGCCCTGGGGATTTATCGGCCTTTAATCCATTCAATTTACCTAACACCACTTCCCGGCTAACCTGGATTTCACTCAGTTCCTCCATCTCATTTGACCCCCGGTCCCCTGCTATTTCCGGCAGGTTATTTATGTCTTCCTTAGTGAAGACAGAACCAAAGTAGTTATTCAATTGGTCTGCCATGTCCTTGTTCCCCATGATCAATTCACCTGTTTCTAACTGCAAGGGACCTACATTTGTTTTAATTAATCTTTAACTCGTAAACCTTCTCTGGACCCTCCCCAGTGCCAGCACTTAATTCCTCAGATATGGGGCCCACAATTGCTCACAATGAGTTAAGAGGTAAGGTAATTGGAAGAAATAAATGGTTAACATGTAAAATGTGTTATGCACCTGTGTAATGCATTGTTATTCCAGTCCTCCTTAGGTTGAACTAGATCAAAACAGATTGTTCACAGATTTCAACTTGTTCTGAACAGTTTATGTGAGGAGATATTAATCATGATTGTTTGATCTGTGTACAGGCAAATCAAAGAGATGAAAGAAGACGAACATCCAAAGAAAATATCTATAAAGCTATTAGTGATGACAACACAGAGTGGAGCCTCAGTATGTATTGCCTTTTCTTAATGTGTATTTTTATAAAATACAATCAAATAATAAAAAATAGATTCATTGTTTTAACTGTTTTTCCAATAGTTGACTTCTGCTCAGAAAAGGCTTTAATGATGTTGAGGATCATTTAGTTTAGTTTAGTTTAGAGATACAGCACGACAACAGGCATTACCACCACCCGGCGTCCACACCGACCAGTGATCCATGTACACTAGCCATGGGTGGAAATCCCGGGAGGCGGGTGGGGGGGACGGGTGTGTCCCATGTTTTGAGAGGCGGGGGACAATCCCCCCCATGGTTTCTTGTACGTCGAAACGTAGCTTCGGCCTATTCTCCGGCCCCTTTACCCCCCTAAGTGCTCCCATCCACCACGGAAGGAAGCTCGCCCTACACTCTTCCCATTTAAGCCAGTGCTAACTGTAATTACCGTATCATGCGTACATACGTACATGTACATCAGGGGTCTCCAAACTATGGCCCGCAGGCCACATCTGGCCCGCCACAAGATTTTATCAGGCCTGCAGCAAGCTCAGCGCAGGATGGAATGTGTCAGTTAGGCGTCGAGTCAATTCAAGTCGGGGAGCACGGCGGCCCAGAGCTGCTCTTATTTTTGTTACCGGGTAGGTCCCTCGAATAGTCAAAGCTGAGACATCACAGGGCCGCTGTGGAGAAGGGTGCAATGGGGGGAGGGGGGAGGCGGGGGGCAGTGTTTGGCGGCGGCGGTAGTGGTCAGAATGGGTCGGCGGCGCATTATAACGTGTGATCGTTCCTCTCTGCCCTCTCTCTCTCTCCCCCCTCTCTCTCCCCTCTATGCCCTCTCTCTTTGTGTGTCCCCCATGTTTTAAAAGCGATTTCCGCCCGTGACTAGCACTATCCTACACACTGGGGACAATTTACAATTTTTACCGAAGCCAATTCCAAAGCTTCACTGTCTGAGTGAAGACATCATCCCTCAACTCAGCATATAATCCTCCAACACGTTTGCCACCTCCAACGGGATCCCACTACTGGCCACATCTTCCCATCTCCACCCCTTTCCATCTTCCGCAGAGACTGTTCCCTCCGCAACTCCCTGGTCAACTCGTCCCTTCCCACCCAAACCAACCCCTCCCCAGGTACTTTTCTCTGCAACCGCAGGAGATGCAACACCTGTCCCTTTACCTCCCCCCATCGACTCCATCCAAGTACCCCGACAGTCTTTTCAGGTGAGGCAGAGGTTCACTTGCACCTCCTCCAACCTCATCTACTATATCCGCTGTTCCAGGTGTCAACTTCTGTACATCGACGAGACCAATCGCAGGCTCGGAGATCGTTTCGCTGAACACCTCCGCTAAGTCCGCCTTAACCTACCTGATCTCCCAGTTGCTCAGCATTTTATCTCCCCCTCCCATTCCCAATCTGACCTTTCTGTCCTGGGCCTCCTCCATTGTCAGAGTGAGGTCCAGCGCAAATTGGAGGAACAGCACCTCATATTTCGCTTGGGTAGGTTACACCCCAGCGGTATGAACATTGACTTTTCTAACTTCAAATAGCCCTTGCTTTCCCTCTCTCTCCATCCCCTCCCCCTTCCCAGTTCTCCCACCAGTCTTACTTTCTCCGACTACATTCTAGCTCTGAGCCACCCACACCCCTGACATCAGTGTGAAGAAGGGTCTCGACCCGAAACGTCACCCATTCCTTCTCTCCAGAGATGCTGCCTGTCCCGCATTACTCCAGCATTGTGTGTCCATCATCCCCCAACTCAGTCCTGAATGGCTTTATTTTGAGTTTGTGAGCCCTGTATAATCAGTGCTGCTCAGAAGTTAGCTATTTTCATTAAATGATGTTAGTTCCATCAGAGGTGACCAGTGTAAGAATGCCCAGTTGGTTCTTTCTTGCAGCTGGATGTAATATACCGTCTGGGGTAGTGTAGAGAGATTGTTATCAGACTGGAAATCCTACAAGTGATTTGGGAATTATTGAAATATAAAGTGTTCCATTTCCTAATGTGAACTATTTTAACTTTGAAAAGCATAATGTTTGTAAACAACCTTTCATATGAAACTATTTTTGATTTATTAGGCATTAACACTCAAGGTGGCTAACACAGATACAGCAAGAAAGGTTATTAAAATGGCAGCTCAACAACTCAATGCAAAAGTAAGTTTAATGTCTGTACAGTTATGAGCGTATAATATAGACTGAATAATCCAGAGATTACTTAAGTCACGTCTCAATAGACAATAGACAATAGGCGTCGGAGTAGGCCATTTGGCCCTTCGAGCCAGCACTGCCATTCAATGTGATCATGGCTGATCATCCCAAATCAGTACCCCGTTCCTGCCTTCTCCCCATATCCCCTGACTCCGCTGTTTTTAAGATCCCTATCTAGCTCTCTCTTGAAAGCATCCAGAGAACCTGCCTCAGAGAATTCCACAGACATTGAAAATGGAAAATTCCACAGTCTCATTGAAAATAGTGATGATCAGTGACTAACCTGGAACTGTGCCCAAATTACGGCTGTTCTATCAAAGGGCCTTAAGGAGCCACCTCAATGATTGACATTATTTTGTAAGGATTACATTGCATTTGTAACCAAGTGTGATATTTAATGAATGACGAGTGTGTTTTGGATGCCCAATTATTTCATATGGCATTTGGGCATTTTGACTTTGTTTGGAGAAGGAATGTGAGGTTTCGATGACATATTATATTTTTTTAGCAGAGGAAAATCCAACATAGTGGATCTGAATAGCTGTAGGATTTGATACTCAGCTTTAGACGTTAGTCTTTACTGTAGAGATACAGCGCAGGAACAGGCTCTTCGGCCCACCGTCCATGCCAACCAGCGATCATCCCGTTCACTAGCACTATCCTACACACTGGGGACAATTTACAGCTTTACCAACAGCAATTAACCTACAAACCTGTAAATCCTTGGAGTGTGGGAGGAAACCGCAGCACCCGGTGGAAACCCATGCAGTCGAAGGAAGAACTTACAAACTCCGTACAGACATCACCTGTAGTCAAGATCAAACCAAGGTCTTTGTAAGGCTTTAAGGCAGTATCTCTACCACTGTGTTCACCCTACTGCTACTGTTTGACCAATTTTGATTTAAAGATTATTTATTTAATGTTTGGGGATTTACTTGCCATTCGAGGCTTGATAATTGTTCAATGTTCTGCTGATAAGAATTTATTGTGTGCAATGTAGAATATTTTAACTTACATCTTCAGTGAAGGTGTACTTCCTGACCTGTCCCTCTTGTACAAGCAACTCAGAAGCACCCTGCACTCTGCAACTAAATGAAAATCTACCCTCTAAAATTCCAGCTGCCACCTGGGCAGAGAAAGCATTCGTTCCAACTCTAGCCCTGCCCATGCAAATTATATCCTCAAGATGAATGAGTTATCTTTCTTTGACTTACAATAGACAATAGGTGCAGGAGTAGGCCATCCGGCCCTTCGAACCAGCACCGCCATTCAATGTGATAATAATAATAATACATTTATTTGTATAGCACATTTAAAAACAACTCACGTTGACCAAAGTGCTTCAAGTCAGTGCAGGTACTAATTTGATACATACAACGGTAGACAGACCCAACGATACATACATAAACTGTTTACAGCACCCCCTCAGAGGGGCTCAAAAATGCTTGGGAGTAGAAATAGGTTTTGAGTGGTGGGGGCAGTTCTGATGAGGAGAGGGATGCTATTCCAGAGTTTAGGTGCTGCAACCGTAAAAGCGTGGTCACCCCTGAGCTTAAACCTAGACCGCGGGGTAGTCAGTAGCCCCAAGTCGGCCGACCTGAGGGACCTGGAGGTAGAATGGTGGGTTAGAAGATTTTTGATATAAGGGGGGGCAAGCCCGTTAAGGGCTTTGTATACGTATAGGAGGAGCTTGAAGTTGATTCTGTACCGTACTGGGAGCCAGTGGGGAGAGGCCAGGATCGGGGTGGTGTGGTCCCTTTTACGGGTACCCGTCAGAAGTCTTGCTGCGGCATTTTGGACCAATTGACGGCTGTGTGTTTTGCTCCATTGATGGTGGGCTTTTCCCAAGCACTTTAAGGTCCTACGGAGATGCGAGGAACAGCAGGTGCTGGTTTATAAATAAAAGACACAAAATGCTGGAGTGACTCAACTGGTCATGCAGCATCTCTGGAGATCATGGATAGGTGACATTTCAGATTGGCCCTTTTCCTGTCCCGACACGTCACCTATCCATGTTCTCCAGAGATGCTGCCTGAGTTACTGCATCACTTTGTGTCCCTTTAAGCTACTGTTTGCTAATATACGTTCCTGTGAACTGGCAGTAATTCATTTGTAATAATTCTTCACTTTCTTTTTGTAAACAAATAGGACAGCGCAAGTAATTACCAGCTTTGGGTGCTTTCAGGAAAGGAGGCAGCACCCTACCCGCTGATTGGTGAGTCTTGACTTAAATAGCGTTGTCCATAAGTTTCTGAAATAAAAAATGGATCCAAAGAATTATTTTCTAATGAAGCAGTAGTAATATCTTACTGTTGCTAGGCACTGGTGATTTGTCCCACAAGCAAGAGTGAAATGCATGGCCAATTACTTGCTCAGATTTAGTTAATTGAGTGATAATTCAGATTTGAATACCTGAAGAACTATATTGATATCCATTGGAATTGTGTCATGGAGTGCATTACACGCATATCCTTGGACATCCCACCATTTCTGCTTGCATCCTTGTTGTCATACCTTTCCCAGTCAACAATGGCCATTGTGAGATCCATTCTTCCGGAGGTCATCTGTCCCCAATTTTTTTTCTGACCTTTTTTTGCCTGCAGTTTATTCCCCCCACCTCCCTCACCCCACCTCTACTTTCAGTCTGAAGAATGGTTCCAACACTTTACTCAGAGGGTGGTGAATCTGTGGGATTCTTTGCCACAGAAGGCTGTGGAGGCCAAGTCAGTGGATATATTTAAGCCAGAGATAGATAGATTCTTGATTAGTATGGGTGTCAGAGGTTATGGGGAGAAGGCAGGAGAATGGGATTAGGAGGGGGAAATAGATCAGCCATGATTGAATGGCGGAGTAGACTTGATTGGCCGAATGGTCTAATTGTGTTCCTATCACTTCTAATAAAAAAATTCACCTATTCCTTTTCTCCAGAGACGCTGCTTGATCCGTTGAGTTACTCCAGCATTTTGTGTCTTTCTCCGGCATAAACCAGCATCTGCAGTTTCTTCCTACACATCGTTGGGCAGATATGGGCTGAGGACTCTACTACCATATCGACGTTGCTTAGGAATTTATGGGATTAACAACTGTTTCACTTTAGGTTGTTTGCTATTAGAAACAAAAAACAAGTTTTCCAATTTGTGTTTCAGGTCATGAGCAGCCATTTAGTGTTGTCATGAACTGTCTCAGAGACTTTACTGCACATGTGGAGAGATCTGATGTTAACGTTTACTCCCAGCGGAGTAACAGGGTTGTCCTCCTTGAAGATCTCCCAAAGGCTAAACAATGTCAGTTTATTCTGAAGCCAAGACCCCACCCGGATATTAATATGACCAGAGGTGAGTAAAGGATTACATAATCTGCAACATTTATTGAGCAAAGGGGAAAGGTTTTCATTTAAAGTGTGCCTGATTGAATCCCTGTGAAAACGCTTCGGGTGCAGATGTTGTTATGTGGACACATATGATAGTTACTAAATTAATAACCGGTTAATCTGTTCCTGGTTGTTGTATGAAGCGAGGGTGTCAGGCGTAAGGAGAGTTCTCTGCTATCCTTTCAGTTTTAATGCCACAACTAGCCATGTACATCACTTTGGTTTACTGTGGTCTCATAGCTAATGCAGCTCAAACAATGGGGCACACCTTCATCGTCGCATGGGTGGTTTGGTTTCATCAAATACAACAAACCAAGTACAACAAATGGGGCAGCACAGTGGTGCAGCGGGCGCTAGAGACCCGGGTTCGATCCTAACTACAGGTGCTGTCTGCATGGAGTTTGTACGTTCTCTCTGTGATCACGTGGATTTTCTCCGGGTGATCCGATTTCCTCCCACGCTCCAAAGACTTGTAGCTTTGCAGGTGAATTGGCTTCAGTAAAACTATAAATTGTCCCCAGTGTGTAGGATAGTGCTAGTGTACGGGGTGATCATCGGTCGCCACGGACTCGGTGGGCCGAAAGGCTTGTTTCCGCGCTGTATCTCTAAAGTCTAAAGCTTCAAATTGACAAAAAGTTGTTGAAATCTGCTTTCTTAAATGAAAAATAAATAACATGTTTTGTCTTAGTGTGTACTAGATTGCTAGGACCCCTCATTGGTCCCTTTCTACAAGCTGAACACAGATACAATTCTCATTGCAAGGGTAAAATATCAGAGAAGACAGCTTTGGTTCTCATCAGCACGTTCCTTGTCATCATTATAGATGTACTACTTTGGTTACAAGCCCATTTTCTGTCAGCTTCCAATTTTACCAGAATCTTAAAGGAAGCATTCTACTCTAGTCTACTCTAAACTAACTGAGACTAGACTGCCAGACAAGCAGTTACAATTGCTACAATTCATTTATTTTGGCTGGAGTTAAATAGCAAACAATATTTATTAACTATGAATGGATCTCATGAGAGCAAGGTCAAATTTGGCCTAAGTGTTTGAAAGGCCTGTTGTCAATCATTGCCGAATACCTTAGAGGAGGAACAGTCAATTGATGAGATGATTCTCATTTCAGTTTTAAAGATTGGATTCAACATCTGTAAATGCTTGGGACTTATGCTTTAGTTTAGTTTAGTTTAGTTTAGTTGTCACTTGTACGTAGGTACAGTGCAAAGCTTTTTAGTTGCGTGCTATCTAGTCAGCAGAAAGACTCTACCCGATTACAAACACGCCATCCACAGTGTACAGATACAGGATAAAGGGAATAACATTTAGTGCAAGATAAAGTCCAGTAAAGTCCGATTAAAGATAGTCAGAGGGTCGCCAATGAGGTAGACGGTAGGTCAGGACTGCTCTCTAGTTGGTGAGAGGATGGTTTACATAGTTGTCTGATAACAGCTGGGAAGAAACTGTCCATGAATCTGGATGTCCCTGTACCAGTTGCCTGATAACAGCTGGGAAGAAACTGTCCATGAATCTGGAGGTTGCTGTACTTGTTGCCTGATAACAGCTGGGAAGAAACCCAGTGGTTACTGAAGAACACAAGAGCGCGGAGTCACCATTCTCAGGCAGTGCAACAGTTAACTACCACAAATGGTTTTATTCCCCTTGGGCAAAGGAGGAGAAAAAAAGTTGAAAAGGAATTAAAAGGAAATCAATTCCTCCTTTCGAATTCTCAGCCCAGTTTAGCATTTCCCATAATCATGGAATGTTGCCCGAGTCAAACTCTAGGTAGTTTATTTTAGAAAGTATGTAAGTGTACCAGACTTGGTGATTTTGCTTGTTTTTTCCCACCCTACCCCGGAGATCAGTTGTGTGCATTCCAAGTACAGTCCCATCCAAGTTAGCAAAGATTAGGGAATCAAAACTGGAACCTTCTGTTCTGTCTGGTCTTGGAGCAGAGGTCATTCTGTTATACAGAGGTTTAAGTAAAACAATTATGTAATTAAGAAAATCCTTTGAGATA
This sequence comes from Malacoraja senta, assembly GCA_038087875.1. Lineage (NCBI taxonomy): Eukaryota > Metazoa > Chordata > Chondrichthyes > Rajiformes > Rajidae > Malacoraja > Malacoraja senta. The sequence goes on along the minus strand of CM075983.1, from coordinate 12,757,345 downwards.
AGATTGCTATTTTAATGCTGGAACAGAACATGCGTGTTTGGAGATAACTTCTTCCTGTTGCTGTAGTTGACGAGGTTGTTTAGCCATTGTAACATTTTAAATTGAAGTGGCCTGCTGGTGTCCCATGGGGTCCTCTGTAGCTGTCTGCAAAGAAGTTCAACTTTTGCAGCATCCCAACCATTGCTGCCCACATTCCCATTGCATTGCAGCCTATGTTGCCATAGTTTAGCATTTCTAGCTTGTTTCCCAAATTAAGTCAGAAATAACAAATAATTCAGAAACCAGTATCAACATGGTAGTTTAGAGGTGGTTTCTAGAACAGGGTTGCACACTGGTGCAGCGGTAGAGTTCTGAGCCCTATACATATGAGCCCTATGCCTTCTGAGCCCTATACATATACCTGTGCCTGGAGTACATCAGTTTCTGCATCACTAGTGAGCAGGAGGTGTGGAACTATTTAAGCACAACCACTTTTGAAGGGGCGCTGGTGTGTATCTGTAACCAGTGTGGCTTTATGCCCTGCAACTAGAAGTGAAGAATCAGCAGCTAAACCTTTGCCCCACTGTATTGTATCTGTGTTAAAGTAGACACAAGAATCTTGCATAGTACACAAAGTGCTGGAGTTACTCAGTGAGCCAGGCAGCATCTCTGGAGGACATGGATAGGCAATGTTTCAGTTCGGGATCCTTCTTCCGACTTCTAATCTGTGTTAAATAATCTAAGTGAGTACGCATTACATTATGTGCAGGCAAGAAGAACAAGAAGACAATAATGAACTAGTAAAGAGACAGTTTCTACCCAACTGTTAGCGGGAAACTGAACACAACAACATAGAGAGCAGTCCTGAGCTACTATCTACCTCATTGGAGACCGTCAGACTATCTTTAATTGGACTTTACTGGACACTATCTCGTTGTTCTCGTTATCATGTATCTGTATCTGTACACTGTGGGTGGCTCGATTCTAATCATGCATAGTCTTTCCGCTAAGCACGCAACAAAAAAGCTTTTCACTGTACCTCAGCACACGTGACAATAAACAAAAACATTTTTTAAAATGTTATTAAGCTTCCTTTGTGCCAATTCACACTCTTGTTTCCTATTGCTGTTTAAAAAAAAAAAAAAATGCACCGTGAAATGTTTGGATCAATATCATTCCATTTTGTATTTCCTTGCTTTGTTCCAGAATCGACTCCAAAAATTCTTAGGAAAAAGAAGTCAATAATAGATTGGGCTCTCCGGCGCAGTTCCAGCAACCAGTCAGACAGTGGTCCCACCTCTGAGTCCCCAATCACACCAAGAAAGCTGTTTGGACTCTCCCTGCCGTCCATCTGCAAGAATGGTACCCTGCCGAAGCCAATCATGGTGAGCATTGCAACTGGTTCTAGCTACTCCCCCAAAGTAATTCATCAATTACTAAAATTGATAGCACATTCTCTGGGATTTGACTCTGTGTCAAAGAATATATATGTATGTTTTATTCTTGGTTGTTGTTCTTATTTTACACAGAGTGTGGTGAGTGCCTGGAATGTGCTGCCGGGGGTGGTGGTTGAGGCAGATACATTAGTGCCATTTAAAATACTTTAGATTGGGCATATGGATGTGCAGGATATGGCAGGATATAGGTTATGTACAGGTCTTGGCATCATGTTCAGCAGAGACATTGTGGGCCGAAGGGGCCTGTTCTTGCGCTGTTCTGTTCTATGATCTATGTTCAACGTTCTATGATCTATGTTCTATGATCTATGTTCTATGATATATGTTCTATGATCTATGTTCTATGTTCTAGGATCCATGTTCTATGATATATGTTCTATGATCTATGTTCTATGTTCTGTTCTATGTTCTAAGATCCATGTTCTATGTTCTAAGATCCATGTTCTATGTTCTATGTTCTATGATCCATATTCTATGTTCTATGTTCTATGTTCTATGTTCTATGATCTATGTTCTATGATCTATGTTCTGTTCTGTGTTCTAGATTCTAAGTTCTATGTTCTGTTTGCTTCTCTCTTTTCTCCTGTCCTTTGTTATTTTATTGTTGCTACTTCCTCCAACGCTTCATTAAAACTAGTTTTATGCCTTCAACTGAGTTAGGAATCCAAGTCAAGATTTAATATTAAGACCAAGCGATGTTTGTATATTATGGGAATCAAGGTATATGGGGATTGTACAGAACAAAATAGGCTCTTGTCCATAAGATATAGCAGCAGAATTAGGTCATCTGACCCATCGAGTCTGCTCTGCCATTCAATCATGGCTGATCTATTTTTTCCTCTCAATCCCACACTTCTGCCTTCTCCCCATAACCTTTGACTTCCTTACTAATCAAGAGCCTATCAATCTCCGCTGTAAAATAGGTGCAGGAGTAGGCCATTCGGCCCTTCGATCCATCGCCACCATTCAATATGATCATGGCTGATCATCCAAAATCAGTACCCCATTCCTGCTTGCTCCCCATATCCCTTGATTCAGTTAGCCCTAAGAGCTATATCTAACTCTATCTTGAAAACACCCAGTGAATTGGCCTCCACTGCCTTCTGGGGCAGAGGATTCCAATGACGTGGCTTCACTGCCATCTATGGCAATGAATTCCACAGATTCACCGCCCTCTGACTAATGAAATTCCTCCTCATTTCCTTTCTAAAGGAACATCTTTTTAATCTGAGGCTGCGGGCCTCTGGTGCTAGACTCTCCCACGAGAGGAAGCATCCTCCCCACATCCACTCTATCCAGGCCTTTCACTAATCGGTAGATTTAAAGAACCCCCCCCCCCCTCATTCTTCTGAACTCATTGGTGGAGCTGGGCCAAAGGGCCAAGTGACCTGCTCATTCTTCTGCCTCTTGAGTTCTTAATATTAAGGTTAAACGTAGCCTTCTCCTTGGGCTCAGGTAATGCTTTACTTAAAAGATATGTTTAAAGTAATGCTCTTTATTAGAATAAAGTAAACCAGCTTGTTTGTGATAAAGTTAATGCTGCAATTCACTGGAGGCACAGTGGTCCAACAGTAGAATTGCTGCCTCAGCGCCAGAGACCCGGGTTCCATCCTCACTATGGGTGCTGTCTGTACCTTCTCACTGTGACCACGTGGTTTTTCTCCGGGCGCTCCGATTTCCTCCTACACTCCAAGACATGCAGGTTTGTAGGTTCATTGACTTTGGTAAAATTGTAAACTGTCCCTAGAGTGTAGTATAGTGCTAGTGTACGGAGATTGCTGATCGGCGCGGACTCGGTGGGCTAAAGGACCTGTTTCCGTGTTTTATGTCTCTAAAGTCTCTCTCTCCAAAGTCTCTAAATTCAGTTCAGTTCACAGGTTTTACAAATCTATTCAAGCCTCTAAAATAATTTGCTCTGTGAAAATAACATGGCTACATAGATACATAGATACATAAATACATAGAAAATAGGTGCAGGAGTAGGCCATTCGGCCCTTCGAGCCTGCACCGCCATTCAATATGATCATGGCTGATCATCCAACTCAGTATCCCGTACCTGCCTTCTCTCCATACCCCCTGATCCCCTTAGCCACAAGGGCCACATCTAACTCCCTCTTAAATATAGCCAATGAACTGGCCTCAACTACCCTCTGTGGCAGAGAGTTCCAGAGATTCACCACTCTCTGTGTGAAAATGTTTTTCCTCATCTCGGTCCTAAAGGATTTCCCCCTTATCCTTAAGCTGTGACCCCTTGTCCTGGACTTCCCCAACATCGGGAACAATCTTCCTGCATCTAGCCTGTCCAACCCCATAAGAATTTTGTACGTTTCTATAAGATCCCCTCTCAATCTCCTAAATTCTAGCGAGTATAAGCCAAGTCTATCCATTCTTTCTTCATATGAAAGTCCTGACATCCCAGGAATCAGTCTGGTGAACCTTCTCTGCACTCCCTCTATGGCTATAATGTCCTTCCTCAGATTTGGAGACCAAAACTGTACGCAATACTCCAGGTGTGGTCTCACCAAGACCCTGTACAACTGCAGTAGAACCTCCCTGCTCCTATACTCAAATCCTCTTGCTATGAAGGCAAACATACCATTCGCTTTCTTCACTGCCTGCTGCACCTGCATGCCTACTTTCAATGACTGGTGTACCATGACACCCAGGTCTCGCTGCATCTCCCCATTTCCTAATCGGCCACCATTTAGATAATAGTCTGCCTTCCCGTTTTTGCCACCAAAGTGGATAACCTCACATTTATCCACATTATACTGCATCTGCCAAACATTTGCCCACTCACCCAGCCTATCCAAGTCACCTTGCAGTCTCCTAGCATCCTCCTCACAGCTAACACTGCCCCCCAGCTTAGTGTCATCCGCAAACTTGGAGATGTTGCTTTCAATTCCCTCGTCCAGATCATTAATATAAATTGTAAATAGCTGGGGTCCCAGCACTGAGCCTTGCGGTACCCCACTAGTCACTGCCTGCCATTGTGAAAAGGACCCGTTTACTCCTACTCTTTGCTTCCTGTTTGCCAGCCAGTTCTCTATCCACATCAATACTGAACCCCCAATACCGTGTGATTTAAGTTTGTATCCTAATCTCTTATGTGGTACCTTGTCGAAAGCCTTCTGAAAGTCCAGATACAACACATCCACTGGTTCTCCCCTATCCACTCTACTAGTTACATCCTCGAAAAAAATTCTATAAGATTCGTCAGACACGATTTACCTTTCGTAAATCCATGCTGACTTTGTCCAATGATTTCACCACTTTCCAAATGTGGTGCTATCCCATCTTTAATAACTGACTCTAGCAGTTTCCCCACTACCGATGTTAGACTAACTGGTCTGTAATTCCCCGTTTTCTCTCTCCCTCCCTTCTTAAAAAGTGGGGTTACGTTTGCTACCCTCCAATCCTCAGGAACTACTCCAGAATCTAAGGAGTTTTGAAAAATTATCACTAATGCATCCACTATTTCTGGAGCTACTTCCTTAAGTACTCTGGGATGCAGCCTATCTGGCCCTGGTGATTTATCAGCCTTTAATCCATTCAATTTACCCAACACCACTTCCCGACTAACCTGGATTTCACTCAGTTCCTCCATCTCCTTTGACCCGCGGCCCCCTGCTATTTCCAGCAGATTATTTATGTCTTCCTTAGTGAAGACGGAACCAAAGTAGTTATTCAATTGGTCCGCCATATCCTTGTTCCCCATGATCAATTCACCTGTTTCTGACTGTAAGGGACCTACATTTGTTTTAACTAATCTCTTTCTCTTCACATATCTATAAAAACTTTTGCAGTCAGTTTTTATGTTCCCTGCCAGTTTCCTTTCATAATCTATTTTCCCTTTCCTAATTAAGCCCTTTGTCCTCCTCTGTTGGATGGCTGATTGTGAATGAATGTTTTAATAGACGGCTGCTACTTTTTCCACAGGATATGCTTGTTCTATTGTACCATGAAGGCCCTTCCACCAAAGGCATTTTCAGACGATCAGCTAATGCCAAGACCTGCAAGGAACTAAAAGAGAAACTGAATTCTGGAAATGAGGTGCACATGGACAGGGAATCGGTCTTTGTGGCAGCTGCTGTCATCACGGTATGAAATTTTGTACCTTTTCAGTCAAAAGTACAATTTTTTGCATTAGATCTTCAATATGGATATAAATACATATAAGTATGGATTTTGATAAAAAACATTTTTAAGGAAGATTTTAAAAGGACCAAAACGATAGATTTTCTATGTCTTTGGCCAATGCTATCAAACATCTTTAAATATGTGGGCAAACCTGTCGAAGATGTTAAAGATTATGGGAGATGTAGGTAGAGTCTTTTTCTCAGGGTGAGATGTGTAGTACTAAAGGGCATGTCTTTAAATTAAGAGGGGAAAGTGTGGGGCAGATGAGCGGGCTGTATTTTTTGCACAGGGAATGGTGGATTTATGGTGCGTATTGCCAGGGATGATGATGGAAACAGACATGATAATGGCGTTTGAGAGATTAAATGGATGTGCAGTGAAGGGAAGGATATGGATCATGAAAAAAGACACAAAGTGATGGAGTAATTCAACTGGTCAGGCTGCATCTCTGGAGAACATGGGATAGGGAACATTTCGGGTCCAGACTGATTGTAGTAGGTGGCAGAAAGCAGGAAGATAGGTGTGGGCGGGACAAAGCCTATCGAGTGATAGGTGGATGAGGGGTGTTGGATTGGCAGATGGATGGACAAAGGCCAGAGATGGGAAGAAGCAAAATGCTCTGAGATAAGGAAATAAGGAGAGAAGAGGTGGGAAATTACCACCGGGTAGCGCCAGCAATGGCTGCCTCGCCAACAGTCTGTCTGTCCTTTCCTCTTTGTGCTTTAATTGTATGTGTGAAATGTATGTTTTTAGTGTTCTTTAGCTTGTTTTATGTGTGGGGTTGGGGGTGGGGGGAGTTGGGGGAAACTTTTTCTAATCTCTTACCTTGACGGATATGTGATTTTTTTTCGGTATTATATCTCCGTCAGCACTGCGGCCTAATGGGCCTGTCCCACTTAGGCGATTTTTCAGGCGACTGCTGGCGACTGTCAAGTTGCCGACAGTCTCCTGAAAAACCGGCAACTGGAATGCCGACTGTCAATGTGGAACACACACACACACACACAAACACATCACAGGCGGGGGACAGGGCAAGCGGGTGTAGCGCTGTCTGAAATTCACACGGTGTAAAGCCAAGGTGATACAGACACACACCGCAATGAACAGGAAGGTTGGCGCTGTAATTAAGACAGCTAAAGCACAGTGTATGGTAAGTCCTTTAAAAGAGGTGGGGGGGGGGGGAGGGAGAAGAAAGGGGGAGAAGGAGGGAGAAGGATGGAGAAGGAATGGAGGCAACTTTTAAGAAGCCAGACAACTTTTAAGAAGCCAGAGATACACGGCTGTGAAGCTCGGCGGACATTTAACATTACTGGTCGGTTATCCTTGGTTCTGAAAATTACTGCTTACGTTTTTTCCCCAATGAGCCAAGGAAATTCACCGGTCAGCACCAGCAACAACCTACACAAACCTACGAGAACCTTCGACCTCCTGGCGACCCTCTAGAATCTCCTGGCGACCCACCTACGACACGAGAATTCTCGCTTCTCTCCATGGCGGCTTCATTATAGTCGGCGCTAATTTTTCAACATGTTGAAAAATTTGCGGGGACCATAATGAGGCCGCGACTAATTCCCAGAATGCGGGAACTCCTCATGACCATGAAGGCGACTCCCCGGCAACCACCCGCGAACATGTGGTGACCATGTGGCGACTGCAGTCCTAAAAAGTCACCTGTGGGACAGGCCCATAACAGCGAGGAGTAGGCGGTCTTTGCTGGAGACCGATTTTGAGAGCTCCACCGATGGAGCCCACAGAACTTTAACATTTGCCAGGGATCGACCTCGGAGCTCCAACTGAGTGTGCCTGCGGACTTAACATCATGGAGCCCGTGGTCTCTGGTCAGAGCCCGACATCAGGAACTCCAAGCAGCGGGAGTTTTGACCACCCCGATGCGGGAGTTTCGATCGCCCCGACGCAAGAGCTTCGACCGCCGGCTGCAGGAGCTTTGATCGCCCCGACGGATGGTTCGACTCCCCCGACCACGGGAGAATAAAGAGGAAGAAGATTGGACTTTTTTGCCTTCCATCACAGTGAGGAATGTGGGGAATCCGCTGTGGTGGATGTTTATGTTAACATTTATGTAGTTGTTTGTCTTGTTGCTTTTTTTCGTATGACTGTATGGTAATTCGCATATCACTGTACCTTAATTGGTACATGTGACAATAATAGACCTTTGAAACCTTTGAAATCCTTGAAATGTGAAGTAGGAGGAAGAGATATAGCTGGAAGTGGAAGGGGAAAGGGTTGTAGTTGGTTAGTTACCTAAAATTGGAGAATTCAATGTTCATACCATTGGATTATAAGTTACACAGGTTTATACGGTGGATCATGTGCAGGCAGAGGACATTAGTTTAACTTGTTTGTGCAGACGTTGTGGGCCAAATGGCCAATTTCTGTGCTGTATTGTTCTATGTCCATAACCTATTTTTATGTTCAAAATTAAATCAGGTATAATAGTTCACAACTAATTGTACACTTTTCAATGTACACAATTGTACACTCTTCAGTCACAGTTCAATGATGAAGTGGGAGCTTTGTAGATAAAGACTACAGATTTCTGTTCACTTTCTTCCTTAATATTCGTATCATTCTGTGCTTGTGAGGGCTGTTTCATTTTGACGCTTTTGCTGTTTTTCACCTTTTGTTAAGATCAGCAAAATCAGATTAAAATATTTTGCCGGATGTTAGATCTATATTCCGATGAAAATGTTAATGATGAAAAATTAAGAAGAACTTGATTGTATTTTTCTTTGGGTAGGATTTTCTTCGTAATATCCCGGGCAGTGTTCTGTCATCTGAAATGTATGAAAAGTGGATGGAACGAATAGAAAATGACAATAAAGAGCGAAAGATACTGTCCATAAAGAGGTGAGAAAAGCATTAATGTTCCACCATTACCATATCATCGCATCATCTTTGGTGAATTAAATTCAAATAAATTCAGCTATTTCAGCCACTTTGCAAACCTTAATTCATTTATGGAATGTATTAGTTGTAGATTTCGTTAGACACCTTTAGGTGCTCCGGTCACGTGGTTGTACGCTATCTTCCTCAATCACTGGTGATGTTTCCACCATTGTGCTGTTGAGTAGGGTCCCAGTGATAAAGAAGGACGGTGATATGTTTCCTTATGAGAATAGTGTGTGACTTGGAAGGAAACCGCGGGTGATGTTCCCATGCACGTACATTTCTTTTTTTATGTGATGGAGCGCACAGATTTTGGAATGTTGCTGCAAAATAAAAGCCTTCATTCATGAGATGGTTTGTGCTGCAGCCTTGGTAATGAATAGGATGAATGTTGATAACAATGAGATCCGTGAGTTCTACTGGAGCCATACGAGACTTTAGAGATACAGTACAGTGAAAGGCCCTTAGGCCCACTCAGTCCGTGCCGACCAGCGATCTTACACACTATCCTACACACTAGGGACAATTTACAATTTTACTGAAGCCAATGAACCTACAAACCTGTACGTCTTTGGAGTGTGGGAGGAAACGGAGGACCCGGAGAAAACCCACGTGGTCAGAGGGAGAATGTGCAAATTCTGTACAGACAGAATCCGTAGTCAGGATCGAACCCTGCCGCTGTAAGGCAGCAACTCCATTGCTGCACCAATGAACAGTCATTACATACTCGCATTGTTAGAAAATAACTGCATTTGGTGGAAATCTGCAATAAAAACAGAAAATGCTGGAAAGAGTCAGTAGGTCAGGCCGGATCTTCGTTTAGTTTAGTTTAGTAATACAGCACAGAAACAGGCCGTTCGGCCCACTGAGTCCGTGCCGTCAGCAATCCTCGCACATTAACACAACACAATCCGACACACACCATTGACAATTTTACATTCATACCAAGCCAATGAACCCACAAGCCTGAATGCCTTTGGAGTGTGGGATGAAACCAAAGATCTCAGAGAAAACCCAAGCACGTCACGGTGAGAACGTACAAACTCCGTACAGACAGCACCCGTAGTTAGGATCGAACCTGGGTCTCTGTATAGCAGCAAATCTACTGCTGCACCACTGTGTCGCCCTCAAATGTCTTTGGATAGAGACAAGGAGTTAAAGTTTCAGTTCTAACTCTAAAGGTAACAGGGATTTCTGATGCGTTTCAGTCTGATCGAGGAGCTTCCTGCAGCAAACGTTCTTCTCCTTCGTCACTTGTTTGGGGTTTTACATCGCATTGAAAAAAACTCAGAAGAGAACCAGATGACAGCTTTTAACCTGGCACTTTGCATCGCTCCAAACATGTTGTGGCTTCCTAGTCCCATGAGCGCAGAGGAAGAGAGCAAATGCACAAGGAAGGTAAGAAATTAACTTTGGACTTGCAACAGCCCAATATCTGGTAAAGTTAGCAGGGAGATATTTATCAAAATGTTCTGTGTGGTTTAAAAGTTTTATTCTACATTGCACATCCATTGGGAGCACAATCGAAATTGAAAGGGTTGTGAGCAACTTTCATCTGACCTCTTCAGTTGACTTTCCCTGCATTACTTATTGAAATGGTTTGCAAAGTTGAGTTCCATTTGGAGTTCATTTTCTGTTCACACTTGAAATTTAACATCATCTAAGGATCTTCGAATGGGACTCCACATTGCAATCACCATCAAACATCAGGAAGAATACCATTCCCTGAACTTCAATCCCATTCCTCTGTTACCCCATTCCTGCAATCTATTCTCTCTCATTTGCCCATCAATTCCACCCTGATTCTCTTATCACACAGCTACATGAGGAGTCATTTCCAGGATCTCATTAACCATATGTACATGGACAGCATCCATAGAGAGGCACAGTGGCATGGCGGTAGAGTTGCTGCCTTAAGGGCCTGTCCCACTTTCACGACTTAATTCACAACCTCTGCTGAGTTTGCCCTTGATTCATACTCACAGCGTGGTCGTCACGAGGTCATAGGAGGTCGTAGGAGGTCGTAGGTAGGTCGTAGGTAGGTCGTGATGCTAGTTGTAGGTACTCGTGGCATCAAGTAGGTCGGGGCGTTTTTCTAGCCTGATGAAAAATGTCCACGAGTAAAATAGGTCGTGAATTAGGTTGTGAAAGTGTGACAGGCCCTTTAACACCACCGGAGACCCGGGTTCGATCCTGAATACGGGTGCTGTTTCTACGGAGTTTGCACATTTTCCCTGTGACCGTTGGGTTTTCCCCGGGTGCTCCGGTTTCCTTCCACATTCCAAAGACATACAGGTTTATAGGTTAATTGGTTTAGTTTAGTTTAGTTTAGTTTAGAGATACAGCGCGGAAACAGACCCTTCACGCCGACCAGCGATCCCCGCACGTTAACACTATCCTACACACACTATTACACATACATCGAGCCAATTAACCTACGTCCTTCGAGTGTGGGAGGAAACCAAAGATCTCAGAGAAAACCCACGCGGTCACGGGCAGAACGTACAAACTCCGTACAGACAGCACCCGTGGTTGGGATCAAACCTGGGCCTCCGGCACTGCAAGTGCTGTAAGGCAGCAACTGTATCGCTAAATTGCCCCCAGTGTGTAGGATCAAGTCAAGTCAAGAGCCAAGAGTGTTATATTGTCATATGTCCCGGATGGGACAATGAAATTCTTATTTGCTGCAGCACAACAGAATACGTGAATATATAAACATAGTACATAACGGGTGAAGAGAAAAAAAGAAAAAGTTCAATAAATAACAAATATAGTGCAATAATAATATTGTCTTTTGCAGTTCAAAGCTCAGAGCTTATTCGTTGTTGTGTTTAATAGCCTGATGGCTGCAGGGAAGAAGCTGTTCCTGAACCTGGACGTTACAGTTTTCAGGCTCCTGTACCTTCTTCCCGATGGCAATGGTGAGATGAGTGCGTGGCCAGGATGGTGTGGGTCCTTGATTATTTTGGCTGCCTTTTTGAGGCAGCGACTACGATAGATCCCTTCGACGGTGGGGAGGTCAAAGCCGGTGATGGACTGGGCAGTGGTCACGACTTTTTGTAGTCTTTTTCGCTCCTGGACATTCAAGTTGCCGAACCTGGCCACGATGCAACCAGTCAGCATGCTCTCTACCATGCACCTGTAGAAGTTTAGGAGAATCCTCTTCGACATTCCGTAATCTTCGACATGCCGAATCTCCGTAACCATTGCTAGTGTAGCGATGGTTGGTCAGGTAGTCCTGAAGGGCCTTTTTCAGCGTTGTATCTCTAAAGTCCAAAGTAAAGTCTAAAGTCTGAAGTTTAAGAGCATCCAAGGTCAGGATAGAGCCATGCTGTTGGAGACGTATGCCAGTTCCACCACCACACTACCCAGGAATAAGTAGGTTAACCTATGATGAGCGTTTGTTGGCACTGGGCCTGCACTCGCTGGAGTTTAGAAGAATGAGGGGAGACCTCATTGAAACATACAGAATAGTGAAAGGCTTGGATAGAGTGGATGTGGAGAGGATGTTTCCACTAGTGGGAGAGTCTAGGACTAGTGGTCATAGCCTCAGAATTAAAGGACGTTCTTTTAGGAAGGAGATAAGGAGAAATTTCTTTAGTCAGAGGGTGGTGAATCTGTGGAATTCTTTGCCACCATAGGCTGTGGAGGCCCAAGTCAGTGGATATTTTTAAGGCAGAGATAGATAGTTTCTTGATTAGTACAGGTGTCAGAGGTTACAGGGAGAAGGCAGGAGAATGGGGTTAGGAGGGAGAGATAGATCAACCATGATTGAATGGTGGAGTAGACTTGATGGGCCGAATGACCTAATTCTACTCCTATGACTTATGACCTTATGACCTACCCTGCAATCCTCTGACGTGGTTGCACTCTTCCACTGTTGCAGACCCCTGATTTTGAAAGTTCCACCATTGTTTGTCATTTTTCCAGCTGCTAAGGCCTTAAGATTTAAAGTTTGTTCCTACTTTCTTAGCCTCTCTACACTTCTTTCCTTTAGTTGGATGCTGAATAAAACCAACCACATTGACCAATGCTTGTTGTCTTCTGCGACAATATCTCTTTATTCAGCTTTTGTTTATTTGTACTTATGTGAAGTAATTTGGACATTTTGCTACATTAATGGCCACAGCGCTAAAACAGGTTATTATTGTTGGTGCTGTTGTTGAGGTCCGACATTGAAAATCGCCCCTAATGAGAACAATAATTTTCTCAAAAGGTAATGACTTTTTGGGGGGGTGTTTCATTTGGGATTCCTTCTACCTATGGTCCTCCCGACATCTATAATAAAGTTTATCAACAAAAATCTGGCAAATGAACTGGGGTCATCAAGTCTGTCCAATGTTATTGCACAATGCACTGATATCAGGCTCAGTCATTGCCCAGATTATGAGCTGTAGCAGCAGATTGTTGGATTATGAATTGGCTGCTTTATCTCACTGATCTCTCCATGATTTCCCCTTGTCTGAATAGAGAATCAAAACGACAAGGGAGGGAAGGGAAAGACAGACAAATTCTAAACTCATTATAAATCACATTCTTGGCAAATAGTAGAAAGGAAATGACTATTCATTGATGTTATTCTGAAACTCAAATGTTTAGTTTGTACTTGCCCTGTCCATTGCAGTTGTAGATTCTAATCGTGAAATATTTGCAATTTATTATTTAATAAAGTCTAACAAATTTAGAAATTGGATTTGTTTCCAAGTGCCTGATAATGTTCAATCCAAGTTATTGGACACAGATTCAGAGGACTGTTTGTAGCATGATTCCACAATGTTGCAGTTCCATTCTGAAGGCATTTTGATGGGAGCACGAGTGGTTAATCAGATCAGATTTATAAATTCTTGCCAATGCTACCCTTGAGTATTGGGATCATGGATTCACTACTTAATGATTCTATATTTGTGAATTTTTCATACTCACCAAGATAACAGCAGGTAACTGTGCCTGAGGTTCATCGATGTTATTTGCGCTACACTAGCCGCTGTCTGTAGCATTCTACATCTGAAATTCTTTTCAGTGTACTGGAACTGAATTCCAGTTTAGTTCAGTTTAGGTTAGAGATACCGCACAGAAGCAGGGCCTTTGGCCCACTGAGTCCGTGCCGAACAGCGACCCCCGCACGCAGACTAAGGCCAATTTACAAATTTACCAAGCCAATTAGCCTACAAACCTGCACGTCTTTGGAGTGTGGGAGGAAACCAGAGCTCCCAGAGAAATCCCACGCAGGTTACAGGGAGAACGTACAATTTCCATACAGACAGCACCCGCAGTGAGGATCGAACCCAGGTCTCTGGCACTGTAAGGCAGCAACTCTACCGCTGCGCCACCGTGCGGCCGTGTGTTGTGGAATGCAACATGCAGACACTGCTATTGAGCACATTTGGTACAAGCAGCCAAGGAGGATTGTCTACACTGCTAGAGTTAAGTATCATTCCATAGTGTCTGACAGGATGGCATTTTCAACTCAATAGTGAGTTGCAAATGTTGCCAAGTAAGGTAACCTGACACTTAAACAGGAGAAAATTATCCTCTGGCTCTGAATGTTAAAACATTCTTTTATAACCCTTCTATCATTAATTCCTTAATATTTACTCTCTAATACCAACACACAAAAGTTCATGCATTTTCACTGCTTCTACCGAATAGGACATCATGCTACTCTTAGGCTCAAGACAGATACATGAGAAAGGCTGAATCAGGAAAGTACTTGCATGCCCATCCTCAGTTTGAATTTCCCAAAAAATTAATTGATTCACAAACAAGGGTTTCATCATTTTGACAGTCAGAGATCTAGGTTGGGGACATGGATTATTTTTTCTTTCAACAAAAGCTTTTAAGTCATGCAAGGCTTCCCTCATCCACACATGTGTCATTGGCATAGTTCTTAGCATGAGGTCCTTCAGTCTCTTCCCCATTTTTGGTATTTCTTTGATTAGCTCAACTCTATCATTTAGTTAAGTTTAGTTCAGTTTAGTTTAGTTGAGTTTAGTTTAGTTTAGTTTAATTTATTGTCAATTGGTTTTCAAAGAAAGAGAAACTACTGCATTGTAATAATATCACTTGCTTAAGACAGTAACATAGTGGTAGTAAACTATATTATACTTTTACTAGTTAAGGTACAACTTAATCGCAACTATGAAATAGATAATGCGTAGGAAGGAACTGCAGATGCTGGTTTATACCAGAGATAGACACAAATTACTGGAGTAACTCAGCGGGTCAGGCAGCAGCCCTGTAGAAAAAGGATGGGTGACGTTTCAGGTCGGGATATTGTTTGACTGTTACCGTTTGTTAACTCAGTCCAAAATGTTAATATTTTCCATAAAACGTTGCTCAAAGTGGCATACTTCTACACCAGGGGTTCCCAACCTTTTTCGTCCCGTTTACCCCTGGCAACTTTAACAGCACATAACAATGTTATTTCACTTATTTATGAACAACTAATGATGAACAGATACCGGTGTACCAGAACCAAACACAGTCAGTCAATGAGAAAAAAAGATGTACAAATCCAGAATCAACAAATTTACCCCCTGGGTAGGCAAAATATACCCCCTGGGGGTAAATTTACCCCAGATTGTTCCACATTGTGCTCCTATTGTGAAGAAATCATTGCTACCACATCATTATCTCTTTGATTCTTTGCATCTTTCCTATGTGAATCAGAACAGGATGTCTTGTTATATTAAAGGTATTAGATACATGTAAGTTGCATTCAGTGATGCATCAACGTGCGTCTACTTTCTTTCAGGTGGCCATTCTTGTACAGTTCATGATTGAAAACACTCACCAAATCTTTGGCTGTGGGCTGAGTTCTCTCTTTGGGGGATCACAGGATGTCCAGCATAGTAATTCCGAGGACTCTCTAGGTTTGTGGTGTTTTGTTCATTACTTTTTCATGGACGTTGCTAGACCGGTTCTTAAGATTAAAACAATGTATATCAGGTGAAAATCGCTTCCATAAAACGCTCAAAAACAGGAAGCTGCAAAAGCCCAAGCAGCAGTCAGTTTACATTTGTTTAAAATGAATAGTGTTATCAAAGCTCAGTGATTACAAAGGGCAGTTCATCGTTGGAATTGTGGAAAACCCATGTGGAAGTAACGTCACATTATCATCTTTCTTTCAATGTTACTTTTACAGATGTGGACTCGATGCAGCCCCAGTATTCGTCTGATGATACTGATTCTGTGCTGTCCGATCCAAATAAACAACTACAAAAGGAGCGGCAAAGGAATTCCATCTTCATCACCTTGAAGGATTCCAAGCGGTTAGCTGCTGAAGATGCCAACAACATTTGGAGGCAGCAAAGATTCTTCAGTGAAGAAGTTTCATCGAAGAAACTGCTGGATAAAAGTGATAGCGGAGACATCTGCGAACAATCGGAGAACGAGTCCTTATATTCTTGCTCCTCAGTATCTTCCCTTGCGGCTATTGAACGAATGGACTCAGCTCGAGACCGCTGCTCATCGGAGCCCAGTGTCTGCCTGCCACACCATCTTGCTTTGTCCCACGAACCAGTGACTCGCCAATCCAGCTGTGATGCCACCATGACCCATGGCCACATTGACTACTTACAGCAGTTGAAAATGCTTCAGATCGAAAGCCAGAAGCTATTAGATGATGGAAAAGGACCCGCTTCTAATAAAATGAAACACACATTTTGGAGGTCTCCTCAGATTAACACCAAGACGAAACAGCCAAACTCCCATAGGCTGAACTTGTCAACAAGGTCAAGTTTGTCTAGTCTATCTTCTCCGACAACGTCACCTTCAGAGTCGTCACTTAGTTCAATAGATAGTGCCTTCTCTTATTCTGACTCTTCGATGTTTGGTCGCAATGACTCGTTTCTCTGTACTTTGGGGAATTCTGGAAGAAACCAGGCATCCTCATCTTGTATCTCCAACAGGCTATCTGGTCAATTGCCTGAGGAATTGCCACCTTCAGCGGCTTGCTGCATTGATGACATGCATTGGTACAACGAAGTGGAGAAGGTCATGGAGTGTGAGAACATGAGCGTGAACTCAACCCAACTATCAATAGAGTACAGAAGTCAAAAGTCTTTGGCGGTTGAAAGTTATGAGAAGGATATTGGATGCTTTACCAGTTTGACAAATGTTGGACAAGATCAGACCGAGACAAATCTTGTCCAAATTAATACAGAGACGTTAAATGGAGAAAGTCACCAAGAAAGAAATAGCTTGACTTGTCCTAATGCAACGCAATTTGTCACATTACCTGAGGAGCCAACTTGCAGCAATATTAAACGCACTAAAATAACCTTCTACATGGCACCAGGAAAGATCGTCACTGTACAGCACAAGGGTGACCAAGAGAAGCAGAACCTTGAAGTTACTAAAGCCGGACAAGAAAATACATACCACCACACTGCTCTGCCAACTAGAAAAGAGAATGCAAGACAATCAGGGCAGACTATCAAGGTCCATATCCCACAATCTGTATTTTATGGACAGAATTCACCCTTGGTTCTCCAATCTGTGGCAAGAAGACAAATCTTTGAAAGTTCCAAAGCAACTAAGCAAAGAATTATGCCAGAGGACATTTTAAACAGAAGCCCTTCTTTAGACTCTCCTTCACAGAGTGACCAGGAATTATTGGACTCCTCGAGTCAGCCTCTACGTCCTCAGCAACGTAGCAATAGCACTAGTAATAAAAGACGTACCATTCATATTGTGTTACCCCCCTCTGTTCAAAGCACTGTCAAGGACTATTTCCTTCACAATGAGGCAAAACACTGCATCAGAGACACTTCGACAGTGGAGAGCGAACTGATTCGGAGCAGGCAAGAATGGCAAAGCAAACGGTACAGCAGTACACAATTAGAAGACTTTGAAAAGATGATTTTCGCAGATGAATCTTATGTCTGAAAATGTAACATTTAACACAATACAGATGTTTTCATTACACTTTGAAAAACCAGGTCAGCTCTTCATACTTTGCTACTGATATATCCACTTCCTGCAAATAAGATGACTTGGGTGGTACTTTTGCATGTTGAGCATTGGCACTATTACTCTGGCCTGGAAGCTATTCTTTCAACCATTAGCAATCTCCTGTGTCTATGGAGGATATTCCTCCAACCATTATTTTTAATGCGGATGCTGACTGTTTATTCCCTTTTAAAACAGTGGGTAGAGGCTCATGTTTAGCTTTTACATGCTAACGTTGAAAACGTCGACTTCTGAATTTATATCATGACAATGTTTCTCATATCTTTGCTTTCCTCTGGCTCCAACATATCCAGTTTTTAGAAATGTTCTCTTTAGTATCAAGCCAATGTTCAAGATTGTCTTTTCTGATACTCCAACCAAACAGCTTCATAATTGGCCAATCAATTCAAGACACAATGTGCTGGCGTAACTCAGCAGGCCAGGCAGCATTCCTGGAGAACATGGATAGGTGACGATTCGGGATGAGTCCCTTCTTCAGACTGTCTCTTTCTACTCTCTCTTTCTACAATCAATTCAACTTGCTTTTACAAATGGCGTCGCACTGACTGAATAGGGATTGGGAAGATTATTGAGAAGTTGTAGGTTTTCAGTTGATTGAACACCATTTACTGTGCTACAAACAATTTGGACCCATAGGTTACATGCTGCACATATTGAGAATTGAGGCCATAGGGTCATGCAGTAATGTCGTTGAGAAGCAGGCTCATCGGCCCATTGGGTCCGTATACTGACCATGAAGATCCATTTACTCCAATCAGTTGTACTCAAATCCTATTTTATTCTCCCCTTATTCACATTCCCTCCCCACAAACTCTGCACTCAGCTACATAATGAAGGCAATTTCCAATGGCCAACTAACCGGCCTAGAATACAAAAACAGAGATGTAACGCTGATGCACCATAAGGTGCTGGTCAGGCCATATTTGCAGTACTATGAGCAAATTTGGGCCTCATATCTGAGGAAGGAAGTGTTGGCTCTGGAGAGGGGCCAGAGGAGGTTTACAAGAATGATTCCAGGAATGAGTGGGTTAGCATATGATGAGCGTTTGACAGCACTGGGCCTCTACTCGCTGACGTTTAGAAGGTTGAGGGGGTTGAAACTCATTGAAACTTACGGAATAGTGGAAGGCATGGATAGAGTGGATGTGGAAAGGATGTTTGCACTGGTGGGAGAGTCTAGGACCAGAGGTCATGGCCACAGAGTTAAAGGGTGCTCTTTTAGAAAAGAGGTGAGGAGTAACCTCTTTAGACAGAGGGTAGTTAATCTGTGGAACTCATTGCCACAGAGGGCTGAGGAGGCCGTCAGTTGATATTTTTAAGGCTGGGATAGTCAAATTCTTGATCTGAAAGGGTGTCAAGGTTTATGGGGAGAAGACAGGAAAATTGGGATTAGAAGGCAGAGTTCAGCCATGATTGAATGGCGGAGTGGACCCGATGGGCCGAATGGTCTAATTCTACTCCTATAACTTGTGAACTAACCCACCAACCTGCTCGTCTTTGGGATATGAATTGAACCAGGAGCATCCAGAGGAATTTGCATGGTCACAGAAGGAACATACAATCTCCACATAGATAGCAGTAAAAGTCAGGATTGAACTCAAGTACCTTGAGCTGTGCGATAGCAGTTTTACGTGCCATCATGCCACCCCATAGATATCCACCTCGAGGGAATACATCTGCACAACTTAAAGAGGAAACAAAAATTCTAGATGCGCAGGTTTTTTCATTTGTGGAATGCTTAGTTGACCATTTGGTCCTGATGGCTCTGTGTTTAATAAAGTATAGTCATCACTACGACCACCAGGATGTGCCTTGTATATTTATTGATATGTTGCGGATTACCTCATCTCTAGTTCAGTTTTAGTTTAGTTTAGAGATACATTGCGGTCACGGGCCCTTCGGTCCACCAGGTCGGCACCGACCAGCATTCCCCGCACACTGACACTATCGCACACACCCAGGGACAACTTACAATTTTACCAAGCCAACTAGCCTAAAAACCTACACGTCTTTGGAGAGTGGGAGGAATCCGGATCACCTGGAGAAAACCCACGCAGGTCACCGGGAGAACATACAAACTCTACACAGACAGTACTCGCAATCAGGATTGAACCCGGGACTCAGGCACTGTAAGGAGGCAACTCTACTGCTGTGCCACCGTGCCGCCCTAGTAGGTGGCTGGGTATTGGCTTCTCCTGAGACTACGGAGAGCCAATGTTACAGGCTTGTTATCCAGTGTGTGAGCATGAAGATCAGGGAAGAGTAAAGATAGGTTGATGATTCTCTTGAATGTATTATCTAATGTTGACTGCAGACATGTTGGCCTGGAAACACAACAGAGAAAGGAAACGCGCGTTTTAAAAAATGCCACCATTACTTGTCTTCCCGATGAATGTCATTAAATCAGCTACTTATTTCCTCAGATCTTTAGTTCTTTGCCCGACTTTATATGAATTATGCAGTTAATATCCGGTGCGACTGAGGTGGTACAGTTCACAAACCTATCACTTTGGTACATTCCTTTTGACATGTCTTGCAATTGGATTTTTTTTAAATGGTACCCATTTCTCAATGTCATAGAAGATGTTTATAATTTTGTATTTGAAAACAATTGCTGTTTCTTTGTTCCCACACGAACAACATTGATTGTATAGTGTATAGTGCTGAAGCAATTGTTGAACTATTCCAATCATTTTTAATCTGAGCTGTTTATTACCTTGAATGTTACTCGTTGTGAAGATTATTGTAGAGCACCATATTTAATAAAGCTTTTTTTGAAAAACATATGAAGCTTTATTAAAAACTAATTAATACAGTGTGTCATTGTAATAATTGACCATACATGTTGCAGCTTGTAAAACTGCAGTCTCGCAGCTCAGGATGCTTGAGTTCAATCTCCAAGTTTGCGGGTGGCAGTGTGAACTGCGAGGAGGATGCTATGAGGCTGCAGGGTGACTTGGATAGGTTGGGTGAGTGGGCAGATGCATGGCAGTATAACGTGGATAAATGTGAGGTTATCCACTTTGGTGGCAAGAACAGGAAGGCAGATTATTATCTGAATGGTGTCAGATTAGGAAAAGGGGAGGTGCAACAAGACCTGGGTGTGCTTGTATATCAGTCACTGAAAGTAAGAATGCAGGTACAACAGGCAGTGAAGAAAACTAATGGCATGTTGGCCTTCATGGCAAGAGAATTTGAGTTTAGGAGCAAGAAGGTCCTAATGCAGTTGTACAGGGCCATGGTGAGACCGCACCTGGAGTATTCTGTGCAATTTTGGTCACCTCATTTGAGGAAGGACATTATTGCTATTGAGGGAGTGCAGTGTAGATTCACCAGGTTAATTCCCGGGTTGGCGGGACTGACAAATGATGAAAGAATGGGTCGACTGGGCTTGTATTCACTGGAATTTAGAAGGATAATAGTGGATCTTATAGAAACATAATTCTTAAAGGATTGGACAGGCTAGATGCAGGAAAAATGTTTCAGATGTTGACGGGGAGTCCAGAACCAGGGGTCACAGTTTAAGAATAAGGGGTAGGCCATATAGGACTGAGATGAGGAAAAACGTCTTCACCCAGAGAATTGTGAATCTATGGAATTCTCTGTTACAGAAGGCAGTGGGGGCTAATTCACTGGATGTTTTCAAGAGAGAGTTAGATTTAGCTCTTAGGGCTAAAGGAATCAAGGGATATGAGGAAAAATCAGGAATGGGGTACTGATTTTAGATGATCAGCCATGAACATATTGGCTCGAAGGGCTAAATGGCCTACTCCTGCATCTATTTATCTATGTTTTCTATGTTCTATGTTTCTAATCCTGACCTTCATTGCCACCTATGTGGAGATTGTATGTTCCTTCTATGACCATGCAAATCCCTCTGGGTGCTCCTGATTCCTCTCATATCCCAAAGATGGGTGCTCAAACCCTTAGTATAATGTTGAACAAGCTGATTTCAGTCAGGATGGGCGAGTGAGGGGAAAGATGCACAGATTCACATTGTTGTGTACTGATAATTCGATGTTAATGGAGATAACATTGATCTGATGCTCAGTTGCCAGCAACAATTGGTAGGCATAGATTGGGTAAACGCACAGAGTCTTTTGTCCAGAGTAGGGATTTAGAGAATTAGAGGAGATAGGTTTAAGGTGAGGAGAAAAGATTGAATAGGAACCTGAGGAGTAACTTTTGTACACATAGGGTCGTAGGTGAATGGAACAAGCTGCTGGAGGGGGTAGCTGAGGCAGGTACAATCGCAACTTTTAAGAAACATTTAGACAGGTAAATGGAAAGGATGGTACACAAAAATGCTGGAGAAACTCAGCGGGTGCAGCAGCATCTATGGAGCGAAGGAAATAGGCAACGTTTCGAGCCGAAACCCTTCTTCAGACTGATAGGGGGTGGGGGGAAGAAAGGAAAAAAGGAAAAAGGCGGAGGAGGAGCTCGAGGGCTGGGGGAGGGGAGGAGACAACCAGAGGGCTGATGAAGGGGAGGGGACAGCAAGGGCTAGCAGAATTGGGAGAATTCAATGTTCAAGCCCCCAGGATGTAGACTGCCCAAGCGGAATATGAGGTGCATTTCCTCCAATTTACGGTGTTGCTCGCTGTGGCCATGGAGGAGACCCAGGACAGAGAGGTCAGATACGGAATGGGAGGGGGAGTTGAAGTGCTGAGCCACCGGGAGCTCAGGTTGGTTATTGCGGACCGACCGGAGGTGTTTGGCGAAACGATCGCCAAGCCTCCGCTTGGTCTCACCGATGTAGATCAGCTGGCATCTAGAGCAGCGGATGCAATAGATGAGGTTGGAGGAGATGCAGGTGAACCTCTGTCACACCTGGAACGACTGCTTGGGTCCTTGAATGGAGTTGAGGGGGGAGGTGAAGGGACAAGTGTTGCATCTCTTGCGGTTGCAAGGGAAAGTACCAGGGGAGGGGGTGGTATGGGAGGGAAGGGAAGAATTGACAAGGGAGTTACGGAGGGAGCGGTCTTTGCGGAAGGCAGACATGGGGGGAGATGGGAAGATGTGGCGAGTGGTGGGGTCACGTTGGAGGTGGCGAAACTGACGGAGGATCACTTGTTGTATGTGACGGCTGGTGGGGTGAAAGGTGAGGACTAGGGGGACTCTGCCCTTGTTGTGAGTGGGGGGATGGGGAGAGAGAGCAGTGTTGCGGGGTATGGCAGAGACCCTGGTGCGAGCCTCATCTATGGTGGAGGAGGGGAACCCCCGTTCCCTGAAGAATGAGGACATTTCAGATGTCCTGGTGTGGAACGCCTCATCCTGGGAGCAGATGCGGCGTAGACGGAGGAATTGGGTCGGGGGATGGAGTCCTTACAGGAAGCAGGGTGGGAAGAAGTGTAGTCCAGATAGCCATGGGAGTCGGTGGGTTTGTAGTGGATGTCGGTAAGGAGTCTATCACCTTCGATGGAGATAGTGAGGTCAAGCAATGGTAGGGAAGTGTCGGAAATGGTCCAGGTGTATTTGAGTGCCGGATGGAAGTTGGTGGTGAAGCGGATGAAGTCAGTCAGTTGTGTGTGGGTGGGAAAGGATGGATTGATAGGGATATGGGACAAATGCAGGCAGGGGGAGACTAATGTAGATGGGGCATGTTGGTCAGCGTAGGCAAGTTGGGCCCAAGGGCCAGTTTCCATGCTGTATGCCTCTGTGACTCTATGAGAAACAAGGAACTGCAGATGCTGGTTTACCAAGGAATGCACAAAATGCTGGAGTAACTCAACGGGTCAGGCAGCATCCTTGAAAAACTTGGATAGGTGATGTTTCAAGTGTGGAAGTGTCCCAACCCAAAATGTCACCTATCTGTGTTCCCGCTGAGTTACTCCATTTTGTGCCTTAACCAGCACTAAACTTTGTTTATACGAATGCAGACAGAAGATGCTCAGGAGATAAATTGGTTCCACTGTTTCTTGCAATATAAAAACAATTGTATTGTTCTTTTTAATTTCTGTAATACCTATCTGGTTAAACTCATCCATCATGTTGGTTATTTCCTTAAAACTTAAACTTGTAAGGTCACAGGCTTGATCACCGGTAATAATAGGAACAATAGTTAGCCTTGTGTCTCAGTCTATGCGTCTTTGTGATGTTTTTCTTGTATAATGTGCTGTGGTGAGGGTTTTGGATGAGAATATCATCAGGCTTGCCCATTGAACTTGATCACGTTCATTGTTCCAAATTAACGTACAAAGGATCATGTTTTGGTGAGCAATGTTTGCATTTAAAGAGTGTAATCCATTGGCAGCATCTTCAACAAAGTCATCAGTGATCGGTCTGAAGAAGGGTCTCGACCCGAAACGTCATCTATTCCTTTTCTCCACAGATGCTGCCTGACCCGCTGAGTTACTCCGGCATTTTGTGTCTATCATCAGTGGTGAAAATGGATTGTGGGTTTGAATTTGTCTTCATTTGATCAAACCAGTCAGAAACTGCAGCGTTTTGTGGATTATTTCAACTGACGTGTAACTTGTGACATGCGACTGAACTGAAGCATCACGTTATACCAAATCTTTATCTGAGATGGCATTGATCTGTGACAAAACATTTACATATGGAATAGTCGGTGGATGATAAAAATAATGCTGAAACAACATATAAATAAATGCATTGTGGTCATTTGCTACTGATGTGTTGGATGGTTCAAAATATATATTTTGGCTATGTCTTTTTTGACAGACATTTGGAATCTGCTCAATTACGGATGCCAAGAATGACTGTGATATGGGAAACCATCGAAGGTAATTTTAACCTATTGCCTGGTGGCAATGGGATGGGCCGGTGGAGCTGGAATCATGTTGGGTGGAACACAAACAAACTCCTTTCCCACTAGGCAAATGAGCTCAAAGTTACCTTGTACACATTCACCCCACCTCATCCCAACCCTTGCCACTTACATCCCCTGTAACTTTTCCCTTCATATTCATAGACAGAGCCCTCCTTCTCCTTTATTTGTGGCAACAACTTTCCTTTGTGTTAGAGGTAACCGCTCTGGTTCCTGTCAAAGAGTTGTGAACCGTAAGTCAGCTCTGATGCTGGTATTTCAAGCATCCGGAGTAGCAAGCGGTCGTGATATTTAATATGCCGTACTTAGTGTCCCAACTTCTTCCATAGATGGTACAACGTCAGAAAGGATTACGCAGTGAAGCCGGGAACTGTTGCTCGTTTGCGCAAATCTCGTCCTTGAGCATTCCTCGAGTACAAAGTGCAACAATAACAGATCATGCTTAAGATGCAGGGCCTGTCAATTAGCATATGAGAAGGGAAAATACGTTATTGCTGCAGGCTCAGTTGAATCCAGCAATTTGTTTACTGACATTGGTTCACTTTCATTTTCGCCTTTTTGGGTTTCACTACTTATCTCTTAAAGGCCCTGTCCCACGATGAGAGATTACCCAAGAGCTATCCCGAGTTTAAAAAAAAATCAAACTCGTGGTAAGTACGTAGAATGTACTTAGCGGGTACGTTGGAGCTCGCGGACGTCTCTTAGCGGCTCATAATGCCAACGGCAGGTACTCGGTAAACGCGGAAGTTTTTTCAACAGTGTGAAAATTTTCCAAGAGTAAAAAAATACTCGTGATGAAGTACCACGAGTTTGATTTTTTTTTTTTAACTCGGGAGAGCTCTTGGGTGAACTCGCATCGTGGGACAGGAGCTTAACTCGGAACAGTTTCAGCTTACAGCTTAAAGTCAGGGGTAATATATTAGAATGTTACATTTTCTTAGAACTTAGAACAGTACAGCATAGGAACAGGCCCTTCGGCCCACAAAGTCTCTGCCGAACATGATGCCAAGGCCAACTCTTACCTGCCTGCACATAATCTATATTCCTCCTTTCCCTGCATATCCATGTGCCCATCCAAGAGTCTCCTAAATGCCACTATAGTATTTGCCTTCACCGTCAGCCCAGGCAGCACTCACCACCCTCAATGTAAAAAAATTATGCCTGACACAACGCCTTTTGACTTTACCTCTCCCTCCTTAAAGCTATGTCCTCTGGTACTTGATATTTCCACCCTGGGAAAAAGGTATCCTTATGATACAGAAAGAGTCCATTCATCATCTCAGGTCTGTGCAGTTCTCAGAGTAATTCCATCAAATTCATCCTCTCAGTTATTTCCTGATAACCTATTTTCTCTGAACATGCAAACGCCACACAGAAAGCACCAGAGGTCAGGATTGAACCTGCACCACTGGGAGTGTGAGGCAGTGTCTCCCTCCGCCTGCTCAACAAAGTTTAAAGGCAAGGTAAGATACAAAGTGCTGGAGTAACTCAGCGGGTCAGGCAGCATCTCTGGAGAACACGGATAGGTGACTTTTCTTCTGACTTCAGAAGGCAGGGTTTCTACTTTAACAAGATATGTGAGTGAGATAGAGAGATACGGTGTGGGAACAGGCCATTTGGCTCACCGAGTCCACGCTGACCAACCAGTCCTACGCTCATCTAATGAGGAGGAAGGAACTGCAGATGCTGGTTTAAACCGATGATGGACACAACAAGCTGGAGTCATTTTTCACTTGGGCAGCTTGCAGCCCAGTAGTATGAATATTGATTTCTCTAACTTCAACCCACCCTGGCATTCCCTCTCTCTCTATCCCTCCCTCACCCAAGTCACACCAGCTTCTCGTTTTCACCCAACAAACAGCTAACAATGGCCTGTTTCCTTTATCATCGTTACTTTTTTGCTTATCTTTCATTCACTGTTCTTTATCTCCCAACATCATCAACCTATATCTCTCGTTTCCCTTTTCCCTAACTAGTCTGAAGTAGGGTCTTGTCCCGAAATATCACCCATTCTTTCTCTCCAGAGATGCTGCCTGTCCCGCTGAGTTACTCCGGCATTTTGGGTCTGCACTCCTCTAAACCAACTTTATTCATAATCATAATCATATTTTATTAGCCAAGTATGTTTTGCAACATTTGAGGAATTCCATTTGCCATACAGTCATAGCAATAAAAAGCAACAGAACACACAAAATACATTTTAAACATAAACATCCACCCCAGTGACTCCTCTGCATTCCTCACTGTGATGGAAGGCGACAAAAAAGTTCAATCTCTCCCTTCTTTGTCTCGCCACCATACCATCAATTCCCCCCAGGTTCCACCACTCGCCTGTTCCTTTGGGGGCAATATAAAGCGGCTAATAAACCTCACGCCTTTGGGGCGTGGGGGGAAACCGGAGCACCTGGAGGATACCCCACAGTCCCAGAGTGAACATGCAAACATCACACAGAAAGCACTACAAATCAGGGTTGTGATGCATCCCAATAAAATGATTTCTACAGGGCATCTATAGAAGTTGGTGAGTTGTCGGAGACATGCAGAACTTCCTCAACCTTTAAAGAAAGTCAAAGTGTTGGTGTGTTTCCTTAGCCATTCTTCAATTTGGGTGGTCTGGGACAAGTTGCTGGTAATATTTACTCCTAAGAACTTGAAGCTTTCAACCATCTCTGTTATATCTGACTATAGTCTTTTCTTTGACTGGATAGCATGCAATAACAAGGCATTTGAGGCAGGGACTATTGCAATGTTTTAGGAAACAATTGGACAGATACATGGATAGGACAGTTTGGAGGGACATGGGCCAAATGCAGTCAGGTCAGACTAGTGCAGATGAGACATGTTGGTCATTGTGGTAAGTTGGGCCGATGGGCCTGTTTCCACGCCGTATGATGTATAAAAAGCTTTTCACTGTACCTGTGACAATAATAAACTAAACTAAACTAAACCAAACTTTAGATTAGGTACACTGAAACAGAAGCTGAGTTAATCAACTGGTCTAATTGAGCGCATTTACCCAATAACAAAATACCTTTCCCTGCACTGGCCATTATCAAGCAACCTTTAAATAAATGTAAGGTTTTGTTTCTATGGTCCAAACCATTCCAAGATAATAGAGTAACTTAATCAAAGCTTTCAAGATTCTAAGATGATTGAAAAAGTTGATCTTGCCAAATTATTCACAATGATGTTTGGGTCAAATAACTGGAAATGTAAGTTTAAAAATGAGGAGGTTCAGAAATGAAAGGAAAGGGATGAGAGCAGGGAGTTTGCACCTGATTTGATTCACTGGTAAAATAAGTTCAGTTTAGTTTAGTGATACAGTGCAGAAACAGGCCCTTCAGCCCACCGGGTTCGTACCGACCAGTCATCCCTGTACAGTAACACTATCCTATACACACACACACATGGGACAATTTACAATTATACCAAAGAAAATTAACCTCCAAACCTGTACATCTTTGGAGTGTTGGAGGAAACCGGAGCACCCGGAGAAAACCCACGCAGGTCACGGGGAGAACGTACAAATTCCATACAGGTAAGCACCCGTGGTCGGGCCTCTGGCATTGTAAGGCAGCAACTCTATCGCTGTGCCACCATGCTGCCTTAGTTTCAGACAAGTTATCAGACAAGAATCTTGAAGTAGAAATTAAGAAAAGGTTCAGAAAAATAGTGTACATTTCATGGTCATGTTAGCAATGGAGGATGTGGTAAACATAATGCTTTTATGCAAAGGCTTATTCATGTTCCTCAAACTTTTATTTCTCTTTTAAATGAAATCCTTCATTCCTCACTTGTAAGTGATTGCTAAATGATTTTTTATTTGTTCACGATATGATGCACATTCACATGGCAGCAGAGTGGCTCCACTGGTGGAGTCGCTGCTTCACAGCGCCAGAGACCCAGGTTTGATCCTGACTGGTGCTGCATGTGTGGAGTTTGCACATCCTTCCTGTGACCACCAGGTTTCCTCTAACTGCTCTGTTTTCCTCTTACATCACAAAGATGTGCGGGTTTGTCGGTTCACTGCCCCTAGTGAGTAGGGAGTGGAGGCAAACATGGTATAACAGGCAGAGAAATCGCTATAAAAACATGGGGGGGGGACACAATTTCTTGGTGGCCAAGCGCGCACATGCGCGCACACACACACACACACGCACGCGTGCACATGCGCACACACGCAAGGCTTCGGCCGTGAGCCCTGTGGACGGTAACATCGGAAGCTGACCTGGTTGGTGACCGACTCCGAACTCCAGCAACAGCAGCTTCGTCCGCCCCGAATCGTGGGGCTTGAATTGGCCCGTTCACGGGGCCTTTCATCGGCCGGAGGGTGCTTCAACATTGGGAGCCTCGATCGACTCGATGCAGCAGTTTGATTTTAAGCCTCGCCGGGCGCTGAAAGGCCCCGCGAATGGGCCGATTCAGCCCTTAGAAAGCATCTGATAAAGTCCGGATTACAAAACATGGGGGGGATTGTCCCCCACCTCTCAAAGCAGGGGGGAGAACGCATCCCCCGTCCCCCCGCCCCCCCGCCCCCCAGGATTTCCGCCCATGCTGGTGTTAACAGATGATCAATGGTCGGCATGGACTCGGTGGGCAGAAAGGTCTGTTTCTATGCTTTATCTTTCAATTTAAAAAAATCAATCAAAAACATTTATTGACCATTAGTTGAAATAGTGGAAATTAATATTTCAGTATTGTTAATGCAGAGACATAGAAAGGTCCACAAAATATACAGATGAACTGAACTATCCTATATCAGACTTGGATTAATATAGGGATATCGCTCATAAATATGACTTGCTTTGGGCATATAGAATATAACTTCAAAGTTTGGAAATGATGTGAGACACAAAGGAATAACTATTGGCTTTCATCTATCTCCTTTTATTTAATAGACTGATCACCAAAACTTTGATTTTGTAATTTAATCTAGACCTTTTTATTTTTGTTTTTCTCTATTGTTAAATTTGCAAGGCAGGAGTGGTAAAGTGGTAGAGCCACTGCCTGACAGCGCCAGAGACCTGGGTTCGAACCTGACTTCAGATGCTGTTTGTACATTCTCCTTGAGACCACATGGTTTTTTCCGGATTCTCCGGTTTCCTCCTACATTCCAAGGATGTACAAGTTTGTAGGTTAATTGGCTTCTGTAAATTGCCCCTTGTATGTAGGATGCAAAAGTGGGATAACGTAGAACTAGTGTGAATGGGTGGTCGGCACGGACTCTGTGGGCCGAAGGGGCTGATTCCATGCTGTATCTTTAAACTCTAAACTCTAAACAAGAATAGAAACAAATTAATTTGAATTTCTTCTGTTATTCAACACGAGGCTCAAAGTGTAGGTCAGAGCCAACAGCAAAGGGCAAAGGAGTCATTCCTAAGAGTTGGACACAGTGCAGCTAAATCTGTGGTGACAGCACAGAGCTGGTAAACAGGCAAGAGGCAGGAAATCCTGTCACGAGAATGAAAGGCATTGATCAGATAAAGCCCCGTGACCACACATAAATTGAAAAAAAAATGCATCCATGTGCTTTTTCTGTGCTGTTTTGCCAATACCATACTATTTACAGCCCAAGCCCCCGATCCACACAGCCCAACGTCTGGTTCTGCGAGAGGAAACAACAGGCAGCTAATGCTGCCCCCTAGTGCTTCTCAAAGAAGCATACCCAGCAATCCAGGGTCGCACAGAATCAGCACAAAACCACACTCACTGTCAATGATAATGGAGCAAGAAAGCGGGCAGAAGGCAACATCACTTCAATGCAATTTCCTCAGCTCTTGATATGTGGCACAAGCAATTATAAATTTACCAACCACCAAAATGGGAACAACCACACAGGTGTCATTTTGTTTCAACTGCCACCTTAGGGTGGCACAGTGGCACAGTGTTATTGGTACCTTACAATGCCAGAGACCCTGGTTTGATCTGCCAGGCAACATCACATCATCATGTCAGTCTCTTGATAAAGCATCGGCCCAGAATTCAGGCAGTATGAATGTACTTTGTGATAAAGATTCACCATTCATTTTTTTCAAAAGTTAACAAGATCTGTTGACTTCTAACAGAAATTAAACACCATCCTCGATCATTTCCATTCAACATACATTGGTTGCAGCAGAGGCTATGTATTCTGCTTCCCGAGGACCTAGGTTTCAGAAGCAGAGCACATCTCTGAAACCAATGTATGTTGAGTGGAAATGACCGAGGATGTTGTATAATTTCTGTTAGGAGATTAATTCTGTACATGTGGACTACTCACTACCCTGCATGTGAGGTTGGAAGTCAAAGGTAGCCTCGAAAGAAAGTGGAAATGAGATAGAGGTGCAAGAGGTAGTTGAGGCCAGTTCATTGGCTATATTTAAGAGGGAGTTAGATGTGGCCCTTGTGGCTAAAGGGATCAGGGGGTATGGAGAGAAGGCAGGTACAGGATACTGAGTTGGATGATCAGCCATGATCATATTGAATGGCGGTGCAGGCTCCAAGGGCCGAATGGCCTCTACTCCTGCACCTATTGTCTATGTTTCTATGTTTCTAAAAGACTACAGATGTTTATTCATTCTTGAAATTCTACCAAGTCTTACAAATTATTTAATTGCCTCTCCACCATTGAAGGAAATGCAATAAATGGACTTGTGTTTAAGTGAACAAGTCTGGTATGAACGATTGAATAGCCAAATGTTAATGAACAAGCAAGAAAGAACCAGGGTTAAACGCTGTCTTTCATATCTTCAGGAAATCTCAAAGCACATCATTACCAATGATGTAGTTTTAACGAAGTATTTCAGCCTGCTGCTGTAAAATATGCTGACACAACGGCCAATTCACATGTTGCCATAACATAAATAACCAGGTAATTGTTGGGATTTTGTAATCAGAAAGATGAAAATATTATTGCTCATCATTATGATCCTGGGAATTGGTAAGAAATTGTTGAGGTAGTTCTCATGTACCGCTAAATGAGTAAAAGATGACGTTTTTGTTTGACAACCTCATTCCCTCTGCATTAGATTAGATTAGATTAGATTAGATTCCTTTATTGTCATTCAGACCTTTCGGTCTGAACGAAATTATGTTGCCTGCAGTCATACACAGAACCAATAATAACAACATACAATAAACACAAATTAAACATCCACCACAGTGAGTTCACCAAGCACATCCTCACTGTGATGGAGGCAAAGTCTTAGTCTCCATCTCGTCCCTCCTTGTTCTCCCTCTGTGCTGAGGCGATCGATCCAGGCCGAAGATGCCGCCCTCCAGTCCAGCGGACCTCCGTGGTGATGTCGCCACCACCGAAAGTGGAACGCCGTCTCCGCTCCGAGACGGCCCGCCACAGCATCAGCTCAGGGCCGCCGCCCCAGCTCCAGGCCGCTGCCCCAGCTCCGGGTCCCACAGTCTCTGCTCCGGGCCGCCGCCCCAGCTCCAGGCCGCCGCCCCAGCTCCGGGTCCCGCAGTCTCCGCTCCAGGCCGCCGCCCCAGCTCCGGGTCCCGCAGTCTCCGCTCCAGGCCACTGCCCCAGCTCCGGGTCCCGTAGTCTCCGCTCCGGACCCCGCTGTATCAGCTCCAGGCCACCGCCGAAAGCCAGAACGCCGCACCAGCAAGTCGGGCCACCGCTGCACCAGCCTCTCGTTGGTAAGTCCTGGCTGGCTCTGCCTCCGTAGCCTCGGGGTCGGTCGCAGGTTGGAGGCCGCCAGCTCCGCCATTAGGCCTCAGCGCAGACGGGGGCAGAGAAGGGGGATACGACACGAAAAAGTCGCATTCCTCCGAAGGAAGAGACAGAGAACATGTATCAACCCCCCTAACACAACCCAACAAACATTACAGTGGCTTGCAAAAGTTTTCATACCCCTTGAACTTTTCCACATTTTGTCACGTTACAACCACAAACGTAAATGTATTTTATTGGGATTTTATGTGATAGACCAACACAAAGTGGTGCATAATTGTGAAGTGGAAGGAAAATGATACATGGTTTTCAAATTTTTTTACAAATACAAAACTGAAAGATGTCGCGTGCAAAAGTATTCAGCCCCCCCTGAGTCAATACTTTGTAGAACCACCTTTCGCTGCAATTACAGATGCAAGTCTTTTGGGGTATGTCTCTACCAGCTTTGCACATCTCGAGACTGAAATTTTTGCCCATTCTTCTTTGCAAAATAGCTCAAGCTCAGTCAGATTGGATGGAGAGCGTCTGTGATCAGCAATTTTCAAGTCTTGCCAGAGATTCTCAATTGGATTTAGGTCTGGACTTTGACTGGGCCATTCTAACACATGAATATGCTTTGATCTAAACCATTCCATTGTAGCTCTGGCTGTATGTTTAGGGTCGTTGTCCTGCTGGAAGGTGAACCTCAGCCCCAGTCTCAAGTCTTTTGCAGACTCTAACAGGTTTTCTTCCAAGATTGCCCTGTATTTGGCTCCATCCATCTTCCCATCAACTCTGACCAGCTTCCCTGTCCCTGCTGAAGAAAAGCATCCCCACAGCATGATGCTGCCACCACCATGTTTCACAGTGGGGATGGTGTGTTCAGGGTGATGTGCAGTGTTAGGTTTCCGCCACACATAGCGTTTTGCATTTAGGCCCAAAACGTCAATTTTAGTCTCATCTGACCAGAGCACCTTCCTCCACATGTTTGCTGTGTCCCCCACATGGCTTGTGGCAAACTGCAAACGGAACTTCTTATGGCTTTTTTTCAACAATGGCTTTCTTCTTGCCACTCTTCCATAAAGGCCCGATTTGTGGAGTGCACGACTAATAGTTGTCCTGTGGACAGATTCTCCCACCTGAGCTGTGGATCTCTGCAGCTCCTCCAGAGTTACCATGGGCCTCTTGGCTGCTTCTCTGATCAATGCTCTCCTTGCCCAGCCTGTCAGTTTAGGTGGACGGCCATGTCTTGGTAGGTTTGCAGTTGTGCCATACTCTTTCCATTTTCGGATGATGGATTGAACAGTGCTCCGTGAGATGTTCAAAGCTTGGGATATTTGTTTATAACCTAACCCTGCTTTAAACTTCTCCACAACTTTATCCCTGACCTGTCTGGTGTGTTCCTTGGGCTTCATGATGCTGTTTGTTCACTAATGTTCTCTAACAAACCTCTGAGGCCTTCACAGAACAGCTGTATTTATACTGAGATTAGATTACACACAAGTGGACTCTATTTACTAATTAGGTGACTTCTGAAGGCAATTGGTTGCACTGGATTTTATTTAGGGGTATCAGAGTAAAGGGGGCTGAATACTTTTGCACGCGACACTTTTCAGTTTTTTATTTGTAAAAAAATTTGAAAACCATGTATCATTTTCCTTCCACTTCACAATTATGCGCCACTTTGTGTTGGTCTATCACATAAAATCGAAATAAAATACATTTACGTTTGTGGTTGTAACGTGACAAAATGTGGAAAAGTTCAAGGGGTATGAATACTTTTGCAAGCCACTGTATGTGCTAAAACGGTGCTTGTCTATAAATTAAGTACCAAAACGAAAGTTTGAGTTTCACTGGCCCAGTGATTTGGCACTGAAAATAGTGGGGAAAGTTACCTACATTTTATTTTTTTATCAGCTTGATGAATATTGCTTACTGCTGAACAGTCTCTCTCGCCCTGAAATAATACATTGGAGAGGATGGAGATTCTTTCTCACAGAAGAAAATTGGTGCTGGATATTTATGTCACTCAGTCTTTTTCTTTTATCTCATCTGTTTCCCCAATCCTCATTTTGCACTTTGTTAATCATTTAAATTCAATTTATATTTACTGCATTAAGTTTCCTGTCTTAGCCTCGGTGAGAAATCCTCGGCCTGCTTGGTTGAGGAACCATTGTGTTGTTGTTGTTCTAGCTCTTATGCACGCTAGATAATGCCAGCTTGAACATGTGGTATGTTAGAGTAATTCTTTAATCTAATGTCCACAAAACCTTTCTACGCGGTAGCAAGCAAGATCATCTTTGACTAGACTTGTATATTCTGGTGCTGTTGAGTAAGAACTAAAAGTTAGTTACGACAAGAAAAGCTATTGTCCAATAGTCCAATGAGATGTTTTAAATCAATCTGACCAGTCAGACATTTTAATACATACATTACCCAATGCCAATTTATTAAAATTCACTGGATGTTCAGTAACCTGAGGCCGTTGGGTCAGTGGGGAATGTATTGCCATTGAGCTAAAATATGGTCAAATTATGTCTATTATTTGTCTCCCTAGTCGTTTTACCAGTTCCATAGTTCTCCACATTGTTTCTCTTGAGATCACACCTTCCCTAGTGAAACAATGGACCTACCAGGCAACGCCCTTCCCGAGGTCATTTGTGGCTGGTGTATGCGCTGGTCGGTGCAGACTCTGTGGGCCGAATGGCCTGTTTCCCCGCTGTATCTCGAAAACAAAGTACAAAACTGTGGTGCTGAGATTAAGAATCAGCCAAAAACTTATTGAACAAAGGGCTGAGTGGCCTGCTTCTACTTTTTTTACATTTTTACGTTTATTGCCTGTTGGCTCAAGTTGCTGCCAGTCAGGTTCCTTTTAAAATGTTCACCTCTTCTCTTCAACCTATGCCCTCCGGTTTTAGACTCTACCCTGGAAAAAAGACTGTGACAGTCTAACTTAGCTCTGTCCGTCTTGATTTTATAAACTTCTATACGGTCATGCCTCCATCACTCGAAGTCCCAGCCTATCCAGCCTCCCGTCCCAACAGCTTCCTTGCAAATCTTTCCTGTATCTTCTCTAGCTTAATCACATCCTTCCTATCTCCATATGGTGTCCACAACTGCAAACAATATTCCAGGTACAGTCTCACCAGCTTGTTGTACAGTTGCAAAATGATGCACCAACTCTTGAACTCAGGGCCCCATTCTATGAAGACAATAGTGCCATTGCCTTCTTCATCACCTTGTCTACCTGCATCACCAAAACAGAGTGCTTTAAAGTATACTGGAAATCATTATCACTGTTTCTGTTGTTGTTACAGCTTTCTACATGCAGGTACCATATATGTTGTCACTAAAAATATAGTTTGAAATGTTGTATTTAACACTGTCTTTAATAGTAATCTTCATAATTCTCATGCCTGGATTAAGTAAGTTGAAGGTGAAATGTTCTGTGTGTTTGCTTGAGTTGAACTCTCATATTAAATCTCATATTAATCTCCTTTTAAACATGTTTGAAACTAGATACATTTAGAATGGAGGTTGTTGGGGGTCATATGACAGCTAGTAATAAACAGTTTTACCTGTCCCAGCGTCAATGTTCATACACTATTCAATTGGCTGACTCCCCTTCCTTTATAACAATTAGCAGGTAGTAGCCTTTCTGGTGTCCTGGCAGATTGTACAGTAAGTAGCAAAGAAATGTTGGGCACAAACAAAATCTCAGATAGGGACAACATTTTTTTGGTAAAGTATCCCAAATTTCCATCTAAAATCTTTCTAACATGAAGAACAGAGAGCACGAAATTCCATCAGTGTGAGAAAAAGTCAGTTCTTCTGGGCTCCTATTAAAGGTCGGGTATTGTGAGAGAGGGGAGTGAGAAACCGGTGACTTTAAGAGAGACCATCACAGGAATTGCAAGTTTGGCTTTTCACCCATTGTGCCGTAGATAAGTTGCAAACTTATTGTGCCGTAGATAAGTTGTAAATAAATTGTTGTATCAACATAACTGCACTCAAGTTTAGAACTTGCAATCATTGCCTTCTGTTGACTCAATTGGGCCTACGATGCTGGCGGTTAATAAATGACAACATTTCTTTCGGTCACATAACGGTGCAGTACTTTAGACACTAAACTTTCACGCCCACTCCATTTCAGAGGAATGGGAGGAACGTTTCTTTTGAAGCTAGCTGTGCAATGCATTTGGGGCAGCCCACACCAGCTGATCCTAATTTGTTACCTATGTGGCGATCTATTTGCCAAGGTCACAGTATAATTACAGTGGGATATGCCGGTGGGATAGAACAGGAGGTGATAGTGGGGGTAGAGGGCTATCCAACCCTTGCCGTTGGACAGGATCCAAGCAGATCCAATGCAGATCAATATGTGCTCCCTGATTATTTTGTCAATTTCATTTGTACATTACCCAATGCACAAGTGCACATTCATAAACCATATGTGTGTGCATTTTACACCTGGCTGAGTAAGTACAGTAACTTTCAGTATTAATGACTAGTGAAATGCAAAAGCCCCAGACCAAACTGTTGCAGGGAATCCCTTTATGAAAAACTCGGTTTCTGTTGGAAATAATCTTGCTGCTGCAGCTTTGTCTGTGTCCTGGCTTGAATTAAATGGCTTGACATGGGGATGTTCAGTGTATAAACTTAGTGAATTGTGATTGAAATTTGTTGCCGAGAGATACAGTACAACTGGGATGGGTAGCCACTTTTTACAATTGTTCTTT
This sequence comes from Malacoraja senta, assembly GCA_038087875.1. Taxonomy (NCBI): domain Eukaryota; kingdom Metazoa; phylum Chordata; class Chondrichthyes; order Rajiformes; family Rajidae; genus Malacoraja; species Malacoraja senta. The sequence goes on along the minus strand of CM075983.1, from coordinate 12,720,715 downwards.
TGCATCAGCTGCCTTTCGGACATCAGATACTTCTTTTGGTATTTTCACAGTAATTCCATCCAATGACTTCTTCAGACAAATCTGACAACCCAGCCGAGACCTGGAAACGAGAATTGTGTGGTGAGAATATTATTTTCAATTTGTTTTCCCATTTGAGGCCAAGATTACTGTGGTTTAATTACGTTTTCAGATCCTGATAAGAAATTGAGAAATTAAGAATCCCGCACACCCCCAGATTCAGGGACAGTTTCTTCCCAGCTGTTAACTATCCCCGCAACAACTAGAGAGCAGTCCTGAGCTGCAGTCTACCTCATTGGAAACCCTCCGACTATCTTTAAGCGGAGTTTACTGGACGTTATCTTGCACAAAACATTATTCACGTTATTTCTTTTATCCTGTATCTGTACACTGTGGATGGCTCAATTGTAATCATGTATTGTCTTTCCCTAACTAGTTAGCACGCAACAAAAGCTTTTTACTGCACCTCGGTACACGTGACAATAAACGAAACTAAACTAAAATAGAACAAGGGATAGAAGTTGGCCATTCAGCCCCTCGAGTCTACACTGGAATTCTGCATTACATCCATTTTCCTACATCATTCCCCTTTTTAATGATACCTTTAATATCCAAGAAACCTACTAAATTACTGGCCTGAATATACTCAATAACTGAACATCTATGGCCCCCTGCTGGTAGAGAATTCCAAAAGGTTATCTGGAGACCCAAGGAACTGCAGATGCTAGAATATTGAGCAAAACACTAAACACAAAGTGCTGGAGTGACTCATTGGGTCAGGCAGCATCTGTGGAGGGAATGGATAGGCGACGTTTTGGGTGGGACCTTTGGACAACCTATCTATTTCCTTCAAGGACAGGACAAGCTGGATGCAGGAAAAATGTTCCCAATTTTGGGGGAGTCCAGAACCAGGGACCGCAGTCTAAGAATAAAGGGGAGGCCATTTAAAAATGAGATGAGAAAAAACTTTTTCACCCAGAGTGTTGCGAATTTGTGGAATTCTCTGCCACAGAAGACAGTAGAAGCCTACTTACTGGATAAATTTAAAAGAGAGTTAGATAGAGCTCTAGGGGCTAGTGGAATCAAGGGATATGGGGAGAAGGCAGGCTGATTGTGGATGATCAGCCATGATCACAATGAATGGCAGTGCAGACTCGAAGGGCCAAATGGCCTCCTCCTGCACCTATTTTCCATGTTTCTATGGAGGCCCACAGAGTTATTGCAGGACTTTTGTGTATTGTCCAAAGATTATCTACTCACCTTGTGAACAATTCTTTTATGCTATCTCAGTCCCATATTGTTCTTTAACCTGAAATATTAGTGCTTCTCTGCCTGACAACAGACTGTTATTTTAATTTCAGATTCTCAATTTTTTTAAAGTAATAATTTTTTTACCCCCAATGCAGTTCTGAGAATGTACCCCTTAGTTCCAGCCCCTTTGCTGCTTGGCAGGAAAATACCCTCAGCATCATCTAACCAAGTCTCTTAAGGGTGGGGAACATTTTGGTGAAACCTCTTACATCTAGTCCTTTTGTCTAACTTTGGTTGTGGCTAAAGGTTGTAACTAAGGCAGAATGAATAGGTGCCTGGCCTATGGGAACAGTTGCTGAAGGCCACATCTCTTTTAAGTTAAATGTTTCTGATCTTTACTTGAGAAAATGAGTATAAATTCTGGTTATGTTTGTTCTACAGTTCTTTGATTTATACATTTTCAGTCAGATTCTGAGAGGGCCTTTTTAATAAAACAACCTGATTTTCTCAGAAAATACTAAAAGTGTTCAGCAGATGGAGATAAACTGTGTTAACATTAAGTTTCCCTATTCTGGGCAAGAGACTCTGAAGGCTCATTGACCTGAAATGCGAACGTCGTCTCTCACTGCACGTTGCTCCCGGTTTGCTAACTATGTCCAACATTTTTCCTTGTTTCCGATTTCCAGAGTAACTTCAGTTACTTGGTTTCACATTTCCACGTTTGTTTATAAGGAACTGCAGATGCTGAAGAGGGGTCCCGACCCGAAACATCACCTATTTAAGTTCTCCAGAGAAGCTGCCTGACCCACTCCAGCATTCTATATCTATCTTTGACCATGCTATTTAGTCTGAATGCGGTCATCCTTTCTTGCACAGAGCCTTCCACGTTGCCATCAAATGACATGTGCAATTTATAGAGTCATACAGCGTAGAAACAGACCCTTTGGCACAACTTGCCCACATCGACCAACATGTCCCATCTACGCAAGTCCCACCTGCCTGCGTTTGGCCCATATCCCTATAAACCTCTCCTATCCATGTATCCGTCTAAATATTTCATAAACATTGCAAAAGTACTTGCCTCAACTACCTCCTCTGGCAGCTCTTTTCATACACTCACCACCCTTTGTGTAAAAAAAGTTACCTGTCAGGTTCCTATTAAATCTACCCCCTCTCACCTTAAACCTATGTCCTCTAGTTCTCAATTTCCCTATTCTGGGCAAGAGACTCTGTGCATTTACCCAATCTATTCCTCTCATGACCTTGTACACTTCTAGTAGATCACCACCCTCATCCTCCTACATCCAAGCCTGCTCTACCTCTCTCTATAGCTCAGGCCCTCGTGTCTTGGCAACGTCCTCATAAATCTTTTCTGCGCCCTCTCCAAATAACAACATCCTTCCTATAACATGGCACCCAAAACTGAACACAATACCGTAAATGTGTCCTCTTTTAATTGTATACATTAGAGACCGGACATTACTTGGCTTGTTAGGATGTGCTAAAAGGATCTTGAAGAAAATGATGCAGAATAATCGCAAATCCAGAACATGCTCTACTCTGCAAAATATTCCTTACGTGCTCGTCAATCCAAAGGCTAAATCCAACATGTCCAATTCTTCATCTGTTATCGTATCCAAAGTCTGAAAAGTCTCCTTGTCAAAGATGATATGGCACGTTGAACAAGCCAGAGTACCTTCACATGCACCTGTAGTAATAACACACAAGTTAGACTTCCTTTGCTCTCTTGCTGATAACCCACCATTCATTCACAGGAGCACCATTATTTATTAATTTATTTATTATTATTGAGGACCGAGATGAGGAAAATCCTTTTCACCCAGAGAGTTGTGAATCTGTGGAATTCTCTGCCACAGAAGGCAGTGGAGGCCAATTCACTGGATGTATTCAAGAGAGAGATATAGCTCTTAGGGCTGATGGAATCAAGGGTTATGGGGAGAAAGCTGGAACTGATTTTGGATGATCAGCCATGATCATATTGAATGGTGGTGCTGGTTTGAAGGACCAAATGGCCTACTCCCATACCTATCTTCTATGTTTCTATGTTTCTATTCATAAGGTGTGTCACCACTGAATGCTCTCATCGTGCTACTGGCATTTATGATATTGTTTCTCAGGTGGAGTTGCCCCATGAATATTATTTGTGTATCTCTTGACTAACTCCTACAGATACGAGGAAGATTGCCAAACCAACTTCCTCATTGAGGCTAAATATAGATTCACCAGGATTGGACGGTACACCTCTGCTCTGTTGGAAGTGCGGGAGTTCAGCAAAGGTATTCATGCAAGGAGTGATTCGTGGATGAAACAGTCCCCAAGGATGAGCAGCAAATTAATTCAAGAGTCTGAGGAAGGGTCTCGATCCAAAACGTCACCCATTAAGTCTGATGAAGGGTCTCGACCTGAAACGTCACCCATTCCTTCTCACCAGAGATACTGCCTGTCCCGCTGAGTTACTCCAGCGTTTAGTGTCTATCTTCACTCAAGGGACAGTTATGGCCTGCTCTGTGATAGCACAAGCAACTGCAGATGCTGGAATCTTGAACAGAACACAAAGTGCCGGAGAAACTCAGCAGTTCAGGCAGCATCTGTGGAAGGAATACACTGTGGTAGAATGCTTCATGTACCCGCTTCAACAAGATGACTTGTCACTAAGGCTAGGTCCTGAAGGATTGGATTCAACAAAGATACTCAGTTTGAAAACAGAAAAAGGGAATATGGCATAAACCAGTTCTTTGAAAACTAATTAAACATAACATTTCTCCCAATTATAGCATGGGATAGGAATACAAGTCCTCTACAAACTGGCATTCTGCATTTGAGTCACTTACCAAATCCATCAATGTTTAAATTGTGGTGCATCACAACATCAAGCAGACTCTCGCCCTCCTTTGCCACTGCAGTTAGCTTCTCATTATGTCGATTGATGAAGTGGACGGTCAATTTCTCATCTGACCTATTGGAACATGAAGCAAGAAAGTCAATAAATCTCTGGTTTAGCCAAAACTGAATGTTCTACTTATCAATCATTTTAAAGTTGTAAGTGAAGGGAATATGATAAAGTATGGAATAAGAAACATTCATTTTCTTCATGAGTCAACACATGAGGGTGGCACAGTGGCGCAGCGGTAGGGTTGCTGCTCTACAGAGCCAGAGACCCGGGTTCGATCCTGACTACGGGTGCTTGGCTGTACAGAGATCGTACATTCTGCCTGTGACCGCGTGGGTTTTCTGTGGGAGCTCCGGTTTCCATCCACACTCCAAAGACATACATGTTTTTAGGGTAATTGGCTTTGGTACAATTGATAATTGTCCCTAGTGTGTAGCATAGTCTAGTGTACGGGTTGGTCATTGATCGGCACAGACTTTGTGGGCCGAAGGGCCAGTTTCCATGCTGTACCTCTAAAGTAAAGTAAACTAAAGTAAAGAGTCAGGTTCTTCCCAACATGGCCAAGAAATGTGTCTTTGGTCTGCGGTGTGAAATATGCAAGAGAGCATGAGCTACTAATTCTCATCTCCACATAGTCAATTCTATCGGTTAATGCAGAGCATTAATTCCCATGTCTCAGCTGGTTTAAATGTTGGGCCACAAACCTCATTAACAGCAAGTAAACAAGGTGATGGGAAAACTACGATTGTTCTTAGATTATAGACGACCTAGTCAGAACAGTGGCACTCAATGAGAGAAGCAGTTACAAAGCGGGGATGAGCAATTGTAGGGCGATAAGACCAAGCTTTGTCAAGTGGTAGAGGAGTGGTGAGAGGAATCTGGCAGCGATATGGTATGTTGAGCCTTCTGCTGCCGAGCAACATCTCAGGAGCCTTATTTTTAACCGATATACCTCCACATCAACATTTGCTTCATGTATTTGGACTCCAGATCCATATGCACCATAACAGCCTCTTCCCACAAAAATCTTAAATAAGCACCATTTCATGAGCTGCACAGTATAATTATACCTTTTTTTGAATTGGTAAACATCCATACAATGCTGGATTTAAACAGTGATTGTACTCGCCACCTCATGCCAAGTACCATCCTTCTTTCTGACTACCCAAAACAGAAAGATGTGGCTTCTGAATAAAGAATCCAAGTTCTGAACCATCAAAGACCACAAAGGGTGCACATTTTTTAAATCGGTTCCTAGCGACTCGTGCATTGAACCATTGGTGATCAACAGTGGGCAACAAATTTCCATTTGGGATTGGGTAGGGAGGCTTCTCACAGCCCTACACTCAGATACATTTTTTGTTCAGATTGGTTTGTCTGAAGGCAGCTTAGTGTCTGAGCAACAATCATTTGAGCAAGTGGGGCAGAGAGACAAAGGTTCATTGCAACCATTGCAGGTCCATGCATGGGTTCTTCTAACCGGGTAGATCCCATACACTATTTTGTAGAAATGGAAGTGAATTATATTCAGTGCTCTGCCAAATTATGATCCCTTTCTCCAAACCTGTTGATCAAGATCATATTACTGTTTGTTTTTAGTGATACAGCGTGGAAATAGACCCTTTAGTCCACTGAGTCCACACTGACCATTGATCACCCGTATACTAATTCCATGTTATCCCATCATACCCACTAAGGGCAATTTACAGAGGCCAAATCATCTAAAAAACCAGCAAGTCTTCCACGTGGTAGGAATTGGGAAACATAAGTTTAGTTTAGTTTAGAGATGCAGCGATGAAACAGTCCCTTCGGCCCACCGAGTCCATTCTGACCAATAATCACCCGCACATTAGTTCTATTCTACACATTTGGGACAATTTACAGAAGACAATTAACCTACAAACCAACGAATGTGGTCGGAGACCAGAGCACCTGGAGAAAACCCACGCAGTCACGGGGAGAACGTACAAACTCCGTGCAGGACCTGTAGTCAGGAACGAACTCGGGTCTCTGGGTGCTGTGTCACCGTGCTGTCATTTAATCTCCCAATAGCTGGAGATAGCTATACTTCCCTGCTTCTGCGAGTTTGTTCTATATAAACTAGATGTTACGTTACTGCACTTTGAAAACTACACTATTGCCTGTAAACAGCTTTAGAATGATCTGAGGCTGCAGAATATGTTGTATTTAGATAAGTCTTTGATTGTTTTAGTTCAGAGATGAAACAGGAGACCTTCTTAATGTAAATCATTTGCTGGTAATATTAAGCTCCATCCCATAACCTTCTTTGACTTCACTAAATCATGGTTTTGGCTTTATTGCAAAACAGATTTAGTGACCAATAAATTACCATCTGACCAGAAGTCATTGCCCATTGTAGATTTATAGTAGTTTCAGGCCAATATCCATCCTTGGAACATAGGATAAATAACAGATATACATTTCTACTGTTCTCAAGGGAAATGTCATCCTTTATTTTGGGTCAATGGGCCTCCTGCTCTCACTGCTAACTGAAGTGATATCTGCTTTTAACAGATTTGCCGAGGCCAGCCAGCTGCCTTAAACTGCTTCAATTCAACATGAGAAGTCTCTGTATATTTTCTGGAAACTAACTTCATTTTAAAACTAATTACGTAGAAAAAGAAGACAGTGCAAAGGATTTTTTTTGTGTTTAAACTTTGAATGTAAACCAGTTATCTGGCACATGCTGGGGGAATTTATCCTGGAAATCTTAGATCACGAGTTTGCAGATGAACATACATGTTGGCCACTGCACAACAGTAGAAAACAAGGGCATATAGATATGAGAGAGCAAGGCTAACAATGAAGGTGAACGGTATCGTCAGAATAAGGACAACGTCCAGCTATCTATCAGTTTGTATCCTGATAAGTTTGATAACAAAACCATGAACCATTGCCTTGAAAGCAAAGCGTTCTTTATCTGCAAGGCTGCCTGTAAAATTTATTGGTGATTTACACCAAAGGCAGGCAGGCAGTGAAAAAGTTTGTCATTATTATGCCTTTAGCGTGGAAATCCATGTAAGCTTGATAAAAATAGTTTGAGAGAAAAATACACAGTTCAAAATGATTTGCATTGCCGCGAGATTTTCTTTTACTGATTCAGTTTTCTCCGTGTTGAAGTAATTTCGATGGGTACCAGACACAGAGAGTTCCACTACCCTAGTGAAATAGTCATCGAGCCATACAGCATGGAAACAGGCCCTTCGGCCCAACTTGCCCACACTGACCAACATGCCCGATGCTGGCTCGAAGGGCCGAATGGCCTCCTCCTGCACCTATTTTCTATGTTTTCTATGCCCCATCTACACTGCTCCCACCTGCCTGCGTTTACCCATATACCTCTAAACCTATCCTATCCTTGTACTTATCTAAATGTTTCTTAAATGTTGCAATAGTACCTGCCTCAACTATCTCCTCCGGCAGCTCATCCCATACAACAAAATGGCAGCTGTTCATGCCTGAATCCAGAAAATACATGCTGACTCTCGAACTGAGAGAATGATTTGGGCTAATTCTTGTGCCAACAGTGTGACTGAGAAGTCAAAATAACTATCTTATTCTTCCAGTAATCTATATGAACATTAGAAATCTCCTGGTATTGTTTGCAGAAGCAAAGAATGTAATTCACAATTGCCAATTATCCGACAAACCTGCAGACGTTTGGAAGGAAAATGGAGGGACTCGAAGAGTATGCAAACTCCACACAGAGAGCACCAAAGGTGAGAACACACACGGGCCCTTGGAGCTGTGTGGTAAGAGCACTACCTATTAAGCTACTGTGTCACCCACAGATCGAGAGAGATGATTTGATAGAAATCCAAATCTGGGGCCCAGAGATTGATTCAATCGCTCCAGCAGTTCTAGCACAGACTGGATGGGCTGAATGGCTCTCGAGTTCTGACTGAACATCAACAGTAAATGAAATCCACAATTTCCCATTTAAAATATATTATGGAAAATAAAATTCTGACAGATTGTTGTTTGCTCCAAGAGCTAAGTATTCTACATTCATGGACTATAAAGAGTCAAGAGTGTTTTATTCTCATATTGCCAAAATGGAACAAGGAAATACCCAAGATGGCACCGAAGCCTGGCCACTCTCTGCATGCTTGTCCCTGACGTGGATCTGCTATAATTTATTACAGTTGCTCAACTCTTTTAAATATCACAGGTTCAAAGAGTATCTTATTGTCACGTGTACCAATTAAGGTACAGTGATACTCGATTTATCATACAGTCATACTAACTACATAAAGGTTAACATAAACATCCACCACAGCAGATTCCCCACGTTCCTCACTGTGATGGAAGGCAATAAAGTCTAATCTTCATCACTCTTTATTCTCCCGCGGACGGGGCAGTCGAACCATCCGCAGTCAGGGCGATCGAAGCCCCCACAATCGAGGCGGTGGAAGTTCCTGCGGTTGAAGCTCCTGAAGCCGATCCCTAACCAAGTCCCGCACTTGGAGCTCCGAGGTCGATCCGCGACAGGAACCGGCAACTCCACGATGTTAAGTCCTGCAGGCTTCCGCGGTTGGAGCTCCCAAAGTCGATCCTTAGCAAGAGGCCGCCAGCTCCTAGATGTTAGGCCGCAGTGCAGACGGCAATACGATCCGGAAAAAAATCGCATCTCCGCCGAGGTATGAGATTTTTTTTAAATTTCCTCCCCCCCCCCCCCACATAAAGCAAAGCTAAAGAACACCAAAACATACATTTAACACATACTAAAAACAACAAAGAAGAAAAGGACGAGACGGACCGTTGGCGAGGCAATCACTGTGGCGCCACCCGGTGGATTTTTTCGACTCCAAGAACAGCATTTGTTACTCTCTGTACACAGTGGACGTGCTTGATTGTAATCATGTATTGTCTTTACGGTGACTGGATAGCATGCAGCAGAAAAGCTTTTCAGTGTACCTCGGTACTCGTGACAATACCGTGACAAACTAAACCAAACCAAACTAAACTAAACTAACCCAAACTAAACCAGCACCGGGGATTGAAACTATTAAATAGATTAATACAGTGTGGAAACAGGCCCTTCGGCCCAACTCGCCCACACCGGCCAACCATGTCCCAGCTACCCTATTCCCACTTGTCTGCGCTTGGTCCATAACCCTCCAAACATGTCTTATCCATGTACCAGTCCAACAGTTTCTTAAACGATGGGATAGTCCCAGCCTCAACAACCTCCTCTGGCAGCTTGATCCATACACCCACCACCCTCCGTGTGAAAAAGTTACCTCTCGGATTCCTATTAAATCTTTTCCCCTTCACCTTGAACCTATGTCCTCTGATCCTCGATTCCCCTACTCTGGGCAAAAGACTGTGCTATTCCCTGACCTATTCCTCTCATGATTTTGTATACCTCTATAAGATCTCCCCTCATCCTCCTGCGCTCCATGGAGACCCAGCCTACTCAACCTCTCCCTATAGTTCACACCCTCTAGTCCTGGCAACATCCTCGTAAATCTTTTCTGAACCCTTTCAATCTTGACAATATCTTTCCTATAACATGGTGCCCAGTAGGCAGGTAGTGCAGGAGTCCCCTGTGGTCATCTCCCTCCTAAACAGATATACCATTTTGGATACTGTTGGGGGAGATGGCTCATCAGGGGAAGGCAGCAGCAGCCAAGTTCATGGCACCAAGGGTGGCTCTGCGGCACAGGAGGGGAGGAAAAAGAGTGGAAAGGCCATAGTAATAGGGGATTCAATTGTAAGGGGAATAGATAGGCGTTTCTGCGGCCGCAAACGAGACTCCAGGATGGTATGTTGCCTCCCTGGTGCAAGGATCAGGGATGTCACTGAACGGCTGCAGAACATTCTGGAGGGGGAGGGTGAACAGCCAGCTGTCGTGGTGCACATTGGCACCAACGATATAGGTAAAAAAACAGGATGAGGTCCTACAAGGCGAATTTAGGGAGCTAGGAGATAAACTTAAAAGTAGGACCTCAAAGGTAATAATCTCTGGATTATTGCCAGTGCCACGTGCTAGTCAGAGTAGAAATAGGAGGATATTGCAGATGAATACGTGGCTTGAAAAATGGGGCAAGGGGAAGGAATTCAAATTTCTAGGGCATTGGAACCAGTTCTGGGGGAGGTGGGACCAGTACAAACAGGACTGTCTGCACCTGGGCTGGAATGGAACCAATGTCCTTGGGGGAGTGTTTGCTAGTGCTGTCGGGGAGGATTTAAACTAATGTGGCAGGGGGATGGGAGCATGAGTAGAGAGACAGAGGGGTGTAAAATGAGGGTAGAAGCAACAGGTAGCAAGGTGAAAAGTAAAAGTGGCAGGCAGAAAAATCCAGGGCAAAAATCAAAAAGGGCCACTTTTCAACATAATTGTATAAGGGGTAAGAGTGTTGTAAAAACAAGCCTGAAGGCTTTGTGTCTCAATGCAAGGAGCAGTCATAATAAGGTGGATGAGTTGAATGTGCAGATAGTTATTAATGAATATGATATAGTTGGGATCACGGAGACATGGCTCCAGGGTGACCAAGGCTGGGAGCTGAACATCCAGGGATATTCAATATTCAGGAGGGATAGACAGAAAGGAAAAGGAGGTGGGGTAGCGTTGCTGGTTAGAGAGGAGATTAACACAATAGAAAGGAAGGACATTAGCTTGGAGGATGTGGAATCGATATGGGTAGAGCTGCGAAACACTAAGGGGCAGAAAACGCTAGTGGGAGTTGTGTACAGGCCACCTAACAGTAGTAGTGGAGTTGGGGATGGCATCAAACAGGAAATTAGAAATGCGTGCAACAAAGGTAAAACAGTTATAATGGGTGACTTCAATCTACATATAGATTGGGTGAATCAAATTGGCAGGGGTGCTGAGGAAGAGGATTTCTTGGAATGTATGCGGGATAGTTTTCTAAACCAACATGTAGAGGAACCAACGAGAGAACAGGCTATTCTAGACTGGGTATTGAGTAATGAGGAAGGGTTGGTTAGCAGTCTTGTTGTGCGTGGCCCCTTGGGCAAGAGTGACCATAATATGGTTGCGTTCTTCATTAGGATGGAGAGTGACATTGTTAATTCAGAAACAAGGGTTCTGAACTTAAAGAAGGGTAACTTTGAGGGTTTGAGACGTGAATTGGCCAAGATAGACTGGCAAGTGATTCTTAAAGGGTTGACGGTGGATATGCAATGGAAGGCATTTAAAGACTGCATGGATGATCTACAACAATTGTTCGTCCCAGTTTGGCAAAAGAATAAATCAGGGAAGGTAGCGCATCCGTGGATAACAAGGGAAATCAGGGATAGTATCAAAACAAAAGATGAAGCATACAAATTAGCCAGAAAAAGCAGCCTACCAGAGGACTGGGAGAAATTCAGAGTCCAGCAGAGGAGGACAAAGGGCTTAATTAGGAAAGGGAAAATAGATTATGAAAAAAACCTGGCAGGGAACATAAAAACTGACTGCAAACGTTTTTTATAGATATGTGAAGAGAAAAAGATTAGTTAAAACAAATGTAGGTATCTTGCAGTCAGAAACTGGTGAATTGATCATGTGGAACAAGGATATGGCAGACCAAATGAATAACTACTTTGGTTCTGTCTTCACTAAGGAAGACATAAATAATCTGCCGGAAATAGCAGGGGACCGGGGTCAAATGAGATGGAAGAACTGAGTGAAATCCCGGTTAGCCGGGAAGTGGTGTTAGGTAAATTGAATGGATTAAAGGCCGATAAATCCCCAGGGCCAGAGTACTTAAGGAAGTAGCCCCAGAAATAGTGGATGCATTAGTGATAATTTTTCAGAACTCTTTAGATTCTGGAGTAGTTCCTGAGGATTGGAGGGTAGCTAATGTAACCCCGCTTTTAAAAAGGGAGGGAGAGAGAAAACGGGGAATTACAGACCAGTTAGTCTAACATCGGTAGTGGGGAAAATGCTAGAGTCAGTTATTAAAGATGGGATAGCAGCACATTTGGAAAGTGGTGAAATCATTGGACAAAGTCAGCATGGATTTATGAAAGGTAAATCATGTCTGACGAATCTTATAGAATTTTTCGAGGATGTAACTAGTAGAGTGGATAAGGGAGAACCAGTGGATGTGTTATATCTGGACTTTCAGAAGGCTTTCGACAAGGTCCGACATAAGAGATTAGTATGCAAACTTAAAGCACACGGTATTGGGGGTTCAGTATTGATGTGGATAGAGAACTGGCTGGCAGACAGGAAGCATATAGTAGGAGTAAACGGGTCCTTTTCAGAATGGCAGGCAGTGACTAGTGGGGTACCACAAGGCTCAGTCCTGGGACCCCAGCTATTTAAAATATATATTAATGAACTGGATGAGGGAATTGAATGCAACATCTCCAAGTTTGCGGATGACACGAAGCTGGGGGGCAGTGTTAGCTGTGAGGAGGATGCTAGGAGGCTGCAAGATGACTTGGATAGGTTGGGTGAGTGGGCAAATGCATGGCAGATGCAGTATAATGTGGATAAATGTGAGGTTATCCACTTTGGTGGCAAAAACAGGAAAGTAGACTATTATCTGAATGGTGGCCGATTAGGAAAAGGGGAGATGCAACGAGATCTGGGTGTCATGGTACACCAGTCATTGAAAGTAGGCATGCAGGTGCAGCAGGCAGTGAAGAAAGCGAATGGTATGTTAGCATTCATAGCAAAAGGATTTGAGTATAAGAGCAGGGAGGTTCTACTGCAGTTGTACAGGGTCTTGGTGAGGCCACACCTGGAGTATTGCGTACAGTTTTGGTCACCAAATCTGAGGAAAGACATTCTTGCCATAGAGGGAGTACAGAGAAGGTTCACCAGACTGATTCCTGGGATGGCAGGACTTTCATATGAAGAACGACTGGATAGACTCGGCTTATACTCGCTAGAATTTAGAAGATTGAGGGGGGATCTTGTAGAAACTTACAAGATTCTTAAAGACAGGCTAGATGCAGGAAGATTGTTCCAGATGTTGGGGAAGTCCAGAAAAAGGGGTCACAGTTTAAGGATAAGGGGGAAGTCTTTTAGGACCGAGATGAGAAAATCATTTTTCACACAGAGAGTGGTTAAAGTTGTGGAATTCTCTGCCACAGAAGGTAGTTGAGGCCAGTTCATTGGCTATATTTAAGAGGGAGTTAGATGTGGCCCTTGTGGCTAAAGGGATCAGGGGGTATGGAGAGAAGGCAGGTACAGGATACTGAGTTGGATGATCAGCCATGATCATATTGAATGGCGGTGCAGGCTCGAAGGGCCGAATGGCCTACTCCTGCACCTATTTTCTATGTTTCTATGTTTCTATGAGCACAATATTCTAAATGCAGTCTCATGAACGTCTTATACAACTGCAACATGACCTCTCAACTTCTATACTCAATACTCTGACTGATGAAGGCCAAAGTGCTAAAAGTCTTTTTGACCACCTTATCTACCTGCGACTCGACCTTCGTGGAACCATGCATTTGACCTCCTAGATCCCTCTGCTCTACAACACTACCCAGAGCCCTACCATTTACTGTGTAGGTCCTGCGCTTGTTCAACATCTAAAAACACAACACCTCACACTTCTCTGTATAAAAGTCCATCAACCATTCCTCTGCCTACCTGGCCAATCGATCCAGATCCTGCTGCAATCGTTCACAACCATCTTCACTATCTGCAAAACCACTAACCTTTGTATCATCAGAAAATTTGCTAATCTTGCCCTGTATGTTCTCATCCAAATCATTGATGGAGATGACAAACAGTAACGGGCCCAGCACTGAACCCTGTGGCACACCACTAGTCGCAGGCCTCCATTCTGAGAAGCAACCTTCCACCATCACCCTCTGCTTCCTTCCATGGAGCCAATTTGCTATCCATTCAGCTATCTCTCCTTGGATCCTATGAGATACACTTTGTTCCATGGCATAGCATTAGAATCAACCTGGTCCATCATGGACACCATCAAAAGCATCCAAATGAGGCGCTGCTTCAAGAATGCAGCATCTATCATCAAAGGTCCTCTTTGCACTGCACTGCAGCCATCAGGTAGGAGGTTTACAAGGCTGTTGTCCCACTCCACTGGCTTTAGGAACAGCTATTTTCCTACAACAATCTTGAACTGACCTGCAGAACCCTAATCCTACCTCAGCAACAGTACACTGCACTACAGAACAGAACTACTGCACTACACTGTCTTGCACTGCAGTGACTTGCTTTCTAATTGTGTTTTGCACTAATATCTTGTTTTTGCAGACTTCTTTATTTTCACAGTCTTGTATAATTTATGTACAATTTTTGTTTCGTCTGAGTCTATGTTTGATAGTTTCGCAGATACAGCATAGAATCAGACCAGTTCACGCTCGTTCTATGTTATCCCACTGTTGCATCCACTCCGTACACACTCTGGGCAATTTCCAGAGGCCAATTAACCACGACTTGGGGATGTGGGAGGAAACCGGAGCAACATTAGGAAACCCACGCGGTCACAGGGAGAACGTGGAAACTCCACACAAACAGCGCCCGAGATCTGGATCAAACCTGTGTCTGTGGCACTGTAAGGCAGCAACTCTACCTTGCCACTGTGCCATCCACTATGAGCCAAGTTTTTAATTGTACCTGTACCTCTGCAGACAATAAACTCAATTCAATGTAACAAAGAATAGAAGCGGGCGTAGCTTATTCAGCCTTTTGGACCTGATCCACCGAATAACACACTCAAGGCTGATTGAAACATTAGAATCTTGTTCCTGCCTTTTCCCATATTTCTTGATCCTTTTGACATTGAATAAAGGCCGCCAATTAATCTATTATTGTCAGGGCCACCTCCTTTAATATTTTGGTATGTAGATTATCACATTCAGGGGAATTTGTTCCCTTTTAGACCTGGTGTTTTGCTTGGCAGTGTTTTTTTAAATTAATACTGCTTTCTTTCAGTTTCTCTCTCTATTAATTCGCGATCAGTGATGTTTTAATAGTTTATCGATGAAGATTGTGGTGTAGAGCTAAACAAGTTTGGAATGGCAGTCGTGTGATTTGGGCATTGATATTTGCAGGCAAAACCATCAATGCAGATCTAAGAGGAAGCAGAGTTAACAAATATCAGATACATTGGAAGAGAAAGTTTGGGACTGGGAGTTTAGAGATACAGTGCAGAAATAGGCCCTTCGGCCCACCGTGTCCGTACCAACCAGCGATCTCCACACATTAACACTATCCTGCACTCGGGACAATTTACATTTTATACCAAGCCAAATAACCTACAAACCTGTACGTTTTTGGAGAGTGGGAGGAAACCGAAGATCTTGGAGAAAACCCATGTACGTCACGGGGAGAACGTACAAACTCAATACAGGCAAACACCCACAGTCAGGATCGAACCTGGATCTCTAGTGCTGTAAGACAGCAACTCTACAACTGCACCACTGTGGAGTTACAGAGTCATAGAACCACTCAGCACTGATTCAGGCCTATTGGTCAATCAAGCATTGTAAATTGCCCCTGGCGTGGGTGAATTATTGAATCTGGGACAGTTGATGGGAATGAAGAGCGAATAAAATAGGATTAGAATAGAATTAGCTTAAACTGGAACTTGATTTTCAGTGTGGAATGTTCATAAATTATAGGAGAAGAATTAGGCCATTTGGCCCATCGTCTATGAATCTATGAAAAATAGGGCCTGGTTCTATCCTGTATAATACTGTGCCCTATGCCCCCCCTAATGAAGTAAAATATTCAAATACTTTCTTAACCACCTTATCTATCCTTGGTACATCCTTCAGGGATCCTTGCACTGGTAAACCAAGGTCCCAGGTTCCTCGATACGCACGAAAACGCATGTATTCCTTGCGTCTGTCCTAACCTTACTAAACCTCTAGTCACACAGATAAAAATTCAATCTGCCAATGCTCTTATCGACTCCTCCATCTCATACTGAAGCCTGGCTATCCTCCTTGTCATCAACAACAATCTCAGGGACAGAACCCTTGACAAGGATGTGGACAAGTAGGGGGTGAAGACAATTGAGTAAAACTGGCAGGAATTGACCATTGTGGTAAGAACATCTTTCAATTTGGTTGGCCACACGCTACCAAGCTAAAAATTCCAACACCTGAGCTAGGTTTTGCTACGATACTATGGCATAATGCCCTGGAATCATCTGCTAGATTGTATACCAGTGCAGATTCTGGTTGCCAGATCTTATACCAGTCCAGATTCTGGCACAGACTCAGAATAAAAGGACATACCTTTAGAAAGGAGACGCTGAGGAATTTCTCCAGCCACAGGGTGGCGAATCTGTGCAATTCATTGCCACACGGCCATGGAGACCAAGGCTATGGATATTTTTAAAGATTGATAGGTTCTTGATTAGTAATGGGCCTGTCCCACTTAGGCAATTTTTTCGGCGAGTGTCATAGTTGTAGCAGGTCACCGAAAAACTGGCGACTGGACCAGCCTACAACAATGTCTACGACAATGTCTAGAACAACCTACCACCTAGTTGACGTGCAGTTACGGCAAGATACCGACAACCGGCGACCCATTAGGACGTCCACCTACAACCACACCTACGACAACCTACGTCCACCCACGACAAGCTACGACAAGGTAAGACAATTCAGTTGCCGGTACCTGTCGCCGGTTGATGTTGGTTGACGTAGGTAGTCGCCAATGGAATTCACTGAAGTCAGCACCGGCGACAACCTACGTCATCCCGGCGACAACCTACGTCATCCTGGCAACAGCCTACGTCAGCACCTACGTCAGGAGAAGTCAATCTAGGCTCATTGGCGTCAAGCCAACTGTCGCCGACTGTCGCCGAAAAGTTTTCAAAATCCAGCAGCGACCAGAAAAATGCTACGATTCTTTGGGCGACTGAGGGGACTACTGACGACCATATAGGCGACACCCCGGCGACCATGTGGCGACAGCCTAGTCGCCTAAAAAATCATCTATGTGGGACAGGGGCATAAGGGTGTCAAAAGTTACAGGGAGAAGCCAGGAGAATGGGATTGAGAAAGATAGGTCAACCATGATTGGTTGACTCGATAGGCCAAATGACCTAATTCTGCTCCTGTGACTTATGGACATTGATTTCCATAGAGATTCACGGACTATGAAATAGGAGGCAAAGGTAAGTAATACTTTTAAATTAATTTATTTCTAATGTGGTTTATTATGGTTTTAATTATCTTAATATTTTATATCAGTTACTTCCATTTTATTAGTTCTTTTAAAGTCTCTCAATGTTGGAGATAATTAAACCTTTACAGTGAAATTCAGAGTCAGACAGAAGTCAATGCTTCAACTGATAGAAGTATGTAACATTATGGGAGGCCTGGACAGGGCAAACAGTCAGAACCTTTCTCCCAGGGTGGAAATGTCTAATACTAGAAACCATGGCTTTAAGAGATGGGCAAAGTTCAAAGGAGATGTGCGGTGCAAGTTTTTTGTACACCGTGAGTGCCTGGAACACTCTGCTAGGAATGATGATGGAGGCAGATACGATGGCGGCATTGAAGAGACTTTTGGAGCGACACATAGCTATGCATGGTATGGAGGGATATGGATTATGTGCAGGCAGATGAAAGTTGGCATCTTGTCCAGCACAGACTTGTAGGCTGAAGGTCCAGTTCCTGTGCCATGCTGTTCTAAGTCCTATGTTCTATGTTCCATGTTCGAACTCGGCCACCTGTCGAAGTCTCTCAGTGGCAT
This sequence comes from Malacoraja senta, assembly GCA_038087875.1. Lineage (NCBI taxonomy): Eukaryota > Metazoa > Chordata > Chondrichthyes > Rajiformes > Rajidae > Malacoraja > Malacoraja senta. The sequence continues at coordinate 12,702,860 of CM075983.1, read as the reverse complement.
TCTAAGAGCAGGACTTCTGTACTTTGCTTCCTCATATCTAGTAACCATTGAGATCTTGTCAGCTAACTCAAGACTCTGCGTTTGTCCCAACACCCAGGTTAAGTATGGATAAGCAGGGATTGCAAGATGCAACCGGAGGAGGTGGGATTTGTCCAGTGAGACAATGAGGACCAGCACAAGGACTACAATCTTATCAATATTTAATTGGGAGAAGTTGTAGATCACCCAAGACTGACGAGGTAAACAGTTGAATGGCAGAATAAAACAGAGAGTCATATTGCGTTATAATTAGTGAGTTTATGGCAAACTCTGTTACCTTGCATTGATCAATGAAAATGAATGTTTTAGAAACTTGTCACTTCTGAATGAAATTGGGAAGGTGTACTGCCCACTTCTGGTTGCAATCCACATTGGCATCTTCAATGTTCACTCAGGGCTAGATCTGCAACTAATGATGTCCATTGTAATGCAAAACACACTACAAACCACCCACAAGTTCACGTTATAGGAGTAGAATTAGACCATTCAGCCCATCGAGTCCACTCCGCCATTCAATCATGGCTGATCTCTGCCGCCTAATCCCATTTTCCTGCCTGCTCCCCATAACCGGACTGACATATGATGAAAGAATGGGTCGACTGGGCTTGTATTCACTGGAATTTAGAAGTTTGAGAGGGGATCATATAGAAACATATACAATTCTTAAAGGATTCGACCGGCTAGATGCAGGAAAAATGTTCCCGATGTTGGGGGAGTCCAGAACCAGGGGTCACAGTTTAAGAATAAGGGGTAGGCCATTTAGGACTGAGATGAGGAAACACCTTTTCACCCAGAGAGTTGTGAATCTGTGGAATTCTCTGCCACAGAAGGCAGTGGAGGCCAATTCACTGGATGTTTTCAAGGGAGAGTTAAATTTAGCTCTTAGGGCTAAAGGAATCAAAGGATATGGGGAAAAAGCAGGAACGGGGTTCTGATTTTAGACGATCAGCCATGATCATATCGAAGGGCCGAATGTCTACTCCTGCACCTATTTTTCTAAGTATCTTAGTTTCTAACCCTTGACACCCATTCTACTCAAGAATTTGTCTATCTCTGCCTTAAAAATATCCACTGACTTGCCTGCACAGCTTTCTGTGGCAATGAGTTCCACAGATTATCTACCCTCTGACTAAAGAAGTTCCTCCTCACCTCCTTTCTAAAAGAGCTCCCTTTAATTCTGAGGCTATGACCTCTGGTCCTGGACTCTCCCACCAGTGGAAACATCCTTTCCACATCCATTCTATCTATGCCTTTCATTATTCTGTAAGTTTCAATGAGGTCCCCCCCCCATCACCCATTCACAAACTGAAACTCTCAGCTCCAGAAAAAATTGAAACAAAATGCTGGAGGAACTCAACGGATCAGGCAGCATCCGTGGAGGAAATGACAGGCGACGTTTCGTCCGATCTAAAATGTCGCCTGCCCATTCTCTTCACAGATACTGCCTGACCTGCTGAGTTCCTCATAAGTTCATAAGTGATAGGAGCAGAATTAGACCATTCGGCCCATCAAGTCTACTCCGCCTTTCAATCGTGGCTGATCTATCTTCCCCTCTTAACCCCATTCTCCTGCCTTCTCCCCATAACCCCTGCCACCCGTACTAATCAAGAATCTATCTACCTCTGACTTAAAAATATCCATTAACGGCCTCCACAGCCATCTGTCGCAAAGAATTCCACAGATTCACCACCTCTAGCACTGTATGTTTTGTCAAAGATACACAAATTAATTGGTTGATTGGCCACAGTAAATTGACTCTTCGGTGCAGATGAGAGGTAGAATCTGGAGTAAATTGATGGGAATATGAGAAGCATAAAATGGACTTAGTGAGCCTGTTTCCTTGTATCACTCTTTGAGAATAGTTTTTAATTCAAGTCCAAATACTAAACATTGGTGTTTGCAGAAATTTAGACGTCCCTGTGCACAAATCACAAAAGGTTACACTGAAAGTTATTATAATGGTGAACCACTGAGAAGCAAACATTGGGTTGGTCTTCAGAGCAACGAGGATGGAATACAAGAGTAAAGAATTGTAAAGGGCATTGTTGAGACCACTCCAGAGAGGAAGACCAGAGGAAAGGGCTAACTGATGAGAAGAGATGGAAAAGATTGGGGTTTGTGTCCTTTGGAGTTTAAAAGAATGTGGGGGTGATGGCGTTAAAACAAATGATTTTCAGGGGTTTGCCAGTGTGAATGCTGAGAGACATAGAAACATAGAAACATAGAAAATAGGTGCAGGAGGAGGCCATTTGGCCCTTCGAGCCAGCACCGCCATTCATTGTGACCATGGCTGATCGTCCCCTATCAATAACCCGTGCCTGCCTTCTCCCCAAATCCCTTGACTCCACTAGCCCCTAGAGCTCTATCTAACTCTCTCTTAAATCCATCCAATGACTTGGCCTCCACTGCCCTCTGTGGCAGGGAATTCCATAAATTCACAGCTCTCTGGGTGAAAACGTTTTTTCTCACCTCAGACTTAAACGACCTCCCCTTTATTCTAAGACTGTAGAACTGGAGGACACTGTTTCAGGATAAAGTCCAAGGCTAGGAGGAATCTCAGCTCTGATCATCATGAATCTTTACCCTAGCAAGTGGTGCATGCAGAATCATGTTCAAAGCTGACAATGATCGATTCTGGAATCCAAGGGAGTTGGGGGATATGAGGATTAGATGGAAAAACAAACGTAGAAAATTCACCATGATCTTTTTGAAAGATCAGGTGAAACCTAAAGTTATAAAAGTTTGCCTTGTGTTCCCTATTTAGTTTTTGTTTGTCCTGTTCAAAGATACAATTCATAAGTTCTCGGAGCAGAATTAAGCCATTCGGCCCATCAAGTCTACTCCACCATTCAATCACTTCCTCTCAACCCCATTCTCTCTGCCTTCGCCCCATAACCCCTGACACCCGTACTAATCAAGAATCTGGCAATCTCCGCCTGAAAAATATCCAATGACTTGGCCTCCACAGCCGTCTATGGCAATGAATTCCACAGATTCAACACCCTTTGACTACAGAAATTCCTCCTCATCTCCTTTCTAGAGGTACATAATTTTATTCTGAGGCTATGGCCTCTGGTCCTAGACTGTCCCGCTAGTGGAAACATCCTCTCCACATCCACTCTCTACCCAGGCCTTTTGCTATACAATCGGAAGGGTGCCTCACCTGCTGTTCCTGGACATAGCCGACAGACTCACAGATCGTTTCTGTTGCTTCACGGCACGTTGCAGTACGCGGGGACCTGTAGCTACTGGCATCCTGCTGAAAAAACGCGCTCGCCCACAAAGAATTCCACACACAGATTGTGGCCTGAGAACAGCATGGCTGATCATACCGAGAAATCTCGCTGAGAGTTTGCTGCTGCTGTTCTGGACGGTCTGTGGATCCTTTCCCCTGTGTGCCTTGTTTGGAGAGCAAATAGACTTACATAATAACTAAGTGAAAGGGGGTTGGGCATATCGGATTTGCCCCAAGGTTAGAAAATGTTGCAATTGCAATAGATTTGTTCGTTCCTTTTATCGCTGTCATTCTGTGCTGGTGCCAGAGACAGATAAGCAACACAAAATGTGTGCTGTAAATCTGTGAGGCTGGAGAGGAGCACTAAATCTGCCCGCAATTGAAAGGAAAACAAAAGACAGATTAACGTGCCAGGCAGGGATTCTTTATCATGAAATGTTGGTGGTTAGAATGGGGGACTGCATCTAAAACACGAGTACACCTTTTACTCTCACATTTGCGTCTGCTGAGTCTGTAACTCTAAAGTTATCAGTTTTGATGTGCACAAAATAAAAAACCGTGCGCAGAAGCCGTGAAGTTATTACACAAACGGTTACCATGGATTTTATTTTCATTGCCATTGACTCCAGCGTTAACCTCATTTTTGGTTGCAATGGAACAGGACTTCGCATTCTGCCCTGAGCCACTCAAATGGAATGTTCAAGGCCAAGTTTGCAGACAACACAAGGCACCAGGCCAATGCCAGCTCCTCATGCTAACTGGACTACAAAGAATACTCAAAGCCGAACAGAGGATTTGTTTAGGAAAGAGCGTTGCACTTCAGTTTAAATGAGAAAACTGTACGATACAGTAGGTTCCGCAAGTGAGAAGAGAAAGCACACACCAGCATTTTCATCAAGCAGCCCTGGTCAGAACACTCTTAGGATCCGCATGATAGATCTGTCTGCATTTTCTCGTTCTATGTTCCTACTTGAAATTTTAAATCTTTTCTGTCGCTATGCCAGATTGAGAGAAATTTTCAACCAGTCTGCTTTGATTGCCAACCCATTCACCAGCCTAAGTATTCCTTCCCTCCAGTCTGCACCATTGCTACTGGTGTACCATTGTGGCAGTCTACAGCATTACCATTGTTGTATCATTGCCACATTCTGCACCATTACCACTGGTGTACCATTGCCACATTCTGCACCTTTGCCACTGGTGTGTAGGAAGGAACTGCAGATACTGGTTTACACTGAAGACAGACACAAAACGCTGGTGTAACTCAGAGAGACAGGCAGCGTCTCTGGAGAGGAGTGGGTGATAATAGACAATAGACAATAGGTGCAGGAGTAGGCCATTTGGCCCTTCGAGCCAGCACCACCATTCACTGTGATCATGGCTGATCATCCACAATCAGTACCCCGTTCCTGCCTTCTCCCCATTTCCCTTGACTCTGCTATCTTTGAGAGCTCTATCTAACTCTCTCTTGAAAGCATCCAGAGAATTGGCCTCCACTGCCTTCTGAGGTAGAGAATTCCACAGATTCACATCCCTCGGTGTGAAAAGGTTTTTCCTCATCTCCGTTCTAAATGGCTTACCCCTTATTCTTAAACTGTAGCCCCTGGCTCTGGACTCCCCCAACATCGGTAACATGTTTCCTACTTCTAGCATGTCCAAACCCTAATAATCTTTATGGTTCAATAAGATCCCCTCTCATACTTCTAAATTCCAGAATATACAAGCCCAGCCACTCGATTCTATCAACAATATTTTGGGTCGAGACCCTTCTTCAGACTGGAGAAGGGTTTCGACCCAAAACATCAACCACTCCTTCTCTCCAGAGATGCTGCTTTATTATTGGTGTCCCATTGCTACATTCTGCTCCATGACTATAGGTGTACCATTATCACATTCTGCACTATGCCAACTGGTGTACCAAAGCTGCAGTCTTTTTTCTTTTTTTTTTGTCTAGTTAAATGTAGTTGTTTGTGTTTTTTGTGTGCTGTTTTTAACTGTGTATATGTGGGGGGCGGGGGGGGGGGGGGGGAGGGGAGGAGGGGGAAACTTAAAAAATCTCTTCCCTGCACGGGAGACCCGACTTTTTCCCTGTCGGGTCTCCGTTGTTGTTGGGGCCTAGCTCCGTGGAGCGGCCTCCAACCGGAACGACCTGGGGGCTCCAGTCGCGGAGCCTGGGGAGCTGCAGACTCACCATCGTGGGGCTGGCCGGCCTCGGAGCGTGGGGAGCGGTGGCGGCGCGTTGCTGCTCACTCCGGAGCTCGGAGGCTCCAGCTGCAGCTGCAGGCCGGTGGACTGTGATATCGGGAGCTCGCGGGTCCGGGTGAGAGACCGCTTTCCGGAGCTCCCGCAACGCAACTTCTCCAGCCCGAGTCGCGGGGTTGGAACGACCCGGAGCGGGGCCGTACATCACCCGGCGCGGCTTTAATGGCCGCGGGACATTCCAGCGCCCGCCGGGGGCTCCAACCTGTGACTTTTGGGCCCGGAGCGGGGCCGTACATCGCCCGGCGTGGCCTTAAATGGCCGTGGGACTTAACATTGCCCGCCTGGGGCTTCAACATCGGGAGAAAAATGGTGCAGGGGAGAGAAAAGACTTTGCCTTCTATCACAGTGAGGAGGAGATTCACTGTGATGCATGTTTTTCTGTAAATTGAATTGTTTGTGTGTCATGTAGGAATTGTTTTGTTTGTATGGCTGTGGAAACGGAGTTTCGTTTGAGCCTCTCTGAGGTTCAAATGACAAGTAATAAAATCTAATCTAATCTAATCTAATCTAATCTAATTTGCAAGATGCAGTGCAGCAGCTTACCAAGGATCCTTCAGCAGCATGTTGCAACCTTCCCACTGCCACCACCTCGGGCAGCTTCATGGGAAATCCCCCATCTCAAGATCTCCTCCTATCCACATCTTATTTGGACTTAGATCCAGTTTGTTTAGGGGCAGAAGAAGAAGTGTCTCGATCCGAAACATCACCTATTCCTTTTCTCCAGAGATGCTGCCTGACCCGCTGAGTTACTCCAGCATTTTGTGTCTATCTTTTGTTTAGGGGCCGCATGGGAGGCAATCATCCAGAGGTTTACAGGCAGCAAAGAGACAAAAACCCTGTGGGTTCGGGAACAGTGGCTGAGACAGAGGTCCGATTAGATTAGACATGGCATTAGAGTTTTAGATGCAACTTTGGTGGTAATTGATCTCACAACCTATGGGCAGCAGCTATGAGAACTAGGGGCAGCAATCCTGTTGACTCCAGGCAGCAATGTGCAGACTGTTTCCTCCCAAGGATCCTTTGAGAGAGTGCGCAGGTTATGGGGTTGGTTGCTGGTGGACAGTTGGAAAGTGGGAGTGAGCTGGAGTGAAACCGGAGAACTGAGAGGGAAAGAAAGGGGGAAGGGTCTAAGAGGGAGAGATGAGTGAAGGGGGAGAGGGCTGAGCAGGAGAAGCCAGTGATTTTTTATTTTTAATTTTTTATTTTTTTTAATTTTATTTTATTTTATTTTATTTGTTTTTAATTTTTGTTTTGTTTTTGACTCTCAATGTAAAACGACTTTGAGTCCTTGAAAAGCGCTATATAAATAAAATGTATTATTATTATTATTATTATCTGACTGTGGGCTTACACAATTGCTTTGCTCTTCACTACAACAGCGTTTGCTTGCTGAGTCAAGATTAGTGCCATCAATGGTGTCACGCCATGCCGATGTCCGTGCTGTGGTGGGAGAGGAGGTGCAGAGCAGAGCACAGTAGTTTTAGGTTTTTAGTTTTACAGCTACAGCATGGAAACAGGCACTTCGGCCCATCGAGTTTTATCCTACAGATTAGAAACAATTTACAGAAGCTAATTAACCTACAGATCTGCACGCCTTTAGAGTGTGGGTGGAAACTGGAGCAACCGGAAAAATCCCACCCAGTCACAGGGAGAACATCTAAACTCCGTACAGACAGCACCCATAGTCAGGATCGAACCCAGGGCTCTGGTGTTGTAAGACAGCAACTCTACCGCTGCCCCACAGTGCCGCACCAGTAGTGTGTATAATTTGTGTAATAACATGTGCAATTGAACAAATATACTTGATGCTCTTCTCCAAGCCAGCAGGAGGTCATGTGGCACTTGGGAGCACGGTGGCACAGCGGTAGAGTTGCTGCCTTAAGCACCAGAGAGCCACTTTCAATCCTGACTAAAGGTGCTGTCTGTACGGGGTTTGTATGTTCTCCCTGTGACCACGTGGGTTTTCTCCAGGTGCTCCGGGTTCCTCCCACACTCCAAAGACGTACAGGTTTGGAGGTTAGTCATCATTTCATTGTTTGTTCTTTGGCAGGTGAATTTTGATACATTTTTATGAAGACCATGTCAGCAGGTACGTACACTCAACGAGCGTCGAATTAAAAAAATTCCTCAAGGATAAAACATTATCTACATTTCGTTTTGCTTGTTGATATATGATGCAGAAAGCCAGAGAAAAGAGAAGGGGCAGCATTCCTGGTGGAGGGAGGGAGGGAAATGGGAAAGTGACAGAGAGAGAAAGAGTTGTAGGATTTGGAGGGGGAGGTCAGAAGGAGGTGAAAGGAAGGTAAAGAGCACGGTGAACATTGAAGGAGATGGGATTCACGGATGGGAAGATTCGAGAGTGAAGTGGTCATGAACAACAGTGACAACAGTGAATGATGCTGTAAGAAAATCAATGTTAAAGGTCTCAAGGAGTTCACACAGACTGCTCTTCTCTTACTGATAACTTGACAACCTCCAACCAATCAGGGTGGCGCAATGGAATAGCTACTGCCTTACAGCGCCAGAGACCCGGGTTTGATTCTGACTACGGGTGCTTGTCTGTACGGAGTTTGTACGTTTGCCCCATGACCTGCGTGGATTTTCTCTGAGATCTTCGAGTTTCCTCCAACACTCCAAATACATACAGGTTTGTAGGTTAATTTGCTCGGTATAAACATAGAAACATAGAAAAATAGGTGCAGGAGTAGGCCATTCAACCCTTTGAGCCAGCACCGCCATTCAACTTGTTCATGGCTGATCATCTAAAATCAATATCCCATTCCTGCTTTTTCCCCATATACCTTGATTCCTTTAGCCCTAAGAGCTAAATCTCTTGAAAACATCCAGTGAATTGGCCTCCATTGCCTTCTGTAGCAGAGAATTCCACAGATTCACAACTATCTGGTGGAGGCAGGTTCGATGTTATCCTTTAAAAATAGATTGGATGGGTATATGGACGGGAAAGGAATGGAGGGTTATGGTCTGAGTGCAGGTAGATGGGACTAGGGGGAAGTATTTTATTTTTATAATTAAAAAAAAAAAAAAAAAAAAAAAAAAATTTAAATGTTCGGCACGGACTTGAAGGGCCGAGATGGCCTGTTTCCGTGCTGTTATGGTTATATGGTTATATGGTTATATGGTTAAAAGTTTTTCCTCATCTAGTCCTACATGGCCTACCCCTTATTCTTAAACTGTGACCCCTGGTTCTGGACTGCCCCAACATCGGGAACGTTTTTCCTGCCTCTAGCCTGCCCAATCCTTTAAGAATTTTATATGTTTCTATAAGATCCCCTCTCATCCTAAATTCCAGTGAATACAAGCCCAGTTGAGCCATTCTTTCATCATATGTGAGTCCCACCATCCCGGGAAATAACCTGGTGAACCTACGCGGCACTCCCTCAATAGCAATAATGTCCTTCCTCAAATTAGGAGACCAAAAAGGGCCCTGTACAACGGAAGTAGGACCTCCTTGTTCCTGAAGTCAAATCCTCTTGCAATGAAGACCGACATACCATGAGCTTTCTTCACTGCCTGCTGTACCTGCATTCTTACTTTCAGTGACTGATGTACAAGCACACCCAGGTCTCGTTGCACCTCCCCATTTCCTAATCTGACACCATTCAGATAATAATCTGCTTTCCTGTTCCTGCCACCAAAGTGGATAACTTCACATTTATCCACATTATACTGCATCTGCCATGCTTCTGCCCACTTACCCAACCTATCCAAGTCACCCTGCAGCTTCATAGCATCCTCATCACAGCTCACACTGCCACCCAACTTTGTGTCATCCGCAAACTTGGAGATGATACATTTAATTCCCTCGTCTAAATTGTTAATATATATTGTAAATAACTGGGGTCCCAGCATCGAGCCTTGCGGCACCCCACTAGCCATTCTGAAAAGGACCCGTCAATTCCTACTCTTTGATTCCTGTCTGCCAACCAGTTCTCTATCCATATCAATACCCTACCCCCAATACCATGTGCTCTCATCTTGCACACTAATCTCTTGTGTGGGACCTTGTTAAAGGCTTTTTGAAAGTCCAAATACACCACATCCATTGGCTCTCCCTTATCCATTCTACTTGTTACATCCTCAAAAAATTCCAGAAGATTAGTCAAGCATGGTTTCCCCTTCATAAATCCATTTGATCAAGTTGAATGGAATTATATGGACAAAGTATTACAAAAATTTCAACTGGGGGAGAATTTTATTCTATGGATCAAGTTACTATATAACAAACCTACAGCTAGAATACTAACTAATAACATATTATCCTCGAAATTCCAACTGTCAAGGGGAAATAGACAAGGATGCTCATTATCACCACAGCTGTTTGCTCTCATTATTGAACTGCTAGCAGAAAAAATTAGAATACACCCTGATATCCATGGATATAATACTAAGATTCATATAATAAAATATCTTTATACGCGGATGATATATTACTGCACATTACAAAACCTCAAATCACTATACCAAATATATTAAATTTAATTGAAGACTTTGGATCTTTTTCTGGATATAGAATAAATTGGAATAAAAGTGAAATTATGTCAATAAAACCGAAAGATTCAACACATCTTTTAAAATTCCCTTTTAAAATAGCTACAGAAAAATTTAAATATTTGGGAATCGAAATTACCAGATCATATCAAGGTATGTTTAGGGCAAATTTTGACCCCTTACTTAATAAATTAAACACACTAATTAAATTCTGGAAAACGCTCCCGATGTCTTTAATAGGCCGAATAAACGCAATAAAAATGATCTTTTTACCACAAATTTTATACCTATTTCAATCAATTCCTATATACTTACCAAAGAAGTTTTTTAAAAAACTCGACTCAGATATCACTAATTTTATATGGGACGATAAATCACATAGAATACAAAAAACTCATCTGAATAAACCTAAAGTATTAGGGGGTTTAGCACTACCTAATTTTATGTATTATTATTGGTCAGTAAATATTAAAAATATGATTCAACTGATGGATAACTCCGCCCAGCAAGTGGACTGGATTGTAATGGAGAAAGAGGATTGCTCCTCTAGAAACATTGGAGCGATCCTCCTCTCTCCAATGAAACTGAATAACATAAATTATAATAAGAACCCAATTATTCATAGTACAATCCCAATTTGGAAACAAATAAAACAAAATTTAAAATTAAGAAATGTATCACTTTTATTACCTATAGTCAATAACCCTTTGTTTAATCCTTCTATTATAGATAAAGCTTATACACAATGGGATAGATTAGGAATTAAAACGCTCGGTGACTTGTATGAAACTGGAAAATTACTTTCATTTCAACAATTACAAATAAAATATAAACTCGGAAATAATCAATATTTTAAATATTTTCAAATATGCGACTATTTGAAAAAATATACAAAAGATCATTATAATAACCCAGTAGATGTATTGGACGAGGCAATGCAGATAAAAGCGGAATCAGCAAACTTAATATCATATTTGTATAATATTATCTTAAATGTACAAATACCATCTACGGAGGGTATCAGAAGAGACTGGGAACAAGAGTTAGCTATTAAAATTTCAAAGGAAAGTTGGAATGAATACTTATTAAACGTGCATAAATGCTCGATTAATGTAAGACACACTTTAATACAATTTAAAATTTTACATAGATTATATTATTCGAAAACTAAAATTCATAATATTTTCCCAAATGTATCATCTATTTGTGATAAATGTCAATCCCAAGAAGCTACTATAGCGCACTCATTCGTTTTCTGTACAAAAATTCAAAAATTTTGGAATGAAATTTTGAAATCTTTACCAAGTTATTTAAAACAAGACTAATACCCAAAGCAGAATGGATTATCTTCGGTATAACGGAAGATGGTCCAGAACTAAATGTGTTTCAAGAGAAACTAATGGACTATGGGTTAATAATTGGAAAAAAGCTAATTCTAAAATTTTGGAAGAAGGCTCCAATACCAACTATAAATATGTGGATTTCAAATATGTTTGAAACATTACACCTAGAAGAGATAAGATTCCTCCTAGCAGGTAAACCAGATCACTTCCACCTGACGTGGTCTGCATTTATAGAATTATTACAAACATAGGGTGCAAAAGTACTTAAAAAAAAAAAAAAAAAAAAAAAAAAATTGAGGTCAGGTAAGGGGGGATGCTAGTTGAAGAGTTGGTATGTCCCATTTACGTAATGCTCATAAAAATATTTGTTTCTCTCTTTTTCCTCTTTCTCTCTCTCTTTCTTTCCTAGGGTCTATTTCTTAACTCTTTTTCTTTTGTTTTTAATTTAGCTCTTATAGGGTCTTCGTCCTTTTTTGTTGTCACATTTCCTACACTTTCACTTTTTCCTTCACTTTCTTCTTTCTTTCAATCTTTTCCTTTTCTAGTGTAAAAAATAAATGGAGTATATTAATTGTAAGAAGATATAAATGACGAGTACTAATGTATGTGGTTGTAATGTACTTCTAATAAATAAAAATTAAAAAAAAAAAAAAAAAAATCCATGCTGACTTTGACTGATTCTGTCACTGCTTTCTAAATGCGCTGTTATAACATCTTGAATAATTGACTCAAGCATCTTCCCCACTACCGATGTAAAGCTAACTGGTCTATAATTCCCCGTTTTCTCTCTCCCTCCTTTCTTAAAAAGTGGAGCTACATTGGCTACCCTCCAGTCTACAGGAACTGATCCAGAGTCGGGAGATCACCAATGCATCCACGATTTCTAGGGCCACCTCCTGGAGTACTCTGGGATGCAAACCATCAGGTCCTGTGGATTTATATGCCTTCAGTCCCATCAGTTTAACCAACACCATTTCCTGACTAATGTGGATTCCTTTCAGTTCCTCCCTCCACTAGATCCTCGGTCCCCTAGTATTTCCGGGAGATTGTTTGTGTCTTCCTTAGTGAAGCCAGAACCAAAGTACTTGTCTAACTGTTCTGCCATTTCCTTGTTTCCCATTATAAATTCACCTGTCTCTGACTGTAAGGGACCTACATTTGTCTTCACTAATCTTTTCCTTTTTACATAGCTAAAGAAGCTTTTAGAGTCAGTTTTTATATTCCTCGCAAGCTTTCATTCATGTTCTCTTTTCCCCCTCTTAATATAACCCCTTTGTCTTCCTCTGTTGAGATCTAAATTCCCCCCAGTCCTCTGGTTTGCTGCTTCCTCTGGCCAATTTATATGCCTCTTCCTAGGATTTAACACTATCCTTGATTTCCCTCGTTAGCCACAGTTGAGCCGCATTCCCCGTTATATGTTTTTTTCGCCATACAGGGACGAACAACAGTAGGTTAGGGGCCCCTGACCGCTGGAGGAGAAAGAAGGGAGAGATTGAGCTTTTTTTTCACCTTCCATCACAGTGAGGAATGCGGAGGAGTCACTGTGGTGGATGTTCATGTTAAAAGGTATTTTGTGTGTTCTGTTGCTTTTTATTGGTATGATTGTATGGCAAATGAAATCCCTTGTATGTTGCAAAACATACTTGGCTAATAAAGTATGATTATGATTATGAATTTTTGGAGTTCATCCAGGCGGTCTTTAAACCTTTGCCATTGTATCTCTACCGCCAAACCTTTAAGTATAATTTGCTATTCTATCCTAGCCAAATCCCATTTCATACCTTCAAAGTCTCCTTTCGTTAAGTTCAGGACTCTCTGAATTAACAGTGTCACTCTCCATCCTAATGCAGAATTCCACCATATTATGGTCACTGTTGCCCAAGGGACTCTGCACAACAAGATCGCTAACTAATCCTTCCTCATTACAAAATACCCAGTCTACGATGGCCTGCCCTCTAGTCGGTTCTTCTACATATTGGTTTAAAAAGCCATCCCATATACATTCTAGGAAATCTTCCTCCTAAGCACTGCTACCAATTTGGTTGGCCCAATCTATATGTCGATTAAAGTCATTAAAATGTAAAATTGTCCCTAGTGTGTGTAGGATAGTGTTAGTGTGCGGAGATCGCTGCTTGGTGCAGACTCGGTGGGCCGACGGGGCCTGTTTCCGCGCTGTATCTCCAAACTAAACAAAACCACAGGTGCCGAGTGTCCACATTGTCTGAGAAGCTCTGAGGTTCACCATAATTAGCACCAGTGAGGAGACACTTGGATTTTCAGCCAGAAAACACAAGGCCCGATTTGACAAGTTAGATCATGAAATCCCGAGCTAGATGGGCACAAGATGCTCTTGAATTGGAAACTCCATTGTGCCTCAATAGTAAATAATCAGCACAACAGGCCGCCAAGGCCAAGTTCAACACAATACGAGTACCCTAAATAAAGAATGACCAGATAAGTCCAGCATTTTGTTGATAATGATTACATTTGCAGATTGTACAGAACCTTCAAGGCTATTTAAGCACAAAGCAACCAAGGCCACCCCATCCCAACATTGCATTAGAATCAGGAATGCAGGTGAACAAATCAAGATCAGAGAGGCAGGCAGCCACGACTGACCTTGATTTCCATCCCTAGGCACAATATCTGGTTCATTCCGTCCTACTGTAGCACGGAAGGAATAACGTTCTAGCTTCCCCACGCTTTCCCTATAACTCAGGTGCATGCGTCCTGGCAACATCCTTGCAACTTTCTCTGCACTCGTTCCAACTTAATGGCATCTTTCACCTAGCAGGGTGACCACATTGAACACAGCACTCCATGGGCAGGCTCAGTAATATTGTCCTTCAGACTGAATGTCACCTATTCCTTTTCTCCAGAGATGCTGCCTGACCCATTGAGTTACTCCTTCACTTTGCATCTATCTTCAATTTTTGCAAGTTCCTGTCTATTACCTTCAACGTTGGATTTGCCCTAATTTAGAACTTTAGGTGGACCTGTCTCCTCCTTATACAATACTATTTTAAAGCTGATAGAATTGTGGTCACTGGTCCGAAAGTATAGGCTGAGGAAACAATTCAAGTATGTTCTCATGGACTTTGAGAAAAAGCGTAACGTGCCCATTGACGCTTGTGGCTCCCTTAGCCCATGTCTGCTCAAAGTGAAAAAGGGGGCAGAGCATTGAGAATCTCACATCAAAAGCAAGGGGCCACAGAGGCCCAGTGTAAGCAGCAGCAGGAGAGTCCCATCTCCCACCCATCCATCCCATCAAGCACCTTCTGTCACACCAGTGGCAGAGTCCCAATTGCACATCAGCAGCATCAGCCATCATGGAGCCCAGGAAATCGATGTAGCAGTAATCCACCCTCAACCTGTTTTTGGGGGTCGCACGGTGGCGCAGCAGTAGAGTTTCTCTCTTACTGCACAAGAGACCTGGGTTCTATCCTGACTATGGGTGCTGTCTCTATGGAGATTGTATGTTCTCCCTGTGGGTTTTCTCCGGGTGCTCTGGTTCCCTTCCACACACCAAGGACGTGCAGGTTTGTAGGTTAATTGGCTTCTGTAACGTGTAAATTGCCCCTAGTATGTAGAATAGTACTAGTGTATGAGGTGATAGCTGGTCTGCGCAAACTCGGTGGGCCAAAGGGCCTGCTTCCACACTGTATCTCTAAAGTCTAAAGTATAATGGCCTGAGAGACTGCCTTCCTTATTTCAGTCCTGAATTTCAAATTTCTTATTGGAAACTCAAACCTCTAGTTTAAAGGATGTAATGATATAAATATTTTTATATTTACCTATTAGGGTAATAAAAATGGTGTTCTGAAGGTTGTAATGTGATTTTGTTTTCTGCTGCTTGGCAATCCATACCTTCCCCACCAGGTGGCAATGCACCACAATATTTAAGATGTGGAAGTTAAGCTTCCCACACTGTCAGTACAAAACCTGGGAACAGTGCAAACGAAAGTGGTGCAAAGAGAATAAACTTGCTCAAACAGCATCAGGTTTGGGGAGGCACATTGGTAGAGTTGTTGCCTTACAGAGCCAGGGAACCCGGTTCGTTCCTGAGTACGGAGTTTGGACGTTTTCCCTGTGACCTGCGTGGGTTTTCTCTGGGTGCTCCAGTTTCCTCCCACTCTCCAAAGCCGTACAGGTTTGCAGGTTAATTGGCTTCGGTAAAATTGTAAATCGTCCCTAGTGTGTAGGGTGATGCTAACGTTTGTGGTGATCACTGGTCAGTGTGGACTCGGTGGGCCAAAGGGCCTGTTTCCACGCTGTATCTTTAAAGTCAAGTAAAGTAAAGTGCTATTAGCTGCTGAGATCAGATTGCTGGCATCTATGGAGACTCAGAGGGACCTGGAATATTGGGTACCGTCCTCAGCGAATAAACTTTGTTGGCATTATTGACAGCAATTTCTATTGTTTAGCAAATTACAAATCCCTGCCATTTCTAATCAGAAGGTTTTAGAATAGGAAAAACAGAACAGAACTAGTGTTAGAGGAGATAACAAAAATGAAATGCATGCTAGTTCATTCATTATAAGATTAAGAAAGACACTCCAGTATAATCTGAGTTTAATTCCTAACAATCCATTAAATGTTATTTTCAGTTTGAGACCTGGGTGAGAACATTAGGAGCATTGGGAACATTAGAAACTGGGATATTGTAAGGGTTTTTATTTCTCACAATTGTTATAAGCATTGGGGGAATCAAAATGTAATGCCTTAAAGATAGCCTGATTCGTTGATCTTCTTCGGCAAGGAAACACATTTTACCTCACATAATCCTGCTGCATCATTTTTGGAAATGAGAACATTGTTCTATTCCTGGTGACAAAGAAGTTCATGTGATTGGAGCAGAATTAAGCCATATGGCCCATCAAGTCTACTCCACCAGTCAATCACGGCTGGTCTATCTTTCCCTCTCAATCCCATTCTCTTCCATTCTCCCCATAAACCCTGATACCCTTAACTAATCAAGAATCAGTCAATCACCAAGTTAAAAATATCCATTGACTTGACCATGGTAATGAATTCCACAGATTCACCACCCTCTGACTAAATAAATTCCTCTTCATCTCCAGCCGTCTATGGAATTTTTTGCCACAGGATATTGCTAAGGCAGAGATTGACAGATTCTTGATTAGTAGGGATGTCAAGGGTTATGGGGAGAAGGCAGGAGAATGGTGTTGAGAGGGAAAGGTAGATCAGCCATGATTGAGTGGCGGAGTAGACTTGATGGGCCGAATGGCCTAATTCTGCTCCTAGAACTTATGAACATCCTTAACCATGTTGTTTCCTCTGCTGCTCTACTAAGTTCTTAAAAGCTTTGTCTTGGAACAAGATTTTGGTCACCTTCTCAAATATGTCCTTGGAATGCCAGACAAGGGCGATTTAACGGTGCACTCAAAATAATGCTGGATGATATTGAAGGAAATATAATCTGCGGGGTTATGGGCAGAGGCAGTGAAGAGGGACTTGTTGAATTCTCTCCATAAAGTCGGTGGGAGCTCACAGGCCACAGAGTGTCCTCCCAAGCTGCAAATGTTTATGATTCTTTGGGTGATCTTTTTTTTTCATGCATTCCTATTGAATTTACTTGCAATAGTTATTATAACTTTATATTTATATGCAATTAGTTCCCACATTTTCTCTAACAAAATGAACCACTCCCGCTGAACGGGTTTCTACCCATTCAGTCTTTCTTGATAATGTATCCTGATAATCATGATATTGGCCTGAGGAATCATCCTGTAATGGCTACATCCAGTAATGGCTAATCACTCTTTTTGAAAGATGGAAGCTCAAAACTGTCATAAAGTACGCTGAGTTATACAACCAAGATTCTATACATACACACACAAAGTGCTGGAATTACTGGCAGGTCAGGTACCTGTAGCATCTCTGGTGAATGTGTGTAGGTGTCGTTTCGGGTCAGGACCCTCCTTCAGAGTAAAGATGGGTCCTGACCCAAAACGTTACCTATCTATTTTTTCCAGAGATGCTTCCTGACCTGCTGACTTATTCCGGCATTTTGAGTCTATCTTTGGTAGAAACAAGCATTCCTTTTTATTACAATATTCTATATAATTTTTAATAAATTTAACCAAGATTCTTGATTGGCAGTTGAGGCAGATACAATAGTATCAATAATGGCATTCAAGGGGATTTTGGATTGGCATATGCATATGCAGGGAATGGAGGGATATGGATTAAGTGCAGGTGGATAAGAGTGGTCGGGTGTTCGGTACAGATATTGTGGGCTGAAGGGCCTGTTCTTATGCTGTAACTCTCGCTGTCCCTCTCTCCGTCTCTCCCCCTTCCAGGGCCTCTGACTGGTTACCCTGCCCTGCTGATTAAATATTACTGTTTGTATGCCTCATTGTCACCTTCCCCTCAGCTAACAATGAATCATTCTAAATTTCCTTTATCATCATCTGCTTTGATCTGTCGTATTCACACCTTACCCTTCCATATCTCGATACTCCTTCTCCCCTGACTCTCAGTCTGAAGAAGGGTCTTGACCCAAACGTCACCTTCCCCTTTTCTCCAGAGATCCTGCCTGTCCCGCTGAGTTACTCCAGTATTTTGTGTCTATCTTCGATGTGAACCAGTATCTGCAGCACCTTCCTACACAATCCTGTTCTATGCTATACAAACTTAATATAACTTCCCTGCTTCACCAGAAATGAACTTGTAGTTATTTTATTTTATGGCTTTCTAAAAATAAGGCCCACGTCACACCGCTCAAGGCCTTTCACACAAATCATGTTTATGATTTGTTTCCATATCGCTAGATCGACTG
Source organism: Malacoraja senta (assembly GCA_038087875.1). Lineage (NCBI taxonomy): Eukaryota > Metazoa > Chordata > Chondrichthyes > Rajiformes > Rajidae > Malacoraja > Malacoraja senta. Next base: position 12,684,670 of record CM075983.1, on the reverse strand, counting down.
GTTCCTCTCCATCAATGAGATTCTTGATGAGTTCATCTAATATTATCCAAGGTGATTATGTGGAAAAATTCCAAGCAGTTCCCCAGGGATGTTAAATTTTCTAAAGACACCATTTAGTTTTAGTCATGCAAACTATTCTTAGGGGAAGCTTCATTGTATCATTTCCTGTTTTGGGAGTGACCAACTTAAAATTGGATTTAAAATAAACTTTTTTTTTTACACATTATTCATAATAGTGGATAAATATGTCTTACTGTATAAGTGGTAAAAGGAAACAGTTGGGAGAGAACATTCTGTCCCCCAGAGAAACAATGTGCACTACTTTTGTTTTGCATTTTCTCTGCTTTCTCAAAGGCTTAGATTGGTTGGGGTATGGAGATGAGCCATTTCCCCCAGTCTCATCTGCCTGTTCTCCGAACGGAAGCCTTCACAGGCGCATCAGCTCTCACTCCAGGTCCCTCAGATCGGCCGACTTGGGGTTGCTGAATGTCCTGCGGTCTAGGCGTAAGCTCAAGGGTGACCGCGCCTTTGACTGTGGAGGGAAGCAGACAAATGACATCTCGGGTCAAGCCCTTCTTCAGGCTGAAGAAATAGAAAGGAGATAGCTGGTGGAAATAAGTGAGGGCAAGGGGTGGGGCAGCTCCTAGACTGTGGAACAGCATCCCCCTTCCCATCAGAACTGCCCCCTCCATCGACTCCTTTATGTCCAGACTAAAAACGTATCTGTACTCCCAAGCCTTTCCTGACGTCCTCTGAGCGAGGGCTATATGTATATATGTATGTAGTTTGCTTGTTTATACTATTCTTATAACAAATGTAAAGCACTTTGGTCAACGAGAGTTGTTTTTTAAATGTGCTATATAAATAAATGTGACTTGACTTGACTTGACTTGACACCCTACCCAATCCCAATCTTGCCCTCATATAATCATCACATCACTACCCAGGCTTACCACCAGGGGTCAATAACGAGCAACCAAAATACAAACTTCAAGACACACTAGAAACTGCAGATGCTGGAACCTTGACCAAATAACAAACCGCTGGAGGAACTCAGGTTGTCAGCATCTGTGGAGGGAAGCAGACAAATGACATCTCGGGTCAAGGCCCTTCTTCAGGCTGAAGAAATAGAAAGGAGATAGCTGGTGGAAATAAGTGAGGGCAAGGGGTGGGGCAAGTGATAGGTGACTCCAGGTAAGAAAGAGCTGATTGGCAGGTAAGTCTGGATGGGGTAGTGTGGTGCGGAGAAGGTTGGAGATAGTGAGCAAGGCTGGTGTTGATAAGTGGAGGACAAGAGGGTGCAAATGGTGAAATCTGAAAAGAAAGTCGGGAGTGAAGTGTAGATGTAGACGGAGGTTATTTTAGAGTAGAATCCAGAAGTAGACGAGGTTCGAGGGAATCTAGAGTCGTAGAGTCTTACAACGTGGACGCAGGCTCTTCAGCCTAGCTTGCTCACACTGGCCAACATGTCCATGTCCCATCTACACTAGTCCCACCTGTTAATTATTCTGCTTTTGTCAGAAACTCATCTTGAATGGTGTAAACAGTAACATGTTATTTTGCACAACATGGAAAACTATCCCTTATAATCATGCTTCTTACCACAGGTAGCAGTAGCAAGCAAAGTTTTAATGAACAGTGTTGTAGGTAAAAGGGAAATAATTAAATGAAAAATAACCAACGTCCCTCTGGATGTTTCATCAGCCAAGTTGTTACTCAATACTGCAATGGAGCTGTTGACTAATTATGGTAATAAATCTTTTAATTACTCTTGAATAGACACGGACAAGGCACGTGGGAATTTCTAGTAGAGCAGCGCTTTCTGAATCATTGGCTGCTGCAAAGGATGAAATTTAGCCCCTTGGGTCTATGTCAGCTCCCAGTAGAGTGAATCCCATCAATGTCCGTGCCTCCCACCTCCCTCCACTTTCCACATTTCTCTGCAACCCTGCCACATGATTTTCCTCTTGTCTTTTAATCTTTTTTACCACTTAACTTGGTCGACTGTACAATAAATATCACTAGTTCATAAGTCATAAGAGCAGAATTAGGCCATTCAGCCCATCCAGTCTATTCCGCCATTCAATCATGGGTGATCTATTTTTCCCTCTCAGCTTCTCCCATAACCCTCGACACCCTTACTAATCAAGAATCTGTCAATCTCCACCTTAAAAATACCCAGTCATTCATATGCTCTTTTACCACGTTAGCTACCAAATTTACGACTTGCATTTGAATTAATGAATATCATCTCTCCCAAGTTATTACTGAGATTGGGGATAATATTTCAGCAAGTTGCCAATATCTATACATTTAGAATTCACACCAATCCATCCCTAGACTGCATCCTCTGTCTTCTGTGTTATGAGCAAATACTCGATGATTGGCTGGTCATTTTAGAATTCCAAAAACCTGCTGCATAATTTTTGGAAAGGAGAACAGTGTTCTAATCCTGATGACAAAAATGTTCATGTGATTGGAGCAGAATTAGGCCATTTGGCCCATCAAGTCTACTCCGCCATTCAATCACGGCTGGTCTATCCTTCCCTCTCAATCCCATTCCCTTGCCTTCTCCCCATAAACCCTGACACCCTTATAGGCCTGTCCCACTTAGGCGACTTTTTAGGTGACTGCAGGAGACTATGCAGTCGCCACATGGTCGCCACATGTTCGCGGATGGTTGCCGGGGAGTCGCCTTCATGGTAGTGAGGAGTTCCTGCATTCTGGGATCTAGTCGCGGCCTCATTATGGTCGCTGTGAATTTTTCAACATATTGAAAAATTAGTGGTGACTAGAATGAAGCCGCCATGGGGAGTAGTTGTAAATCCTGGCTAAAATAGAGCTAATATAAAGCAAAGGATTCATGCATCTGTAGGGCCTGTTGGCCTTTTTCTGTGAGAAGCCTCAAGCTGCAAGCTGGTGCCAGGAAGTCTAGGTCCCAGATCAATACACCAGATAAGGAAGTTCCAGCTGCCTTAGCAATTGATAATATGCATGAGGACCTTGCAGAGAAATTATAAAGGGCCTGTCCCACTTGGCCGTCATTTGCGCGCCATTTATGTGACCTCGTCGTCGCGTTGAGACGCACGGGTAGCATGTGGGCTGCGCGGAACGGGCGCATGGAGAAGCGCGGAGGGGTATGGAGTTGCGCGTGGTATCGCGCGGCGCTCCAGGATTTTGTAGGGCACAAAATCTTCGCGCGCCTCTGGCGTGACGTAACGCGTACGCACGCGGGCGTATTGCGGTCGTACGCAGGCATCCTGACCTCGTACGTGTAGCGTGTGGTGACGCATGAATACGTCACCGTGCGTAACCATGCGCCGCCGCGCGCCACCCATATGCAGTCATGGATATAAGCGCGCGCGATTTAAAAATTTGCAGTTTCGTAGAGAAAACTACGTGGTGAACACCAAAATATACTAAACCGGAAAGTGCAAAAGTGAATTGATGCTTCACTTGCAATGACTGCGTGGGTCCCTGGATTGTGGGTAAGGAAGAGGTTAAAAAGACAAATGTTGTATCTCCTACAGCTGGATGAACAAATTATATGAGAAGGGGTGCAGTTGGTAGAAATGGAAGAGCAAACCAGATAAGTGATACAAAATGCTGGAGTAACTCAGCGGGACCGGCAGCATTTCTGGAGAAGCAATGGGTGACATTTCGGGTCAAGACCCTTCTTCAGACTGAAGAGTCTCGACCATTCCTTCTCTCCAGAGATGCTGCCTGTCCCGCCGAGTTACTCCTGCATTTTGTGTCTATCTTTAATTTAAACCAGCATTTGCAGTTCCTTCCTACAGATTAATTTGGTCTGCAGCGTGCTACTTTTCATTCACCTCTTTTTTTGAATAGGGGCATTACATCTGCAGTTTTCCAATTGCTAGCACCACTCAAGAAACTGGAACATTTTAGAAAATCACCATAAATATCATAAACTGGGTAAATATCATAAACTGGATATTCAAATTATGTCACGCGCTCCAGACGGCTGTACTGACGCATGAAGACGCGTGATGACGCCTGTCGCGTAAATGACAGCCAAGTGGGACAGGCCCTTAAGGTGTTGCAGATGCATGGGTTTGATTGGATTGCTGCAAAGGGATTGTAAATAATGTAAATAATGGTGCAAGACAGTTGCCCTGCTGTTTGGTGATTGGTCGAAGTGTGAAGCCCTGGCTGAATTGTTTGTACTGCCAGGGTAAATGTTGCATTATTCAGTTAACTAACTTCCTTCCAGAAGCTTCAGGAGCAACATTGTTTGGGACTCTTTGTAATTAGGTTGGGGGACTGTCAATAATACTTTAATGTAATCAATATGTGTAATTGGCTTGTAAGGGGAACCACCCCTATGTAGTTCAGCCCCTCAGGGTTCGTTGACCTATAAAAGGTAGCCCCCATTTGGATCGGTGTCGATCTTCTGGAAGGGTGCGTGGTATTGCATGACCTTTTGGTAGTGTCTGCTTGCACGAGGCTGAAGGGCTTGGCCAGGCAGAGACAAGGATCAAACCCGCGGTGGTTTAGGTATCGTATAGGGGGATTTGATGTTCGCTCAAAAATAAAGTTTAGTTGTTCCAGCGCTTGATAGTGTTTTGACTGAACTAGACTAAGTGGGGGTTAGCTTTAGGAGCGTATTTACATAGCGAGAATTCTCGAGCCGTAGGTGGGTCGCCAGGAGGTCCTAGTGGGTCGTCAGGAGGTCGAAGGTTCTCGTTGGTTGTAGCAGGTGCTGACCGGTGAATTTCATCGGCTCATTGGGGGAAAAAAAAAGGTAAGCAGTATTTTTCGAACCAAGGATAACCGACCGGCAATGTTAAATGTCCGCAGAGCTTCACAGCCGTGTATCTCTGGCTTCTTAAAAGTAGTCTCCACTCCTTCTCCCCCCCACATTCTTTTAAAGGACTTACCGTACACTGTGCTTTAACCGTCTTTTTACAGCGCCAACCTTCCTGTTCATCGTAGGTACACAAAAATGCTGGAGAAACTCAGCGGGTGCAGCAGCATCTATGGAGCGAAGGAAATAGGTAACGTTTCGGGCCGAAACCCTTCTTCAGACACGTGGTGTGTTTCTGTTTCACCTTGGCTTTGCACCGTTTTAGACAGCGCTCCCCCCGCTTGCCCTGTCCCCTGCCTGCATAACGGGCTGGTGAAGGAAGCGGTCGGGGTGTGTGTGTGTGTGTGTGTGTGTGTGTGTGTGGCCGTTCCAGTTGCTGGTTTTTCAGGCGACTGCCGGCAACTTGACAGTCGCCGGCATTCCGCTGAAAAATCACCTAACTGGGACAGGCCCATAACTAATCAAGAATCAGTCAATCTCCAAATTAAAAATATCCATTGACTTGGCTGTGGTAATGAATTCCACAGATTCAACACCCTGACCAAATAAATTCCTCCTCATCTCATAGAAACCATAGAAAATGGGTGCAGGCCCTTCAAACCAGCATCGCCATTCAATATGATCATGGCTGATCATCCAAAATCTGTACCCCGTTCTGGCTTTTTCCCCATATCCAGATTCACAACTCTCTGGGTGAAAAGGTTTTTCCTCATCGCAGTCCTAAATAGCCTACCCCTTATTCTTAAACTGTGACCCCAGGTTCTGTACTCCCCCAACATTGGGAATGGGTACATTTTTCCTGCATCTAGCCGGTCCAATGCTCTAAGAATTTTATATGTTTCTATAAGATCCCCTCATCCTTCTAAATTCCAGCGAATAGAAACCCAGTCAACCTATTCTTTCATCATATGTCAGTCCCACCATCCCGGGAATTAACCTGGTGAACCTACGTCGCACTACCTCAATAGCAAGGCTGTCCCTCCTCAAATTAGGAGACCAAAATTGCACACAATACAGGGCCCTGTACAACTGCAGTAGGACCTCCTTGCTTCTGAAGTCAAATCCTCTCGCAATGAAGGCCAACATGCCATTAGCTTTCTTCACTGCCTGCTGTACCTGCATGCTTACTTTCAATGACTGATGTACAAGCACACCCAGATCTCGTTGCACCTCCTTTTCCTAATTTGACACCTTTCAGATAATAATCTACCTTCCAGTTCTTGCCACCAAAGTGAATAACCTCACATTTATCCACATTATACTGCATCTGCCCACTCACCCAACCTATCCACATCACCCTGCAGCCTCATAGCAGCTCACACTGCCACCCAGCTTTGTGTCAACCACAAACTTGGAGATGTTACATTTAATTTTGTCTAAATCGTTAATATATATTGTAAAAAACTGGGGTCCCAGTGCATGGTGGCGCAGTGGTAGGGTTGCTGCCTTACAGCGCCGGAGACCCGGGTTCGATCCCGACTACGGGTGCTGTCTGTAGGGAGTTTGTACATTCTCCCCATTACCGCATAGGTTTTCTCTGAGATCTTCGGTTTCCTCCCACACTCCAAAGATGTACAGATTTGTAGGTTAATTGGCTTGGATTTGTACACTTGCGATAATTGTAAATTGTCCATAGTGTGTTAATATGCGGGGATCGCTGGTTGCTGCGGGCTCGGTGGGCCTGTTTCTATGCTGTATCTCTAAAACTAAAAACCACACAAAACATTTAATGCTGGCGTGCTTGTCATGGGTTGTTCTGCTCCATGTGGCTGTGGTATTAATTTTGCTCCTGTCTTCTCAGACATACAGTGCAGCCAGACTTCAAATATGAACTTTAAAAGGGCACAATAACCTCGTCCTAATCTGAGACATCCAATATAGAGGATCAAGCCACATAAGGCTGGGTGTAATTCTCTAGGCCATATTGGCCACCGAATAGTGAACCCTGGATAGAGTGGATGAGGAGAGGATGTTTCCACTAGTGGGATAGTGTAGAACCAGAGGCCATAGCCTCAGAATAAAAGGACGTACCTTTAGAAAGGAGACGAGGAGGAATTCCTTTAGTCATTCTTTAGTCATTTAGTGATTCTGTGGAATTCATTGCCGCCCGCGGAAGGCTGTGGAGGCCTAGTCAATTGCTATTTTTACAGCAGAGATTGTTGATTAGTACTGATGTCAGGGGTTATGGGGAGAAGGCAAGAGAATGGGGTTGAGAGGGAAAGACAGATCAGTCATGATTGAATGGCGGAGTAGACTTGATGGGCCGAATGGCCTAATTCTGCTCCTAGAGCTTATGAACTACGAGGGTCAAACTGCAACAAATGCTAATATTGGGAGGGAAATGACACATCAGATCCTGACATGATCCCATTGGTTACCTGGACATGGGGCATATTGGTCGGCATGGTCAGGTTGGGCCGAAGGGCATGTTTCTACGTTGTTTGACTCTGCCTCTGTGACGGCTGAAGGAGTGAAGTGCAATGACTTTGCATTACTAAATGGATATTCTTTCACTGATTGCATCACACACTCTAGGTGGCTACAAATTGCATCCAATCTGTCAGTTATCCAATTCCAAAAGAACTCTACTTACTCTCCCAAAACAAGGGTCAAATTACTCAAGATTTATAACAGCACATTTTCTGTAGAAGATTCTATTGGGCACCTAAAATGACTAATCATGGCAGCAGAAAAAGCCAGAGGCGTCCTTCTTAACAACTCGTGAGCATTACAGGCAAAGCAGCATGGCTCAAGACTTGGCTGCAATAGATCATAAGCTGCCCCACAGAATCTCTATGAACTGTATTTTACCAGGGCGGCACAGCTGTGGAGTTGCAGCCTGACAGCACCAGAGACCCGGGTTCGATCCTGACTACAGGTGCTGTCCGTAAGGAGTTTGTACGTTCTCCCCGTGACCTGCGTGAGCTTTCCCTGGGATACCCTCCATGTCCCGAGTTTCATTTTAGACATGCGAGAGAGGTTGGAAGGACCCTGGGGCCAGTGACAGAAGATCAGTGTCATTGACTTCACAGATTCAGTATTTACTGCATTACTCTACTAAAAAGAGCAAGGAAACATAACCATCTATTTAATTCCCCAAATTGATTATAAAGAGAGCTCACATACTTTAAAAACAAAAAAGACCCATGTGATCCTAGGGGTATTTCCAAGTCCCAATTGATAGACACCAAATGCTGGAGTAACTCATCAGGCCTGGTATCATTTCTGGAGAAAAGGAATAGGTTGCGTTTCACTCTGAAGAAGGGTCTCGTCCCAAAACGTCACCTATTCCTTTTCTCCAGAGATGCTGCCTGCCCCGCTTACTCCAGCTTTTTGTGCTTATCTTATGTTAATTCTTAGTTTTATTGTGTTAAACCAGCATCTGCAGTTCCTTCCTACCCAATTCCTCAGAGTTTAATTTGACAATATAACAATAGAAGTATTTTAGCAACTTTCTTTTGGATACTTATCCTCTCCGGCAGACAAGCGAGTCAATGGATTGTGTCAATATTAGCGGAAATTCCCCCCACACACTACGCTTCATTTCAGTCAAGTACAAACCCTATCCAACTAAAGGATCAACAAAAAGTGAAAAATGATCAAAATCAGTGCAGAAAATGTGAAAATTTATTAGAGCAGAAAGGACAAATTGAGTACAACCTCCCAAAAATCAGCAAATAGTTTGTTACCGAGAACCCTTTGATAATTGTTAAATAGGAAGCAGATTTCACTGTAGAAAAAAAAAATTTACACTGGCCAATTTTCAATGTACAGAAAATTCCAACCACTGAAGAAGATTAAGCAGCTTTTGTCAATGAGCTGAAGAGCCCCGTTAATAATTACCAAATGGCATTGCCTACTTTACAAAGTCATTGCAATATAAATCATCGTAAAAAAAAAATCAACCAATGGGTTCTAAATGAACAGTTGGCTCCTTGATATAATACTGCATATTTCTTATCATTATCCTGCAAAATACAAAAGGTTACATGATAGTTTGCAAATCAATAAACCAGTTATAACACAATAACTCTGCTCTTCCTACTTTGCATAGTTATTTCAAAGTAACTACCATCAAGTACATAACGCTATTTATGAAAATAGCGCAACCAATTTCACAAGGAATGACCCTGGCCGCAAGCATATGCACTGTAACACTGAAAGGACGTTTGGCACTTCTACATATAATAAAAATAATGAGAATCAGCACCAAACAGTAGCTCTTGGCAACAGATGTTCAATTAGAAATAGAAAGCTCATAAGTATCTGCATTTATAACACTTTAATGTACAACTTGCACAATTTTCATTGCAGTAGCAGACTGCATGCCAAACCCTGACATACACCTTCAAATCCAGAGGTTAGTGGAGCAGCAATTTACAAAATTGCCAAGGTTCTTCCAAATTGACTCTTCCTATTAACAAAGTGGCATTGCACTCGAGTGGTAGTACCTTCCAGGTACCACAGGGTTACAAACAAGGACCTCTACAAATTTAGCAAATGTTTTTTTTTACACGTTTAAAATTTTAGTGCAACATACTCAAGTCAGAACAAGTTTACACAGCTGAATTCGAAACAGATTCCTTTAAAAGCCACACGACCTAGAGTCAAAATATGTGCATGTAATACCTCCAGGGGAAATTACGCAAAAATAAATATCCCAAATAATCAGTCATAAATTCATTAAACGATCTTCCATGAATTTACAACCATTTCTGAATTAGTTATGCAGCAGAGGGTAATTTGGTGAAGGATTATTCAGACTACAAAAAAAAAACAATATTCAGACTAATATTCAGACTACAACAAAAAACAAAAATGAAAACAAGGCACCAATGAGATTACAATTGGAAATTAAAAAGTGTTAATTTCAAATTTAACATGGATTTGTGACAATGGATTTTTTTCCCCTAGCTTCATACCCAATTTGATTTATTAAAAAAAGTTTAATTAAATATACAACTTAGGACATGGACATTTTAAAAGTGGGCCACAATATTAATTTTAGCTAAAGCTGAAAAAAAGATGGTTTAAAAAAACAGATGAATAGAGCATGGCTTTTATAGAAATCTGATGGGTGTAATCACAAATAGAATAAACAATTTTCCAAACTTCATAGCCAAAGACTTTTGTGCTACACAGGAACAATTTAATACATCTCTATTGCCGATTTGCACAAGCCAGATATTAAATAGAATAGCAAGGGCTTCTCGGTAACTCCTAATGAAACCAGATTCATCCCCTTATAGTGACTTCGCAGGTCACAGGAAATGAGGATTTACATGGATTCAAACTCGTCTATCCGCTGCTTGGTGTTGCCCTGCCGAATCTGCCTCAGAGTCTTGTACTTGTCTCGTCCTGCCTTCATGTTCTCTGCGTGTAACATGTCATTCCGTGTTTTCTTGGTCTCGTCCCGTGCCTGGGCCAGCTCCGAAGTTAATGCCTTGGAGAAGAAAGAAAAAACCCTTTCATCAGCCAACATCATATATGTATATGATACGGTAGAACTTTATTTATCCCAGGACGGAAATTGATCTGCCAACAGTCATAAAACACAAGATACATGAAATTAAAGTGATGAGTGGAAAGGATTGGGGATGTGCAAAGATGTGGTGGGGGGGGGGGGAGAATGAGATGGAGGAGTCAGTCTACCCCACGACAGAAGGGGGTAGGAGTTGTAGTTTGATAGCCACAGGGAAGAAGGATCTCCTGTGGCGATATATCTGATGACTTCCAAAATGTACTTCCAGACATCTCCAAGTGCCAACTTAATAAGGCTACGTTAGAGAGCTTGTGGTTATTGATACCAGAGCTGTACTGAAAGATATTTAACTGAGCAGCTCAAATCACTGACTTCAACAAATATCTTGTCCTGCTGCTCGATTCTGAAACTTCTCTTCCCCCCAAAATGCATCAATCTCCTCTTCATTAACCATACCCTTCATTATTCTCCCTATCCCACCATTTTGACTTTTGGTTTGAACAGGATATTTTAATACAGAGACAAATCGAAGGATTCAGTCATAAAATGGGTAAATAAGGACAATGTTCTGGCCTACCTGCAGTTGCTTCTGCACGCGCTGGTTTTTCTCTGCCTCAGTTAGCCGCTCCTCCTCACTGCGATCTTGCACAGTCCCCTCCGAGCTCAGCTCCGCACTAGCCTCTGCGTCGTTCTCGTCGTGTTCATCTGCACGCTCGTCTTCAGCTTGCAGGATGGGAGCCGGTGCCGTAGCCACTTTCAGCTCCTCTTTGGTCTTTTCCAGATCTCGCTGGGCCAGTGCAGCCTGCCAGACAACAAGTTTAGATTTTTTAGTTTAGAATTCGGTCATATTGCATGGAACGATGTTAGTCAAGTCAAGTGAGTTTATTGTCATGTGTCCCTGGTAGGACAATGAAATTCTTGCTTTGCTTGAGCACAACAGAACATAGTAGGCATTTACTACAAGGCATTCTATAAATATATACACAATGGTCAATATACTGATAAAGTGCAAATAACAGTATTGGCTAGTAAAGTTCAGTGTTAAGTGAGGACAATCGGGACAGCATTTCCTGCAACTTCTCAAAACATGGAATCACGTGTTCACAGGATGGTGGACAGCATTACTTTAATATCTCATTTGAAATCAAGGACTTTGTGCACCACTGTAACCTGGCACTGCAGTAGTTAAAATGGACCATGCTTCTGGATTCTTCTATTCCTGGTATGAAGGGTATCTAAAGATCAGTGGGTATTGAGAGTCACACAACTTAGACTAGTGATACAGCGTGGAAACAGGCCGTTCGGCCCCGACCAGCAATCACACCGTACTCTAGTGCTATCCTACACACTAGGGGCAATTTACAATTGTACCAAAGCCAATTAACCTACCGACCTGTATGTTTTTGGAGTGTGGGAAGAAACCGGAGCCCCAGAGAAAACACACGCCGTCACACGGAGCATGTATTAACTCCATACCGACAGCACCCAAAGTCTACTGCTGCGCCACCCCAAGTTATTGCAGTTAATACCACAGAAACCATGAACTTCAACCACCTCAAATTCAACAGTAAGATCCACAGACCATTTTGCTGAACCGCTCAGTCCGCCTAAACCTACCTGACCTCCCGGTTGCTAAACACTTTAACTCCCCCTCCCATTCCCGCACTGACCTTTTCTGCCCTGGGCCTCCTCCATTGTCAGAGTGAGGCCTAACGCAAATTGGAGGAACAGTGCCTCATATTTCGATTGGGCAGCTTACAACCCAGTGGTATGAATATTGACTTCTCTAACTTCAAGTAACCCTTGCTTTCCCTCTCTCTCCATCCTTCCCCCCTTCCCAGTTCTCCGACCAGTCTGACTTTCCTCAATAATATTTTATCTCTGTTTGCTTTGTTTTATTATTCTTCCTGCTAACAATTATCTATTCTCCATTTTCCTTGATCTCCATCCCCTTTGTCTCATTTTCACACCTTACACTTCCTTACCTCTGTATCTCCCTCTCCCCTGACTGAGTCTGAAGAAAGGTCTCGACCCATTCCTTCTATCCAGAAATGCTACCCATCCCGCTGAGTTACTCCAGCATTTTGTGTCTATCTTCGGTTTAAACCAGCATCTGCAGATCCTTCCGCCACATACCATTTTCCTAACCCAGAGAAATTATAAGTCTTGGAATATAGAAGTTGCAACAAAACTATTTCTGGCTCTGTGTGGTAACAGAAAGTGTAACCCCGTGAGATTTTATTTACTCAGCCTCCAGCCCAGATATAGCAGAATCAATCTGGGCTTGATTACTTGATCATAAACGTGCAAGTGCTTTCCCTGATGAGCAAATTTGCTGACAAGCCAATGAAAATAAAACCACAATAACAAGTTGCTGATGGTTTTCAGTTCAAAATAGAAAGTAATGGGCTCAGTCAGTCACCAGTAAGCCTGGCCAATAACACAGAAGTGTCACAAAAAAAAAGCAATGATTGTGGCAGCATTTACCAATATAAGTTAAGTGTTTTGGCATTAAATGGAGGAAAGGTATGGCTAGTGACAGAAAAATGAGCAGACCACTTGCCATCCTGAGTGGCCAGGCTTGTTAACTCTAACATGCATTATGATGCAGCAGAACTGCAACTGCTCAGGAAGAGGCATGTTTTCCACGCACACATTTCAAGTTAACAAACTAAACGACTCAAGTACATAAAGATAAACTGTTTGACTATCCATGTACTTGTCCAACTACCAGCTATAACATACTGCAGTGCAAGATATTGAACATCATTAATGTGGTACTAAAATTGCTCAAAAGGTCAAATTGTCTCGACCAACTCGGCCCAATGACATCTAACTGGGCGCATTTATATAACCTCTGGGCTTTGTTGTAATTTTAATGCCTTCGAACTTTATAGCTAATAAAGTGGTAATTGCTGTTATGAAGGTAATGTGATCATTTGCAAGGACCCAGCAATGTGACGACTGGTGGAGTTGTGTGGAGTAACGCTAGGCGAGGACAAAGGGACAACATTCCCTGCATTCTCAAATCATGGAATCATATATTCACAGGGACAGTAGACAACCTTATTTTAATATCTCATTTGAAAACCCAGACAACATCACACACACATACACAGGTGGGTGTTTGGAACAAGCTGCTGGAGGAGGTAGTCGAGGCCAGTAGTATCACAACCTTAAGAAACATTTAGATAAGTCGATGGATAGGACAGGTTTAGAGGGATATGGGCCAAACGCAGGCTGATGGGACTAGTGTAGATGAGACATGTTGGTCGCTATGGGCAAGTTGGGACAAAGGGCCCGTTTTCACACTGTATGACTATCAGAAGAACCTTTGTGCACCACCAGGGCCCACCTGGTACTGCAGTGGTTAAAATGGACCATGTTTCTGAGATTCTTCTATTCCTGGTATGAAGGCTATCCAGAGATCAATAGGGACTGAGCATCACACAGTTTAGACTTGAGATAGTGCTGAAACGGGCACCTCGGCCCACTAAGTCCACCCTAACCAGCAACCACCTTGTACACTCGCACTATCGTACACACTAGCAACAGCTTATAATTTTACAGAAGCTAATTAACCTACAAACCTGTCTGTCTTTGGAACGTGGGAGGAAACCGGAGCACCTGGGAAAAAACCCTTGTGGTCACGGAGAGAACGCACAAACTCCACACATACAGCACCCGTAGTTAGGATCGAACCCGGGTCTCTGGCACTGTAAGGCAGCAACTCTACCGCTGCACCATCATTCTGCCTATTAACGATAGGATCCTGGCAAATACTAAGGAATGGTGGGACAAATATCATCTCTGAAAGTGGCAGCACAGGCAGGTAAGGTGGTCAAGAAAGCATACAGGATAGTGGCCTTCCTTAGCCAGGGAAATGAATACAAGAGCAGAGATGTTACAACTTCATATAACATTAGGTGGGTACTGCTGGAGAACTGAGCACAGCTGAAATCACTCCTTTAAATGGACTCGAGAAGATAGAGGGTGTGGCCTGGGCTGAAACGTTTCACATATGAATGGAGGACGATGAGGTGGGGTTGTTTTCCTTGGATTAGAGGCAGTGAGAGAATACCCAAATCAAGGTATAGAAAATTGAGAGTAGAGATAGCATTGGTCACACAACATTTCTCCACAACAGTGGTGACAGAAACAAGAGGGCACACGTTTGAAGCAAGGGAACGAGAGGGGTTCTGAGGTATAACTTTCTCCACCCAGCCGGTAGTCGGAACCTGGAAGTAACTAGAGTGAGATGAAAGGGCAAATAACCTCAACATTTTAGTATTCGAACTAACACTTGAACAACAATAAAGGCTATGGAACAAGTGATGGTAAATGGGAATAACGCCGTGGTGTGCTTGGACAGATAACCCGTTTCTACGCTATACCCTCATATGACCAAGTAGTGTGCTCTTCTAGGTTATAGTTCTGAATGAAGCCTACTTTCAGAACCTTCTTAAAGCTGAATTGCATAACAGACCAACTCCTGGCAGGCTGCGCTGCCCAAGGGGAAAGCATTAGACTCATTCAAAAAAAGTTCCAGAACATGGTTTTATATTTAGAGATAAAGCATGGAAACAGATCCTTTGGCCCACTGAGTCCACACCTACCATCAATCACCCATTCAAACTAGTTCTATGTTAACCCTCTTTCCCATCATTGATTAGTACGAGTGTCAGAGGTTATGGGGAGAAGGCAGGAGAATGGGGTTAGGAGGGAGAGATAGATCAGCCTTGGTTGAATGGCAGAGTGGACTTGATGGGCCGAATAGCCCAATTCTACTCCTATCACATGATGATCTTCCCCTACTCAATGGGGTCAATTTAGAGACTAATTACCCTGCAAACCCGCACGTCTTTGGGATGGGAGAGGACATCCGAACACCCGGAGGAAATCCCTACAAGGTCATGGGGAGAACGTGCAAACTCCACACAGACAGCATCAGAAGTCAGGATTGAACGGGGGTCTCTGGCGCTGTGAAGCAGCGGGTCTACAAGCTGTGCCACCCGTCCATCCTCAAGTATAGTGTCAGGAGAAAAACAGGGAACCTTTTCTCCTTCTACTCTTTGCAAAGGCAAAACCTCAATTGCTCACGGCAACTGTTACTCGTGACAACCACAGATCTTGTGTTAAAACGTGCAGCTACCATGTATACAAAAACAAAGGTAATGTTCCATCAGATACAGCAACAACAACAAAAATACAATTAGGCTTATCCTTAAGTATTTGCTTTGAAAATTCTTGTTTTAAATCGGGTTTTGTTCACAACTTACAATGCATTTCTAGTCATGAGTATTGAGGTGACTAATAGTGAAGTTACCCGTGCCAAAATCTGCAATAGGAGAACTATTTGATCAACATTCCACATGATTGTGGAGGAAAACATCCTGTTGGAAACTAGATAACGTGTACACATTGTGAAAGGAGAAAATTACTCCGTGAGGTAGTCCATAGTCTTCTGGTATCCGTCATCTGTTGTCATCAAGAAATATATCTGAGCAAGAGCTCCTGCATGGGGAGAGGATTCAGAAATCGGAGGTTCAAAGGGATTTGGGAATGCTGGTGCATGATTCCCAAATGGTTAATTTGCAGGTGGAATCAGTACTAAGGAAGGCAAATCAGAAATAAGTGGACAAGAAAACAAAAAGCAGCGAAATAATGCCGAGGATAGACACAAAATGCTGGAGTAACTCAGCGGGACAGGCAGCATCTCTGGAAAGAAGGAATGGGTGACGTTTCGGGTCGAGACCCTTCTTCAGAAGTAATGCCAAGGCTTTATAAAGGCACTGCTTGGACCCTGAGCAGTTTTGGACCCATATCCGAGGAGGGATGTGTAGAAAGGAGGGTCTCGACCCAAAACGTCATCTGTTTCTTTTCTGCAGAGATGCTATCTGACCCGCTGAGTTACTCCAGCTTTTTGTGTCTATCTGAGGAGAGATGTGCTGGCGTTGGAGAGGGTTTAGAGGAGGCTTGCAAGAATGATCCTGGGGATGATTGGGTTAACATATTATGTGTTTGACGGCTCGGGGCCTGTACTTGCTGGATTTTAGGAGGATCTCATTGAAACTTACCACATAGCAAATGGACTGCATGGAGTGGATGTGGAGATGTTTCCACCAGTGGGAGGGTCTAGGAATGGAGGGCACAGCCTCAGAATAAAAAAAGACACATATTTAGAAAGGAGATGTAGAGGAATTACGTTAGCCAGAGGGTGGTGAATTTGTGGAATTCATGGCCACAGACGGCTGTGGAGGCCAAGTATTTCGGTATTTTAAAAGCAGAGAATCATAGGTTCTTGATCAGTAAGGATGTAAAACCTTACGCGAAGATGGCAGGAGAATGGGGTTGAGCGAGAAAGCTAGATCGGCCATAATTGAATGGTGGAATAGACTCAATGGGCAGAAAGGTCTAATTCTGCTCCTATGACATAAACATCTCACAGAACTGAATCTCAAGATATCGTTCAGGAGAGGAAAGCTTTATTAATTGACTTGGAGATGCCAAAGCCTTACCTTCTGCTGCCATTCAGAAGCCTCATCCTCCTTCTTTTTCTTTGTTTCCTCCAATACATTTATTTTGGAAGTGAGTTCCGTGAGCTCAGCAGCCTACAGGTTAATGTTCACAGTGTTACTTTCCCACCAATTACCCATTTCTTTCCAAAGAGTAAAAAACATTTCCAGGAATTAACATTGTTTCATGATTCTTGAAAGGACAAAGCCATAATGATGACTAACAGATAATTGGGAAACTACATAGCAATGTTTAAAACAGTTTCAGTTTTGGCTTATGTCAGCAAACCAACGAAAATTCCACTAGCTTTAAGAAGCATTGGCTCACCTCTGGATTTCAGTCTTCATATTTTGATTGATTTAATTATACAGCAATGGAAACAGGCACTTCAGTCCACACTGACCATGGATCACCCATGTGCACTCAGTCTGAAGAAGGGTTTTGACCAGACACCTTTTCTCCAGAGATGCTGCCTGACCCACTGAGTTACTCCAGCACTTTGTGCCTATCTTCAGTGTAAACTAGTTCAATGTTATGCTGTTGTCACATCCACTCCCTACATGCTAGGATCAAATTACAGAGGCCAATTGACCTACAATCTGCACGTCTTTGGGACGTGGGGGGAAACCCATGCGGTCACAGTGAGAACACGCAAACTCCACACGGACTGTACTTAACCCGAGGTCGGGGTGTAACCCAGATCTCTGGCACTGTGAGGCAGCAGCTCTACCAGCTGCGCTAATGTGCCACACATTCTTTTTCATGAAAAAAAAAATTGGTATATACCAATGAAATCAATTTAGCATTTGTAAACAAATCCTTGTGCACCATTTTGGACCAACTGCAATATAACCAAAGAAATAATGTCACAAACAAGTGAGTGTAAACGTTGATATTTATAGCAATAGAGATTAGTTTTCTAAGTCCAGATATGCCTGCCTGCCCACAAGAGTGTTCAAAGTCCTCAAGAACTGAGCATAAAACTAATGCACCCACACAATGATACAAATCATCACATTGGTGAGGTGCCGGATGACTGGAGGGTGGCTAATGTTGTGCCTCTATGTAAGGGCTGCAAGGCAAAGCCTGGGAACTGTAGACCAGTGAGCCTAACATATGTGGTAAAGTTACTGGAGTGGATTTTGAAGGACAACATATATAGATACATTTGGGTAGAGGTTGATTAGTGATAGTCAGCATGGTTTTGTACTTAGATCATGTCTCATGAATTTGATTGAGTTTTTTTAATGAAGTTATTAAGAAGGTTAAGGGCAAGGCCGTAGATGTGGATACTGATCAGCTAAGCAAGTGGGCTGAAGTACAGCCAATGGGAGCTTAATGTAGATAGGTACAAGGTGTTACACTTCAGGAGGTTAAACCCACGCAGTACCTTCACAATGAATGGGTGGGGTCCTGGGGCATGTTGTAGGGCAGAGGGTTTTAGGAGAACTGGGTACACAGTTCCCTGAAATTGGCTCCAGAGGTAAATAGGCTGGTAAAGGTGGCCATTGGCACATTGGCCTTCGTCAATCAGGGTAGAGTCTAGAAGTTGGGATATTATATCAGGCATTATACATAATGTTGGCAAGGCTGCATTTGGAGTACAGTGCTCAGTTTTGGTCACCCTGCTATTGGCAGGATGTCATTAAGCTGGAAAGAGCACAGAGAAGATTTATAAGGATATTATCAGGACTTGAGGCCCTAAACTCAAGAGAGAAATGTATTCCTTGGGGCACAGGAGACCAAAGGGTGATCTTATACAGGTGTATAAAATCACGAGGGAATTGATTGGGTGAATGCAGAGTCTTTTACCAAGGGTAGGGGAATCAAGAACCAGAGGACATAGCTTTAAGGCGAGAGGGGCAAAAAGAAACCAGAGAGACAATTTATTTCAGTCAGATAGTGATGTATGGAATAAAGTGCCAGAGAAGGTTGTTGAGACGGGTACAATAACAACATTAACAAGACATTTGGACAAGTATAATGATAGGAAAGGTTTAGAGGGATACGAGCCAAATGCAGCCACATGGGACTAGCTTAAATAGAGCATCTTGGTTGGCTTGGACGAGTGGGCTGAAAGACCCATTTTTGTTCTGTATGACTCCATATTATAGAAGGGGCAGTATAAATCACGTACATTATGTTCAGAGGATGCTCTAAGGCTCATTGGTTTAGCCTAGTTTAGTTTAGAGATACAGCACGGAAACAGGACCTTCGGCCCACCGAGTCCGTGCCAACCAGCGATCCCCGCGCACAAACGGTATCCTACGCACACTAGGGACAAATTATAATTCTACCACGCCAATTAGCCTACAAACCTGTACGTCTTTGGAGTGCGGGAGGAAACCGTAGATCCCAGAGAAAACGCACACAGTTCACAGGGAGAATGTACAAACTCCGCACAGATAGCGGTCAGGATCGAACTCAGGTCACTGGCACTGTAAGGCAGTAACTCTCCCGCTGCGCCACCCCTAAGGTGCTGAGTAATGTATCACGGCAAGTTGGATTGCCAGGCAACTCACCCAATAAACAAGTGTGGCCCTCCTTCCTGATGTGAGCCTCCTTTGTGGGCAGGCCAGAATTTGAAACAGGACAAACCATTCACCTACTGGGTTGAATACCCTGTGCACGATATCCAGAACTATTATAGAGGGCAAAATTCATGTGATGCTATTTACCAGATGCTCTTGATTTTTCATCTGGTTTTGGGATTGTTCGATCAAGGCCAATTTGGTCTCCTCGGCAGACCTGCGCTGTTGATCCAGTCGCCCAGCCTCCTCCTGGGCAGATTTCCTCTCCTGGTCCAGCTCTAGTGCTTTGCGAGTTTGTTCTTCCAGTTCTGAAGGTGACAAGGGATTTTCTTGTCAGAAACGCTGCATCATAACTCATGCATTGCATGCGCAGAACACAAAAACGTTTGTTACTCTGCTATATTTTCCAAGCAAGGAGAAAAGGTGAAAACCCCATTGCCATTTCTAGTTACAGCTCTATATATTAAATGTGTTGGAAGGAACTGCAGGTGCTGGTTTACACAGAAGATCAGACTGATGGAGGGTTTTGACCCGAAACATCACCTATTACTTTTCTCCATAGATGCTTGCCTGACCCACTGAATTACTCCAGCATTTTGTGTCGATCTTCCATATTCGATGGTCTTTATGCTTTTCAGCCTCCCTACTATGTCAATTATTATGTCAATTACATCAGCTATAATATAAATTGCAGACCCCATCAAAAAAACTGTCATGTTTCGGGCTTGTTTAAAAAATGACCCAAGCTTCTCCCACACAATCCAAAAGACCTACTTTAGCCTTTCCAGCTCAATGAGGACCCACTGACAAAAACAAAACAAGATACAACTGCTGAAGTGCTGAACTCAAGTAAAACATCAACAACAACAAAAAATGCAGATAGAAACATACAGTGCATTCAGAAAGTATTCAGACCCCTTCACTTTTTTCACATTTTGTTACGTTATGGCCTTATTTTAAAATGGATTAAATTCTTTTTTTTTATCATCAATCTACACACAATACCCCAGAATGAAGAAGCAAAAACAGGTGTTTAGAATTTTTTGCAAAGTAATTAAAAAGAAATAACTGAAATATCACATCTACATAAGTATTCAGACCTTTTGCTATGACCCTCAAAATTGAGCTTAGGTTCATCCTGTTTCATTGATTATCCTCGAGATGTTTCTACAACTTGGAGTCCACCAGTGGGAAATTAAATTGATTGGACATGATTTGGAAAGGCACACACCTGTCTATATAAGGTCCCACAGTTGACAGTGCATGTCAGAGCAAAAACCAAGCCATGAAGACGAAGGAATTGTCCGTAGACCTCCGAGACAAGATTGTGTCGAGATACAGATCTGGGGAAGGGCATAAAACAATTTCTGCAGCATTGCAGGTCCCGAAGAGCACAGTGGCCTACGTCATTCTTAAATGGAAGAACTTTGGAACCACCAGGACTCTTCAAAGAGCTGGCCGCCCGGCCAAACTGAGCAATCGCGGGAGAAGGGACTTGGTCAGGGAGGTGACCAAGAACCCGATGGTCACTCTAACAGAGCTCCAGAATTCTGTAGAGATCGGAGAACCTTCCGGAAGGACAACTACATCTGCGGCACTCCACCAATCAGGACTTTATGGTAGAGTGGCCAGACGGAAGCCACTCCTCAGTAAAAGGCACATGACAGCCCGCATGGAGTTGCCAAAAGGGTTATTTTCTCTGTTCTGCTGAAACCATGAACCTTTTGGCCTGAATGCCAAGCGTCATGGCTGGAGGAAACCAGGCACTGCTCATCGCCTGGCCAATACCATACCTACGGTGAAGCATGGTGGTGGCAGCATCATGTTGTGGGGATGTTTGCCAGCGGCAGAAACTGGGAGATGAGTCGGTATCGAGGGAAAATGAACGGAGCAAAGTGCAGAGAGATCCTCGATGAAAACCTGCTCCAGAGCGTTCTGGACCTCAGAATGGGGCGGAGGTTCACCTTCCTTCAGGACAATGACCCTAAGCACACAGCCAAGACAACGCAGGAGTGGGTTCATGACAAGTCTGTGAATGTCCTTGAATGGCCCATACAGATGTGCCAAGCTTGTAGCGTCATACCCAAGAAGACTTGAGGCTGTAATCCTTGCCAAAGGTGCCTCAATAAAGTACTGAGTAAACGGTCTGAATACTTATGTAAATGTGATATTTCAGTTATTTCTTTTTAATCACTCTGCAAAAAGTTCTAAACATCTGTTTTCGCTTTGTTATTATGTTGTTTGTAGATTGATGCTAAAAAATGAATTTAATCCATTTTAGAATAAGGCTGTAACAAAATATGGAAAAAGTGAAGGGGTCTGAATACTTTCTGAATGCACTGTCGGAACATAGAAAATAGGTGCAGGAGGCCATTTGGCCCTTCGAGCCTGCACCACCATTCATTGTGATCATGGCTGATCATCCACAATCAGTAATCCGTGCCTGCCATCTCCCCATATCCCTTTATTCCACTAGCCCCTAGAACTCTCTTTTAAATTCATCCAGTGAATAGGCCTCTACTGCCTTCTGTGGCAGAGAATGCCACAAATTCACAACTCTTTGGGTGAAACAGTTTTTTCCCATCTCTATTTTAAATGGCCTCCCCTTTATTCTTAGACTGTGGCCCTTGGTTCTGGACTCTCCCAACATTGGGAAAAAATTTCCTGCTACTAGCTTGTCCAGTCCTTTTATAATTTTATACGTTTCTATAAGATCCCCTCTCATCCTTCAAAATTCTAGTGAATACAAGACCAGTCTTTCCAATCTTTCCTCGTAGAACAGTCCTGCCATCCCGGTGATTAACCTCGTGAACCTACGCTGCACAGCCTCAATAGGAAGGATGTCCTTCCTCAAATTAGGAGACCAAAACTGCACACAATACTCCAGATGTGGTCTCACCAGGGCCCTGTACAACTGCAGAAGGACCTCTTTACTCCTATACTCAAATCCTCTCATTATGCAGGCCAACAATAGCTTTCATCACTGTCTGCTGTACCTGCATGTTTACTTTCAGTGACTGGTGTACAAGGACACCCAGGTCTCGTTGTACTTCCCTTTTTCCTAAGCTGACACCATTGAGATAATAATCTGCCTCCTTGCTCTTGCTGCCAAAGTGGATAACCTCACATTTATCTACATTATACTGCATCTGCCATACATCTGCCCACTCACTCAACCTGTCCAAGTCACCCTGCAACCTCCTAGCATCCTCTTCACAGTTCACACTGCCACCCAGCTTTGTGTCATCTGCAAACATGCTAGTGTTACTTTTATGTTGGAAATCTAACATGAGGAAATGCTGCAAGTGCTCAGTAGATCAGGCCATGTCTGCAGGAAGAGAAGCAGAGTTAACATTTCAGGCCAAAGACCCATCGTCAGAACTAGGAAGGAGAGGAAAGACATCTGTAAAACTGCAGTGAGAATGGAAATGTCTGGGTCGGTAAAGTCTCTGATAGACGGAGGTCACTGTTCGGCTCTATTACACATCCCTTCTTTTCTGCAGCACTGATTATTTCTGGTCCATTTACATCATTCCACAATCATCAACCCTGTCATTTTAAATCCATAGAGACTTAAGAAACTGCAGGCGCTGGAATCTTGAGCACAAACAATGCTGGAGGAACTTAGCTGGTTCTGCAGCATCTAGGGAGGGAATGGACAGAAGCCGTTTCAAAGGGAATGGAATTAAACCTTTTCTCCAATCTGTGGGGTCCCAGCAAAATCATCATCTGTCCATTCCTTCCATAGATGCTGCCTGATCTGCCAAGTTCCTCCAACACTTTGGTTTATTTTAAATCCATGATTATCCTGTTCCCTGTTTTGCTCTTGGAAAAATAGCACTATGCTGCCAGCGGTCAAGTCCCTGGGTGGTTCAGCCCTGCCATGGGAGTTAGGGTAAATTTAAAATAAACCGAAAATGTTCTATCCTTTAAAAAGAAAATGAATAGCAAAAATCCATGTATCTTTGTCAAAAGTGGTAACAGTGGCACTGTTACCACTTTTGTGTCTAACTGCAAAAACAAACTATAGCATTGATGCCTACCAACACTTTACTTTAGACCTTAGAGATACAGTGCAGAAACAGGCCCTTTGGCCCACCGAGTCTACGCCAACCAGCGATCACGCCGTACACCAGCAGTATCCTACACACGAGGAACAATTTACAATTTTACCGTCGCCAATTAATCTACAAACCTGTACATCTTTGGAGTGTGAGAAAATCCACGCAGTCACAGGGGGAACATACAAACTCCGTACAGACAGCACCCGCTCATCATTCTGAGGTTCTGATTTGTAGAATTTAAAATGAACTGCAAGCTGTAGCTTCAATGGGGTCTAACCTTCCTAGCCCAATTTGCTAAACAATACATCATGACCCTGGTTTGTGATGGCAGGGAAGGAAGGCAGTACCATCCTGTTATCAAATGAGTTATGTATTGTCAGTGCAGTGACAGAAGTATTACTGTTGACCTTCCTTTGACACGATAGAAAGTATTCTGACTGGTATGGCCATTGCCCTGCTCCTGTCCACCTGAACCTGTAGAGAGTAAACGCAGGAGGTCGAACCAAAGCTAACCGTTGAAATTCTCTCCAGGGGAAAGCAAATTCAAGCTGTCACTTTAAACAATTTCAGTTCTGTCCTCGAAGTGTTCTAGCTACTCTCTAGTGACAACCTTGGGAAATTCATCTGCAGGCTCACTTTTCCCAAACATGAACTGGTTGGCTCATTGGGCAGCACGGTGGCGCAGCGGTAAAATGCGGGCTTCCATCGGCAGGTACCCAGGTTCAATCCCAATTACTGGTGCTGTCTGCATGGAGTTTGTACGATCTCCCTTTGACCGCGCGGGTTTCCTCAGGATGTTCCGGATTCTTCCCACACTCCAAAGACGTGCAGCTTTGTAGGTTAATTCGCGTCTTTAAATTGTAAATTATCCCTAGTGTGTCGGATAGTGCTAGTGTATGGAGTGGTCCCTGGCGTGGACTAGGTGGGTCGATGGGCCTATGTTCACGTTGTATCACTGAAGTCTAAATGATTTTTTTAAATTGTTTTAAAAAATGAGTGGTTGTGATGCATCGAAAGTTTGATGTACCAGTCTTTTCATAGGCTGTTAACATAGTAGAATGATACCCATTCATCTTAGAAATTCTCAAGGACAGGACATTCACTTGTGTCCCGTATCACTCCACATTGAACCTGCATCAACAAATTCTTCCCACCCTCCCACCAAACTAAAGCTCAGCTGATATTTTGTTCCATGGTCTTCCATCAGTCCACTTCTTCCTCATCTAAAACATATCTTTAGAAAGGAGTTGGGGAGGAATTTCTTTAGCGAGAGGATGGTGAATTTGTGGAATTCATTGCCACAGGCGTCTTTGGAGACCATGCTTTTGGGTATTTTTAAAGTGGAGAGTGATAGGTTCATGATTAGTAAGGGTGCCAATGGTTACAGGGAGAATGCAGAAGAATGGGGCTGAGAGGGAAAGATAGATCAGCCATGACTGAAAGGAGGTGCAGATTCAATGGGTGGGATGGCCTAATTCTGCTCCTATGTCTTATGAACAACTTTGCCACTGGTGGCGTTTTGCCTCCCAGCATTACCTCTTTGAGCTTTTTGAGTCTGCTCTTCAATTTGTTTCAGTCTTCCCAGCAATTCCTCCTTCTCCAGCTCAATATTTTCACGCTCTTTTTCTGCTTGTTCTCTCTTCTTTCTCTCATTTTCCAACTGTGCCCTGGAGACCATTAAACAAAAGTCACCATTAGAAATCATCAGAAGTGACATTGTTGAACCCTTGGTTAAATTTGATAAGACTTGGGGAAAATTTATTGAACACTTTCATACAACATAAATTGTTCCCTTTTTAAGGGAACTATTTTACCTTCATAGGGTGGAACGGACTTGACGACAAACTGACTTAAATTGTTGAATTTCTCAGTTCAGATTCGGTTTTGCTTTGTTTTGTTTTATTTATTTATTTTATTTTTATTCTTATTTTATTATCAATTAAAAAAAAAAATATTTAGTTTAGGGGGGTTTTGTTTTTTCCTTTTCTTTTTGTCTTTTTATCTTTGCTTTTTTAAAAAACATTTATAAGTTTCCTTTTAAAGATTTAACTATATTTATACATTCGTTGTGTATTTTGACACTGGTCTCATATTAGGTTATATCTGTTATTAATGTAATCCTGATCCTTATGTATCAATACCATTGTTATGTTTATCATTATTCTTTTTGCTCTGTTTTTTAAATATTTTAAAAGAAAGAAAGAAATCACCTCAACATTTGGACTTATGCTTTCAGCTGAAGTGCACAACCCAGAGAGTTGCGAGTCTGTGGAATTCTCTGCCTCAGAAGGCAGTGGAGGCCAATTCTCTGGATGCTTTCAAGAGAGTTAAATAGAGCACTTAAAGATGGCGGAGTCAGGGGATATGGTGAGAAGGCAGGAACGGGGGTACTGAATGTGGATGATCAGCCATGATCACAGTGAATGGCGGTGCTGGCTCGAAGGGCCGAATGGTCTACTCCTGCACCTATTGTCTATAATCTAAAGTCTATAACATGTCCCACAAATAAAATTACTTTGGAATATATGTTATGTAAAGACAAATGCAGAATCTGACGATTCCTCAACAGCAACTTAGGGAAGAATAATGGCCATAATGTATCAATGCACATCATTCTAAGAAACAGCACATTATTCCTTTGAAGTGTCATCAGGGACCCTGGTGTAATATTGTGGAAACACAAGTTCACAGATGTGCACATTATGCCACTGAAGGCCATGGTGGCCAAGCCAATAGATATTTTTATGGTGGTTCAATAGATTCTTGATTAGTGCCAGGGTCCAAGACGTCTCAGACAGACTTCAGAACATCCTCAAGAGGGAAGGTGAGCAGCGGGAAGTAATTGTGCATGTAGGCACAAATGAGGTGGGTAAGAAGAGGAAGGAGGTACTGCAACAAGAGTATAGAGAACCAGGCAGGAGGATGAAAAGCAGGACCTCGTGCTAGTGAGGGTAGGAACAGGGAGATACTGGAGCTGAATGTGTGGCTGAGGAGTAGGTGTAGGGGGCAGGGATTTAGATTTCTGGATCACTGGAATCTCTTCTGGGGCAGGGGTGACCTGTACAAAAGGGACGGGTTGCATCTTAATTGGAAGTGGACAGACATTCTGGGAGGCAGGTTCGCTAGTACTACACGGGTGGGTTTAAATTAAAAAGTGGGGGGGTGGAGTCAACAACGGGGAAGCATATCCATGCAGTTAATGGGAAAGGGTGTACGAAAGGTCACGTTTAAACTAACAGGGCAGGGGGATGGGAACCAAGGCAAGGAGACAGAGGGCCATAAAAGGAGGACAGAAACAAGAGGTAGATGGGAGATAAGAAAAACTAACCTGACAGCCCGAGGAGCATTCAAAATAAGGTGGGGGAATTGAATGTGCAGTTAGTAGTTAAGGGATATGATATAGTTGGAATTACAGAAACATGGCTCCAGGGTGACTAAGGCTGGGAGTTAAACATGCAGGGGTATTCAATATTCAGGAAGGATAGACAGAAAGGAAGAGGTGGGGTGGCATTGCTGGTTAAAGAGGAGATTAATGCAATAGCAAGGAGAGACATTAGCTTGGATGCTGTGGAATTGGTATGGGTAGAACTGCGAAATAGTCAAGGGCAGAAAACGCTTGTGGTTGTATACAGACCACTAAACAGCAGAAGGGAGGTTGGGGATAGCATCAAGCAGGAAATTAAGTATGCATGTAGCAAAAGGTACAGCGGTTATCATGGGTGACTTTAATCTACATATAGATTGGGCCAACCAAATTGGTAAGTGCTGAGGAGGAGGATTTCCTGGAATGTTTACGGGATGGGTTTTTAAACCAATATGTAGAGGAACTGACTAGAGAGCAGGACATCCCAGACTGGGTATTGTGTAATGAGGAAGGATTCGTTAGCGATCTTGTTGTGCAGAGCCCCCTGGTCAACAGTGACCATAATATGGTGAAATTCTGCATTAGGATGGAGAGTGACATGATTAATTCAGAGACTAGGGCCCTGAACTTGAATAAAGGAGACTTTGAAGGTATGAGAAGGAATTGGCTAGGATAGACTGGCAAATTAAACTTAAAGGGTTGACAGTGGAGATGCAATGGCAAAGATTTTGAGACTGCATGGATGAACCAGAAATTGTTCATTCCTCTCTGGCAAAAAAATTTTACTGGGAAGGCGGCTCAACCGTGGCTGATGAGGGAAGTCAAGGATAGTGTTAAATCCAAGGAAGAGGCATAGAAATTGGCCAGAAGAAGCAGCAAACCAGAGGATTGGGAGAAATTTAGAACTCAACAGAGGACGACAAAGGGGTTAATTAAGAGGGAGGAGAAAAAAAAGTATGAAATAAAGCTTGCGGGGAATATAAGAAAGGAGGGAGAGAGAAAAGAGGGAATTATAGACCAGTTAGCCATACATCGGTAGTGGGGAAGATGCTGGAGTTGATTATTAAAGATGTTATAGCAGCGCATTTGGAACGCAGTGATGGAATCGGTTAAGCATGGATTTATGAAGGGGAAATCATGCTGGGCTATTCTGGAATTATTTTGAGGATTAACAAGTAGAATGGATAACGGAGTGCAGATGTGCACATGGTATTGGGGGTAAGGTATTGACATGGATAGAGAACTGGTTGGCAGACAGGAAGCAAAGAGTAGGAATTAACAGGTCCTTTTCGTAATGGCAGGCAGTGACTAGTGGGGTGCCGCAAGGCTCCATGCTGGGACCCCAGTTGTTTACAATATATATTAACGATTTAGACGAGGGGATTCAATGTATCATCTCCAAGTTTTCCGATGACACAAAGTTGGGTGGCAGTGTGAGCTGTGATGAGGATGCTATGAAGCTGCAGGGTGACTTGGATAGGTTGGGTAATTGGGCAGAGGCATGGCAGATGCAGTATAATGTGGATAAATGTGAGGTTATCCACTTTGGTGGCAGGAACAGGAAGGCAGATTATCTGAATGGCTGGCAGCATCATCAAGGACCCACACCATCCTGGCCACACACTCATCTCCCTACTACCTTCAGGTAGAAGGTACAGGAGCCTGAAGACTGCAACGACCAGGTTCAGGAACAGCTACTTCCCCACAGCCATCAGGCTATTAAACCTGGCTCGGACATAACACTGAACTTTACTAGCCAATACTGTTATTTGCACTTTATCAGTATATTGACCATTGTGTATATATTTATAGAATGCCTTGTAGTAAATGCCTACTATGTTCTGTTGTGCTCAAGCAAAGCAAGAATTTCATTGTCCTACCAGGGACACATGACAATAAACTCACTTGACTTGACTTGAATGGTGTCAGATTAGGAAAAGGGGTGTCCTTGTACATCAGTCACTGAAAGTAAGCATGCAGGTAAGCAGGCAGTGAAGAAAGCTAATGGCACGTTGACCTTCATTGGGAGAGGATTTGAGTTTAGGAGCAAGGAAGTCCTACTTCAGTTGTACAGAGCCCTGGTGAGACCGCACCTGGAATATTGTGTGCAATTTTGGTCTCCAAATTTGAGGAAGGACATTATTGCTATTGAGGGAGTGCAGCGTAGGTTCACCAGGTTAATTCCCGGGTTGGCAGGAATGACATATGATGAAAGAATGGGTTGACTGTGCTTGTATTTGCTGGAATTTAAAAGGATGAGAGGAAATCTTATAGAAACATATAAAATTATTAGAGGATTGGACAGGGTAGATGCAGGGAAAATGTTCCCGATGTTGAGGGGAGTCCAGAACCAGGGGTCACAGTTTAGGAATAAGGGTTAGGCCATTTAGGACTGAGATGAGGAAAAACCTGTTCACCCAGAGTTGTGAATCTGTGGAATTCTCTGCCACAGAAAGCAGTGGAGGCCAATTTGCTGGATGTTTTCAAGAGAGAGTTAGATTTAGCTCTTAGGGCTAACGGAATCAAGGGATGTGGGGGAAAAAGCAGAAATGGGATACTGATTTTGGATGATCATATTGAATGGCTTGAAGGGCCAAATGGCCTACTCCTGCACCTATTTTCTATGTTTCTAGTGCGGGTGTCACGGGTTATGGGGAGCAGGAGAATGGGGTTGAGGGAAAGATGGATCAACCATGATTGAATGGCAGAATCGACTTGAAGGGCCGAATGGCTTAGTTTTGCTCCTACAACTTATGAATAGTATTTCTTCAAACCCAACCGTAAAAGTTCTCCTTTGCATGCAAACCTGCACGTTTCTGCACCAACACACTTGTGTGAATTTACACTGGAATTGGTTAGGCTGGGTGAATTTTACCAATTACACACACAGAAAATAATATTATCATAGAAACATAGAAAATAGTTGCAGGTGTAGACCATTCGGCCCCTCGAGCCAGCACCACCATTCAATGGCCGATCATCCACAATCAGGACCCCGTTCCTGCCTTCTCCCCATACCCCTTGATTCCGCTACCCCTAAGAGCTCTATCTACCTCTCTTTTTAATGCATCCAGTGAATCGGCCTCCACTGCCTTCTGAGGCAGAGAATTTCACAAATACGCAACTCTCTGGGTGAAAAAGATTTTCCTCATATCAGTTCTAAATGGTCTACCTCTTATTCAAACTGTGGCCCTTGGTTCTGGATTCCCCCAACATCAGGAACATGTTTCCTGCATTTAGCTTGTCCAATCACTTAATAATTTTATATGTTTCTATAAGATCCCCTCATCCTTCTAATACATCAAGCGCAGGAAGGAACTGCAGATGCTGGTTTAAATCGTAGATTGACACAAAATGCTGCAGTAACTCAGGACAGGCAGCATCTCGGGAGAAAAGGAATGGCTGACTTTGGGTCAAGACCCTTCTTCAGACTCCTAAGTCTGAATAGTATCATCATGACTGGACATACTTCTGCGACCCCAACAAGTGCCCATCAGCATTCTTAAAACCACACACACAAAAAAATTAACAAAGTTCATGCTGTAATGTGTAAAAAAAGGATGCAGTTATAAATTCACCTAGAAAGGCCTCAGCAGAGACTATCCCAAGGCAACATAGTCACGTTCTCCCCGTGACCTGCGTGGGTTTTCTCTGAGATCTTCGGCTTCCTCCCACACTCAAAAGACGTACAGGTTTGTAGGTTAATTGGCTTGGTACCAATGTACAATTGTCCTTTGTGTGTGCGCGTAGGGCAGTGTTAATGTGTGGGGATCGCTGGTCAGTGCGGATTCTAAACTAAAACAAAATATTCCTTAGGCTGAAGAAACATCTTGACCCGAAAAGTCACCCATTCCTTCTCTCCAGAGATGCTGCCTGTCCTGCTGAGTTACTCCAGCATTTTGTGTCTAATCTTGGGTTGAAACCAGCATGTGCAGTTCTTTCCTACACATAAAATATTCCTTACCTTTCTAGCTGTTTCTGGTGCTTCTCCTCTCGAGCCTGTGCCTTCATCTGCTGGACTTCAATTGTATCAGGCTTACGCCGACGCATGTACAGTTCATGGTTCCCCATACACAGCGCTAGGATGCGTTTGTTTATGCGGAGACGAGGTGCGTAGAATACAAAATCCTATGAAAATAAAGAGAAGCGGGCTTGGCACATTTCAGTATTTTAAACGATTCCAATAAGGAAAACAGATGCATTCTGCAGGCAGCATCATGCAAAGGGTGGCTGCATCATTTTGAACAGAAACCATCAACATTTCCCCTTCCCACACAATATATCTCTTGCTTTTCAAGCATCTACCTCCCTGCGCCTTTTAGCTATGAACGTTATAATGAGCAAGCACAAGACTCCATTACATAACTTATTGCAGGCAATGCCCCGCATTCAGCACAGACTGGAGAAACTTGCACAGGTGAACCCTGGGTGGATGCAATACAAGCGTATTCACCAGTGCTTCCATGGGTAGGAAGGACTGTGAAAAGCAATAAAATTGATTGCCACTACATTCATGGGAGGATTGGGAAAACGATTGTGTCAAATTCATGTCCATCTTCACATTACGAACAAAACGTCCACATGCAGCAGGGTAGTCTCAAATATCAGGATTTTTTTTTTAAATCCAGAAAAAAGATTTAAGTGCAGTTCGCATGTTTGAGTTTAGAATCCTGGTCACAATCAGGTTTAAATTCTGTGTGACATGTAATCACGTCAACAGTAAAATATACAGACATATCACCACCATGCTGACCAATTTGGAACATAAGCTCCTTTCCATTCTTAAGAAAAACAAGTTTGCATTACCAAATCAAAAAAAAAGTTGAGCTCCTCAGCAGACACAGTAATCCATAGTTCACTATTCTGTTCGGGCTATATCAGGACCACTGGAATAGTGTGGTGGGTACAGACTAAATGCTGCAAAGAAATGGTAGGATTGGTATTCAGGCAAAGCTCAATTATGGTATAGGTCCTCCCCATTCACGTTCACAAGTTATAGGAGTAGAATTAGGCCATTCGGCTCATCGAGTCTACTCCACCATTCAATCATGGCTGAGCTCTGCCTCCTAATCCCATTTTCTTGCCATCTCCCCATAACCTTTGACACCTGTTCAAATCAAGAATTTGTCTATCTCTGCCTTAAAAAATATCCACTGACTTGGCCTCTACAGCCCTCTGTGGCAATGAGCTCCACAGATTAACTACCCTCTGACTAAAGATGTTCCTCCCCACATCCACTCTATTTATGCCTTTCATTATTCTGTAAGTTTCAATGAGGTCCCCCCTCAACCTTCTAAACTCCAGCGAGTAGAGGCCCAGTGCTGTCAAACGCTTATCATATGCTAATATGCATCATATTCGTACCCATTGTAAAACAATCTACATATATCATTAGTACTTACTGGTGCTTTTTTATCAATTGGTTTGATGATAAACTTTTTGTCGTTAAATGAAATGTTTCGGATTTCGCTCCAGGGGAATCCAATCTTGGGTGTCAACCTTGAAACAAGGAGAGTGATGTGAGTCAAATAGATAACTACTTCAATTCCACATTCTGCTTCCAACATTGATTTTAACCAACTCTCTCCCCTACCTGTTAGGAAACCATATTATGAAGCAAGTCCACACAAGGAATAACAGAATATTTAGTTTCAAATCTAATAAGGAAAAGTGAAGCTTTTCCCCAAATAACCAGATCATTGGTTTCCTCTTATGGAATAGAACCATTGAGAGTCTAAAGCAAAGTGGCAGACTGAGCAGGGTAAATTGTTTAAATCAGAACTCAGGGCGACTCAGTAACGCAAAGGGAAGTGTTGCTGCCTTTACAGTGCCAGAGACCCAGGTTTGATCCTGACTACGGGTGCTGTCAGTATGGAGTTTGTACATTCTCCCCGTGACCTGCGTGGGTTTTCAACGGCTGCTCTGTTTCCTCCCACACTTCAAAAGACAGGTTTGTCGGTTAATTGGCCTCGATAAAATTGTAAATTATCTTTAGTATGTAGGATAGTGCTAGTGCACGGGGTGATCACTGGTCTGCACGGGCTCAGTGGGCCGAAGGGCCTGTTTCCGCACTGTATCTGTATCTTTAAAGTAAGGTACTATGAAGTGAATGGAGATGCAAAGCAAGGGCAAGAGTGGACTTTTTGTTTTTATATTAATTCCTGGTTTCAAAAACCCAGCATACACCTCTAGGCCCCTCTTGTCTTATGGAAGTTGAAGACCAACCACTGCAGCAGAAGCCAAATGCAATCTCCGCGATTACAAAACACCAAACTTTCAACAAGTGTAAACATGCACAAACATCTACCCGAGGGGCGATTCCCCAATAATCAATAGTGAAATATTGATTAAAATCAAAAGGTACATTTTCATGTAAAATTGGGCATTTGTCCAACCATTATGAAAGCCAAGAACCCCACTGCTTGCCCATTGCCATGACATGCCCAGTTCGGGTTGCTCTCATTACAGGCCAGACTGATTTACAGCTGTCTTGGGGATTTTATTCCAATCAAACCAACCACAGTAATAGCTCCACATTCCCATGCAAATATTGCTGGCCATTTTTCACCAGCTGAATGACTGCATATACTCCTGCACTGTGTGTCAATAGAAACATAGAAAATAGGTGCAGAAGTAGGCCATTCAGCCCTTCGAGACAGCACCGCCATTCATTATGATCATGACTGATCATCCAAAATCAGTACCCTGTTCCTGCTTTCTCCACATATCCCTTGATTCCGTTAGCCCCAAGAACTATATCTAACTCTCATGAAAACATCCAGTGAATTGGCCTCCACTGCCTTCTGTGGCAGAGATGTCTACAGATTCACAGCTCTCTAGGTGAAAACGTTTTTACTCATCTCAGTCCTAAATGGCCTACCCCTTATTCTTACACTGTGACCCCTGGTTTAGCCTGTCCAATCCCTTAAGAATTTTAAAGGTTTCTATAAGTTCCCTCTCATCCTTCTAAATTTCAGTGAATATAAGCCCAGTCGATCCATTCTTTCATCATATGTCAGTCCCACCATCCCGGGAATTAACCTGGTGAACCTACGCTGCACTCTCTCAATAGCAAGAAAGTCCTTCCTCAAATTAGGAGACCAAAACTACACACAATACTCCAGGTGTGGTCTCACCAGGGCACTGTACAACTCAGTAGGATTTCCTTGCTCCTATACTCTAATCCTTTCGCTATAAAGCCAACATGCCATTAGCTTTCTTCACTGCCTGCTGTACCTGCACACTTACTTTCAGTGACTGATGTACAAGGACACCCAAGTCTCATTGCACCTTCCCTTTTC
Organism: Malacoraja senta; assembly: GCA_038087875.1. Lineage (NCBI taxonomy): Eukaryota > Metazoa > Chordata > Chondrichthyes > Rajiformes > Rajidae > Malacoraja > Malacoraja senta. Next base: position 12,650,584 of record CM075983.1, on the reverse strand, counting down.
CTAATCTGACATAATTCAGATAATGTGTAAGAAAGAACTGCAGATGCTGGTTTAAACCGAAGAGAGACACATAAATAATCTGCTTTCTTGTTCTTGCTACCAAAGTTGATAACCTCACATTTATCCACATTATACTGCATCTGCCATGCTTCTGCCCACTCACCCAACCTATCCCAAGTCATCCTGCAGCCTCATAGCATTCTCCTCCCAGTTCACCCTGCCACCCAGCTTTGTGTCATCCGCAGACCTAGAGATTTAATTCCTTTGTCTAAATCGTTAATATATATTGTAAATAACTGGGGTCCAAGCACTGAGCCTTGCGGCACCCCACTAGTCACTGCCTGCCATTCTGAAAAGGGACCCGTTAATTCCTACTCTTTGCCGACCAGCTCTCTATCCATGTCATTACCCTACCCCCAATACCATGTGCTCTAATTTTGCACACTAATCTCTTGTGTGGGACCATGTCAGGCTTTTTGGAAGTCCAGATATACATCCACTGGCTCTCCCTTATCCATTCTCCTTGTTACATGCTCAAAAATTTCAGATTAGTCAAGCATGATTTCCACTTCATAAATCCATGCTGACTTTGACCGATCCTATCACTGCTTTCCAAATGCACTGCCGTTATTGCCCACTACTGATGTCAAGCGAACTAGTCTATAATTCCCAGTTTTCTCTCTCACTCCTTTCTTCGCTACAAAAGGCAAATTATGTTAAGGTCAGCAGGGAAAAACAAGGTTGTTAAAATGTTCCTTCAAAATATCTCTCTCATACAGTACAGGTGCAATCTCTTGACAAAGTTACCGGTCTTCATGTTCATAGATGTTCAATCCGAGAGCATCAACACCAAGCCAGAGCTCAGAGCCTTTTTTGTTTTTGATATTGAAGTAGTTAACTCCATACATTTCAAGATCTTGAGCAATTTTTAGATATTCCATCATGGCATCCTCTCTGTTGAAGGAAATCCAGAGTCAATAATAATGTTTAAAAGATCGACAAATTCACGGCAGAGGCGGAAGATCAAATAAGATGCTGGAAATATGTAAAGAAATAGCTAGAAGTGCTGAGAATACTCCACATCTGTGGAATAAGGAACAGAGCTTGTGCTTCAGGTGGTGGACCCTCGGTCAGAGATAGAACTTTAAATATTTTCTGCAATAACAATGCTACAGTCCTTTATAAAACCTTGTTGAAAAGCAAATCAGAGAATGGAAAATTATACTGCGGACTGAAAACAAAAAGTTACCAGGATAATTTTCACAATAGGTTTGCTTCATTGAGCCTGGTACACAATCTATTCATGGCAAAGTGCTTGGCACTTGGTTTAACTTTTCCAAAGGACTAGTTTGCCACATTAAATCTGGAACAAAAAAAAATTGTGCAAGAGCTTTAGTTCAGCATTGAGCAATGAAATTGGCTAGGGCAAAAAAAAAGAAAAGAAAATAACATCCCTACATATTTCCATGTAGCTTTACTTTTAATAGATTCAGAACATGTAAAAAAACAATATTGCAACCTCAAACATCAATATGAATGCATTAAGTAGTGTAGAGTTGAACCATTTTACTTCAAGTATAAATAACTTCAGTTATAATTTTAGGATTTATGGATTTAATTCCTATCATAAGATTTCTGTTCATACAGCAAACCCTCGCAATTATAGACCTCTATATTATGGTTAGCATGCAGAGCAGCTGTGGGGAGTGAGCAGGCAGTAAAACACTAAGAGCATTGCATTGGGCACAGGTTTGCGGTGGCAAGTGCAGAGAAGATTTACAAGGATGTTGCCAACACACGAGGGACTGAGCTATAGGGAGAGATTGGGCAGGCTAGGGCTTTATTCCTTGGAACACGGGAGGCCAAGGCATGATCTTATAGAGTTGCACAAAATCACGAGGAGAATAGATGGGGTAAATTCAGAATAGGGGAAATTAAGAACCAGGGGAGTGAGGTTTAAGATGAGAGGTAAAAGATTTAATAGGCACCTGAGAGGCCACCTTTTCATACAGAGGGTGGTCCATACATGGAATGAGCTGCTAGAGGAGGCAGTTGCTATAGCAACATTTAGACAGGTACTTGGATAGGAAAAAGTTTGAGGGATATGGGTCAATTGCGGGCAGGTAGGACTAGTGTAGATGGGTCATCTTGGTTGGCATGGGCAAGTTGGGCTGAAGGGCTTGTTTCCATGCTGTATGATTACGATGCCTACGACCACACCAAGACTTATCAACCCGTCATATAGTACATCACAAAATGTGCACTCTTACCTCATCCCGAAATTTAAAATACTAAAATTACAGTGTTGACGTTCCGTGCCGTTATTAACATTGGCATCAATATACAGGGTTACTCTTTTAGATTTAAACAAGGCACTTCAGGTAAGGTAGGAAACCCCATTTCTGATGATGGAAATCAGGAGGGAAAGACTAGCGACTGAGGTAAATAATGCAAGTTATATAATTTCGGATTTAATTAAAAAAGGTTAAATAAAGACCTGATCATTCCTCGGTGTTCCTCGTGCCAGATTTGGATTCGATCCTCCCACTGTTCTTTGTTCAACTTGTGCTGTTCGAGGACACTGAAAAGGAGAGGCAAATGGTTCACACAATCATCACATGCAAAAAATTAAAGAATCCCACACAAATTGGACAAGAGTTTCAGTAGTTAGTCTGCATTGGATTTCATGTGCACAAAACAGATCGCATTTGGGATACATCTTAATTAGCAGGAGCTCCAGTAATTCGTATGGGGTGGGGCAGGTGCCAGCTAGCAGTGTTCCTATTCTTCCCATTGAATGGAGCAACAATGCAGCAGCTGTTGACTGACAATTAAACCACCAATTTACCACATGCCAAATCCACAATGACAATTAATGAGCCAATTCTGCTTCGGATGCCAAAATTGAAGAATAAACATAGGTGGTGCTTAGATTATGATACAATCTTTTGAAAAGTTTTAAGTGCATGAAGAAAGACTTCATGCAGCAGGATCGTGGAGTTTCCCCTGAAGGGAGACCTTTGACAAACCCGTGGGTGAGTCAGAGACAGACAAAAGGCAGCAATCATCACAGCCAAGCTGCAGTTGAATGTCCCCACGTGGCAGGATAAACTAGAGAATGCTCCGTCATAATGTCATAAGAAATAGGAGTAGAATTAGGCCATTCGGCCCATTCAATCATGGCGGATCTATCTCTCCCTCCTAACCCCATTCTCCTGCCTTCTCCCCATAACCTCTGACACCTGTACTAATCAATCTATCACCTTAAAAATATCCACTGACTTGGTCTCTGCACCATCCTGTGGCAAAAGATTCACCACCCTCTGACTAAATAAATTTCTCCTCATCTCCTTCCTAAAAGAAGTGGGAGGATTTGCCTTCCTTTTGAGGATGAGGAACCATTAAAAAATCTGGGTGGACAATGAAAAGGGGGCAGTTACAAACACAAAGATAGACAAATGGAGGGAACCAAGAAAGGCACTACTTAAGGTGTGGTACAGCCCACCCATTATTCTTATTCAATGAATCATAACAAATTAGCCGAACAAAAGATATCTGGACTATTACGAAGACACAAACAACAACCTTGAATGATTGCATTGGGAAAGAAAAGACAAAAGACAAAAGTCCAAGGTGACCTATTACCTTCATGCATCCAGTTTAAAATTAAAATATCATAACGACTGATTAGTGACCTCGAATGAACCAGGTTTGTGTAATCTCAACTCCTAAATCACAAAGTATAATAATAATAATAAAGGATGGGATTTATATAGCGCCTTTCTAATACTCAAGGCGCTTTACATCGCATTATTCATTCACTCCTCAGTCACACTCGGTGGTGGTGAGCTACTTCTGTAGCCACAGCTGCCCTGGGGCAGACTGACGGAAGCGTGGCTGCTAATCTGCGCCTACGGCCCCTCCGACCACCACCAATCACTCACACACATTCACACGCAGGCAAAGGTGGGTGAAGTGTCTTGCCGAAGGACACAACGACAGTATGCACTCCTCCAAGCGGGATTCGAACCGGCTACCTTCCGGTTGCCAGCCGAACACTTAGTCCATTGCGCCATCTGTCATCCTGAGTATGAAGTTGACCTCAATTTAACTGTTTGGCCAAATGGAAGACTTTTGACTCTGCCTTTTCTTTATCTTCCCTTGATTTCTCCTTCTCCAAATCTGGCATTCCCTTCTGGATGGACAAACATGTCCTCCATAAATGAAATGTAATTAATTTCACAGCCATCTCTAAATCTCCTCCAAAATTGAGAAATCAAAACAGACTACTTGCAATCCACTTCATTTAACTTAGTTTAGTTTAGAGAGACAGCACAGAAACAGGCCCTTCAGACCAAATCTGTGCTGACCAGTGATCACCGCACACTAACACTATCCTACACACCAGGGACAATCTACCATCTTTAGGGGTTTTAAGCTGCCCAAGCGAAATACGAGATGCTGTTCCTGCCAAGCTTGGGCAGCTTACAACCCAGTGGTATGAATATTGATTTCACTAACTTCAAGTAACCCCTGCATTCCCTCTCTCTCCATCCCTCCCCCAAACAAGTCGCGCCAGCTTCTCGTTCTCACCTAGCAAACAGCGGTCTGTTTCCGTTACCATCGTTACTTTTTTGCATATCTTTCATTTATTTGTTCTATATCTCTCCACATTTCCATCTACACCTCTTGTTTCCCTTTCCCCTGACTCTAGTCTGTAGAAGGGTCTCCACTTGAAACATCACCCATTCCTTCCCCCAGAGATGCTGCCTGTCCCGCTGTGTTACTCCAGTATTTTATGTCCATCTTCGGTTTAAACCACCATCTGCAGTTCCTTCCTACATACTTACAAACTCCGTACAAACAGCACCCGTAGACGGAACTGAACCCGTGTCTCTGGCTCCGTAAGGCAGCAACTCTACTACTGTGCCACCTAGGGCCACTTAGTGCCATATATCACAGCTATATCCATTTCTTTAGTTTCTTCCTTCACCCTGCTGGTCTTCTGCCAACATTCTCATCCTTACCTTGTTACCTATAAACTCAACTATTCTGATAAAATCCCAGCTGGTCTCCCTCAGGCTGCCCCAGTTTGAGATTACCCAAATCTGTTGCTTAAATCACAAATGACACCAAATCCCATTCACCAGGCTTACCATTTTAAAATCTGTTTTACTTGAACTAACGTATCATTTACAAAACCCTAGGTATTAACCTCACAAATTTCTACCTTAATTTGCTCCACATCTGGCCTTCCAGTCCTCACATGAACAATTCTCTACTCCTCCCTTCCTGTACATCCAAATTTAAGTTCATTTGCAGTGCTATCTACCAAGGTACCAACTCTGGAATTGACTTCAAGTTTCTATTTCACGGTGCTCTACATTGTCCCAGCTGGGATAATGAAAATGAAAAGCTTCATTCTCAGAGCAGCATCTTTTTGCTTTGGAGAATAGGTTCCAAGGAATTTGTTTCCAGTTCTAAGCAACTATGGGCTAATAACATTAAAGGGCGTTAAGTGGTAAATGCCAGACCTCTCCTTTTGATTATGTAGAATAGTGCAGCATAGAGCACTAGAGATAGACACACAATGCTGGAGCAACTCAGTGAGTCAGACAGCATCTGCGGAGAAAAGGAATAGGTGAAGTTTCAGGTCCAAACTATTCTTCAGAAATGGCACCTATTCCTTTTTTTCCAGAGATACTACCCGAGATGGCGAGTTACTCCAGCATTTTGTTTCTATCTTCGGTATGAACCAGCATCTGCAGTTCCTTCCTATACATTGTGCACCAAGATTTGGAATTAAGAACCACTTGTTGGTAGAGAATATAGAGCTTTAGAGAACCAGGACCCGTGTCCTTGGGAAGTGACCTACTCTATGGCAATAGAGGGTAAAAGTTTAGGGATATAAGTCACCTCTTTCTCTTGGCACTGAAAAAGAGTTAAACATTCAACTTTATTATAAATCAGAGCAGCAATCTGGGTTTACAGAGAGATAACTTTATCAATAATTAACTGCAATCAAAAACAAAGGCAACAGACCAGCTGTAACAAAAGACTAACAAAGAGGAGCATTTTCAAAAATGTCCAAGAGAAAAATGGAAATTTGCCTGCATGAACAAGAGAATGGCATCGTGACAAGCACACAAAAGCCAGCTAAAAGAAGCCATTAACCAACATGAAATAGGGATATGGATGGTTACGATAGGACGTTTTAAAAAATAAACATAGATGTGTGACATAGATCATGAACAAACAAAGGACAAGCACAAGTAATAAGACATCAATATTACATTAAACAGATTCAGATTTTTAAACAAATTAAAATGCATTTCAACATAATGTATCAAATCTTACATTTGAAATTCAAATGGTCATTTGTGCAAAACTGATTTCCTCAACTCTATGGTGCAACTGGATATCATCAGCACTAATGGAGCTATCCTTCATTTCTTGCTGTGTTCAGCAGGTTGTTCCTCCACCAAGACCAACTCATGTGCCCAACTCAGGGATGGATTGGTAACTACAGATCAAGAACCATCACTGACGCTGGTACACAATCTTTAATTGTTTGCCTTGATGGATGACCATTAATTTCACAACCAGCAAATTACAAAAAAACATAACTTGACCTTTAGTTTGCATAGGTTGAGGTTTCACGGTTCACTGTTATCAATAGATTGGCAGCACAGTGACACAGCAGTAGAGCTGCTGCCTTACAATGCCAGAGATCCTGGTTCGATCCTGACTATGGGTTCTCTCTGTACGGAGTTTGTAGTTCTCCCCATTTCCACCGACATTCCAAAGACATACAGGTTTGTAGGTTAATTGACTTCGGTAAAAATTGTAAATTGTCCCTAGTGTGTAGGATAGTGCTAGTTACGGGGTGATCGCTGGTCAGCATGGACTCGGTGGGCCGAAGGGCCTGTTTCCACTCTGTATCTCTAAAGTCTAAAGAGCGACTTAGACCATTGAACACTTTAAAGTAATAATTTCATTTTATCTGAATACTGACCATATTGATTGTGAAATTGGTAAGGAAGCAAATTCTCAAAACTTAAAGTTCCAAAAGCTTTATTTTTACCTTTGCCTCTCCAGAGATCGCCAGAACTATTTTGGCACCCGAAAAAAATAAAATTGTGCTGAGATGTGATGCAAAATAAGAAAATTTAGATCACACGTTAGAAATATAGATTTTACAATCTTGCTTCTTTGACAGAAGTAAATGAGGCAGCGCACATTGATGTGAAGCAAATTCAAACCATGGTTGTTTTAGAAACAAAGGTACCCACCGCTGTGGAAGTAGGTGGTCATTTGACAGGTAGCCAGTCTTGTGGGATTCTTTATTGAAATCCCCATATTTGACCTGTACAGCGTAAGAGGCCAACAGCACAGCCGTCTCTGGGGGACAGTAGATGTCATCATTCAGAATACCCTCTTTCACTTGGAGAAAGAATAGGCGCTGGGTGATCTCCTGAATCAGTTCTTCAGAGACGTCTTCTGGAAAAAACTTTGCTCTGAACTTGAAAAGAAGTGGGCTTTCCTTACGGACATCCTGCTGAGTTACCTGGAAGAAAAAAGTAATTTTAAAGAGAAGTCACATAGAAACATAGAAAAACAGGTGCAGGAGTGGGCCATTCAGCCTTTGAGCCAGTTCCACCATTCCATATAATCATCTAAAATTAGTACCCTGTTCTGGCTTTTACCCCATATCCCTTGATTCCTTTAGCCCCAAGTGCCAAATCTAACTCTCTCTTGAAAACATCTAGTGAATTGGCCTCCACTGCCTTCTGTGGCAGAGAATTCCACAGATTCACAACTCTCTGGGTGTAAAGGTTTTTCCTCATCTCAGTCCTAAATGGTCTACCCCTTATTCTTAAACTGTTTCCCCTGGTTCTGGACTCTCCCAACATCGGGAACATTTTTCCTGCATCTATCCTGTCCAATCCTCTAAGAATTTTATATGTTTCTAAAAGATGCCCTCTCATCCTTCTAAATTCCAGTGAATAATTTCACTGAGTAAGTATTTTCTCAGTCCCTGTTTGGACACTAATGTCCTAATAATAACTTGTGCAAGATCACACGAGGATTAGAGATCCTTGCTCAAATGTCCAATAAAAAACTAATCTGGGATAAGTTAATTTTCTTGGCAAAATAATTACAGGAAGTGTACGCAATAGAACTGCAATAAATATTGTGGCATGAGAACCACAAGTCAGTGAGGGGTCAGCTCTATCATAATGGCCTATTGGCAAATACAGTACAAATCTGAGCACTATCGCCTTGGATGTACTTTGAATTGTATGGAAGTGCCGTTCATGCCCTTGAAAGTAACCAGGATATGCTCAATAAGAAAAAGAAAAAATAGGCTCTAGTGCTTTGCTGTTGAATTACACATTAGGCCATTCATGACTTGAAAATCACTCTTCCCCCATCTTTGCCAACTGAAAGACCCCTATCATCCCCCCCTCCCCTCCCCACTCCTTTTGAAGGCTACTGCCAATTTCCATTACCTAATCATGAAGTGCACTTGATACCCAAACCTATTACTACACAAAGCACTATCCTTATGCTGCCTCTGGTTCTTTTGCCAATCAATTAAAATGTGCATACTTGGGTTTTGGAAACAGTTGAATCATCCAAGCCAAACCCTTCATTGATTTAAAAACATCAAATTCACCCAACCTCCCACACACCAAGAACCTTCCCAACTCCAGCAGTCTATTCACAAATAAATCTGGAACTATTCTTTCAAAACCAGAAAATTTGGTGTAAGATTGGAGATGAAATTAATGCTTATACCAGTTAATATCTGTACACTTTTAGATCACCCATTCTTTGCATTTAATTTGACTCGGTACAGCTACTCATACTTCCCATCAAAATATCACCCACCTTTTCCCCTCCATTTTAAACCTGACTCATTTCAATAGATGATTCTTTCTTATGCATAATTGTTTTGGAAGTGACATTATTTCCAGAGGTCTGGCAAACAGCTGCTTACCCACCCAGACAAAATGACACAACTGTTTTATACCAGATTACAAGTAGTGCAAAAAATGAAACTCTTAAAGTGAATGAATTCTTTCTGCAAATATAGCAATCGTTCAATGTGAGTAATACACCCAAAATAGCAATGTGATAACTGTATCTTGGCCAAGGTAAAGGGCACATTTCCTGCTTTCTTTAAAAAAAAAAATGACAACATGGAATCTTAGCATCCACCCAACTGAGACATGCTGGAACTAGGGCAAACACCCGAAGGACACCACTTTGTTAGAACATATTTCTCAAATAATAATATTTTGCCCATTTCACCACCGAACTTAAAATACCACGAGATTCGTGAAAATAATTTAATAGAAGAATGTTCTATTGAGTTCTTACTCTATTTGTTCAATAAAGTCATTGCTAATATGCTGGGCGTGGTTAAAATGAGATACCTTTCTGACGGTCTGCCAGTTATTGCAGGGCAACATACCATTACCAGCTGATGCCATTACAGAGCATGGCTGGATTTTCATTTATTAGGTCTTAGCAAACAGTAATAGATTGACTTGTTTACTAAGGGAAAAAAAGTTACAAAAGAAATGCTTCAAAAGATTGGCTCATGGTTTAAAGGAATTACCTGTCAGTTAAGATACCTTGCAGAAGTCAGACCAGTTTAAAATTTAACTCTTTACTAAATATGAGGTTCAATAGTTGCCCATTCTGCCAACATTTACAAAGATGTTGCCAGAACTCAAGGGCCTATGCTATAGGGAGAGGTTGAGCAGGCTAGGACTCTATTCCTTCAAGCTCAGGAGGATGAGGGGTGATCTTATAGAGGAGGAATAGATCAGGTAGATGCACATAGTGTATTGCCTGGAGTAGGTGATTCAAGAACCAGAGGACATAGGTTTAAGGGTGAGGGGGGACGGGGACGGGGGAAGATTTAATAGGAACTCGAGGGGTAACATTTTCCATACAAAAGATGGTGGGTGTATGGAAAGAGCTATGGAGGTCATTGAGGCAGGTACCGTCACAAAGTTGAGGAAACATTTGGACAGGTATGTGCATTGGACAGGTTTAGAGAGATATAGAAACATAGAAAATAAGTGCAGGAGGTGGCCACTTGGCCCTTTGAGTCAGCACCGCCATTCATTGTGATCATGGCTGATCATCCACAATCAGTAATTTGTGCCTGCCTTCTCCCCATATCCCTTGATTCCGCTAGCCTCTAATGGGGCAAATACAGGCAAGTGGGCCTGTTTTCACACTGTATGACTACTCTGCCAACTATCATATTTACGCCTTCAGGCTGTTGGAGTGGACATATTGATTTATTCATGTGATTCATGAGAAAATATTTATCTGCAAGTCTTTGTTCAAAGTCAGTACATCCATTTTTATATTACATGCCAATGGTAGATTTTCTAAAGATAAGCAAGTCAATTATTTAACCAGTCAGACATACACAGAACAAGCATCCTGCTCAGCAGACCAGCAAGCAAGAAACCCAGAGGAATTGCCAATCGATGGCTCAGGAGGCACAATGCTGAAACAGCAAGACAACCAGGTCAAGCAAAAATAAAAAATGATTGACTGGGAGATGTCAAGCTTGGAAATTCTCCATTACTAGGCACGGTAGTTTCTCTCCCCACTGCCCCCTCCCAAACAATAAGTGCGATCAGCTCAGTTCCTTCAGGACTGCAAGGATAAGCACTTGTAGGAAAGTGCTAAACAGCCCGTCTAAATGAAAGCACCAGTAAGCCTGGTATTTTTATTCTATGTAGGTTCAAGATACCATAGAATAACTTCCAATTCAAATCATTGCAAAAATAGATCAAATGGTCCGTCCAATCTGGAGAACGTTTATGCATCTCATGGATTACTGCTGAAAAGGGTTGGCTGATTTTTTATTTTAATACACAATTTCATATGCATTTTAGAAAATTTACCAGTGACTTTCTGGAAGTATTTAGAATGCAAGAGTCCAAATACAAATATGGAAACAGGCTCTGCAGCCCAACCCGTCCATAATGATCAAGGTAGCTGAGCTAGTTCCACTTGCCCATGCCTGGCCCATATCCCTCCAACAACTTTCTGATCCATGTATTGGTCCAAGTTCCATTTAAATACTATAGTTTTACCTGTCCCCACCACTCCCTCTGGCAGCTCTTTCTGTGTACCCGCCACCTTGTGTGGGGGAAAAATGCCCCTCATTTCCTTTTTAAATCTTTCCCCTGGGGTCCAGATGAAGATCATGCCCGTCCCCACATGCCATGTGATGCTCCACTTTGATTCATGTTAGAATGCCAAACCTGATAAACATTAGATACAATGAAAACCTTTTCGCTCAAATATATATTAAACACTGGCAACATATTAATATGCGTGTTACCCGGAATATTTCATAGCTACTTACCTTTTTGTTGAGTTTCAACCAGGTGGAGAAACCTTTTGTGTCTTGGTACTGAAGCCCAAAGAACCAGACCTCACGCAGTCCAATAGTCTTCACAACCTGTAGACATAAAAGGGTTGTAGAGATTGTGATAACTAAGCAACAAGAACCTATTCACATAACCAAACAAGAATGCAGTTAATTGATCCTCAAAATACTCCAGCAGCATCCTTGGAAAGGGAGAGTTAATCTTTTACATAGCTGTCTTAAAAGAAAATGATTTACAGAAAACATCGAATGCTTTCTTTTTCTGGACACAGCTATTTCTGGCATTTGTGTCTAGTTGGGCATTTACAAAATGTGTCAGTGATCTTCAAATTTTAGTATCACCAAGTCGCTGACAGGAGTAGGCAGAATTCATGCACATATATTAGTAACAATATAACTTTCCAAACTACCCAGAGTTGAAGACTGCCTGCCCAGAACTGTCAGACCCACAAAGGATTGAGGCATCTGGGAAACTACAGACCTGCAATGAAGTGTTCTTCTGCAAAAGCAAAGGGGATTAAACCCAATATATAATCTGAAACTTCCAAGATGTTTTTAGGAGAAAGCCCCCAAATGATTGGCATTGCTCTCCTAATTGCAACACAAATGTAGTAAAATATTTAAAAACTAGAACATAGTTATCCTCAACGAACAAAGGCTAGCAGCAGTGGAGCACGGATTTCCGAGTGTAGTTGTACCCAGATAATGGACCCGAGGGCCCGAGCTATAGGGAGAGAATGGGCGAAGACTTTATTGCTTGGAGCACAAGAATCAAAATTATGCTCTTGTAGAGGTGTATAAATTCATGAGAGGAATTGATCAGGTGAATGCACAGAGCCTTTTACCTAGGGTAGGGGAACATAAGGGGTCCAGAGGACACAAGTTAAAAGTGAGAGGGGAAAGTTTTAATAGGAACACGAGGGGCACATTTTTCACCACATAGAGGACAGTGGATATATGGAATGAGCTACCAGAAGAGGTGGTCGAGGTAGTAATAATAACAATTAAAAAACACTTGGACAGTTAAATGGATAGGAAAGGTTTTGAAGATACGGGCCAAATTGGACCAGTTTAGATGGGACATTTTAGATGGCATGCACAAGTTGGGCTGAAGGACCCGTTTCTGTGCTGTATGACATGTACTGTTACATGCATAATGCACTCTAATCTCTGACTCTTTGCACTCTACACTGAGAGATAGTAACTCTTAGAGATAGAGATAGTACACAGATGTCCCGCAAACCCTTGCGCAAGTACGATGCTACACAAGTCGAAAACAGGAGTGCTACTGCGCACGCATAAATTTACTATTCGACTCAGAGACCATGGGGGAGCAACGAGGCAGAGACCATGGGGGCGTCAGTGGGCTTAAAGAATTGTTTGCACAAGTTTGATGAAGGACATTCTTGCTATTGAGGGAGTGCAGCGTAGGTTTACAAGGTTAATTCCCGGGATGGCGGGACTGTCATATGCTGAGAGAATGGAGCAGCTGGGCTTGTACACTCTGGAGTTTAGAAGGATGAGAGTGGATCTCATTGAAACATATAAGATTGTTAAGGGCTTGGACACACTAGAGGCAGGAAACACGTTCCCGATGTTTGGGGAGTCCAGAACCAGGGGCCACAGTTTAAGAATAAGGAGTAAGCCATTTAGAACGGAGTTGAGGAAACACTTTTTCTCGCAGAGAGTGGTGAGTCTGTGGAATTCTCTGCTTCAGAGGGCGATGGAGGCAGGTTCTATGGATGCTTTCAAGAGAGAGCTAGATAGGGCTCTTAAAAATAGCGGAGTCAGGGATATGGGGAGAAGGCAGGAACGGGGTACTGATTGGGGATGATCAGCCATGATCACATTGAATGGCTGGCTCGAAGGGCCAAATGGCCTGCTCCTGCACCTATTGTCTATTGTCTGTGATAGTTTACACAAGTCACCTTTTGCACAAGTCTGGGAGTGCCTATATACCACCCATGCAAAGCCAGTCCCTTGCAATATTAATCTTAGTGTCTGTTTTGACATTGCTCCTTGTACCATTGTAGCCCAAACACAATTAAAAGGTACATACATAGAAGCCGCAGTAGGCCATTTAGCCCTGTAGGGCTCTTCCACCATTCAATAACCTCACCATACTTTCACAACACTACATTCCTCTATTAAGCCCAAAGCCTCAATTTTCTTAATAATTAACATCTCCTATGCAAGGATAATCTGGAAATCTTGGGAGTTCCTATCACGAGTACATCTTCCTTTCAGGTGGGATGCCAGAGATGGTCACATTATATCCCTGCTGCCAAGACATCTTTACTTTGGTACTCTAATTCTCTTGTAATAATGACCATAGAGTCATACAGTGTGGAAACAGGCTTTTGGGCCAACTTGCCCATGCCAACCAACATGCCCCATCTTCACTAAGCCCACCTGCCTGCATTTGGCCCATGGCCCTCTAAACCTATCCATGTACCTGTCTTAATGTTTCTTAAATGGTGCGATAGCACCTGCCTCAACTACCTCCTCCCGCAGCTCGTTCCATACTCCCACCAACCTTTATGTATAAAAAGTTACCCCTCAGGTTCCAATTAAATGTCCCCCCTCACTTTAAACCAATTAACTGATCCAACATACCATTTGTACAATTGTTTGAATGTCAACTAATTGGTGTTTAAAGACACCCAACTCCCTCTGAACACCAATATCTTCAATCCCAACATTTAACTACTACACCTTTAATTGATGAACATCATATTGCTGTAAATAAGAATTTCATTGTTCTATCTGGGACATATGACAATAAAACACTTGATTTTTTACATATTCCTCCCCCCCTCTCACCCATAATATTTCATTTATCACCTTCTCACCTGTTAATTCGGACCACCTATAATCCACCCTACAGAGATTTGGTAATTTAGATGAACATCAGGGATGTATCCCCAATGTACTCAGTAATCACAGCCTCTCACCAAAATAATCATCCCTTTATTCCTTCTGTTGTGTCTTTCAACCAATCTTCTAAACTCGTACTAATATTGTGCCTAATTCCATGTGCTCCAATTTCATTCAGCAGGCTTCAGATAGTCCAAATACACCACAACCAATAATTCTCCCCTTTCAATTCGCGTGGTTACACCCTTAAAAACTTTTGATTTATCAAACATAATTTGTCTTTACAAATCCAGGTTGACTACCAATTCCAGGTGCCTGGTAGACAAAAAAAGCCAGAGAAACTCAGCAGGTGAGGCAGCATCTATGGAGTGATGGAATAGGCGACGTTTCGGGTCGAGACCCTTCTTCAGTCTGAAGAAGGGTCCGGATCCAAAACGTCACCTATTCTTTCGCTCCATAGATGCTGCCTCACCTGCTGAGTTTCTCCAGCTTTTTTGTTTACATTCGATTTTTCCAGCATCTGCAGTTTTTTCTTTAAAAATTCCAAGTGCTTAGCACCCAAAATTGTAATAATTTCAACCTCGGGCTAACAGATCTATGGCATTCAGTTTCCATGTTTGTGGGTTTACATTCACTGCCTTTCAATCTGCGGAAGTGACCACTAATGCCACCAATATTGTCATAGCAATAATTTTCAAAACCTTTTCAGGTCGGGGGGAGTTCCCCCCGCCACGGGTACCATGTAATCCCGTGCTACCTGCTCCATGGTCGGATAGTCAGCGGCTAAACCGTCTCCCCCACCTGGTTTGCCAGGTGAGGAGGGGACTGTGGACCCCAGCAGGACCAAAAACAAGACCTGTCAAAGGGCGGATGAGCTCCTAGCGAGCCAACGGCCATTCACACTTCAGCAGAAGTTGCGACCACTGTCGTACACAGCATTGTAAGGAATGATGATAAAGCACACACACCAAAATCCTATACTTCCAGCGGCGGAAGTCCGCAGGAACTGGAGGACAGTTATTTGTGTGGTGCGTCCGTCACCATTCCTGTTGGAAACCAGCACCACTGCGTCGCTAATGTTTTCAACGATGATGAATGGAGACAATTTTACCAAAGCCAATTAACCTACAAACGTGTATGTCTTTGGAGTGGGAGGAAACTAGAGCACCTGGACAAAACCCATGCAGTCACAGGGAGAACATACAAACTCTGTACAACCAGCACCCGTAGTCAGGATTGAACTCGGGTCTCTGTGGCAAGGCAGCAACTCTACCGCTGCGCCACCCTTTCTCTAATACTCGCCTCACCTCATTCACTCCTGTCCCGCATTCTCCATTTTTAGGAAGGTTTCCTATGCAGTCAGAAGAATTCATTTTTATTCCCCAATAAATCACTCCTGTCACAGTCTGCAAGAAACTCTTGAGCAATTGCTTGTCTTTACCTTTTCACTGAAGATAAACACAAAATGCTGGAGTAACTCAGCGGGACAGGCAGCATCTGTGGAGAGAAGGAATGGGTGCCATGTCCCGCTGAGTTACTCCAGCATTTTGTGTCTATCTTCAGTGAAAACCAGCATCTGCAGTTCCTTCCTACACATTTTACCTTTTCACTCTTCTACAGAAACATTACTAAAAGAGGTTTCTCCAGATCCCATTCTTTCTTTGGCCTTTGATGAAATTGCTAATTATCTTCAAACCTCAGGTTTATTGTCGTCAAAGGGAGCATTTTCTTTTTAATCCTATACGATCATCTTTGCCACGGACTGACCATTTTTCCCGTTGGATTTCTGTGCTCCAAGGAATATTTACATTTGTCGTAAGCCATGATATTAATTGTTCAAATGACAGCCATTGCCCAATCTGCCCTGCTCAACACACCAGAAACCTGGAGCAGGGATAAGCTACTCCAGCCTAGCCTGCAATCAATATCATGGATGATCTGCCCCAAGCCTCACAGGCTCAATACCTCAATCTTTCAAAAACAAAACACATCATATCTATGCATCCCCATGGCAGAAGCGTCCACGTCACGAAGCAGGAAACTGGAAGCACCCGAGCTAATTCTGCTACCAACGTTATCTACTGCAACAAGTGATGGCTCCCACTGATTGTCGCCGGAAGCTTGCGTCCTTTTCAGGACGGACGATGACAGCGATGTCAACATTTGAAACATGGACACGAAAGAAGAAGTACTTCTTGCTTTCACTCTGGTTTGAGATTTTCCCTACTGGTGAAAACATCTCAACATCTACCCACTCATGTCTGATAGGAATCGTGTATCAATAAGTCCGCCCCTCACTCTTCCAAACTCCTAAGAATGGAGATTTAATTTCTTCCACTGCTTATGACAGAACCCAGGAACTATTCGCTTATGGACTGTACTCAATGCAATTATATCCTTTTCTTTTTATAAGTGGGCCAGAATGGTGGCCTCACTGCACTGGTACTTTGGAAAATCTTTCGCGTACAGATCTTTTTACCATACCATTATAATTTTTTTAAATAATTAATTTTATTTTTAAATAGCCAATCATTCAAAATCCCACTAAACATAAAGTGATTGCAACAGCAAACAATTTTCTGTAGATACCAGAAATCTACAAAGCAGAAAAATGGTAAAAACACAGCACATTATAGATGTGCCTGTGGAAACATTAATGTTCGAAAGTGATTCCGATCAAGAAGGTCCTCACCCACGCTCTTGCTCCCCACAGATGTCAACTGATCTGCGGTGCATTTGCAGCATAGTTCTTTTGAAGAGTGTTTAAAAAATATATATATCAGCCGACATCATGAGTTCACGATCCTTCCCCCCCCCCACCCACTGAACACTCACTGCCCAAGTTCACACAAGAGGTACGGGAGAAGCACTGTTAACTGTGGAAAACACATCAGAATAACCAAATTGTTTTCAAAAAAAGTTAAAAATTAACCAATTATAGATTTTGATCAGCACTTTTCACAATAGGTTTCAGAAGGGAGACAAAATGCTGGAGTAACTCAGCGGGACATGCAGTACCTATGGAGACATGGAATGGTGACGTTTCAATAGAGACCCTTCTTCTGACCCATTCCTTCTCTCCAGAGATACTGCTGGTCCTGCTGAGTTACTCCAACATTTTGTGTCCATCTTCGGTTTAAATCAGCATCCGCAATTCCTTCCTACACATTTCAGAAGAGATTAAGTGTACTATTGTTTAGATTGTTCTCAAAGCGGTCATCTTTTAAAAAGTCATTCATTCACACTGTTTCGCTGCAATCTAAAGTCCAACGATCTGCACAGGACTTGTTCCATTCAGACATAACAGAAGAGACTGGAATGTCTGTAGTCACTAAGGCACCACATTAATATTCTTGGCCGAGGTAGTCAACAAGTACACGGCCATATATGGCCATACAGATTGTGAGTTTGCAAGGCACTCCAAAAGCACAAAGGCAGGAAATGCTTGGCTGCTTTGCAAAAAGATCACTTTTTGGACGCCAGCTAGCTTGCACAAGGTAGATGCACAATTCTTGAATATATGCATCTGTTTAATAACTTTCAGTTTACAACACCACACTTGCATTGATCCAGAAACTTGGAAGCTCAGATCAAAGCCCAGGTAACAATGCTGTCCTTATCAAGGTGATTGAAGGACACTTGCCAGCTGAACAAGACATAGCATGCCCAGACTTGTGTAAAATGCTAATACAAACAGCAAACAGTGGGAAATTTGAGTCTTGCTGTCAAAAAGCAGCATATAAATTGGCACGTTTCCCAACCAATATAGAGTTTTCATTTTATTCAATAGATGCCAGCACCAAAAGTTTCATAAGATGCAGTGTATTGCACAATGCTTTTAAATCATTCTTCAACACCAAACCATCCCCACCATTCCCTTTTGACTTGACCCATGGTCTACATTTGTAGAACATTGAATAACTGTTGCTACAAATCTAATTACACCCAATTTAAAAAAAAGGTGCAAAATCACCAACTCATTGTTAAATGGATATTTCCACACACCACCTCCACCCCCAACACCACATCCTCCTGAACATTCAATGCCAATGTAAGGGTGAAAAATAAACACATTCTAGCTTCAGTGTGCCTTAAGAACCCTGTAGATTATGTTTAGAGGGTCATGTTATTGAATAGATGTATTGTAATATCAATGTTATATATTTGCACTGAATGTTGTGCCCTTTATCTGTGTACTGTGGACGGCTTGACTGTATTCAAATATAGTCTTTTCTTTGGTAGACAAAAGTGCTGGAGAAACTCAGCGGGTGCGGCAGCATCTATGGAGCCAAGGAAATAGGCAACTTTTCGAGCCGAAAGCCTTCTTCAGACTACTAGCCTTTTCTTTGACTGGATAGCACGCAAATAAAAGCTTTACACGCGACAATAATAAACTAAACTGAATATTCATTAGGGGCAGGCTCTCTATGTCTCATCCCATCTTTTCAGTAGATTTTTACATGCAAGAAACACAAAGTTGTTCTCAATTGGCATAGGGAAGTATACAAATAACTCCCAGTCACAATACTATTGCAACCAAGTTCCTCGTGTGCACAGTTCTAACTGCATTTTCGATTAAAGACTACATTGTAAATGGAGGATAGTCTGAAGTAAATCTATCCACCTCTAAACCAGAGGGGTGAAGCCAGTCTTTCAGTATAGAGGAAAACTTGCTTCTACTCTGGTTGTGTGGGTTGTGAGCTGACTGATGAGGCCATTGTGGGGATCACAGGCTCTTTCGCTGATTACACTGGCAGGAGTGCTCTTTCTGCTGTTGACACAGGGCTCCGTGTGATCCTAACACATGGAATAGAAGCTGACAATACCATCCTAAATTCTCATCCTCCACCTTCAATAATCATGGGCCAGGGATTCTCAAGGCAGAGGCGATATTGCATCCCGCCACCACTCAAAAAGGTTTTGAGCACAGACTTAAATCTTCCTGGTTCTCCCTTTCCATGATGGAGCCGGTGGTCCGAATACAGACAGAGATCATTTCAGTCATTTGGTGTCAGGCACGCCCAACTGCATGAAAGTCAAGTTAAGGGTTGAACAGCTCAGAAATGGGCCCTTCAGCCCACCATGTCTATGCTGACCTTATTTTGCTCATCTACACCACCACCATTTGCCCATACTTGGTCAGTATCCTTCAATGTGTAGAAAGGAACTGGAGATGCTGGTTTATACTGAAGAAATACACAACGTGTATCTTAACAGATCAGGCAGCATCTCCAGAGAAAAAGGATGGTGGCGTTTTGGGTCGGAAGGATCCTGACTCGAAACGTCACCAATCCTTTTTCTCCAAAGATGCTGCCTGATCTGCTGAGATACTCCAGCACTTTGTCTGTCTTCATTATTCTTCAATGTCTTACTCATTCATGTGCCCTTCTAACATGTCTCAAATTATATTTTTGTTTTACAACCCCACCCGTCTTTGCTATTAATTCCAGATGCCAATCATTCTGTATAATAAAACTTTCCCCTTAACTCCCTTATAAAACAACTTCTTCCTCTCACCATAAACCCATTCCCTCTTGTGTTTGATACTCCTACCATGAGAAATAGTTTCTATTAACCCTATCTGTCTTGTGTATAAATGTATATACTTCTAACAA
This sequence comes from Malacoraja senta, assembly GCA_038087875.1. NCBI lineage: Eukaryota > Metazoa > Chordata > Chondrichthyes > Rajiformes > Rajidae > Malacoraja > Malacoraja senta. The sequence continues at coordinate 12,630,661 of CM075983.1, read as the reverse complement.
GAACTCTCAGCCTCCTTTCGTCCAAGTAAAACAAACCAAACCTATCCAATCAATCTCTATAACATAGAAATATAGACAATAGGTGCAGGAGTAGGCCATTTGGCCCTTCGAGCCAGCACCGCCATTCAATATGATCATGGCTGATCATCCACAATCAGTACCCCGTTCCTGCTTAACTGAAGTCCTCCAAACCAGGCAACAGCCCTGCGAATCTCCTCTGTACTCTTTCCGGCTTAAGGGCCTGTCCCACGAGCATGCGAATGCATGCGGCAAGCGCGACCTAATGTGGTCGCGCTAGCCGTGCGGCCTCGCGGGGCCGGTCCCACTTCGATCGCGGGAGCCGCATGGAGTTGTGTGGAGCTGGTCCCGACATCGCGCGGGGCTCCGAAAAACTGACCGTGTTCAAAAATTCCGTATGGCAACGGCCTGCCGGCCCGCTGCCACAAGGAGGCCGCACGCACCGCCTCGACGCCATACGCAGCGTCCTGACACTGTAAGTCACGCGCGAACTTACTGCAGAATTCGCTCAAACTCCACGTCACTCACTCGACCTCCGCGCGGCCCCCACTTCCGGTTTGGTCGCGCTCGCCGCATGCTGGTAGGACCGGCCCTGTACGGGGATCACTCGACCTCCGCGCGACCTCCGCTTCCGGTTAGGTCGCGCTTGCCGCATGCAGTCGCATGCTCGTGGGACTGGCCCTTTACTCATTCTTTCTATTGGCAGCAATCAAAGCTGCCGACACTACTCAAAATGTATCTAACCAGTGCTTTATAAAGTTGTAACATGGGAATGTAAATGTCTCAACCTTTACATTCTATGCACGTTATGAAGCCTATAATGACATATGCTTTCTTCAATACCCTATTTACCTATTGTGTTGCAGCTTTAGGGAGCCACACACTTGAACACCATGGTCCCTCTGTTCTTCAACATTCCTTAGTGCCCCACCATTTATTGTACATGCTCCATTTGACTTTACAAAATATATCGCCTTGTGTCAGATAGAAACCCCCATTTGTCAATGCTCCACCTGACTTCAGATTTCTATCCTGCTGTAGTTCTAAGACCATCTTCCTCACTACCCACACCACCAACCTTTGGGTCATCTACAAATTCACCAAATGAGACCTCCTACATTCAGATTGGATTCATTAATATCATGAACAGCAAAGGCTCCGGCACAATCTCAACGGTACATCACAAATACCAGACTTCCAATTAGAAGAGCAATCTTCTACCGCTACCACCTACCTCCTGTCACTATGTGTTCATGTTCTCATGTCCTTAACCTTCTGGACCAGCCTACCTTGAAGGACTTTGTCAAATGCCTTCCCCAGTGTCCATCTAGATAATATCTACCATGTTCCCTTAAATCTCCTTAGATACCTCACGACTAGCAAGATAGGATTTTCCCCAGCATAAAGGCCATGCCAATTATAACTGATCAGCCCCTGCCTTTCCAAATGTACACAAATCCTTCCCTTCAATTTCTCAGGTACATTTCCCCATCACTGACACAAGACATACTGGCCTATCCTTACTGCCTTTAAAAAAAGAGCTATCTGTCATTTGGCACTTCACCAATATCCAAGATACAAAAGTTTCCTTCGGGGACTACGCCATCTCCTCCTTGATTTCTCATAGAACCCTGGAAGAGATCTCATCCATCCAGAAGATGTGTTTTTATCAACTTGATGCTCTATTATGAGCTCCATTGTTAGGAGCAAGGTTTGCATGCAGCAAACTCAGGGGCCAGTTGAAAATGACCAATGGGCCACTGTCCCTTCCTGATTTACAGTTCTTCATTGAGATTGAGAAAGGCCATGCATGTGGTTGGTGCTGTTACACAGGCACTATATTACTGCAGTATGTTGGCTATGAGCAAAATTGAACCTGGAACGATTTCTGGACCATTCAAAGCTACAAAAACGGTTGGATTTCCCACATTTCAACTGTCGAGAAAAGTTTGTAAAGATACACTGCAACAGGCAAAGTGTCACAGAACAGTTCAGAACATATAGAACACTACAGAATAGAACAGGCCCTTCGGCCCACAATGTCTGTGCTGAACATGCTGCCAAGATAAACTAATCTCATGTGCCTGCACCTGATCCATATCCCTCCACCCACTGACATAAAGAACCACTGAACCATCTTGGTTCACCGTTGGTTCAGATTAGTATCCGTGTCAACTTTGTACATGATTAAATAAGTTTGATTACATATTGCTCATTACATTCAAGGTTTTTTTTAATCCATGCATACTGAGGATCTCAGCGACATTTTAGTTGTATTGAGAATGTTCAATAAAAGATTAAAAAGGAAAATATCTTCTCCAGAACCTCAGCTTTACAAGACATTAGTGCAACTGTTCCACAACAACCTATTCTATATGGTGCAGAAATTAATGTTCAAACTCAAATTGCTGCTCTTTAACAAATACATTATAATCACCCTAACAGTCATCATTTATCAGCTCCTTCACCTGCCCCATTCCCAGGTGATCCCACTGAAATCATTCTCCTTTACAACAAACTTGACCTTCCTATACTGCTGTCACAATACATATTGGGCACAAGATACAAATCTGGTCTGAAGAAGGGTCTTGACCCGAAACGTCACCCATTCCTTCTAAATGGAGGAATCTGTCCTATCGAAAAGACAGACGGGTGGGCAGAGGGGGCGGGGTAGCTCTGTTGGTAAGGAATGAAATTCAGTCCTTTGAGAGGGGCGACATAGAATCAGAAGATGTAGAGTAATTGTGGATAGAACTGAGAAACTGTAGGGGCAAAAAGACCCTAATGGGAGTTTTCTACAGGCCCCCAAACAGTAGCCTGGATATAGGGTGCAAGTTGCATCAGGAGTTAAAATTGGCATGTAACAAAGGTAAAGCTTAGGTGGTTATGGGAGATTTCAATATGCAGGTAGACTGGGGAAATCAGGTTGGGACTGGACCCCAAAAAAGGGAGTGTGGAGAGTGCCTCCGAGATGGATTATTAGAGCAGCTTGTATTGGTGCTTACCAGGGAGAAGGCAATTCTGGATTTAATCTTGTGTAATGAACTGGATTTGATATGGGAACTCAAGGTAAAGGAACCATTAGGAGGTAGTGACCATAATATGATAAATGTTAATCTCATGTGCCTGCACCTGATCCATATCCCTCCATCCACTGACATAAAGAACCACTGAACCATCTGAGCTGCCTTGGTTCAGATTAGTATCCGCGTCAACTTTGTACATGATTAAATAAATTACATATTGCTCGTTACATTCAAGTTTTTTTTTAATCCATGCATACTGAGGATCTCACCGACACTGAACATTCTCAATACAAGTAAAATAAAAGATTAAAATGGAAAGCATCCTCTCCAGAACCTCAGCTTCCAACAAGAGGGTCCTGAACTATGCACTTTCCCAATAAGCCTTTGTGGTCGCAATACTAAGGCTTCAGCATGTTCTTCAGCATATAACAATGGGTCTTAGAAATAGCCATGGACAGTCCCTTGCACTGGTAGAAAATGTCTTGGCCAGACCCAAGGGTGCCAGTAGTAGTTTGCCTATGTGCATCCTTGGCAACAGCAGAATCTAGCATTGTTTTAGATAGTCTAAACTTGATCTTCACTCTTAGGACAGGCAGGCATTGTGCCAGTTCCAAAGAGGATTTTAAATAACCAAATTAAAACTATGGTAACCAAAATTTTTAATTTCTCAATACATTTGGAAATGAGACGAGGGAGAAAAGTTAATCAAATTGTTCAGAGTGATTTTCACCGTGTTTGCAAATATGCTGATAGGACACCATCAAAATCCAATGAGCAGATACTTGTAATTTTCAATTAAATGGACATCTTGAATACATACAGGGAGAACAGATTGGCTGAAGAAATTGGGACAAAAGATCATGTGTATGACTGCATTTGATAATTATGTCTTCCACCCAACTGTTCCAAAATGACAGAAGTTATTGAGGCCACCAAGCCACAGACAAAAATGTAAAAGAGATATTATTGGAGACAAGAGAGGTTTAAAAAAGAGCAGGATTTTATTTGGATCCTAGAAAGAGAGACATAGTGAGGGGAAAAAAAAGGTTGAATTGGTACAAAGATGGGCACAAAATGCTGGAGTAACACAGCGGGGCTGGCACCATCTTTGGAAAGAGGGAATGATTGATGTTTTGGGCCAAGACCCTTCAGATCAGCATGCAACCTGCTTTAAATGTTGATAATAGTACTCGGACTCTCTCAAGTGTCAGTGCAAGGAACTTGGTGTCCTGGCCAATTTCTGCAACAGATCCCCCATCTTCCATGAACAAAGAAGTGGTGAACAACGTGAGTGTTTCTGTAATAGAACAGGATGTTAAACTTATTAACACAAGATAACAACAATTAGCATGAACGTTGCCCCACTCAGTCCTAATACACCGGAAATCCTCACATCCTGCCCTTGACTGAGAGGCAAGAGGGAAACCCCATTGCAACCTTAAACTACCACACGAGTTAACGCTGCATCAGATTAATTGACAAATGTACAGGCCTCTGGCACACTCAGTATTTACCTTTGCCCACCCCAATTTGGAAAAAGCAAGAGCATAAATGGCATAATCAAACAATTAAGTGTCGTACCTGAAACATGATTAAAAAAAAAAATTTGCAGCTTCAGAATTAAGATTTTTTTTTTAAATCCTTTTTAAAGTTAACGTAACCAATTTTGAAACAGAAAGTGCCATAAAAGCAGTAAGGGTGCCATAAAAGCAGCTCTCTGAAAGCAGTAGTTCAGAAGCAATGTTAATAAACTATATCAAGGAAATCAACACATTCACCTTATCCGATATTATTTAGACAATTGCTTTGGAGACAAATTGTATACCTTGTCATTTCCAGCATTAGAAATTAAGAACGTTTAAATGTATTGTTCTCCGTCCGCTTTAAAATCCCCAAATCCCGGACTCAGAAAAGGTAGCTAACATGATGGCTCAAAACCTTTCTACGTCTTTAGGCTCAAAGAGATGGTGTTTCCTCCCTTTGAATACTGATTCAATGCTCTAGTATCGGGATTATTAATTTACAGCTTTTTTAAAATATCAAATATTATCTGTGTATTGTGTTACAGGCCAGTTATGCTGCTGCAAGAATCTCATTGTTCTGTTGCCAGTACACATGACAAACATTTTTGACTTTTCTTATACAAAATCTCACCTCTACTCCCACAGTCATAATGTAATCTTGTGCATCAAGTAACTTTGCTGTCAAAGAAAAATCAGATACATTTTTGCACAACAGTGCTCTGCTTATCAAATATATTGATTTTGAATAGAAAAATTAATTTGTACACCAAAAAGAGATTGACAACTGTCAAAGTTTGGAAGGTCAGCCACATTCAATTATGAGTCATGCCATGTATTGCATGTTTAGTGGTTCAAAGCATGGAGGAAGTACAAGGTGGAAACAGCAAAGGTGGGTTTGAATTCAGGGGAAACTGGGATGATATAGTTCGGAACTTCAAACCATTTTGATTCTGCCTCGGTAGAATGAATACAAATAGTGTAATGCACCAATGTCCTCAGGCAATGTTCTCGGATACAGGACAGGTTATCCAAGCAGAACAAGGTGCAAAGTTCAACATACCTGGTCAAACAGCTGCTTGCCAGTGGTGTTGGGCTGAATTGCAAACTCCAGCTCTGCATCCATAGTGGTAACCCGGACATTAATCTGTTGAAATAAGAGAGACGTGTTAATTCCCAAAAAGAGAAACAGGGTTATCAAACAGAAATCATGAATAAATGTCATACTGGCAGGCCCTAGTAAGCTAACATTTAATGTATTCTATAAAACCTCCTGCATAGGATCAGGTTTCAATAGGTGGAATCACCAAGTTAAAGTTGTCTTACTCGCCAACATAGAAAGAAGGAACTGCATGTGCGAGTTGGAAAAAATATATACAGTGGAGTAACTCAGTGGATCAGGCAGCATCTCTGGAGAACATGGATAGGTGATGTTTCAGGTCAGACCCTTATTCAGACGCTCTGAAGTCTGATGATGGGCCCCAACCCAAAACGTCACCTGTCCATGCTCTTCAGAGAAGCTGCTGGACCCCCTGAGTTAAGCCCCTGTCCCACTTGCCACTTTTGTCGGCAACAGCCGAAAAATAGGCTGTCGCCTCATGGTTGCGGCTTCACGCGGGCTGAAGCCTGTGTTGTCGTGAGTTGTCTCCGCAAGTGTCGTCACTGTTTTCTGGTCGCCGCTGGATTTTGAAATGGTCAAACCCTTGCAGCGACAGTGGGCTTGACGTTGCCTATCGTCTCCTGTTGTAGGTGCTGTCGCAGGTTGTTGCCAGGATGACGCCAGATGATGTACGATGTCGCAAGGTCATGACCTCGTCGAATTCCCTTTGCGACAACCTTCGTCATCATACGTCAACCGGCGACAGTCCCCGTGTCAAGATACGGATCAAAATGACGTTACTTGTCTTCAGACGTCGTAGACAGCGTCATATCTTGCCGCATCGTGTCGCGGGTGGACGTATGTTGCCCTCGGTTGTCGTTGTTTGACGTCTGTGCGGTCGCATGATATCGTAGGTTGTCGCTGTTGTGGTCGTCCCGGGTCCTGAAAAATGGTGACATCGGCTGACGTAAATTGTCGCAGCTTGTCGTCAACTGTGTCGCAGCTTGTCGTGCAACTTGACGTTTTTTCAGCGTCAGTCAATGACGCCGGCAGTGTCCGAAAAAAAAAATTTCGCAAAGTGGGACATTGCGTTTACTCCAGTTCTTTTGTCTCTGTTTTGCTAGCCAACATGTCAAGTTATACAACAAGATATTTCTGATGCTGTAAATCAGTTTAAATTTCTGTCAATACTTGAGCAGGAACCCTCTGCAGATTCGAGAGTATTTCATTGTCGTGTGCACCAGGAACCAAACAATGAAATTCTTTCTTACGTAGGAAGGAACTGGAGATGCTGGTTTAGACCCAAGTTAGACACAAAATGCTGGAGTAACTCTGCGGGTCAGGCAGCATCTCTGCAGAAAAGGAATAGGTGATGTTTTGGGTTGGAACCCTTCTTCAGACTGAAAGATATAGAATGCCAGAACTAAACAGGGCTGACAACAGATGTTCTCAGGAAGGGTAGAGTTCATAATGGTGCATTGTTGTCTGGGTAAGATGTGGTATCAACAGGGATACAAGGATGCAAACAGTAGGCTGACTAGGGTGGGGACAGAATGCAGGAGTTACTTGAAATTAGAGAAAAATCTGAGAAATCTTGCTGCAACATTATAAGTACAATAAATAACACAGCAAATAAATACAGAATAATATAATAAATGGTCAGGAATACTAGGGAACCAGCCCATAATAGTGCGAGACAAAGTACATATTGCAACCAAAATAAAGTCCATACTAGGTAGTTTTGGAGGTAGGGTGATGTAGTTTGGTACACGAGCCTTATAGCCGATGGGATCTAGCTGTTCTTAAACCTAGAAATCATGGCTCCCAGGTTTCTGCTCTTCCCGATGGTTGCAGCGAGATGAGAGTGGCCAGGAACAGTGGTTAGAAATTGTGCGAGACATCTTTAATATGGAGAAACTGACATATTCCTTGAGAGTCAAGGAGAATTCATTTGAGACGATCTGTGGAAAATGGCACCAATTAGATAAATGCCGAGTTAGATATGGGAAGATTGTATTATATAGAATTAGATGGTATGTTTGCGTGAATATTGAAATATCTCCAGATAACGAATCAATGTAACGTTTTTTTTTAAATTTGGTAAGTGAACCACATGGTCTTATTCCATTTTAAAAATTATTTACTTCTTTTTTCACCCCTATCTATTTATTTTTTTATTTTGATTGTTGTTTTTCTTATTTTGTTTTATTTATGGTGATGGTGTTGCACGGTTTTGTATATATCTCTGAAAAATCAATAAAAATTTAAGTGGAAAAAAAAAGAGTGGCCAGGCTGTTGTGGGTCTTCGATAATTTTAGCTACCTTGAGGCAGCATCTCCTATAGATCCCTTCGATCTTGGGGAGGTCAACATTGATGATCCAGGTGTGGAAATACAATTGCTGGTGTTGTCTTAGACTCCTGCATGAAAAATGGTCACTCATGGCTAGGATTTTCATACATTGAACCTGCATGCCTGCCATACTTTGCACGTTTATTTTTAAGTCTGTAAACCAGCATCAGCAGGTCTTCCTGTCTGCATTTTGTCAGTCAGTTTTTGGCACAAAAATGCCTTTAGAAATACAGAGACCCTCCACAGAGCATGGAAAGGTGAGTTCAGATATTAGTAATCTGTTAAACAATTTAACTTGATAGGAAATCAGTAGTAATAGCCAGCCTGTCAAGCACAGGGAAAAGGTAGACACGAGGAACTGCAGAAGCTGGTTTACAAAAAATGGTACAAAGTGGTAGAGTAACTCAGCAGTTCTGGAGAACATGGATAGGCGATGTTTTCGGTTGAGACTCTTCAGCCAGAAGAAGGGACCCAACCCGAAATGTCACCCATTTACATTCTCCAGAGATGCTATATAACATGCCGAGTTACTCCAGCACTTTGTCTTTTTTTTTATTTTTATAAAGGATAGGGATAAATTAGGTCCTAACCAATTAACCTGTAGGATATGAACTACAGTGCAATTTAAAATGGTTTAAAAATAAGTGCTTGCAATTCACAATGTAGATCCCACATCCAAGTTATTTTACATTAGTGAAACCTTTCCACAAAAAACTATTCTGTATGGTGCAGAAATTAATGTTCAAATTCAAATTGTTGCCCTTTAACAAATAAATTATAATCACCCCGACAGTCATCATTTATCAGCTCCTTCACCTGCCCCCTTCCCAGGTGATGTCACTTAAATCATTCTCCTTTACAACAAACTTGCGGTGGGGTAGCTCTGTTGGTGAGGAATGTAATTCAGTCCTTTGCGATAGGTGACATAGAATCAGAAGATGTAGAGTAATTGTGGATAGAACTGAGAAACTGTAGGGGCAAAAAGACCCTAATGGGAGTTACCTATAGGCCCCCAAACAGTAGCCTGGATATAGGGTGCAAGTTGCATCAGGAGTTAAAATTGGCATGTAACAAAGGTAAAGCTTAGGTGGTTATGGGAGATTTCAATATGCAGGTAGACTGGGGAAATCAGGTTGGGACTGGACCCCAAAAAAGGGAGTTTGTAGAGTGCTTCCGAGATGGATTCTTAGAGCAGCTTGTATTGGAGCCAACCAGGGAGAAGGCAAGTCTGGATTTACAATTGTGTAATGAACCAGATTTGATAAGGGAAATCAAGGTAAAGGAACCATTAGGAGGTAGTGACCATTATAGCATAAGTTTCAATCTGCAATTTGAGAGGGAGAAGGCAAAATCAGAAGTGTCAGTATTGCAGTTGAACAAAGGGGACTATGGAGACATGAGGGAGGAGCTGGCCAAAGTTGACTGGATAGGGACCCTACCAGGGATGACGGTGGAACAGCAACGGCAGGAATTTCTTTAGGAATAATCCAGAAGATACAGGATCATTTCATTCCATAGAGGAAGATTTTATGGGGAGTAAGAGGCAACCAGGCTGACAAGGGAAGTCAAGGACAGTATATAAAACCAAAAGAGAAGATGTATAACATAGCAAAGATGAGTGGAAAGCCAGAGGATTGGGAAACTTTTAAAGAACAACAGAAGGTAACTAAAAAGGTAATATTGGGAGAAAAGATGAAGTACGGAGGTAAGTTAGCCAAGAATATAAAGGAGGATAGTAAAAGCTTCTTTAGGTATGCAAAAAGGAAAAGATTAGTCAAGACAAATATGGGTCAGAAACATTTCTTGAAGTCATAAACAGGTTAATTTATTACAGGGAGCAAGGAAATTGCACACAAATTGAACAGGTACTTTGGTTCCGTCTTCACTAAGGAATACACAAACAATCTCCCTGATGTACTAGGGGACAAATGATCTTGGGTGACGGAAGAACTGAATTAAATTCACATTAGTGTGGAAATGGTGTTGGGTAGACTGATGGGACTGAAGACTGATAAATCCCCAGGGCCTGATGGTCTGCACCCCAGGGTACTCAAGGAGGTGGCTCTAGAAATCGTGGACACATTGGTGATCATTTTCCAATGTTCTATAGATTCTGGATCAGTTCCTGTGGATTGGAGGTTAGCTAATGTTATCCCACTTTTTAAGAAAGTAGGGAGAGAGAAAGCAGGGAATTATAGACCAGTTAGCCTGACATCGGTGATGGGGAAGAAGCTGGAGTCAATTATTAAAGATGTAATAGCGGCGCATTTGGATAGCAGTAATAAGATTGCTCCAAGTCAGCATGGATTTACAAAGGGGAAATCTTGCTCGACTAATCTTCTGGATGTTTTTGAGGATATAACAAGTGAAATGGATAAGGGAGAGCCAGTGGCTGTAGTGTATCTGGACTTTCAGAAAGCCTTTGATAAGGTCCCACACTGGAGATTAGTGGGCAAAATTAGAACATATGATATTGGGGGTAGGGTATTGATATAGATAGAAAATTGGTTGGCAGACATGAAACAAAGAGTAGGAATTAACAGGTTCCTTTCAGAATGGCAGGCAGTGACTAGCGGGGAGCCGCAAAGCTTGGTGCTGGGACCGCAGCTATTTACAATATATATTAATGATTTAGATGAAGGTATTAAAAGTAACATTAGCAAATTTGCCAATGACTCAAAGCTGGGTGGAAGTAAGAATTGCGAAGAGGATGCTGTGAGGATGCAGGGTGACTTTATCAGTTGGGTGAGTGGGCAGATGCAGTATAATGTGGATAAATGTGAGGTTATCCACTTTGGTGGCAAGAACAAGAAGGCAGATTATTATCTGAATAGTGTCAGATTAGGAAAAAGAGGAATGCAACGAGACCTGGGTGTCCTTGTACATCAGTCACTGAAAGTAAGCATACAGGTGCAGCAGGCAGTGAAGAAAGCTAATGGCATGTTGACCTTCATAACGAAAGGATGAGTATAGGAGCAAAGAGGCCCTTCTGCAGTTGTACTGGGCCCTGGTGAGATCATAACTGGAGTATAAGCGAGTTTGGTATTCTGACTGCGCATGCCCAGGTCATAGGTCACTAGCTATAAAACAGTCTCGGCAATGGTGGTGCTGCATTGAGTGCAGGCTTGCGTTTCGTACGTAGTCGGGATCAGAGTCGGGGTCGGGCCCGGCTCTCCGTCGCTGCTGGTGCTGTTCGGTTGCTGGTGAGCCGTCCCCGTCCCCTCCCCGGTGTCCCGTCCCTGTCCGGAGGTGTCTGGGGTGGCGGGGCGGCCCCAGTCTTGCAGCTGCTGCCTCCAGCTTGGCTCTGCCTGTCTCACCGGGTTGGCCGGCAGCCCTCCACACCCCTCCCCTCAGTCCGACACTGAGATCCTGCTGAAGATGGGCACCCGCCGGCCCTGCTCGAAGACGGGTGACTCGGAGCCGCTGCTGCTGGAGTCGTCCTGGTCGTAGAGAGAGTCTGCGGATGGGCTCCTGCCGGTCATGGGCAGGCCGGGCCCATGGAGCTCCTGGTGTTGTGGCAGCAGTAACCACCTCCCCATCCCTTGTCCAGCCCCAGGCCCAGAGTCTAGGTCAGCTCCAACTCCAGGTCATGGATGAAGGCCACCCGCAGCGCGGCACAGTCGAGCGCCAGGCCAGAGGAGGCCGAGCCCAGGCTGGCGCTCTGGCGCAGGCGAGACCCTCGCTCCTCCCCGCTCTCTCTCTCACCCCCCCCGGGTCTCCCACTGAAAAAATACAAAACAGACCCAAACTATACTCATTGAGCCTACAGGAGTTTTGGTCTCCTAATTTGAGGAAGGACATTCTTGCTATTGAGGGAGAGCAACGTAGGTTCACGAAGTTAATTCCTGGGATGGCGAGACTGTCCTATGATGAAAAAATGGAAAGACTGGGCTTGTATACACTGGAATTTAGAAGGATGAGAAGGGATCTTATAGAAACATATAAAATTATTAAGGGATTTGACAGGCTAGATGCAGGAAACATGTTCCCGATGTTGGGGGAGTCCAGAATCAGGCACCACAGTTTAAGAATCAGAGGTAGGGCATTTAGAACTGAGATGAGGAAAAACTTTTTCACCCAGAGAGTTGTGAATTTGTGGAATTCTCTGCCTCAGAAGGCAGTGGAGGCCGATTCACTGGAGAGTAAGAGAGTTAGATCGAGCTCTTAGGCCTAGCGGAATCAAAGGATATGGGTAGAGGGCAGGAACGGGGTACTGATTGTGGATGATCAGCCATGATCACATTGAATGGTGGTGCTGGCTCGAAGGGCCGAATGGCCTACTCCTGCACCCGTTTTCTATGTATCCAGAGATGTTGCTTGTCCCACTGAGTTACTCCAGCATTTTATGTCTATCTTCGGTTTAAACCAGCATCTGCAGTTCCTTCCTACACATATAAATTTACCTCACAGTTCAATCTAGTGCTGACAGTTTTTCATAAATGAATTGCCATTTTAAGTGGTCAATTAAAGCCGTCATATTCCTACCACAAAGCCTGAGACTAGGCCTTTTGCAGTTTTGCTATCGCAGTGCGTGAAACTGAAGGGGATTATCTTTTTATGCAAATCTTCACAAGTATGTGAAATCTGATCAGTTCAATTAACAAGGAATTTCAGCTTCCTTGGAAATGGTTCAAATACTAAATAAAGTGTGGGAAGAAAATTCTAAAAAGCACTGGTTAACACTGCCAATAGTTACTAATGGGATTGGAGACAAAAGTAAAGGCTGTATGTATGCCTGGTGAACACATTTGGCAACAGTGACCACATAAAGAACAAAGATTTGCAGTTTTTGTGAACTGCTGGATTGTACAAAAGATGTTGATATTCTGATAAATGCAGGAGCCAATGCCATTATTTATGCCCTCCCCTGCAACCTCCCTTTATTGTGGAGTCTCAAATGGCTGTGTTGGGCAGTAAAGTCATGGGGGGGGGGGGGGGGGAAAGAGAGAGACGGTGAGATAAAATGGTGGTGGCTTCAAAAGGTAACAAAGGGCAGGAAAGGGGGAAATGTGCTGATAACACTATCACTATGATAGCACTATCACTACGATAACATTAACGCTATCACTATGATAGCATTAGTTGTTCAGGGTGCGAAGTGTAACATTGGAAATATATATTTTTTTTTTATTGAAGAAAAATTAGCACACAATTAGCCCACACTACCTGACTGATATGGGTCTACTCTGCATTCAATAATGGCTGATCTATCTTTACCTCTCAACCCTAGTGTGCAAAGAAAATATAATATGAACTGGAAAAAAACGGAGATTCTTTTTTTTTATTTATTTCAAAATAGTCTTTATTCAGGTAATAAATATATACAATACATGAACAGTTCGAAAAATTCATCCGACATTTTCGGAGGCTATACAAATTGTTCAATACAGTCTATATACAATGCTCAAATCTCACGAATCTGTCCCCCACCCTTGCCACTCATGTGGCCCACTGGCGTGGGATCTCTTCCCTTATGTTGAGGGGCGTCAGAGGAACCATACAACGAACAAAGTAGGCGATAACCTCTGATTGCAGCCCAATTTATATTTTCTTGCAGGCCCAGCCAGGGCTGGTAATACTTTGTACCAATTGCTGTGCGCTAGTTAATGTCACCACACATCTTCACTGGACGCTACAATACAAAGAAGCACCATCTTCATCAATTTTTGCCCAGTTTTCTACTCCGACCTAAAAATAATTTTCCTAGTCCCGAATATTAGGGCATCTCTTCTCTGAAGCAATGGGCGCACTGCACTGACGTATCAGTGAAGCCCTGACCTCCAACTGGAATTTTACAATTTAGCCCTCCTGGTCAAACTGCTGACAAAGGAGGTCCCCAGAGTTCCCACACATTTCATGACTGTCCTCCAGGACATTGTTTCTACAGTGAACACCTGGTGGAAGTAATGTTCATAAGTTTATAGGAGCAGAATTAGGCCATTCGGCCCATCGAGTCTACTCCGCATTCAATCATGGCAGATCAATCTTTACCTCTCAACCCTACTGGGCAAAGAAACTACAACATGAACTGGAAAAAATTAAGAATGGAGAATTTATACCAAATCAAATCACTTCAAAGTGCTTCACAAACTTTGTAATACAAATTTGGGCAAATTCAGCAAATCAGACATTTACAGATTATGAACGTCCAGTTTAAAAATAATTGTTGGCAAAGATCAGGTTTTCAAATTACACATTGTTCTCAACATAGTGAGCATCATAACAGAGTTCCCTTGAATCAATTGGCATGATCGATTCATTAATATTCTTCATGTTAAATCATACTTGACAACAGATTAATTACGAATGTCAGTCCAGAATTGCTCAACCATAGCAGCAGTGGCGCAGCTGGTAAAGCTGCTGTCTCACAGTGCCAGAGAGCCATGCTCAATCCTGACTTCAGGCTGCCAGTGTGGCCTTTCTCCCTGTGACAGTGTGGGTTTCCTCCGGGTGCTCTGGTTTCCTCCCACTTCCCAAAGATATCCAGGTTTGTAGATTAACCGGTCTCTGTAAATTGGCCCCAAGTGTGTTGGGAGTGGATGCGAAAATGGGGTAACATAGACCTAATGTGAACAGGTGATTGATGGTCAGCGTGGACTCGGTGGGCCGAAGGGTCCATTTTCATGCTGTCGCTCTAAACTAAAATTAAATCAGCAATTGCTAGAACTCAACATCTTCCAGAACTACAAGTGCAAAAGGATATTTTAGCTAATTTTTGGTCATTAGAGTGCTCTTTGCCACTCCACTAAACAGGTCCACGCACCCACTCCAAAATCAATTCTTTTCAAAACAATTTCCCACAATGGTCTCATTGGTTTAAAGATGATGGTACTTACAAATCATACTGAATTTCATGCAGAGTATATAGATTGCATTAGGAATTCTGAGAAACTCAAGCAGTGACATCATGAATGAATGAATACTTTGTCATTATAACATGTAAACATGTACAACGGAATTAAAAATGCCAACCAGTCAGTGCACCATTCACACATAGAACAGCATAAGAACAGGCCTTTTGGCCCCTAATGTCTGTGCCAAATATGATGCCAAGACCTGCACATAACCCATATCCCACTATTCCCTAAATATCCACATGCCTATTCAAAAGTCTTCTAAATGCCATTAACATATAGATACATAGAAAATAGGTGCAGGTGTAGGCCATTCGGCCCTTCGAGCCAGCACCGTCATTCATGGCTGAGATTCTAAAATCAGTAGATGTGAAATCTGATCAGTTCAGTACCCCGTTCCTGCATTCTTCCCATATCCCTTGATCTAGCCCCAAGAGCTCTATCTAGCACTCTTTTGAATGTATCCAGTGAATCGGCCTCCACTGCCTTCTGAGGCAGAGAATTCCACAAATTCACAACACTGGGTGAAAGTTTTTCCTCATCTCAGTTCTAAATGGCCAACCGCTTAACCTTAAACTGTGACCCCTGGTTCTGGACTCCCCCAACATCAGGAACATGTTTCCTGCATCTAGCGTGTCAAATCCCTTAATAATTTAATATGTTTCCATAAGATCACCTCTCATCGTTCTCAATTCCAGTGAATACAAGCCCAGACGTTCCATTCTTACATCATATGACAATCCCGCCATCCCGGGAATTAACCTCGTGAACCTATGCTGCACTGCCTCCATAGCAAGAATGTCCTTCCTCAAATGAAGAGACCAAAACTGCACACAAAACTCCAGGCGTGGTCTCACCAGGGCCTTGTACAACTGCAGAAGGACCTCTTTGGTCCTATACTCAAATCCTTGTGTTATGAAGGCCAACATGCCATTAGCTTTCTTCACTGCCTGCTGTCCATGATTTCTAGGGCCACCTCCTCGAGTACCTTGGGATGCAGACCATCAGGCCATGGGGATTTATCAGCCTTCACTCCCATCAGTCTACCCAACACCATTTCCTGACTAATGTGAATTTCATTCAGTTCCTCCGTCACCCTAGGTCTTCTGTCCCATAGTACTTCTGGGAGATAGTGTCTTCCTTAATGAAGACAGAACCAAACAAAGTACCTGTTCAACTTGTCTGCCATTTCCTTGTTCCCCATAATAAATTCATCTGTTCCTGTCTTGAAGGGACCCACATTTGTCTTAACTAATCTTTTGCTCTTCACATACCTAAAGCAACTTTTACTATCCTCCTTTATATTCTTGGCTAGCTTACCTTCGTTTTTCATCTTTTCTCCCCATATTGCCTTTTTAGTTACCTTCTGTTGTTCTTTAAAAGTTTCCCAATCCTCTGGCTTCCCGCTCATCTTTGCTATGTTATACGTCTTCTCTTTTATACAGTTTAATACTGTCCTTGACTTCCCTCGTCAGCCACGGTCGCCTCTTGCTCCCCTTAGAATCTTTCTTCCTCTTTGGAATGAAATGCATCTTCTAGATTATTCCCAGAAATTCCTGCCATTGCTGTTCCACCATCATCCCTGCTAGGGTCCCTTTCCAGTCAACTTTGGCCAGCTCCTCCCTCATGCCTTCATAGTCCCCTTTGTTCAACTGCAATACTGACACTTCTGATTTTACCTCCTCCCTCTCAAATTGCAGATTAAAACTTATCATATTATGGTCACTACCTCCAAATATCTGCTTCAACCACCATCGGCATGGGCAGTACGTTGCAGACACTCACCACCCAGTGGCAAAAAAAACCTCGCCCCGCACATCTCCTTTAAATTTTGTTTCACTCTCACTCACCTTAAAGCTATATTCTAGCCTTTGATTTTTCACTAAAGTATGGAGAAGTAAGACTCCAAGTCAGAGGGAAAAGTAAACATTGCTTGGTAGGGTTCGGGATAAAAAAAACTTCCATTTTGAACTAAGTAATGCTGTCAAATCAGATAGCGAAGTGAATCCACCGTAATCAATAGATCAATTCGAGCGTTCATGGATGGTTGGTCTCTGGAATTGCAATACAATTGTTTGGAGTCGATAGAATAGAGAACAAAAACGATCATCAAGTTAAACAGCACAGACACCTGCAAGGTCACAAAGGGGACTTTTCCTCCACCCCAAAATGTGGCCATTTCCTTTTGCATTCTCAGCTTGACAGTTTCCTTTCTATTGGCAAGATTAATTTAGGTTGAGGAAATCACTTGCTCGGCTTTATATTCAAACAGGAAGTAAATGCAGCACTCAGGGGTTTTTTTTGTTGCAGATTTGAAGTGACAAAAAGTGTTCCATTGCAAGCCTGCTTCAAATACTACGTGCATTTTTAAAACATCAACAGTGGGACAACACTGCTGTATCCACCTACAGTGGAGATTTCATATTTAATCAGCTAACGTACTTGTCAATCCCTCCCACGGGTAATTTAATATCAGAATACCAAGTTGCTGTGTAGTGCCTGGGAGTAAAATATTTCAGCAGTAAACGCTCCTAAATCAATGAGGGCAACCCCGAGGAAAGGATGAGAAGAAATCAGGAAAAAGACTACTTGTGATCAATCACTGAAAAACTATGCCTCAATTTTAAATGGTAATTCATTAATAATCTACTAAAACTAAATGGACCTTCGAGATTTGAATCATCCATGACTAAATCATGTAGTATTTTTATGTGAAGTGTGGTCCAGCTATCAATGGCATCAGTTATTCAAATGACTTTCAGAGAAGTGCTGGCAAGCTCACTTGTGTTTCTTTCACCGCACCCAGGCAGCTTCCGGTCAAGTTAATTATGGTTTCACTTAGTTTCAATAAAGGGCTGGCCTTTTGTGGTGTTCATTTTCAGTAATAGGGCAGTGAACAGATTACCCTCATACAATACCACATCTCCAAAGAATGACAAACTTCAAAGGTACACAAAAATGCTGGAGAAACTCAGCGGGTGCAGCAGCATCTATGGAGCGAAGGAAAGAGGCAAACTTCAAGCCTGAAGCTACAGAAAGAATTCCATAGAAATAAAAAGCGCCAATTAAGATTAAAAAATCTTAAAACATTAACCTGCAGTTTCACATGTATTCGTACTTTACCCTAAAAGTTTTAAGAGTTCAAGGGAAGTTTAGAGTACTCCACGAAACTGAGTTAGTACACCGGTCAAGTTTATGTCCACATCCACGAGATTGGAACGCACACCAAGACCCCCCTCCCCTCCCAAAAAAAAGATTCTTCCAACATCTCGAAAACCTATATTTGAAATATAAAGAGCAATTTTATCCCACAGCTGTGTCCTTTCCTGCTAATAAAACACAGACCCTTAACCAAAGAGTTGAGAAGTGCCACCATTTGTCCATGAAACCAGATTAAAAAAGGTAAAAGAAACAAACTTCCTAAGTGAAAATATCAGAATTAGGCCATTCGGCCCATCAAGTCTACTCTACCATTCAATCATGGCTGATCTATCTTTCCCTTTCAACCCCATTCTCCTGCCTTCTGCCCATAGCCCCTGACACCCATACAGATCCTCCAGCTTACCTCGCTGCAGGCCTTGCACTTTGTTAACCCGTACTTTCCTTGCTGCTCTTAAGCTTTATTCTGCGCTGTTTTCTATGTTTCGCTGCCTGGCGCCCTAGGGCGCAGTCTGGTCTCCCCGCGGGGCAAACAGGACAGTTTACCCCTGGATGTGGTGCAGTTTACCCCTGAGCTCAGGCCTGTGGCGTCGGCAGGTCGGGGCCGCTCCCCCGCGGGGCCACTCTCCCGCCCGGCCCGGCGCCACCAATCCCCTCCCTTACCTCACCGACGCTCGACACCTCCATCTCCTGCCACGGTTTGTCCAGCTGCACAAACGGCTGACTCGGCAGAAGCTCATGGTGCAGCAACAGCGGAGAGAGGGAGGGAGGGAGGGCGGATAGCATAAACTTCTGCTCTATTCATCCTAAACACATCCTATTCATCCATGTACACAGACCATTCATTACCAAGCCAACAAGCAAAGAAAAACTTCACACGACAGGAATAAAAATGGGCCCTATGGGCATTTATGCAAAAGTAAAAAAAATCCATGTGGATGAATAGCTGTAATGAAGGATCTGCACAAAAGATCAACATATTCCATCTCTCAGGAACAAATTGGTTGTACATTTCCATAAAGATAATGTCTGATAAGAGCACAGGTGGTTGAACTGATAACCTCACTCACACAGGATGTCAGAAACCTTTTTTTTTTGTTCCTTTCCACAAGTGGTTAATCCTAGTAAATTCAGTCACATAGCAGACCACCAGTGTTTGACCACACTGTCGAGTTACTGCTCAATGTGATGCCACCCGTACAGGGCCATAGTAGCAGCGGAACCACAAGAAAAGATGTTTGCTGTTGTAACACCAAATGGATTAAACACTGTTCCCATCAACCATTCAGAATTTTTCAGAAATGGGAAAATTGTGTACACAGACGCACAGTTGAAATGAACAATCCCCCCCAAAGTGAATGTTCAAATCTGGAAGGGTTGATGGGAAAAGTCAGAGAATAAAATGGGATGACGAAGATTGGCGCATGGACATAAAGTCAGGGGGCTGCTTTCTTGCCGCATGTCTGGCTTAGCCAAGCTAATGATAATTATGCCCGTGCACAGGTTTTGCTGAAAATTAGCCACCCAACTTATTAAATGAGCAATACTGGCGCCTTTGAAGCTCCAGTGGAAGTGAGGCATGTACATTCTTAAATAGGGCCCAGCATGCAGGTGCATTAATTGCTATTGTACAACACCGCCCAATCTTTGACACTTTACATTGCAGATCTGGTGATAATTAACGCAATCACTATTCTATGTAATGGTGTTAGAATGGATAAACGTTTAGAGAGCAGTTTTCAGGGATTTTCTTCTTTCAAAAAGATGCTCTGGGTTTTTTGATAAGGTTATGAACAAAAGTATCATCGGACTTCACAGTGAGGCAGAATTTTCTTCATTTCACTTCTCTATCAAAATGCACTGATGTAAACCATCACAAAAGAGGATTAGTTTTGTGCATTTATGATTTAATTTAAATATTTGCTGTTTTTAAATGTTATAATTTCTAATCTATAATAATTGTGGAGTTCATTTGTTACGCTGTGAAACGAAAAGTCAGCCATTCCTTCTCTCCAGAGATGTTGCCTGTCCCGCTGAGTTACTCCAACTTTTTGCGTCCATCCTGGATCATTACTAGTGGTCCCAGCACATTCTTTCTAAACCACAGCTTCCAGCAAGTCGTCCCGATCTTCCACAGCACCTGGGCTGTCACAGCGCGGAAAACCACTCTGACACCAGGCAAGACCACAGCCCCAGTGGCTGTCAAAATGATCGTACTACAGCTGCTTACAAGGGAACATTTAACATTAGACGTTACTCACACATGCTAGAATTTTGGATTTTTGTTTCAGTGTTAGAAGTACTTCTCCCTCCAGCAGGCAACTCTCTCATTCATTCAAAAGGCTACTCCTGTTCTCGTGACTGGTGTAAATAATACCCAAATGTTTCCTCCGGTGGTCTTGAGATGTGGATTCTCATTATCTATCCCCATTGACCTCCAAATTGGGGGAGCAAACAATAGTCAACTACACGGCAACCCAAAACGTCACCCACTCCTTCTCCCCAGAGATGCTGCCTGTCCTGCTGAGTTACTTCAGCATTTTGTGCCTATCTTGGAAATTCTGGAGTCACATATAGGTTGCACTTGGCAATGTTAGCATATTTCTTTGACAGTCAGCAATCCAGCTGGGTTTTTAAAAACAATGCAGTTATTAGAACTGTTAAATTATTTTTTTCTATTGCTGAAAATTAGATTTCTACAGCTGTCAAACTTGGGTCAGATGATTAATATGACATTATTCTGGCTGCAAATTCACAGGTTTAACCAGTATTTCTGTAACCAGGTAGACCAGGAAACGATGGCTGCAAGAGCCGTCACTGGTTGAAATCGACAGGACCATTGGAAATGAACACTGAGGGGATCTGCCTAATTACCAAATAGTTCTGCCACTTTGCCTGTAATTTTTATCATGCCAATCCCTTCATAGTCCTTTTACATCTTTACATTGTTTTTACTAATGTTAATGCATCAAAATATTTCAAGGTCAATTTTATCACCAAAAAAAAAAATGTAGTGTCTTTGCATGCAGTCCCTCGTTATCCTTTTCTTCTCAACATAGATCTTTATTCATCCTGATGTTGAGTGGAGTGTATTTTTCTAATCTTTGTTAAATAATTTATTAGATTTGTCATTGCTTCCAACACCACTGTACGTCAATGTTATCCATTTGACATCAGAGTTTAATCCTCCACACTATTAAAAAAATAAATATTCTCCAACCCATTTCCAAGGTCTAGCTTGCCAACAGCGTTTTATTACGGTTGTAAATGTTTGAATGTTCTACTTTTAAAAATGGCTCAGCAGCTCTATTCTTTCTCCAGAAGAAAGTCTTTTGGTTGGCTGTTGATAGGAAGGAATTCTCTCCCTTCAACTTAGTGACTCTTCCAGCCAAAATTAAATTTTGCAGCAGCCAAAACACTCCACACCTTAACTAACTTCCTAATTGCATTTTTATCGGTAGATTATCAACATTAGTCTGACTTCTCTATGCAAGTTACATTTTTTCATCTCTATTCACATTACATTTTCCAAGACTATTGTGGTGCACACCATTTATTTACCTCTTTTCTTCATGAAACATTGAGGTCAGAGCTATCAAGCGCCCAGCTTGCTTTGACATCCCTTCCAAATGGAGAGATTGAGAAATGCCACTAGTTTCTACACAAGTGTCGTGAAGCTCAGAGCTCCCATGCAAGCCCATGGGCAGTCTAGAATTTCTGAAGATGCTTGCCAACGGATCATCAAATGTGCACTTTGGTCAGGTAAGGAATTTAGTCACCGAACCCAGTGTCAGTTTAAGTTTGATCGTGTCAGTAAAGATCCACAATGAGTAAAATACATGAATTTTACAAGTCTTCACGTTTGTTTTGTTTTAATAGCTTGAGATTAAATTCGCTAAATGCTGGCTTGTGAATATAAAGAACGTTCAAGATCCTTGAAAGCTGGCTAAGCCTGGAAGCAACTTGGCATCAAAGTTTACTCAACTTTTAGCGATGGGTTTTGTTCAGACCAATCTAGTTTATGACGGGAAATTGTTGCTCCTCACAGAGTCTTGCCAACAGGTTAGAGCCAGCTTTCTGCAAGGCGCCAATTGCCGATCAAAGCTGACGTAGCAAGTAGACAAGGCGGGGAGACCAAGTAGCTCGATTCTGCCAAGAATTACTAAGCCACTATATATAACATTCAACTCTCGTCTCTGCCACGATTCTCCCCCGCCCCCCCCCACCCCCTTCCATCATCCCTGCTGTGTTTGGTTACCAAAGATGGCAGTATTGAAAGCCACTAAAATATTCACTTCTTTGCTGCAAATGTGTTCCAAGACAAAAAAAAAGAAGAAAAAAAACACCCTGCCAAACCTTGGGACGCTTGGTCTTTTATTTCTAAAAGTACACACGCTTGTAGACCAACTCAAATCTCAAATTAAGTCACATGAAAGAGCTTTCAATTTTTGTGAGGATTACATATAATTAAAGCCATGCCTATTCTGGCTCGATTTAAAAAACTATTCATTCCTACAAATCCAGATCAAGTGAAGGATTCTGCCAGACACAACCTTCCTTCGTTAAAACTATACGCCTTCAGTATAGATACTACACATTTTCATTTCTCTCTGCTAGGATTCAGGAAAGGTTCTCAATACTACTCCAAGTCCAGATATTCAAAGCTCATGGAGCAAACAACGGAGTCACAGGAAAGCAATCCAGGAGGAAATGATAGGTGAAAGGAGGAAGCAGCAACGTTTAAACAAAACTGGTGTTCCACCTTGTGTAGGAAAGAACTGCAGATGCTGGTTTAAATCAAAGGTAGACACAAAATGCTGGAGTAACTCAGCGGGACAGGCAGCATCTCTGGAGAGAAGGAATGGGCGATTTTTTGGGGGTTGAGACCCTTCTTCAAACTGAAGGGTCTCGACCCGAAACGCCGCCCATTCCTTCTCACCAGAGATGCTGCCTGTCCCACTGAATTACTCCAGCATTTGGTATTACACCCTGACTAGTATAGATGAAGAAAAATATTACACGAAGCTTAAAAATCACATGTTACGTCTGGAAGTGGAAAGCATTTCCCTACAAGGCAAGAAGTGAAATGCCTTGGTCTACAAAGTACAGATCGTGTCTTACAGCATGGAAGCAGGCCCTTTAGCCCAACTCGTCCATGCCGACCAAGATGCCCCATCTACAGGAGTACAGTAGAGAGCATATTGACTGATTCGGCAACCTGAATGCCCAGGAGCGAAGAAGACTGCAAAAAGCTGTGAACACTGCCCGGTCCATCAGTTTGTGACCTCCCCACCATCGAAAGCATTTACCAGAGTCGCTGCCTCAAAAAGGCAGCCAGCATCTTCAGAGACGCACACCATGCTGGCCACACACTCGTTTCACCCCTGCCATCTGGAAGAAGGTACAGGAGCCTGAAAACTGTAACATCCAGGTTCAGGAACAGCTTCTTCCCTACATCCGAAACACTACAACCTCAAATAAGCTCTGAACTACGTAGACTATTATTATTATTTTTTTTAATGTGTATGTATCTCTGTATATGTTTACATATTCAGTTGCGCTGTTGCAAGTAAAAATGCCATTGTTCAATCTGGGACATATGCCAATAAAACACTCTTGACTCTCAAACAGTGTTACTTGGGCTGAAAATGTTTTTTTTTTTTTTTAAATTAATGGTTTCAATTGGGAATCAGCCCCACACTAAATTAGACACAGGCTGCCAGTTTTACCATGGGAGGTGAAAGTTATTTTGGAAATGGAAAAGGTAGAGAAAAGTGGTCTTGGAGGAGAAAAAAAATCTATACATGCAATAATCAGACACCATTGTCTCTTAAGAACAGGATGCTATTTAAGAGTTACTTTGGAAATTGACAAAAGCAGTCATTTGTATCGATACTTGTGTAAACATACTCTATTGAACAATGTTAAAGGCAGCAATAAAAGAAACATAGCTATTATAATCACCTTTTGAAAATCCTGTGGGAAAAATAAAAGTTGTTATTCAGAGTCTGAAAATCACCAGCCTTTAACATCCCCCTTGCCAATACCATTGGACACAATTACATTTCTTAGGATTAAAATATAATGTTACATCGGGACGAGCTGTACACAGCTGACCAGGCATGCTTTAAAAAATGCCTGAACTTTTCAAGCAGCATCTTGGTTGATGAATGTAGTAGGTTTAATCCTTTTTTTTTTAAAACAACACTCCACACTGCTCTAAACATACTTCAAGTACCTTTTGTTTGTTAAGAAGTCTTTGTTTTATCAACACCTTAAAGGGCCTGGCCCAAAGTTAAATATTTAAGATTTTCATTCAAGCAAGTCTATTCATTCATCCATGGCACACAGTGTTCATTTGAGTTCAGTTTCAACCTCTGCAATCTGGAGCCTATTCTATTTATATTGATCAGCCTGTAAAGAAAACTTACTGCTGGCATTGGTCCAAAATTCCAGACCGCAGTTCCCTCAATTGTAAATCCGTAGTTTACTATATACATTCCATTTACAGTCACCTAGCTCAGTGTTGTCCTATGACCAAAATACTTGGTTATTAAGGGTGTCAGGGGGTTATGGGGAGAAGGCAGGAGAATGGGGTTGAGAGGGATAGATCAGCCATGATTGAATGGTGGAATAAGCTTGATGGGCCAAATGGTCTAATTCTGTACCTATAACGTATGAACTTTGGCGGTGGGGGAGGAATGTTGGCGGTTGACGGTCCTTCAATGCCAATCCTTTTGATATTAGGGTGAAGCAAAAAACTGCAGATGCTGGTTAATACATAAAATGCTGGAGTAACTCAGCGGGTCAGGCAGCATCAATGATCATAGAGCTCTATGAACTTTGGGCAGCATCACTGAAGAACATGAATACATGACGTTTCAGGTCGACACCCTTCTTCAGAGAGACTGAAGAGTCTCGACCTGAAATGTCACATATCCATGTTCTCCAAAGATGCTGCCTGCCACGTCAAGTAAGTCCAGCACATTGTGTCCTTTTGAAATGAACCTGTTCTTCATTGTAGGTAGACAAAAATGCTGGAGAAACTCAGCGGGTGAGGCAGCATCTATGGAGCAAAGGAATAGGTGACGTTTCGGGTCGAGACCCTTCTTCGCTCCATAGATGCTGCCTCACCCGCTGAATTTCTCCAGCAATTTTGTCTACCTTCGATTTTTCCAGCATCTGCAGTTCTTTGTTAAACTGTTCTTCATTGTACTTGTCAACCATTTCAATGGCAGTATCCTGCAACAGAAATTAGGTGACACAATGGTGCATGAATAAGCAGCAGGGCACATTGGCACAGTGGGTGATGTGCCATCACATACTGTGATGTTGGTGATGGCACATACATCAGGGTGATACATGTACACATCACTCATCGGGGTTTAACTGTGACCTCGCAAGCTATGAATTGAGTTTGCACATTTTCCCTGCAGTCACGTGGGTTTCTCAGCAACACTCGTTTCCCCTCAACTCAAATAGACTTGTCAGTAGGTTAACTTGCTTGTACTCCTAGTATGGGTGGGTGGCAGGGAAGTCAAGGCATGGTGACAGACATAAGTAGGAGAATGAGACAGATAGGGTTTCCTTTATCATACTAATTGTTTTTGCATATCTTTCATTTATTGTTCTTCATCTCTCTGCATCATCATCTGTAGCACTCGATTCCCTCCCCCCCCCCCCCCCCCCGACTTATCTGAAGAAGGATCTTAACAAGAAACATCACCCATTCCTTCTCTCCAGAGATGCTGCCTGTCCTGCTGAGTTACTCCAGGTTTTTGAGTCTATCTTCGGAATGTCCTGACAGCAGATATAGGAGGCCATTTGGTAAAAGGAAAAATCAAATCAAATACAACAGTCACCTTTGGGCACAGCCTCCTCCACTGGTGTTCAACCTTTTGGGGTGTATTATTGCTTATTCTAGTGGCTTCAATAAATACATGCTTGCTTTGATTGGTCACTGACCACAGTCTAAGACTGCGAG
This sequence comes from Malacoraja senta, assembly GCA_038087875.1. Lineage (NCBI taxonomy): Eukaryota > Metazoa > Chordata > Chondrichthyes > Rajiformes > Rajidae > Malacoraja > Malacoraja senta. The sequence goes on along the minus strand of CM075983.1, from coordinate 12,604,650 downwards.
GTCCCTCAAATGCTCAGTCTCAGGTGATTTCCCCCACATCCATTCGCTTCTGAAGCAAAGTATTTTGCTCGACGAATAAACTGCAATGACTCGGTTACGGTTATTCTACAAATCAGTTGCCCCCTCAGATCTTCATTAATATACAGGTGTGAAGTTCAATTTGCAATATATAGCGAAATATCATTGTTTTATCCTTGTGTGTTCTGTGCAGGAAATTAAGAATGCAACATTTACCCTCCCCTCCACGATATTTTTGTGCTGATAGCACACAAATAAAGACCGACTCAGTGACCTTTTTTCCAGTAGTGACAATAAATGCTTTGGCTTATACAATGATTGGAATTTAAAGCTGTTAATATTCATGCAAAATAACAATAAATAACAATAAATTCAGGGCCCCATCCCCGACCTCTACCTCCGCTACATCGATGATTGTTTTGGTGCCACATCCTGCACCCACACACAACTGACTGACTTCATCCGCTTCACCACCAACTTCCATCCGGCACTCAAATACACCTGGACCATTTCCGACACTTCCCTACCATTCCTTGACCTCACTATCTCCATCGCAGGTGATAGACTCCTTACCGACATCCACTACAAACCTACCGACTCCCATGGCTATCTGGACTACACTTCTCCCCACCCTGCTTCCTGTAAGGACTCCATCCCCCACTCCCAATTCCTCCGTCTACGCCGCATCTGCTCCCAGGATGAGGCGTTCCACACCAGGGCATCTGAAATGTCCTAATTCTTCAGGGAACGGGGGTTCCCCTCCTCCACCATAGATGAGGCTCGCACCAGGGTCTCTGCCATACCCCGCAACACTGCTCTCTCTCCCCATCCCCCCACTCACAACAAAGGCAGAGTCCCCCTAGTCCTCACCTTTCACCCCACCAGCCGTCACATACAACAAGTGATCCTCCGTCAGTTTCGCCACCTCCAACGTGACCCCACCACTCGCCACATCTTCCCATCTCCCCCTATGTCTGCCTTCCGCAAAGACCGCTCCCTCCGTAACTCCCTTGTCAATTCTTCCCTTCCCTCCCATACCACCCCCTCCCCTGGTACTTTCTCTTGCAACCGCAAGAGATGCAACACTTGTCCCTTCACTTCCCCCCTCCACTCCATTCAAGGACCCAAGCAGTCGTTCCAGGTGCGACAGAGGTTCACCTGCATCTCCTCCAACCTCATCTATTGCATTCGCTGCTCTAGATGCCAGCTGATCTACATCGGTGAGACCAAGCGGAGGCTTGGCGATCGTTTCGCCGAACACCTCCGGTCGGTCCGCAATAACCAACCTGAACTCCCGGTGGCTCAGCACTTCAACTCCCCCTCCCATTCCGTATCTGACCTCTCTGTCCTGGGTCTCCTCCATGGCCACAGCGAGCAACACTGTAAATTGGAGGAAATGCACCTCATATTCCGCTTGGGCAGTCTACATCCTGGTGGCCTGAACGTTGAATTCTCCCAATTCTGCTAGCCCTGGCTGTCCCCTCCCCTTCATCAGCCATCTGGTTGTCTCCTCCCCCTCCCCCAGCCCTTGGGCTCCTCCTCCGCCTTTCCTTTTTTCCTTTCTTCTCCCCACCCCCTATCAGTCTGAAGAAGGGTTTCAGCCCAAAACGTTACCTATTTCCTTCGCTCCATAGATGCTGCTGCACCCGCTGAGTTTCTCCAGCATTTTTGTGTACCTACAATAAATTCTGACAGTCTGCCCCGAGTATTTCCAGTACTATGTTTTAATTTAGTACTTATGTAGATGAGGTTCCAACAAAGTTACTCTTCAGAAATATGTAAAAAAAATCAATAGTGCTAACTAATAAGTCTACTTTTTGTGGCAGAGGGAGAAAATAAATTTGGATCCTTTACCTGAAAGTGAACCTAAAAAAAAAAACTTAAAAAATCCTAACAGATCCTCCAAAACAAAATTGCCAATCAATGTTGAATCAAGGGCCCCCAACCCAAAATAAGACCCCCCCCCCCGACACAAAACAAGCTAAAGAACACATTTACCACATACTATAAAACAACAAAGAAGGGACAGACATACTGTTGGCAAGTTACACTGTATCAGGAATAATCTCAACATATTTGCAAACAATAAAACGTCAGTCAACAGGCGGGCCTAGGAAAGATGTCATGTCTTTAGTGATAAAGCGCAAAGGATATGATCACATATTTGAGGCTGATAAATTTATCTTTGGTTGCAAGGCAAGAAAGATAATTTGCAAAAGCAAAATACTGCACATACTGGAAAATTAATCAGGTCAGGCTGGAGTGAAAGAGCAAAAATAACAACCGGTCAATGAACCAAAACCATTCATTAAAAGACCACGAGGAAAGATCATTGACCTGAAGCATCGCACTCTCCACAAACAGCATTTGACCCAGGTCCATTCAGTTTAAAATCAGCCCATAATCAACTTGATGGTTGTAGGAGGAAAGTTTTAAGTAAATATGCAGATGCTGGGGGCAAGTTTAAGAGAGTGGTAGGTGCATGGAACATGCTGCCAGGGGTGGTAGTGGAAGCAGGTATAATAGGTGTGTTTAAGAGTCTTTGGGGTATATACATGGAATGGGGAGGGGGGGGAGGATATGGATAACATGCAGGCAGAGGAGATTAGTTCAATTTAGCATCAAGTTTGGCGCAGTCTTTGCAGGCCTGGTCCTGTGCTCTGCTGTTGTATGTTCTATGTTGGGGGGGGGGGGGGGGGGAAGAATGCTGCCAATTCTCTTCTGAAGTGCAAAATTCAAAAATTCAATGCAATAAAAAAAATCTAGAACACAGATTTGTCCTTCATATAATACTATTTGGTTAGATCATTGAATGTTTGAAAATAGAAGAGTTGAATATGTTACCTAGATTGCCTGATATGTATTGGGACAAATATTATGGCATTTATTGACCTAAGCTTTCTTATTTTTAGTAACTTTATTGAAAATAATTGGATAGGAATATCCAATTGCACACCGTTAAAATTTATAAAGGTGCCATTTTGATGCAAAACATTCATTAAAAAGATCATTTATAACCCAAATTGAACAGCAAATCTATAAACAAACCTTCAGGAGTGCTTGTATTTTCATGGAAGTTTCCTATTAAAAATGCATCCTTTAAGTGCTTTGTTGTATACAGAGCAACAGCCATTGTTATGGTGTATCAGACCACTTTAAAGTGAACACAAAATAAGGTTGCAAATTATAGACCGCACACAGAACCAGAGCATTGAAAGCCCTGCATGAACAGTTGGCAAATATCCTCAGCTACTGGAGTTAGAGTTTCATTACATGAGCCAAGTAGCAGCTTACTTTAAGCAATAGTGTTCTTCTGCTAAAATCCCAAACTGCCACTGAATGGTAGTATTACTGCTTCTTACTATGCAAACCATCACTGTGGCACTCCGTTAATACTACTTCAGGGCTAATCTCTACACCGAAAGAATAGAACTGCTGTACATTCCCCCACCCCCTCCAAAATAAAACTCCATTCGTTGATCCTTGCATTAATTTAAACCCTTGCTCGGCAAACAAAAAGCACACAATGGGCCCTGAAATTAGTAAACACAAAATGAAAATGGCAATCGAGAAAAAATATTCCAAGTTATCCACCCAAAAAGTTTGTTTAAATAAAATCTAAATGGAAGTTCAATGTTACTGTAGGCAAGGATGTTGCAAAAATGTGTTGCTGGGATGGCAGAACAGCTGCTTCAGCCAGATGGCAAATTCATTACAACATATGCAGTTCTAACAATCGAGTCCCTTGTAAGAAAGTGTGATGATGTAGGAACATTGGATACATGGTTTCAGCAGTTAAGTGGGACGTTTTTTCCTGCTTATACTTATCGATATGCTGGTACTGGGAGCACGTCTTCTGATCCATGGCATATAATACGGTACCATCAGAAGAGAAAAATTCCTGGAGGATTGTATAAAATTGAACCTTCCCTGTATGGAATGGGACTATGTTCAGACTTAGTGCCTGGGCTTGTTTAACACAAAAAGCTGCACATTAATCACCTGCTTTCTCCCTTTTGCCACCAGAATGGGAACAAATTAAGTTTATCTTATAAAATATAGCATTGTTACTTTCGGACTGAGCAGCCAAATAGTATAGACAAAAAGCTGGAGAACCTCAGCGGGTGAGGCAGCATCCATGGAGCGAAGGAATGGGTGATGTTTTGGGTCGAGACCCTTCTTCAGACTGATGCGGGGGGGGGGGGTCTTGACCCAAAACACCACTCATTCCTTTGCTCCATAGATGCTGCCTCACCCGCTGAGTTTCTCCAGCTTTTTGTCTACCGTTGATTTTTCCAGCACCTACAATTCTTTCTTAACCAAACAGTATACACTGTACAATTGATTAATGAGTAATCAGGCCTTCAAAAACCACATCCATGAAACACAGCCATGTTGCAAGTCCACGTGCTTGAAATTCAGTTTGATCAATGATAATTTGTTACTCGTTAGCCTAATGTATAGTGCACAAGAACCAAATTATCTCTGCTTCGATACCAAAAAGGGGATCTTGCTACTGATCAACCGGCTGCCATTATGATGAGGTTAAAAAAACAAAAACAAATACAGGCATGCTTTAAAAAAAAAAATTTAATTGGGGATTCTGGCAATATATGCAGAAGGATTTGCCTCTTTTCCCATCCATTATTCAAAGTCTTCAAAAGTCTTTTGCCATCAGATCTTGAAATGCAAAGCTTGCATTAGCCAGTCAAAATTAAACAGTGATCGGAGTAAGGTTTTTTTTAGAAACAGAAAAACTTGCAAGATGCACAAGTCAGAACCTAAACCATTTCCTTTCATTTTACCCCTCTAGAAAAAAAATTTGCATAATGCAAATGCATTGCCTTTATGCATTAATATATCCCCAAGACACATCACAGGAGTCAAGCATGAATTTACATTGAGTTGTGCAAAATAAAAAAGATGACATAAAGACTTTGAAAGAAGGACAATCAGGAGAAAAATCCAAGAGTTTACATCCAAGAGATGTCGACCAGCAGAGTGGTGTTCAGGGATGTCCAAAAAGGTCAGGATTGGAGGACTATAGCTGGGCCACACAGTGGTGCAGTGGTAGACTTGCTGCCTTACAGCACCAGAGACCCAGATTCAATCCTGACTATGGGTGCTCCATTTCCTCCCACATTCCATAGACGTGCAGGTCTATGGAATATATAATTGGGTTCTGTAAATTGTCCTTAGAGCGTGCGGTAGAATTAGGGTACGGGGGGGGTGAATCAATGGTCAGCGCAGACTCAGTGGTCTGAAGGGGCCCGTTTCCCATGCTATATCTCTAAAACTAAATCAAAGGAGATTGCAGAAAAAGGATCATGCGTGGATTTGAAGAGAAGAATGAGACTTTTACAAGAATCTGATAATGCAGAGTCATGAAGCAATATTTTCAGACAAAATTCTTCAGAGTAGCCAAGTTAGAATATGGACAGGGGTTTGCAATAAAGCAAACCGTACGAAATCGCTCCCTAACTTCCACCAACATGTCTCCAGTCTCCTGCTGCACCAGAGAACCAAACACCCTCGACCACTGCTACACCACCATCAAGAATGCCTATCGCTCCTACCTCGCCCTCACTTCGGTAAATCCGACCATACCGCGGTGCTGCTTCTTCCTGCCTACAGGCAGCAATTAAAGAGCGCACCCCCAGAGGTGAGGACTGTACAGAGCTGGTCAGGGGGGGCAGGGGAACAACTCCAGGACTGTTTGGAGTCTGTAGACTGGGCAATGTTCAGGGACTCGGCAACGGACCTGAACGAATACGCCACAGTCGTTACAGACTTCATTAAGAAGTGTGTGGAGGACTGCATCCCCACCAAAACCTTCCGAGTGTTTCCCAATCAGAAACCTTGGATGAACTTTGAGATCCGCACTCTCCTGAAGACCAGACACCAGGCATTCATGTCTGGTGATAAAAGTGGTCTACAAAAAAGTCCAAATACGACCTTGGTAAGGCCATTCAAAAAGGCCAAAGGGACCTGCTCCAAGCTGGAGGATGAGACAGA